>JAKSZU010000005.1:100228065-101428065 GCA_026018925.1 Tupaia tana | reverse complement strand
AAAGTTAAAATAAAATAATAAAAAAAGATTTAAAAAATGGCAAAAATCAGTTTATGAGGATACTATGGTGCACTGCTGCTGTAGCATTTGGTGATGATGATGGTGTTGATAGCATGATGGTGGTGGTGATGGTTGCCGGGGTCTAGCCTGGGGTCTAGCCTCGGCGGGGGTGGGTTGACTTGTGGGAAGCGGCGAAGGTGAACAGAAGCCAAAGGCCTTGGTGCCTTTTTATGTACGTCTTATGCCGGACACCCCTCAGAGATCGGTCTCTGAGGAGTGACAATTGCTAGGAATTATCGTGCCTTTTTATTGAAAATGTGATACATGCAAGTAAATGGGTGAGGGGCAGTAAAAAATTTACTCTAAGGAACAGGGTATACAAAGCATGGAAGCAATAATTATAAAACATGTTGTTTGTCTTGTCAGATTAGTTAAAAATCAATCACAGTTTTTAGGATGAGGAAGTCTATTTGTCTGTTGTATTTGTTTTTTAAATTTTAATTATTGAGAAGGGTCTTTTAAAGAGGGGGCTTGCAAAATGTTTGATTACTTTAGTCCTGGGCCAGGGCAATAACATTGCTGGTTGCAAAGACCTAGATAGAAATCTTGTCTTGTTAAGTAAAGACACAGTTAATATATGGACTATTTATACATTACAACAATAAAGAGTAAGTTTATGATTTTATATAAGAAAGGAAAATAATCTTGTAGCTCAGGAGACAACACAGGATGTTTTATTAGCAGTTTTTTATAGTTAACAGTACATAGATGAAAAATTTTTTATAGTTAAAAGCTACCTGTTGCTTTAGATAAGAGCTCCCAGCTAAGTTAATCTTTTTCTAGAGCCCTCAAGTTTGTTTATCCTGTTGTCCCAGCCAGGCCTTTTCCTTTAATAAACCTACAGGTTTTTGCATTTTATTTGCTGAGTCTGTCAATTAGTGAGTTTTTTTGTTTTATCTTTGAGTCTTTGTTATGTAGTGAGTGTGCTGACTTTGCCTAGCATGAGTTAACTTTAGACTGTAGCTTTAACAAGGGGTATATACTAGCCTTAAACTAACTTAGTCTACATATACTTTTAATGCTAATTTGGTTTATACTAACTTAATTTATATGTTAATTTCGGCTTAAAAACAGACAGGTAGGGGAGTCTTAAACTTTTTAGTCCTCCTGTCAGTCTTAGAGAACCACATTCTTACAAGGTCACTAATTGGCTTTATTATAATAGTTGGGGGTAATGTTTTACCCTTACAGAGTACCGTAGTAACAGTAAAACTCACGGCAGAAAAATTAACTACAGGCCAAAAAAATGACACAAGGAGAGTTAGTAAACTGCTGGCTTTATCTTGCCGTTTCTTCCCAACCCAGGCCATGGGAGACAGCCTCTTTACCAACTTGTGTTGTCTGCATGGCCCCATCAGATGGTGATGGTGGAGATTCTGATGATGATTATGGTGTTGATGATGGGGATGATGGTGGTGGTGGTGATGGTGATGGTGGAGATTCTGATGCTGATTATGGTGTTGATGATGGGGATGATGGTGGTGGTGGTGATGGTGATGGTGGAGATTCTGATGATGATTATGGTGTTGATGATGGGGATGATGATGGTGGTGGTGATGGTGATGGTGGAGATTCTGATGATTATGGTGTTGATGATGGGGATGATGGTGGTGGTGGTGATGGTGATGGTGGAGATTCTGATGCTGATTATGGTGTTGATGATGGTGGTGGTGATGGTGGTGGTGATGGTGATGGTGGAGATTCTGATGCTGATTATGGTGTTGATGATGGGGATGATGATGGTGGTGGTGATGGTGATGGTGGAGATTCTGATGCTGATTATGGTATTGATGATGGGGATGATGGTGGTGGTGGTGATGGTGATGTGGGTGATGGTGATAATGATGACAGAGATTATGATGATTATGGGGATGATGGTGAAGATGATGATGATAAAGAGGTGGTGGTGATGTTAGTGGGTTTGATTATGGTGGTGATCCTGGTGATAGTGATAATGATGTGGGGATGAAGATGGTGGGACAGATGATGATGATAAAGCTGGTGATGCTGATGTGATAGTGATGCTGTTGATAAAGATTAGGTATGACAATGATGTGATGCTGCTGCTGATGGTGGGGTTGATGATAAAGACACGATGATGGGATAATGGGGATGATGGTGATGGTAAAGATGGTGATAATGATGATGTGATGGTATGGTGGCATTGATAATGAGAGCAATGCTGCTGCTGCTGCTGACAGCAATCTCAACATATACACTTTTTTCATCTGCTCCCTTCAGTCTTTTAGGTGCAAAATGCCTTAGCCAACAGGTTTCCTAAGAATTCATTTATTATTGTAACTAGTTGTACCAGTAAGAATTAATACAATTGAATGCGTAAGCTATCTGAAAACAGGCATTCCTCCTTCTGCACAGCCAACAGGGATACTCTGGAAGTACCAGGACAATTGTCATGTAACTTCCTGCACGACTTGGAGGTTTACCAGCATTTTGTACTTCTCTGTCCTATTCTCTCTGCCAATCCTTGGTCTGTTGCAATAGTTTTAAGGCGGAAGAAGTTGTCAGAAAAGAGATGAAACTTATACAGAAAAATACTATTTGGCAAGAACAAAAAGCTCATCTAATATTTACATCCATGCTTGGCACAGGAAATTTTAGATAAACAAAATCTAGCCAGAGACTCAGAAGAGGAAAGATGAGATTTAACTTCTCTGGTCAGCTTATGATAATAGAGATCTGCAAATGCATTTTTACTAAAGAAGAACTTTGTTTATACTTCATGCTATACTTATGCTTCACTTTCATTTCCTGTCACAATCTCACTTAAAAAAGTAAGTAGCTGCAATGAGAAAAATCCACTCTCATTATTGTAAACTTTGAAGAGGCTGCATCATGCCTGTGCTGTTCCAAGCTCTGCTTGAGACGGGGATGCGGTGTCGGGTGTGTTCGTGTGTGCACACTCTCCTTTGCACACTTTATCCACAGTGATTCATTTCATTTTGGAGAAAATGGCAGAGGGTGATCAATCAGAATAACTCTTACACCGCGCAGTACTTTCCCAAGCCACGTACACCCTAAATAGAAGCCAGGCTTGCAAATGGCTGTTTGTGTTGGCTAGGAACGGCCCAGAAGATCTGTCTTTCTCCTTGTGAAGATTAAACGATAAGGTATGATGATTACTTATTGGTTCCAATTTGTTTGCTGTCAGCTAGTTTTTGTTTCGTCCGAGTTTACATTCCCCTCACACACTCTCCAGTCTTGCTGGTAAAATTGGAGCTCCTTCTGAGAGACAAATATTGCCACGTGTATGTGATTGTAAACTCCAATGTATTTCTGGGGTCACGTGTCAATCAGTAGTTCTATAGGTATGAACAGGGAAATAAATCCTACACATTGTAATCATGACTTTTAGCTCAGCTGCTTACCTTAAACACATTAGCGAAGTATCATGTCTCTTTGTCTAGAAGTCTCAGCTTGAAAGAGTTCTTCCTTTATATTTTTGAGACATACAGTAGCTAAAAGTGAATTATATTTTACGTAATATGATTTTAATATACTAGTATTTTATTTTTAAATATTATATAATTTATAGCATATTAGTAAGCCCATCATTGTACAGCAATTAAAAATGCTATTTAGTATGGTAGAGGGCTTACAATATGAAATTCCCATAGTGTGGTATGCACTCCCATTTGTTCCTATTTAATTTTATATCTCTCAGTAGTGTATTATAATTTATCAATTTCCATTATCTGTATGTAAAAATCGTGTATGTGTGCATGCATACCCATTTACACCTTTGAGAAAAACTCTTTCTATAATACTACAGTACATTTATTTATTGTCTGTGTCTTCCCATACAAAAATCATGTTCTGGGAAGATAGTTTATTTGTTTTGTTTGCTGATGGATCTGCAGTGCTGTGGATAGTATGTGACACAAAACAAATACTCAGAATACACTTGGTCAACACATGAAATGCATTAGGGAAGGCCCTCACCTCTCAGCCCCACCCCTCCTGAGCCAGTCTACCTCGGAACAAAGTCTTAGATACCATCATGACTGTGGACCATCATGGTCCACATTTGCATTTAAAGTGACATTGTTATACCTAACAATGAACAAGCACATTTAGAGCAGAAATTACAAACTGCCAACTCATGACAAGTTTGTAGAGACCTTGTGTTTTTCCTGAATGATGTCTAACAAACTCGTTCTGGCCAGCTGCCGTGGCGTGCTGGTACCGCCATACTTTGTGATGCTGAGGCCACATGGGAAGGTCGCAGGTGCTCATCCCGAGGTCTCCTAGTGCATGCCGCACACACGTCTGCCTGCATGACCCAGACTGTCTGAGCTGGGGATGAATCAGGCCTAAGACCTTATTGGGGTGCCTGTCTCTCTCCCTTTCTCTCCCTCTGAATCTCCCTGTTATGGAAGAAATAAATAAAAATTAACGGTAAAAAATGTTCTTAGTTAGGTGGCACCTGCGTAAGCCATCTGACTCTACCTGGCTTCCCATGAGAGGCTGATAGCCCAAGGCCCTAGGCTTCCAGACTTCAGTGGCAGGAGTAGGGTTGTGCTGCTGCCTCTGAGGGCCCCGCATTCTCTAGCTCACCAGAAATTGTGCTGGTGAGCAGACACTTCACCTGGATTCTTTACCCATCATTCGTCCTTCCTGACCTTTGAAGATAATTGCTTTTTCTGCCTGCATCCACCGAGTTTGCTGCTAGCCCAGGACAAAGACGCACTGCATGTGTTGAGCATTAAAGGGGCCAGAGGGTTCACTGAATATTATCTCATTTAATTCTTGCAATCTTGCAATAACCCAATAAGGCCATATTTTAGATTGAAAATGACAACAGGGTTGGCTCTGTGGGACAGCAGTAATGCACTGCCCAAGAGCAGCCGGATCCCAGATGGCAGTGGCTCAGATCCCTGGCTTGGTCAGCATGAGCAGAATGGGCACACGTGTATGTGCCCAGAGCCCCAAGGGCTGAGAACTGGAGGAAGAGGACATGGCGTGACCAGACCCTGTGGCTGTGCTCCTCTCTCTCCCTCTCTCATTCGCATATGTGTGCATACATGTTCTTTAATGAATAATTGAAAAAAATTAAAAACTCAACAAAACAGAACAAAAAGTAGATCCACATCCAGGGTATATTTTTCCTAACACTGTCTTGACATGCAGTAGTAGTTGTAGCTTAATAATTTAACTTAGGGCATAATAATTTCAGTATTTACAAAATTAGTGAGATTTTGGGGCTGGCAGATGACGTGGTGGTTAAAGGCACTGGAGTGCCATGTGGCCAACCGTGGTTCAAGTTCTGGACCTGGTGGCTTGCTTTCTCACTTTCTCTCTCTCTCTCTCTCTCTCTCTCTCTCTCTCTCTCTCTCTCTCTCTCCACCTCCCCCAAATTAAAATAAATGAACAAATAAATAAAGTTAAATAAAATAATTCTTTAAAAAAATTAGTGAGATTTCTTAGCTTCTGGAAATCTTGTAATTTAATCCTTGAATTTCATTAATTTACTAAACAACACTTCTTTCTCATGCTCCTCCAGTTCTCAGAACGCAGCACGCATTTCCCTTTACTGCACACACTGTGTAGTGAGCTGCTGACGCATATTCTGTGGTCGGAGGGTCAGATCCGTCAAGCATTTTAATTCTGAAAAGGAAAAGAGTCATGATAAATACGTGAGTCACATCATCGGTTAATTTGTCAAGGATATGGAACTTTTAAACCGTAGTTGTCTGGACGTCGAGAAGATGCAGCGGCAGCGTAGTGGGAGAACACAGACTAAGCGAGCTTTGACTTTGAACTTCCGTGAGCGAACCCAGCAAGTTCTGCATGAAAACAGTCTTTGCTTAGTATCCGGAAAAGATTTGGAGCCCGAATGGATGGGATGGTGGGTGAATGGAAGTGAGGACCGCGAGCTTAGCACTTCTGAGCCCAGGGCAGGAGGCCAGGGAACGTCCATGAAGCGAGGTTAAAAGTCAGTTATTGGTGTCTGAGTCTTCCTAGCCGCTCTGCTCTTGTCCTGCTGCACCTTGCCTGGGCCCGGTGGATGCATTATTCCACTAACAGCTCACACTGCACTTCCAGCCTCAGCCAGATTCCCCTCCATCTTGCTTAGCTGTAGCCACTGTCCAGCAAACCCAAGCTAAAGTGTGCCTTGGAACTCTACTCCCACTGTGCAGGCTCTGCGGGAAGGCTTCGCTATGCACCTGACCCAGAAACAGCTGCCAGGTAATTTTCCTGTGTCTAGTTTCAGATCCACCCACCCGGTAACTCTCCAGGTAGTTGGTTTAGCCCTAGCCGTGGTGAACACGCAGGAGGGTGCTCTGTGTAGTGGCTGAGGCTGCAGGAAGACCTGGGTTCGGTCTCTGGCCAAACCTCAACAGGCTGCTCATGGTGGTGTGTGCCTGTAGCCCAAGTTGCCTGGCAGGCTGGGACCCTGCCAAAAATACCTCTTCTCTCTTGTTTTCACTTTCTCTGCCATTAAAAAGAAAGAGAAAAGAAAAAAAAAGAAAAAGAAAAAGAAAAAGAACAAAGTAATCAGCTTTTTAAAAAGTTCATTTCCTGAGTGAGAGTGACTGTGCACCAATGGGCCCCCAATGCCCCGAGGTACCACCAGCTTCTGCCAGCCCCAGGCCCCTGGAACACACTTGCACTGTGTGTTTGGGGGGACTCTGGACAAGAACCCAGAACCTTCATGTGGGTCAGCCTCAGGGAGCGTTGCCTGCCCCATCGCACTCAGGACAAATCATTATTCTGTTTGAAAGCCTCGGACTGACTCGCCATGTTCTGAGTAGTGAGTCCCATCTTCTTCACTCAGCACTAAGAGACAGCATCCAGCTATGCCCGGTTTCTCCCTTCCCCTCCTCCCCACACTTCACGTGCCACAGTGACGAACTGCGCCCAGGCCCCCGACGTGTTCGACCTGCAGCCCATGGCTTACCCTTCTGTTCACACACCCGATTGTCAGTGGTCAGGGAGAATCGGCCTGTGTGTCCTACCATCTAGGGACACATGGCTACTCCGCCTGCCCCCTCTCTGCCCATCCTTACTTTTTGAGAGGTTTTTGCTATAGGGTGCATGCGCTTGCCAGAAAGACAGAGAGAGACAGAGAGACAGAAAGTGAGAAATCACTCCCCGGGGGGATGGCCATGCCTCAATCCCATCTGCTCCATTCTCCTCTCGGGATCTTGGGCACGCACACACACGCACCTGGCGTGAGTTTAAGCCACACTGTACTTCCAACTTCCCGGGTCCGGTCAACTACATGGGAGTCCAGCGACATAGCCATACACCAACTGCTGGTCCCTCCTCCCATCATAGATTGTGTGTTCTACTTCATGATTCTAAAAACCTCCAAATATATACCTATACCCCACAGCAAGTCTTCCAGCCAGACTGCAGCATTCCCAGGGGCTGGACTTGAGGTGTGTCTGATTGTTGAATTCCCTTGTGTGGGAGGCAGAAAATGCTCCCTGAAGATGTCCCTGTCCGGGTCCCCGGAAACCATGAATTGCCTCACTCTTGGATGAGAGACGATCTTGGATCATCTGGGTGGTCTTGGTGACTGCCAGGCCCACGTGACAGGAAGGCAGGAGGGTCAGAGAGGGAAGTGAGAGGGCACCGCTCTGCTGCTTGGAGGAGGGGTGCCCGACCACGCCAGGCAGCCCGACTCTGGGGCTGGACGAGGAAGGGAAGGGAGTCACCCTGGACTCTTCAGATCAAACACTTGTTTTTCCCAGGAAGGCCCAGTGTGGTTGTCTGACCCCGAGGATGATAAAATCATAGATTCATGTTGTCTTCAGGCACCACTTATAACAATCTGTTAGGGTGGTGGAAAACCACCCCAGTATACAGTAGAGGAGAGCGTTAGGAAATACTGGGTGCATAAGGAAAGGCGTGATTGGATGCTGCACACATGACAGCGTGTTCGGTTTTACTGAAGGCACAGACAGGGTGAGGGGAACGATGTTCGGCGGGTGTGGGAGAGGGGAGAGGAAGGAGACTGGTGTGGCAGCCGTGTGAGCCGACAGCTCTCAGACTGTGGAAATAACATAAAGACGGGGGAATGGAAAAATCCAATCCACTCACTCTACACTAGAAAAAATTAAAAGGTGGGACCAGTAAATGGCATAATGCTTATGTTGCTGGACTCCCACGTAGTTGACCGCAGTTTGACTCCTGGACCTGGAAGCTTAAAACTCACGCCAGGTGCATGTGCATGCGTGCCCAAGGTCCTGAGAAGAGAATGGAGGAGAAGGGATTGTGGCATGGCCATCCCCCCTGTGGAGTGATTTCTCACTTTCTGTCTCTGTCTTGCTCTGTCTTTCTGGCGTGCGCACGTGTCCTATAGCAAAAACCTCTAAAAAAAAAAATGATTGAAGGCAAAAAAAAAATTCCTAAAATTCGTGACTTAAAATAAAAGCTAGTTCTGGTAATGATGCAAAGCAGGAGTAACAGTGGCTCCAACTTCCCTGAACTGACCCTTGATGCAGACTCTCCGGCCCCTCCGTGGGCAAGATACTTTGGATTTCTGTCCTCAAACGTCTCCCATGCAGTCGGGCCTGAATCCAGCTCTGTTTTGCCTCCCAGTGCTGATAGGGCCAGCTGGCTGGCGGGCCACCTAACTGCCTTTGTTCCCCCGCGGCCTGCCTTGCTGATGGGCGAGAAGTGGAGCATCTGAGCAATGCGAAGAGACAGCGGGCCTTGGAGACGCCACTGGCGACAGGATTCCTCACCCATCTGCTGTTCGACATAGCTGCTAGGGTGCTCCCTCCACGGCGTCAGCCACTTGGCAGCTGTGCAGTCTTGGAAAGAACAATTTCTGCAGTTGCCCGCACTACAAGCCACGCTGGGCCCTTGGGCCTTTTACTCAAGCATCATTTGTGGTAAAACCCAGAGTATGTTCAAGTCATGTCACAAAATTTCCCTGCAGCTGGTGCTGATGCTATACTTAGATGTAACACCTTGGACCTGGATATGGAGTCTTTTTTGTTCTAAAAAGCAAGCATAAAAATAGTTTTTCTTTCACCTACTAGAGTATGAACAAAATAAAAAATAGAAAAGCAAGCTGGTGATGTTAGATTTGCTGTTTGTATTCTGCCATGACTTTTAACTAAGGCAAATAATACTGAATCATTACAGTTCTTACAGTTTTATTTCAGTTACACTGTCTGTGGATCTGTAATGGAAATAAATGAAATTGAAAGAGGAAAGAAAGAATCATCATTTACCTCTATTTTATTACACTTACCAGAGCTATCCCTCTCTTCCAACTTGCCTTTTCAATTAAAAAGCATTTACTGAGTCCGTGCTAATGCGCTGGAAATGAATGATTACATTATTGGGAGAAAAGCATGCCACATTTTTCTCTTTCTGTCTTTGCTAACAATGTTAACTTGCTCTTTGAGAGTACATCTTACAGAGGAGAACTGTAAGCACAGGCATAATACACGATTAAAAACGCACCTAATACTTTGCGGAGTCAATACATACCAGTGTCAGGAAGGCCATGCTTTGCAGGACTTGGCATCGTGCCTTGTGCTTCTTTATAGAAATCTCTCCCCTACTTTCCATAACACCAAAATAACGTTGCACCTTGACGTAGCATATTTTTCCTGCTTTTCTTCACAGGCTGCATTTTACCTGGACCTTTCTTAGTACTGGGACTCTAAGAATCTCCATCTGTTCAGTCTTCATCTGTTTTCACTCTGCACTTTTGTGATACTGCTTCATTCATCTTGTGACTCTACCTGGTAACTTCCTTATCTGCATCTTCTGCCCAAGTCTTCTCTTAAGTAGCAGGCACATCTACCCCATTTCCTAGTAAAACTCAGCCTGAACTTTGCTCCCCAGGATGGAAACAGAGCCCTGCCTTCCCTCTGTCCTCGGTCATCTCTTGACTCCATTGTCCTGCCTGGCCATCTCATCCCCAGTCTTTGGGGCACCTGCTCTTGCTAACTCTGCATCCTTCCTACATCCTGCAGTTAAGACATCTTCTGTTCTTGCTGGGATTATGCAGCAGTAGCTCAGATCTCCTGTCCACCTTCAGTCTCATTTCTTTCTCATTCATTCTCCACAGCCATTCCCGAATTATCCCAAACATGAGCACGTTGTCACTTTGTAAAATCCTTCAAGGATTCTGCATTGCCTAGGGGATAAATTCTCCACCCCAAAGCTCTGTTGGAAAGCTCTTTTATGATTTGATCTATTTCTGTTTTTCTCAACTTACCTCTCTCATCACTCCACATGTAACATTCCAAGTGTGCTAAATTTCCTGTTTTTTTCATGGTTACTGTTGTCTGGGAAAAAATCCTGATATCATCAATGATAATTTCCAAATACACGACCAAACAGGCTGCCTCAGAGGTTGCAGAACAGAAAAGCTCACACTAAATCAAAAGTCCTGAATCACCCTGTTCTCTAACTTAATTATTTTTCCTCTTTAAATTTATTTTTTTACAATAATTCACTATACATCATTACAGCATACAAATTAATTTTCCATCCAAAATACACTGTATATTGGCTCAATCAAGCACATCAACATACATGTTATCAGCAAATAATTTTCCATTTCTTATGTCTTGTACACTCTGTTTTTTGTTTTGCCATCCTTGATTCCCTATCCCTCACCCTCTGCCATGTCCCACCCTCCTCCCACATTGTCTCTGGTATCCATGGTTGCTTTCTATGCCTTTCCCCCCCATTTAATTGATTTGCTAATGAACTTAATTAGTCTAAATATTTCCAAAAGCTAGCACAGCTGATACATACCTATACATGAACCCAAGTCTGACTTTAGGCATAAACCTCAGTGAGTAGAATGAACATACTATAAAGTAGTACCTAGCTGGGGCTATATAGCTTACTGCAGTCATTAAATATGCATTTTTTAAAAATTTTGATACAAACAGTTTTACTGTTTTTTCTTTTCTCCTGAAACTTTTTATTAATTACTTAACATTTATTCCCTGAGCATCATCACAACATACTAAATGTGGTTTCCCATCTAGAATAAACTTCATAGTGGCTTAACCATGCATGTTATCATCAATAATATTCCATTTCTACTTTCATATATATGTATATGTGTATGTATGTTTTTTACCCCATGTTTGACCCTCTGCCCTTTCCCACTCTCTTATTACACTATCTCTGCTATATACAGTTGTCTTCAATTCCTTTTCCCCCAACATTTTGTTGATCATACAATATCATAAGTAATCTAACTACTTTCAATAGCAAGTTCAGCTGGTAATTTCAAGAAAAGCAGTTTTGAACTGGTAATGATATTTTCTTGAAACTTAAAGCCTAGAAACAGGTTAGTATTCTTTTCAAATAGTAGGTACGTGCACCTATCGACAGCTCAAGACAGGACAAAAATCCTTTAAAACCAGACAACAAAGCTTAGAAGAAAAGCAGCAATATTTTAGTCAAGTCACAGAATGTTGTTTCATCAGTTTAGTCTCATGTACTTAATCTTTCTTCTGTTGTGGTTCGATCTTCCAGATTGAATTCTAGGATATAATATTCATCTCCAGACATTGTCCCTACAATTAAGTTGCCCATTTTCTTAGGTTTTGAACTCTTATTTCTGTGTGTCTGCATTTAATTTTACTGACATAGCACTCCTTTAAGAACTTCTTGGAGATCTGGTCTGGTGCTGGTAAATTCTTTGAGGTTTTGTTTATCTGGGAATGTTCGTGTCTTTTCTTCCCAAATGAATGATAATCTTGCTGGATACAGTATTCTCGGTTGAAATTGCTTTTCCCTTAACACTTTGAATATATTTTCCCATTCTTTCCTCGCACGCATTGTTTCCAATGAGAGGTCTGCCATTAGTCTGATGGAATACCCTTTGTAGGTAACTTGCCTTTTTTCTCTTGCCAGTCTTAGTATCTTGTCTTTGTCTGTGGTTTTGGTCAATCTGGCTATAATGTGTCTTGGAGAAGATCATCTTGGGTTGATTCTGTTTGGGATCCTCTGTATTTCTTGGGACTGAATCTTTGAGTGCCTCTCCAGGTTTGGAAAGTTTTCTTGCAGGATCTCATGGAATAGATTATCAATGCCCTTATGAGTCTCTTCGCCTTCTGGGATGCCTATTATCCGGATGTTTGGACGTTTGATGGTATCTAGTACTTCTTAACATAGAGCAGGAAGCAAGGGGAAAGGAACAGGTAAGCTAACCACAGACAGGCTGCAAGCAGGGAGTGGATCATATTACTGAGTTCCAGGTCAAACCTAAATGGGGCCACAGAGAGAACACGGTAGGATGTCATCAGTGGATGCCAAATTTGGGTGACAGAGCTGTCAGCCTAGACGTGACAAGACCACTTCCATTCTTCCTCTTTAAAAACAATGCTCTTGTTTGTTGAAACATAGTTTATTTTATTTATTCCATTTATCTTTGACACGTCCTGCTTATCAATGCTCTTCTCAGCCTTCCTATAATATGCAGCCCTGTGTGACAGGGCCTGTACTACACGTACCTTGTACTTTCTTTCTCTATGTCAAAATTACCAGGTGACCTACAAAGCACAAGAGGACTTAAGAAAACAACAGAATGAACGCACAAGATTATTTTGGTGCAAACGTTTTTGAAATCCACACATAGCTTCTTCATAATATGTATTGTCCATGAATTTTTTTGAAGAGCCCTCATATAGTCAACTCTCTTTATGAGGCCATCTAACCTCTTTGTGTATCTTGCCTTTATGGCAGAAGTGTATATTCTCAAATGCACTTTTGTATACATATATATCTTTAAATGTATATACGCTGATGATGGTTCTGCCTTAGGTTGTGTGGTGCTGTTAGAATACATGAGACGGGGTAATTCATAGTGAACAGCATTGTACTGGTTCACTATTCTGGAGGCTGGGAAGTCCAGTATCAAAGTGCTGGCTCTGACAAGGGCATTCTTGCTGTATCAGCACATGGCAGAAGGGTAGAGGGTGAGAGAGGGCAAGAGAGAGCCAGATCTGCCTGTGGACAGTCCCAATATCACTTACTGAAGAAACTGTCCTTTTCTCATTGTGTGTTCTTGGCACATTTGTCAAAAATCGTTGACTGTAAATATGCAGATTTACTTCTGGGTCCTCTACTCTGCTTCATGTGTCTGTTTTTATGCCATACCCACATGTGCTCATTATTATAGCTTTGTAGTATGTGTGATGCCTCCAGCTTTGTCCTCTTTGCTCAAGATTTCTTTTGCTATTGGGGAATCTTTTGTGGTTTTATGTGAATATCTGGATTTTTTTTCTATTTATATGAAAAAGGTCACTGGAACTTTGATGAGGATTGCACTGAAGTTATAGATTATTATGGATAGTATGGGCATCTTAACAATATTATTTATTCTAATCTATGCACATGAGATTTATTTCTATTTATTTGTGTCTTTAATTTTCTCGCATCAATGTTTTATAGTTTTCAGTGTACAGGTTGTTGTAACTCCTTGGTTAAATTTCAAACTAGTTGAGCAGCAATTGCAATTGTGTTTAGACTTGAAAACACTAGTCTACTTCATACAATATGACAAATAGTGCTTTGCAGAACTTTTGTTTCAGCCTTAAGTTTTATTTTTGCTTCAATTATAAGTGTGTTATGCTTGTGTGGTATGTAAATAGGTTTGATGCAGTGTTAAATGTATTAGTTAATGGACATTATGGTCAAAAATTTGAAATTTAACTTAACAGGGATCTGCAAGAGAACAGCTCAAACTCCAAGACACGCACCACAGCCTGTCCCTTGGTCTGAGCCCAAATCCAGTGTTTTTGGATTGTTGTCCCTCCTCAGGTGAATGAAGCACTGAGCTGATGAGATGTCCATTTTTCCTTCATTCTGTGTACGTGTTTTCTTTTTGAATTTTTATTTGTATTTATTTTGTTTATATATTTTATCTCTATTTCTTTTATACATTCTGTAATGGGTGGAGTTGTGTTCCCTTCAAATGCTGAAGTCCTAACCCCTGGTACCTGTGAAGACGTTATTTGGAAATAGGTTTGTGCAAACGTAGGCACTAGGGTGGGCGCTACTCCAGTACATCTGGTGTCCTTACCAGAAGAGACGCAGAGACAGGTGTACTGGGAGGGAAGAAGACGCGAGGACGCAAGAACTCCATGTGATCACAGAAGCAAACACTGGAGTGACAATGCCAAGGACTGCTGACAACGACCAGGAATCAGCCGTAGAACAGAATTCCCCCGGAACTTTCAGAGAGAACATGGCCCTTCTATTCCTACATTTGAAACGTCAACCCTCCAGAACTGCGAGAGATGAAATTTCTGTGTTGTAAGCTCTGCAGTTCACGGTGCTTAGTTATAGCAGCCGTAGAATACTAGGACAGTCACATAATCACTGTGCCAGTAAGGGCTGTAAGAAAACCAAGGAGCAGTACCATTCACTTTCTCATGACTAGAGATCAAGCTTTAGCTGGGACACCCGCCTTTCATTCTGAAGTACAGTACTGTAATAAGATGGCCACGTAATAAGACATCCAACCTGTAAATTAGTTACTTAAAAATTAATATGGTCAACTAAAGATTCTCTAACCCCCTTTATAATGGTAATACAAGTTAGCTTTTTTCTTAGGGCTTTTAGAAAAATCTTGGATATGCATCTAAAATGACCTCCTCAACCTCAGTTATTAACCTGAAGCTTGCCTTTCTTGTGTTAGGTTGTCATTACTTGAAGTTAAAATATCAACCTAAGAGCAAATGTAAAGGCCCACGTCTGGGAAGGCACAGACAGTCTGTGCACGTGATGTGGTTTCCCCATACGCTGGGACTGGGGCTGCAGAGCTTTGCTGGCGTGTTACCATGTTGCAGAGTTGCTATGGCAATATCAAACCAATGAATGGACCACCTTGCAGAGACAGGGTGGTGAGTAAGTGTGAAATTGATTCGGTGTACACAGGAATACGTTGAAGCTAAATTTGTCAAGATAAAATTTCTGGTAGGAAACTGCATTTTTAATTACATAGATATGAATATGATATTAAAATATTTTCTTTGGATATTCTAGTAAAATGGTATATGGAAATTAACTGTATTATGCTGATTTTATGCTTTTTTATGTAGTATCTACTTCCTGCTTATTTCAGGTAACATGGATTTTTGTTTCCATTTATTTAAATTTGGATCGCTAAAGCAGCATTTCACCCTTCAGACTGATATTTAAGTCATGTTCTTGAGAAATTAACTGCTTTTGTTTGCTTATTTCAGAGTAGCATGCTAAGAGAAATAGCTTTTTAGGAAACATAAATGAAAGTTGTTGTGTATATGCATTGATTTTTAGGTAACAATTATAAACTACATCTTTGCATTGGATGGCATAAAATATTATAACTAGTCCAAATCAGACAAAAGTAAATAATTTATAATATTTTAGTGGTTAAGAGTATGTGATTAGACTTTATAAAAAGAGTTTATTCACATGATATGTTATTTTATTTTGCTTGGAAGTCATTTTTAGCACCCACTTACGTAGTGCTACTCCAGGTTTAAAGTATGTGCTTAACTTGGTCAATGTAATCATTTATGATGAAGTAGTTATTTTAAGTAATATGATAAAAAAGATGTGGTTTGCTTAATTTCCTTTTCTTACCACACACACACACACACACACACACACACACACACACATACACAGGTTTTGTCACCCCCAAAGTTGCTAAAAACACTAAAGAACAGGGAGGGGTCTGCCTGTGCTACATTAGTCACCTAACTGCCTCTCTCTGGTATAAGTGCAGTCTAAATGAACACAGTGCCTTCCTCAGGCACAATCGGTTTGAAACGAGAAAATGTCTACTCTCTGGGGACCCGTCCACACTGAGGGCTGCCTACTTTCCCATTAGCGCGACTTGTAGACCAGAAGAGCATGACTTGTTTACATAACAGAAACCAATATTTGCTCTCTTTTATTCTCTCGGCATGGACTTCCAAGGGCAGCATTTGCCAGATCCTGGCAAAACCCTTGCTGACAACGCATTTCTGCCTGGGAGCTGAATGGGACTCTAGGAAGTGCAGCGGTGCTGCCTGGATATTTTTATGACTTTCTAATGGTTTCATGTGAAACCTCTGGTGTTGCTTATGAAAATGTACAAATGCTTTGAACTGAAGTGAAGGCCGGGGTTACCCATGTGTCCCTTTGGTTTCATGACCTAAAGTGGCTGTGTGCTGATATTTATTCGACGGCACCAGCACATTAAAACGACGATCTATGGCCCAGCTGCTGGGGTGCCGTGGTTTTCAGTGCTCTGCAAGGCTAAAGCTGCATGGCCGACAGCAGTTCAGATCCCAGAGTTGGCCTGAAGACTGCCAGGTGTGAGCACATGGGCACCAAAGACCCCAAGTAGCTGGAAAGCTAGGGAAAGGGGCCAGTATGAGGAGACCCTGAGCAGGGAGACCCCTGCCTTGTGCATGCACAGGATCAGTCTAGGAATGTGATTCTGGGAACTACAGAGAAAAATGGAAGACGAGATATTTAAAGGACACAGAAACGGAGGGTTGTCTGTCGATGATAAAGTGCATGCTAGTATCTTTAGTGGGACTGGCGTGTAGTGTATTTATGCTGGGAAAACTCATTTTACCAACTATGATGATTGAATGTATAAAATAAAATAAACAATGTAAAATAAAAAAAAGAACACGAATGTGCCAAAATCTAGGGGTATAATGTCAAAATACTAAGATTAGCAAGTGGTATATGTTAAATACAAGATTAAATAGAAAAATTATGACTGTTTTGAAAAAGAGTAGATAAGTACATTTATTGATTACAACAAAATATGCTGCAGATCAAGTTGGACCTTGTGCTCAACTGCACATCTACTTGTAGCAAATGCCGTTGCCTCTTACTTGTAAATCCATGTGAAGCTGTAAACACCCACACTTAGGGAGAAAAAATGCACAGCCAGACACTAAATACGATGAGCCACTCGACCAAGGGGATGGAATAAATCCTCTTGTTGCAAAGTCACTGTGGGGATAATGGTGCATTTTCCAGTAGGAAGGTAGTAACTCTATTCAAAATAGAATCTTAAACAAGGCAGTATTTCCAGGGACCACATGATCCATCATTACACATTACAGATTTCTGAGTCTGGACTTTATAACCAAACCTGATTTTGCTTGCTTGAGTAAACTTTCTCAGAGAAGGCACCTATCCTAGCCTGGCTGCTATAATAAAATACCATAGAGAGGGGGCTTACAGACAATAGTAATGTCTCCCCCAACTCTGGTGGTTGGAAGTCTAGGTCAGAGTGCCAGTACGCTCAGGTTCTGGTGAGGGCCCTCTTCCGGGTTTCAAACAGCCGCCTTCTCAAGGTCACCTCACAAGGCAGAAATACTGAAACAGAGTTTTGTGGGGTCTTGTTCAAGGCAAGGGCACTAATGAATTCATGAAGGCTTCCCCCTCATGACTGAATCTCCTCCCAAATGCCCACCTCCTGACACCGTCATGCTGGGTTAGGATTTCAGCATCTGAGCTTTGAGGAGGCATAAACATTCAGTCTGTACAGTATCCCAACTTCTGTAGAACATAAGAAATGGAAGGAAGCGTAGAAAAAGGGATGATGCATTTTGAATATTACCACCATATGCACCTGACACACCACCGATGGAGATTTGAAAGATGACTTATTTACACAGCAGAGTTCTGTTTTTAGGAGAATTACTGGGTACACCACTTAAGGTGTTTGCATTTACAACGGTTTTGCACAATTATGATGTGACTTTGGAACATATGCGGTATTCATATGTTACTCATATCTCGCTGGTCCATGAACTGTTGCTGTGCAGGCAGTGATGGGATATACTGAGAAATATTTAGACCAATGTAGCATTGCTATTGCATCCAAATGCCCGATCTGGGGACTTGTTTTATTGGTATGGACCAAATAGGGGGCCACTGCTGAATTTGTGTGATGAGTTGAAAGGGGTGTGAATGATGTACACTTCACATGCAGTAGGGTCTTCTATGTGTCTGTAGTTAATAAAAGCTCATTCACACAGATAGCTTGTAAAGCACTGGAGTAGGGGTATAGGCCGAAGAGTTATTTCTTTGAAAAGTTTAAATGTCATGATGTATGCACTATGACACATTTAACTCAGAATATTTTTTTTTCTTTTTGGAGAGGTTTTTTTGCTATAGGGCATGTGTGCCCGCCAGAAAGACAGAGAGAAACAGAGAGACAGAAAGTGAGAATTCACCCCCCAGGGGGGATGGCTACACCACAATGCCTTCTCCTCCATTCTCCTCTCGGGATCTTAGGCACACATCCACACAGGCCCGGTGTGAGTTTAAGCCACCAAGTCCAGGACTCGAACCACGGTCGGCTACGTGGGAGTTCAGCGACATAGCCATTATGCTAACTGCTGGTCTCTTACCCAGAATATTCTTATGTAGAAAAGAAAACAATTCTTATTCTTATGATAACAACAATAACAAATAAAAAAAAAAACAAAAGATTTCCACTTCCTGAATATATTTTGGGCACCACAAAGATTCTTTACCTCTGTAATGTTACCTAATTCTTAAAAACACCCTGCAAAGTAAGTGATATTGTATCCATTTTAGAGTTGAAAAAATTCACCATAGAGAGGCTTTATGGCTTCCTGAGTCTTAGCACCAGACAATGATGGGGCTGAAATATACACATTCTTCCTATACCGAGGTTCTTCTGGCTACAGCAACGAGCAGTATTTAACAGAGAAGACGTTGAGCTTGAGATGACACGGTAGGTGATAGATAACAAGGAAAGAGAGACTTTCAAGTGGAAGCAAAACAGTTCTGCAGATTATCTATCTGTGTTTCAGAATGATAATGGGAGTTTTTTGACTGGTAGTAGTATTGTGACTCTGCAGTACCAGAAAATAACATGAAAAATGCAGGAATGTGACTGGTATATGGAGACCTTTAAATGCCAAAATAGTTAACCTTATGGTAAATGAGGAAATTATTGAGTAGTTGATTTCTGGAGAAAAGAGAATTCATTGATAAGGAAAATGACTTTGTCAGCTGAGGTGGTAAGTTGACTTGTTTATTGTGCTTTTGGCATCATAACTGAAAAAAAATGCTTATTCAAGGTCACAAAGATTTACCCCCATGTTTTCTTCTAAGAGTTTTATTTATTTTTATCTCAGGATTGGGTCTGTGACCTATATTGAGATGATTTTTGTGTGTGGTATAAGGAAAGGGCCCAACCTCATTATTTTACATGTAGATACTCAGTTGGTTCAACACTGTTTGTTGAAAGCCTGTTCTTTATCTAGTTACACCTTTGTCAAATTCAATTGGCCCTGAATGTGAGGACTTATTTGTGGAATCTCAGTTCTATTCCATTGACCTACAATGTATGTCTTTCATGGTGCCAGAACCCGACTGTATTCATTGTAGCTGCGTAGTAAGTTTTGAAGGTAGCAAATGTGAGGCCTCTGACTTGTTCTTACTTCCAAGATTATTTTGCCTCATATTGGTCCATTGCTTTCACAAATTTTATGATCAGATTGCCAATTCCAGTACAAAAGTCAGCAGGGATTTTGATAGAATTCATGTTAAGTTTTCTGGGAAAACTTAACAATATGAAGCTTCCTTGGGCCAGCCAGGTGGCATGATGGTTAAGGCAGCTGAATTCCACATGCTGGCTATGAGGTTCGAATTCTGGACTCAGTAGCTTGAAAAATACACTAGGCCTGTGTGTGCATGTATGCCCAAACTTGAGAGGAGGATGGAGGGTAAGAGATTGCAGCCTGGACATGCACCCTAGAGAAAGTTTTCTCTTTCTCTATGTTTTACCCTATGGCAAATTAAAAATAAATAAATAAATAGATAAGTATTAAGGCTTTCCATTCACAAACATGGAATGTCTTTCCATTTATTTTGTTGTTTAATTTCTCTCAGTGTTTCATAGGATTCAGTGGACAAATCATGCATTTAATTTGTTAAAGTTATTCATAAATATTTCACTACTTTTTATGCTATTAGAAATTGGATCATTTTTAAAATTTTATTTTGGTTTATTAATTTTCAGTGTGTAAAAATAAAATTGATATTTGTATACTTATCTTGTATCCTACAAATTTGCTGAACTTGGCTATTAGTTCTAATAGATATTATTGTGTGAATTTCTTAAGATTTTCTATGTACAAGACTGTGTCTTCTTTGAATTGAGATCCTTTTTTTTTTTCCTTTATAATCTACACAGACTTTATTCTTTCTGTCCTATAATTGTCTTGGTTAGAACCTCCACAAGAATGTTAAGTAGATGTGGTAAAGGCGGGCATCCTTGTCTTGCTTTGATCTTAACAGGAAAACTTTCAGGCTTTCATATTAAGTATAATGTTAGTTCTAGTTTTTTGTTTTCATTTTGTTTTGTTTTTGTAAGTACTCTCATTCAAATTGAGGAAACTCTCTTCTCTTCACAGTTTGTTGAGTATTTTTAACATAAAATATTGTTTCATAAGAATTGCAAGGTTTTTGCTCTTTATGCTATAAATATGGTATGTTTGATTTTCATATGTTAAGCATTGATTGCTTTTTGTATGTTAAAACTACTCGGCATTTCTGGGATAAATCATAAGTGATCATAGTGTATAATCCTTCTTATATATTTCTAGATTTCATTTACTTTATTTTCTTAAAGATTCTTTGCATCTTTATTCATAAAATTATAGCTTTAGTTTGTAGCTTTATTGCTTTATTGCTGGTAAAATCTCTCTGGTTTTGGTAATTTTGGTCTCATAGAATTAGGAAATGTGCGTCTTCCTTCTTTTTTTGGAAATGCTTTTGAAATATTGGTATTAATTCTTTCTGAGTATCTGTAATAACTCACCAATAGAGCCATCTGAGCCTGAGAAGTGAACAATTCAAAGTGGTATTTCTTCTTTGTTTGACTACTGTGTGCAGAAGAATCTGAAATACTTTGTAGGTTGTACTACACCCAGCAGATAGCTGAGACAATAATACGGAGAAGGTTCTTTAATTTAGAATATATTGAAAACTTGGCAGACTACACTGAGAATGGCCAAATGTGTTCATGATTATAAGTGACACGGCTGTGACTAAGATTCTAGCCTCTTTATTTGTCTACACTTCTATTTTTCTGTTTTCCAGCCCTGCTTTTGAACATTTCTGTACTGAGATTAGTGGTTTACTTTGGGATGGCTGCTATTTTGAATTATGGTATCTCTTGCATCTATAAGGCACTTACTCAAAGTTAAATTTCTGTACAAATATTTACCAAAACGTTCTTAGGACATTTAAAATAACATTGACAGGTCATTGTAATTTTGGGTTTGGGGTATAAGTTTTAGTAAATGCAGACCAGATTATTTTAGGTTTTAATACTACCAATGCAAAGGGGAAAAATGATATAACAAGCAAGTAGTTTTTGCTGCAGTTCCCATTATTTTTTTTTTTTTCTTCCGGCTCCAAGAAAATGCTTCTTTGATGACTGAATCTCTATGAACTGTAGAAGTCTAGGAATTGGTTCACTGGTTAAGGATAAGAGGATCCAGTGAAGATGAAAGTAAGGGGATCAGAGGATGGCTCAGCACTGAGGATTATCCCTGGGACCAAGACGAGACAAAATTGTCAAGATTTGAGAACTGCTGAGGGTAGAAAAAATAAAACAAGCAGTGCCAAGGCTGAGGAGGACTGCAAGTGTTTACGTCACAATATTGATGCTGATTTCAGACATTTAAAAATAGCCAAAGGCATCATGAATGTTGGAGGGAATTATAATTCAAGATTTTCATTAACTGTATACAGAGAGTAAAGAATAATTTAAAAGTATCGAGTGTGCAGGATATGGAAGAGTAAATGAAGGGATACCCCTGGAGGTTGGTAGCCTTGCCCTCATGAATGCATGAGTTTGTGGGTGTGTGCGCGCGTGCATTGCTCATGTGTGTGCATGTTGGTAGTTGAAAACAAATCCAAGGAGTGATCTAGGAGTGTTACATGCTTAAAATGAAGTTGGTTAATTATGAGTCTCTACACATGTTTAGTGTGTGATTCTTCCTAGAATTGAGCGACTAGAGAAAAGTTTTGTATAAGCCATCCCTGGCACAATCTCTGGGTCAATTTTGCCTCTTCCCTCCTAATGCTGGCCTCAAGCTGAATGAATACTGAAGTTTTTCTAAGGCCCATTATCGCTAGTCTACTCCCATTAGCAATTGTTTAATTTAATAACTAAAAAAATATAATAAACACATGTTATTTGGAAGAACAAGATTTCAAATTTCCAAGTGACTTTTTTAAAGAATTATTTTATTTAACTTTATTTATTTATTTATTTATTTATTTATTTATTTATTTTAATTTGACCAGAGAGGAACAGAGTAAGAGAGAGAGAGAGGGAAAATGAGAAAGCAAACTGCCAGGTCTGGGATGCAAACCATTGTCAGCTAAGTTGGAGTCCAGCACCCTTAACCACCATGTCACCTGCTGGCCCCATCCAAGTGATTTTAATAAGTATAGAAATCAGAGATGTGTAGGGCCATCAGGGACCTCTACTCCTACCTTCCTACCTGTGAGTGAATTTTAGCGACAAAATTCCTGAAAAGTTACCACCTGGCCCCTACTTGAACACATCTCACTGTGGAAGGTCACTGTCTAATAAGACAGCTCAAACAGTATCTTGGAAGCTGTGATTGTAAATACTTCTACAGGGCTTTCCCTTAGATCTTCCCCTCTAAGTGTTAAAAGCATTAAATTCCCTTACCGTATTTTCTGTGACATAGTTGCCAAAACTGCCCCTATTCTGATAGCCTTCTTCAAGATTTGGATTTGTCCATCTCTCCTTTAATGTCATGTTTTAAGCCTCAGAACTAAAGCTATGTTTGAAAATATTGGTAAATTAAACGGGAGGGAGGGAGCATATTACTAGGGGTTTTGTTAACCAGCTTTTGCTATAGTAACAGTGGCACAGAAATCTCGTTTCTAAGAGAAAGGGGGTCCAAGGGAAAGGACTTGGATGCAGAAACCTGTTATAAAGAGGCAGTGATGCGATGAGTTTTGGTCTAGCCCCGTAGACCCCCATGTTGTTTGCTTGTATGTGCTATTGCTCCACCCAAAACAACAAGAAAAATTCAAACTGCTATAAACAGAGGCACCCACAGCCTTGGGAGGTCACTTTGACTCTTCTCAAGGCCTTGCTAGTCGGTTGTGTCCCCTTGGCTCAGTGTGCGGCCTGCATCTATGGTGGTGGGCAGGCTTGCCATGTCTTCCATGGCTTTGTTTCTTGATGACGGAATTCAGGAAGCTCTCTCCTAGCTCCATAATTGAAGCAAGGAAATAGGATACGATTCTATGAGTTTCTTCTTTCTCAGTGAGTTGGAGAATTTCCTAGTTACAAGAGCCAAGTATACCTGTAGCAACAGGAGTCCCCATGCATGCGGGTTCCTTGATGAGGAATAATGAGAGAAACTTTCCAACCAGCTCCATCTACTCCTGCGCCGTCTCTTGTGCTCAATGAAGACAGTGTGTCTCTGCCACTGGGTGGAGATTCTGACAGGCCTGGTGAGTTTTCTGTGAATTCTTACGTAAAAGGAAGACCTGATTTTATTCTCAATAGAGTTTTAGTCCAACACCTTGAAATGACCAGTGTCAGAAAATCCTCATATTTCTTTTTTTTTTTGGAGAGGTTTTTGCTATAGGGCGCGTGCGCTCGCCAGACAGACAGAGAGAGACAGAGAGATAGAAAGCAGGAAATCACCCCCCCAGGGGGGATGGCCACGCCGCAATCCCTTCTCCTCCATTCTCCTCTCGGGATCTTGGGCACGCACGCACACGCGCCCGGCGTGAGTTTAAGCCACCGGGTCCGGGACTCGAACCGCGGTTGACTACGTGGGAGTCCAGCGACATAGCCATTACGCTAACTGCTGGTCCCCAAACCCTCATATTTCTAAGCTGATTGAAAGTCGAGATCTCCCTTCCCACTCCTGTTAGGTGGGTCCCTGCTTCCCTTTCCTTACCAAGCTTTTCCTCTCCGGCCTGTTAAACATTGTCATCACAAGGCGTGCATGGTGGGGTTCGGCAAGAAAGGGGGGCTGAGGGGAGGCTCCCTAGGACACCTTCCAGGCCTCAGAGCTGACTCACTGTAGCAAACGCTCCTGCCCCCGGTGGGCTCTCAGCTCTCAGTAGCCCTGACTCAGAACATCTTGTCCTGGGTCCCCGGATCCAGTGCCCTGGCTCCAGCTTTTCATCTGCTGAGAGTCTGCTCTGCTCTCCAGGCAGAGTACGAAATGGAACTAAATATGATCCACTCATTGCCTGCCCCCGGGTGCCCCACGTGGGGCCTCGGGCCGCACCCGGCAGCCTTTGCGCACCAGCTCCGCAGGGGCCCTCGGCGCTGCGCAGCTCAGGCCCTCGCTCTGCTGCAAGCGCGGCTGGCCCCCCTTCCTCGCATGCAGTTTCTAGCCAGGCACGAAACCAGAGCCCCCTGGAACCTTGGAGTTCGGGGAATGCAGCAAGTCCTCCAGGAGATCCGACCAGGGCCCCTGAGCCCCTCTCCCTGTGGGGAGCACAGTGCACCCCAGCAGCCTTGTCGAAAGGAATTCCTTCTAAAATCTCTCGACCCCTCTGTTGCCAGTCCGGTGATCCTCTGTGTCTTCGCGTGCACTTTAGGATCCCCTGGCGGATCCCGGCGGTCCTCCTCCACCTCAGCTGATGCGCCACCCGCCGCCGCTGGCCGTGGTCTTCCCTTCTCTGTCCAGCGTTTCTGGCCCCGGAGGTCGGTTCTTCTGCTTGAGTTCACTCTGGTCTTTTCCACAGCTACTCTGGGAAAGGCTGATGATGCTCAAAGTGCAGGTGCTACAAAAAGATGCCAGTCTTGTTTCTAGCAGGTGGGTTGACATGGCACAGAGATTAAAGCTGGAAGCCGAAACCTGTCAGTGCCAGCCCTGGCAGCCCCCTGGGTGATGGCTAAGCTCCCGCTGCGGCTGCAGAGCGAGAGGGAGAGGGTGGTGAGGCCAAAAGGGGGTGTCGAATGGCGGGAGAGTGCTCGTATTGAAGCTGGAATTGCTCCACTGAAGGGAAGGCTAGTCTAGACACTGACCCTGACCCGTGGGTCACAGTCAGCGAAGGTGGCAAATCAAGGAGCCAAAACCACAGAAAAGCCTTCAGCCCATGAGCGCTCAGGATAATGAAGGCAGGTATGGGCCACAGCCCGGGAGACAGGGCAGGACCTGGGGGTGGCCGACACCTCAAGGAAGCTTGGCGCCCAGAGGGCAAATGCTCACTGTGGTCCTTGCAGCCGGCCTCCCTGGGAGGGTGGCCGCAGGACCTACCACTGCAAGGTTCCTCCGGGATACTGCGGCCTGGAGACTCAGGACCCGACCTGTGCTGACAGACACTGCGGGTCAGCCAGCGTGTCTGTTAGATACCCAGTGCTGTGCCGAGAGTCGAACATCACTACAGAGCAGTGCAGGCTGGGAGGCAGAGAACGGTGCAAAACATCATCATCTGTTAGACACCAAATGTAGGGATTTTATGTTGTCTGAAAGACAAATGACTTTTTAGCCAATTGTTTTGAATGTATAAGGTAATGACTCTTATTATGAGATTTTAATGGTATTACATTCAAAGAATCAAAATTATAAATACAGAAGTTATTATCTTCTTGGCCAAACTGATTATAACTTGTAGTTTTAATAATTTTAGAGGTCTTTAGGTGAATTTGACTACCTAGTGAACTCTGGGATGCCTTTCATTAGATTCGGTGCTCCAGTGACCCTCCCTGCGGTTTCCTGAAATGGCCCCTTTCACGGTGCTTTTGGCCAGTGTTCTGGTTGGTGTGAGGTCACACCCGCGAAGCTCGAGGTCTGCTGTGAGCACTGCCTGCCACAGTACTGGCTCCCTCGTTCCGAGTGTTCCCCGGGGAGGGCAGGGTCCACGGCTGGCTCCTGAGGGGGAGAACTAAACCCGACAGGCGAAGGGCCTCGTTTCTCTTCTGTAGCACAAGAATGATGACAGGACCCCTAACCGTGTCACTGAGAGAGGGGCAGCGTGGGTGTCCCTGAGCTCCTGGCACATGGCGGAGTCTTGGTTGTCATCCGCCCATCTCAGTGCATTGAGCTTCTGCCTGTCTCCTCTAGAACACCTCACCTAACTGCCACCAGCGCACCCTGCCCTGTGCTCCTCGGTCTTGCTCAGGTGCCATCGACCTCTGAGCCCTTCCAAACCACTGAGCGTTGACGTCACTTTTAAGAAATGTTATTTTTGGTGTGTGTGTGTGTGTGTGTGTGTGTTGTCCTGGAAGTGTCTGGCTGTGTCCCCTTCTTCCTGCCTCGGCCTCCTGAATAGCTGGAACTACAGGTGTTTGCCACTGCACCTGGCTTTTTCAGGTGGTCGGGGAGTCACACTGGGCCTCCCAGATGACCTCAGCTGACAAGCCACGGCATCCAGTGTGGCTCCCGAGGCCGAGCTGCCACTGTCGCACTTACCACGTTTTCCTACGAGGATTTTGTCCTCTGCTCTGTGGTGTTACAGCTTGTCTGATGTTGGCACTGCTGTCTGTCTGTCTGTGGTCCCATCGAGGCTGGACTTTACATTAGGGAAGGGGACCAGGCATTCTTTCCCGAAGAAGGTCTTCAGGAAGCGTCCATTTCACAGCTAATTAGAAAAGCAAGGGTCCGTGTACAGAACTCGGAAACTTGCTCCTGGGTCCCCATCTCTTATTTTCTCTCATCATCTAATTTTCCTTAGAATCTACTTGAGGAACTTTGAGTAGGTTAACACGGGAGATAAAAAGACAGCTAGTCACCTTTTGTTATTATCTTTTCATGGAGAAGGATATATTTTATCACACTTCCTTTTTTTTTTTGGATGAAAAACTAGTTTTTGAGCCAATCTGGAAAATAAAATTGTCCAGATAAAATTATTTCTATTCTTTTATTTTACTTAAATGAAGAAGCAGAGAAGCAGTTATCAACATCAAACTTGGTTTAGAGGTAAAAATGTAACTTCAGGGTACCAAGAGATGGTGTAATAGTTAGGTCACTGGACTCCTATGTAGTCGACTGCGGTTCAAGTCCCAGACCTGGGGACTTAAGACTCACACTGGGCACACGTGCATGTGTGCCTAAGATCCTGTGAGGAGAATGGAGGAGAAGGGATCACAGTGTGAAGCCAGTAGCTGGCATGATGGTTATGTCGCTGGACTCCCACATAGTCGACCTTGTTTCGAGTCCTGGACCTGACAGCTTAAAACTCAGGCAAGGCACATGTGTGTGCATGCCCAAAATCCTAAAGGGGCAAATGGAGGAGAAGGGATTGTGGCATGGCCATCCTCCTGGGGGCTGATTTCTCACTTTCTATGTTTGTCTGGTGAGTACACATACCTATAGCAAAAATCTCTCTCTCTCTCTCTAAAAAAAAAAAAAAAGTAACTTTAGTCTCTCTCTGACATAAACAAGGGGCCAGAGCCTGCGCCTGTGCATGAATGACATGACGTGGGACAGCTGGCAAATATATGTGGGCCTTTGCCATGTTTGATTCAATAATAAAAATGCTGACAATGTATGTAAACTGCCATTTGAAAATGGAAAACTAGATAATGAGAAACTTATTTATATAACAAATTTTTTACTGCAATTCACTTCACAGCTCCTATTTTAAACCCAAACTATAATTATTATACAAAATAAAATAAAATAAAATAAAATAAAATAAAATAAAATAAAATAGAAAACAGCTTCATCATCTCCATGGAAACCTACCGATAGCTTCGTGTTTCCGTTTTTCCTCTCAGCCCTTGGGTGTCTCACTTTCAGTTCTTAATCTCAAGTCCCTCCAGACGACCACTGCTGTGGCTCCGTCTTTGGGCAGACTCTGCCGTGTGCCTGCCCTTCATCTGTTCTTTCTTCCTGTGCCATTGGGAGCAGGGCTGCTTGATGGTGAAGTCTCTTTTACGTGCCCCCTGGGGATGAGGGCAGAGGAGGAAAGCCAGATCCTTTCACAGGGGCGAGGCACACAGACCCGGAGGGTCAGTGGTAAGATCACATCTGAGGAAGTGCTCTAGTGTGTAGAGAGTTATGGCTAAAGTGTCACCTAAGCCAAAGGCTGGAGGCAAATACCGTTGGTTGCTAGAATGGATCTCAGAAGTCTGAGCTTTGCTGTTGGAAATAATCAAACTGTAGAGTGATTAAAGAGGTTTATTCTAAGCCAGAATAGGTTTGAGTGCAGCCGACTCTCAGCCTGGGTGATCATAGTTCAGATAGCCCCAAACATGCTCACCAAGCTCTCACAGTCCTTGGACAGACTTAAAGGCAAAAAGCACAAGGGGTGGTGGTGGGGGGAAGAACTACCCCAGTCATTCTGGGTCAGTTTTCCTTGGCTACAAGGATCAGAAACAAGGATGGCACCAGTCCACGGGTGCACAAACAATCTGTGGGCAGGAGGTTTGCAGAAGCAGTCCTTGGGTCAGCTCGCGGTTGTCTTTGCACAAGGCTGTGGTTCTGGCAGAGTCCTTTAGGGAATAGTTCTTGCGGTGAGGCGTGCCAGGATGCAAAAGCATCCTTCTATGGCCTTCCCTGCTCAGGTTAGTCAGGGTTGACCCAAATGACTGATTTGATTCTGACAAACTTTCACAGCTTCCATGTGTCAAGTGCAGCAAGACCCTGGGAATGGAGGCCCATTTCCTCAGAGGTTAGGAAGTATTGGGGAGCATGCTGGGGCCATGGTGCTCAGGAGCCTGCTTTTCGAGAGCAGGGAGCTTTGGCTGGCAACATCCGGATTGGTTAGTAGGGACGTTGGGGGCTGGCGGAAGGTACAGTGGGTATAATGCTGTCCCTTAGAGAGGTATTGGGGAGCAAGGCCGAGGAACCTCATAGGCTGTGGGTGACTCGTAGGGACTTCCACACTAGGTGCTGGTGCTGTGATTTATGTGCAGCTAAGATTCTGTGTCCTTGTCACTGCAGAAGTAGCCCTCATGCTTGTGTGGCTCTCTTGAATCTCGTCTGCCACTCACCACTGCCCTTGGGACAACTTCCATGATGAAACTAACAGTCCTTAGAAACTAAGGGCCTCACAGGACAGTCCCAAAGAGCAGGGGGTTGGAGCCTGGGGGAGCAGCCAGTCTGCACACACCTCATTCTGAGAATTAATGCTGTCAGGAGAATTCCTAAAAATGCCAAAGGCGAGTTTTGGGGGTATCTCCAAAAGAAGGTAATGCTGCAGAGAGATTAAGAGTCATGACCATTGTTTGGGCACTTTACTGAATACTTTTAGCTACATTGCTAACAAATACTTCAAACCACCTTACAATGACTGCTGCCCATCCAGTAAGAAACCTCTTGGCATGTGGCGATTTATGACCAGGTGATTTAAGATTCCAGACTACTTACAGAGACCCACATCACGGTGACTGAATGGGCGTACCTCCCTGGTGGGAAGCCTGTGCAGTGATTCATGTACTGATCGGCGTGCTCTGAGAAATGCATCTTTAGGGACCAGCAAATGGTGTAACGGTTACGTCACTGGACTACCACATAGTCGACTGCGGTCTGAGTCCTGGACCCAGCCACTTAGAACTCATGCCAGGTGCATGTGCACGTGTGTCCCCAAATCCCAAGAGATGGAAGGGACTGCGGTGTGGCCATCCACTTTGAGGGGTGACTTCTCACTTTCAGTCTCTGTCTCTCTGGTGAGCACACATGCCCTGTAGCAAAAATCTCTCTTAAAAAAAAGGCATCTTCAGATGATTTTGTCATTATGGGAACACCACAGGGTGTACTACACACACCTGAATGGTACAGCCCACTACACACCCAGCCTGGATAGTGTGGCCCATTGCTCCTGGGCCATGGGCCTGCACAACATACTCCTGTCCTGAGCCCTGTAGGCATGTGTAATCCGGTGGTAAGGACTTGTGTATCTAAACAAAGAAATGGAGCACAACACGTAGACGGGGCACATACCATGATTGGGCTTACAGGACAGAAGTTGTTGGGTTGAGTGAGGGGGTGAGTGCGAGGGTCTAGGGCACCACCGCACCCTACTGTGGTCACACTGCACATGTACGCTGAGCTATATTCGTAGCAACAGTTTGCCTTCCTCAATAAAGATGAATGATACTTAATGTGATTTTCTTATTTTATAAATTTTAAAAACTTTTTGACTCTTTGTAATAATGGTTAGCTTAAAATAAATTCATTGAATAGCCATACAAAAGTATTTTTTTAATTTACAATCTTATTCTTTGAGCTTTTTTATTTTAATTTTTTTAACTTTAAAACTCTTTCATGAAAAATTAAGACACACACACATTAGTCTAGTCCTACACAGGGTCAGGATTATCAATATCACTGCCTTCCGCCTCCACATCATGCCTCACTTGAAGGACTTTGATGAACAAAACAATAGGAGATTAAACCACATGCAAGAGAAATTGATGCCATCAAGAGAAACAGTCAACACTTTTTTTTTTTTTTAAGTTCATGTATTCATGTGAGTGAGAGGTAGAGAGAGAGAGAAAGGCCAGAACCTTACCAGGATCACATGCTGTGTTTCCACCTCCCAACACCAAGTCTTCTTAGCTGCCTTGGCCTGCGAGGCAGAGGAACGGTGAACACTGAGGGGAAGCTTGTGTGGATTGAGAAAGAACAGACAGACATACTGACAAGTAGAGAAAGCAGGGACTGGGCAGACCGGGTTCTCTGATGGAGAACGCTGTGGCCCTGAGCTGTTCCCAAGTTTACTCTTCTGTACAGCAGTAGTGGAGGTAGAGGCTGAAGGGAAAGCCAGGTGTTCTCTATTGTTTGTGGAGCACCTCGTGTCTCAGAGCTCTAAGCAAGTTTCCCCTGGCCTTCTCTGGCTAATGGTCTACCTCCTTTAGTTTACACTGCCCTGCTGTGCAGCAGTCCACTATATCTTTGTCAGAGCTTTCGCTTGCCCTGCAGCATCAGCACAAAGACCACATCTGCTTTAAAGTTTGCCAGTGCTTTGTCCAGATCTGGCCGCTCCCTGCACTTAGCCAACTGGGATCACAGGCACTCACACCCAGTGTGTATAGGTAACCAGGAAGCTGAACCTTTGACCTATGTGGATCCAGCATCACTGAGCTGTGTTTTCATGCAACACCCACCAGCCCTCCATTATAAACTCATGGGATCAGCATGCTATATGTGACACATCACTGGCCGAAACATTATTATGAGGTACATGACTATAAGTGTCCAGCAGGTGGCAAGGTGGTTTAGGCACTGGACAACCACATGGCCGACCTGAAATTGTGTTGGGCATGAGTGTGTGTGTGCCCAAAATCCTGAGAAAAGAATGGAGGAGAACAGATTGTGGTGTGACCATCCCCACTGGGGGGTAATTTCTCCCTTTCTCTCCATCTCTTTCTGTCTCTCTCCAGAGAGCACATGCAACTCCATGGCAGAAACAAAAAAAAGAAAAAAAAAAGCATAATATATCTGTGTTTGAGATGCTGTCATGTGTGCTATCCAACTTCTTGTGCATATAGACACAGTCCCATGAATAAAATCAACCTTGAAGAAAAAGAAAGAAAATAGCATTTTGTACACCTTGACCTCTATAACTAACTCCCAGCCCTTGCTGTGGCGCTTGGTGGAAGGTTGGTAGCACCACAAGGCACCCGTTGCATGGAAGCTCGCCAGTTCTAATTTAGTGCACACTCGTCAGTCTTGCCCATAGACCTTTCACAAGGTGAACGGCATTGCTGAAAAAAAAATATAAAAAGGCAGAAGTACTGAAATGAATATATGTATATTCTTACCTTAGATGGTTATTTTAGAATAAATAATTATACAGTATTTAATAAGCAAAATAAAATGTAAAGTTTTCTTTCCATATGCCAGATGATGTAAATGATATTTTAATTCCATTAACTTTAAATACATTGATGAATACATACATCAGGGGATGCCTGTGATTAGTACACTCAGTGAAAACCACACAAAACATTATTTTCTGAGTACTGTTTTAGGCTGTTTTGTTATCAGTAATAGAAGTACATGAGTCTGGGTAACTTGTGAAGAACAGAGGTTTATTTAGCTCACAGTTCTGGAGGTCCAAGTCAAGGGGCTGTATCTGGGGGACAGTATTCCTGTCGGTGGTCACTTGTCACAGTCGTGACTGTGTCACGTGGTGAGGATTTTATGTCTGTATCATGTCCCTATGTCCCTCTCATTCCTTATAAATCCACAAGAATTCCACCATGGGGGCCCCTCCTTGATTAATCTAGTCCTAATCACCCCCAAAGCCCCTCACCTTTTTATCTCATAGCTGGGTAGGTTCTACCCTCTTAATCTTGTCACAGCAAATTCCAGCAAATGAAATTCTGGGGGACACATTCAAACCATCGCAAGTACCCATTTTAGAAAATTGAAAAAGATAACAGAAATTATTAAGACGTTTATGATTCACTCAAGGCACAGAGCAAGAGGACAAAGTGTCTGTGTTACCTAACACAGAACTACAAAACATAGAATCACATCTTTGTAATGTGAATGTCATTAGAGAATCCAGGATGAAATTCTTTTCGATTGTGAGAATGATGACTCATACCCGGATGATATGTACATACAATAATATATAAACCAGCATGGTTTATAGATATGGTGGCATGCTGGGTAAGGCATTGGATTCCCACATGGCTGACTTTGATTCAGGGTGGGCCCGGCGACTTGAAAATCATGCCAGGCTCCTGAGCATGTGTGCCTACAATTCTGAGAGGAGAGTGGAGAAGAAGGCACTGTGGCGTGGCTATCCCTCCTAGGAGGTGATTTCTCACTTTCCCTCTCTCTTTCTCCAGGGAGCTCACATGCCCTATAAAAAAGCCACACACACACACACGCACACACACACTCACGCCGTCTTCCCCTCTTCTCACCTGGTTGTGTGTACACAGTTGTGGTATTTCCTGTCATCGCGGTCCACTGCAGCTCACCATCTGCTCTTTCTCGTAAGGCACCCTGGGCAATATTAGGATGCAGGGGAAGCTTGTCGGCACGAGGGAAACTGTTTACATTGTTCCGGTATTACCAACGAATTTGTCAAACTAATGTGTATTTAGTGTTTCCACTTGACAGACCTTACGTTATTTAGGTACATTTAATAAAGTAGTTTCTGTGTATTCTTAAGGCTATTTAGGGGTAATACAAAAACCCAAATGTTTTCCTATCTTGAATTTGTTGTTTGTTTGTGTGGTAAAATCGTTCGTATTCCCCAGTACTTTTTTCTGTAATTATTTGCTTTTCAGGAATCTCTCTCAATGGTGTGTGACTCTTTCAGATTCACGGAGGTAACCAAATTGTGGTGGAAGTATTTTGAGCTCAGTGATGAAAGAGCACAAAGCCGACTACTCTTTCCTCTTGACCTTGCACCCCAGACTGGCTCAGTTCTGCCCAGTTTACATTAATATGATCAGCCCTTTCATCCGGGGCGTTTCCAAGGGGAGTGGAAATAGAAAGTAAACACACAGAGCTGGTAAACTGGAGGGCCCTGAAGGTCAAGGGGGATGTCTGAATAAGGTGTCTGGTGGCACCCCCAGCTCAGTACCACCATGTCCAAACCCAGAGCAGGGAAAGGGTTCGAGCAGAACATTTTGATCTGTATTATAGGTTATAGGAAATGGCACAGGGGAACGGAAAGCAAGGAAGGCCACCACACATTCTTTGATCCCCTTTCGGAGATAGCTTTCACGTCATGTGAAGACTCAGTTGAATCTTGAGGTGTGCATGAGAAGGGACCGAGAAATGAAGGATGCGCATGCGTGTTTTGGAAATGGGGCTGCAGAATGAAGATGAAGAGATTATAGTACAAGTAGAAGACAGAGTCTTGCAGTTACGCAATGTTATGGTGCGTGGGGTTGTTGCCTAGACATTTACCATGAAGTGTGTGGTAGTGCAAGGTGAAGAATGATGAAAATGTTATCATTGTTGCTGACCTCTCAGGAGTCCAGGATCATCCACCACAAATGGATTCAGATGTGGAAGGTCAACAGAAAACCACTAAGTTTCAGTGTCACCGTAATATTCAACTCTAACATTCATATTCTAGATTCAGAAGATCAGGCTTGTGAGTAAATACTGAAACATTAAATGATACATTCTGTTAAAGACATGTAATATTTGAAGGTTTTGAAAATTGCACAGTATAGGAGTCAGCAGATGGTATCATAGTTACTTTGCTGGACTCCCATGTAGTCAACCAGGGTTCGAGTCCTGGACCTGGTGGCTTAAAACTCATGCCAGGAATGTGTGCATACATGTGTGCACAAGATCCTGAGAGGAAAATGGAGAAGGGATTGCTGTGTGGTCATCTCCCTGGGAGATGAATTTTGCTCTCTATCTTTCTCTCCAACAAGGACACATCACACACACCCTATAGCAAAAATCTCTCTCTAAAACAGACACACACACACACACACACACACACAATTACACAGAGTGTATTTAGGCTATGCAGTTAATGTAAAATGATAGGAACAATAGTGCTTGTCTTGCTTTCATTTTCTTTTTTTAAGGAGGATTTTTCTATTGTGCACATTTATTTTCTTCACCTTTTTTTTTTTTAATTATTCCTTTTGAAAGAGAGATAAGGGTGCACCCTGGACAGGCTTCTCACACTCCCATCCTCCCGCACTGTGCAGCCAGCCAGGATTGTGAGCGCACATATGGGCAAGCCAGGTGTGTTCGGGGAGGCCCAGGCTGTTAACGGGAGCCTTCCTAGAGAGCCCCCAGGATGGGGAGGCTAGCCCTCTCTGCGCCCCTGAAGCTCGGCCTGTTTTCTTTATATCTGTGAACAAAGAAGGTACTCAGGGTCCACTCTGAGAACTAGTCTGTGGGCCACCATGGTGGGTCATCTCGGGGATCAGAAAGGCCCATCACCAAGCTGACCGTGCAGAAGCCATTATTCCCGCAGGATTTCACGTGTGCATGCGCAGAGCTCAAGGAGCCTCCCCAGCCCAGGGTGCGGACGCACCTTGTGGTTGTTGAAACAGAGAACGTCGGTGCACCGCAGGCTGAAAGCACACAGCTCACGGTGAATAGGTTCATGCGTCTGCAGACTCACAGTGACGGACTGTTATTGCTCAATTGTTGTGAAGGGGGTATTTTTAATCTGTCTCAGAAAATTATTTAGAAGTATGTAACATCAAATCACAGCATAAATTATTGTATTTATTTATTTATTTGATTTTAGATTTTTATCATAGGGCACTTGCATTCTCCAGAGAGAGAGAAAGTGAGAAATCCCTCTGTGGGGATGGCCATGCTGCAAACCCCTCTCCTCCATTTTCCTCTCCAGATTTTGGGCATGTATGTGTGCGCGCACACACACAGACACACACACACACACACACACACACACACACACTTCGCATGTTTCCCATGCCACTGTGTCCGGGACTGAAACTGCACAGTTGGCCACTGACCTTGCAGGTTCCATCTGCTTTAACCACAGCACCCCCTGCTGGCCCAGGAAGGGATTTAACGAAATGGAAATGGAGCCATTGACAAAGTCCTAAAATGATACATGGTAATTACTTACTGACTTGTGGATTTTGTACTCCTCTATAATTTTTCCAATTTACAGAGTTGATTCTGGCATGCGGACAATTTGGAAAGTAAAGATAAGAAAAATGAACAATTAAAACCACCTTCAAAAAACCAGGCAGAAAACAACGGCTGCTAATTTTTTGGTGGCTATCCACCTGTCATTTTACAAATGTGTATATAGCACATTAAATGTACATTATTTGATAAAAATATAGATTCACTATTGGTAACATATTTTCACACACTTTATTGTGCTGATATTTGGTATTATTTTAAAAATATTTCTAAACACTTTAGAACTCTGTCAAAGAATTCAAAATTTAAAAATCCAGATGTGTGTGCATACCTGCCCAAAATCCCAAGAAGAGAATGAAGGAGAAGGGATTGCAGCGTGGCCATCCTCCCTGAAGGTGACTTTTCACTGTCTCTTTTTCTCTTTCTGTCTCTCTGTTTTTTTTCTGGTGAGCACACGTGCCCTACAGAAAAAAATCTCTTTAAAAAAATGATGTTCAGGGACAAGCAGATGGTGTAATGGTTACGTCACTGGACTCCCACATAGCTGATGCTGATTGACTTCCAGACCCGGTGGCTTAAACTCATACATGGTGTGTGTGTGCGTGTGTGTGTGCATGCCCAGAGGAGAATGAAGGAGGAGGGATTATGGCATGGCTATTTTCTTCCCACACCCCTAGGAGGAGTGATTTCTCACTTTCTCTCTGTCTCTGTCTCTCCAGCGAGCGCATGTGCCCTATAGCAAAAATCTCTCTCTTAAAAAAAATGTTCTAAATATTATCAGTAATTATATTTATTTGTACTTACATTCATGTGTAGATACAATTCTCATAATTGTTTCCAAAATTATCATAAAAGATGGAGAAATAATTTGGTTGCTATTTATAAAAATGCTTAATCTTTAGCAAACTAATTTAAGCTCTCTGAGATCCAGCCTGTAAACTAAAATGGATGAACAATTAGAGGTTTCGATTTTGTCAATATGTTAACATACAAACTGCTTTTAGAATTGATCTTGGTACAGAGAAAGCATTTAATTGTCTCTAATTCTTTTAAATGATACATCTATGAAATGTACAAGTGACATATTTCCATGTGTGATATAACTTAACACACATACACACTCACAAGTCCAGGCATATCCCAGATATAAGAAGAGATACTTAGAAAAATGAATATAAGAAAAATACAAATATTTGTGCTAAATTAAAATTAATTTTTAAAAATATATAAATAATAATTTTACACTGCACAAAAATTACCTTTTTAAATTATGAAAGTATGTCCTTATTTGTTTTTGAAAATATTTTTGTCTTAGAAACTATCCCAATCTATATAACATTTTACATGAAAGAAATAATTATTTGAAAATAGGCTGGTTACTACCAAAGCTCCATTTGGCTGACTGAAGTTCAAAGATATTAAATAATGTGCTTGAAGGAACACAGAGTTAGAGGTGTGGATTTCTTTTATGTGAATTTCAGCTTCCTCCCTGACAATTAATACAAAATCACACAAATTCTCTTTCAGTTGAACACCTATGGATAGTCGGCCTTTTTTTTTTTTCTTTGAGAGATTTTTTTTTGCTATAGGGCACGTGCGCTTGCCCGGCAGAAAGACAGAATATGAGAAATCACTCCCCAGGGGAGATGGCCACACTACAGTCTCTTCTCCTCCGTTCTCCTCTCGGGATCTTGGGCACGCACACACAAATGCCTGGTGTGAGTTTAAGCCACTGGGTCTGGGACTTGAACTGTGGTTGACTATGTGAGTCAATGTGAGTCCAGCGACATAGCCATTACGCCAACTGCTGGTCCCTGTCTGCCTTATTAAAGTAGTAATAATTATGGAACTAACAAATTAGGGTCCTTCCTGGGCCCTCTGTGTTGGGCACACAGAGCTTTCCCCACCTTGAATTAGCCAGTATGTCAGGGCTCTTGCTGGTGTTCAAAATTATATACATTTTGAATTCAACAACAGATTTTAGCAACATATTTGATACCACATTTCATAGATTAGGAAAAGAGGTAAGATGTTTATGGGACACAGAAATGGATGATTATCTGTTGATGATAATGTGTATGGTATTTTCAACTGGACTGGTGTGAAGTGTATTCATGTTGGGAAAATTCACTTTATAAGCAGTAATGATGTATAGTGATTGAATGTATAAAATAAACTTTTAAAAAGTAAATACATATATGTGTGTATGTGAGTATTTGTGTGTGTGTGTATACGTATACACACACACACACACACATATATATATATATGTATATAGTTATTGGGAAAAAAGGAATAGGATTTTTTAATTTATTTACTTATTTATTATTTACTTATTTATTGGGTTGTCAGAAAAGTCATGATGCATTTTTGCTAGAAAACCACATCATGACTTTTCAAACCACACAATATCTTGAAATTTTCTAATGTGTGTGGTCATCAGGGGCAGAGAGAGAGAAAAAAAAAATTGAGAAAGCACCACCTCCACAGGGAATGGTCACAGTGCAATTTCTTCTCCTCCATTTACCGCTCCTTTCATGATTTTGGATCCATGTTTTTCAGGCCAGAGGGTCAAGGACTCGAACCATGCAGTCAGCCATGTGGATCAGCCACCTTAACCACCACGCCACTGGCTGGCCCAGGAATAGGATCTCAAAATTAAGATTTAAAAGGCGTCCATCATGAAAGCATATAGGTTGAGGCCAGCATTTGCTAGTTTGGGCACCACTGAGAACAGTTCACATGTAGTCTTTGTCCACCACCCAACGTCAGATTTATATAACCACTGTTTCTACACTAACAATCTCCTTGAAAAGGGACCTGACATCCCCCTCACGTAGCTCAACCTTCTAAATGCCAAGTTCTTACAACTGAACAGACAAATGGTGGTCTAAAAACAGTCTAAAGCCATAACACACCTGTGAGCAGAGGTTCACATCTGGCCTTAAGCTGACTTTTTCCAAAGACAGATACAGCCATCACTCAAAGCACTCGCTTTGCGTGTCTGAGGTAGCAATGTGTTTTGATTACCGAATGCAATGTGGGTGTATCACAGAATATGTAGAAAACAAAGGGATCACCTGAAGAAGGAAATGTCTTCAGAAGTGACTTCTGATACTGCCTCACAGGAATAGCACACTGTAGGTCTTGTTTTCACATACCCAGTGAATGCTGCAGCTTTGTGGAGGTCCTCTGATGAGCAGCATGCTCTGCGCTCGGTGTTAATGCGATCGGCGAGAATCTCTGTGTCTCGAAAGGAGCAGTACATGCGTGTTATAGTCACCACTTGGTCTTTGGGACAGGGAAGGTATCCTTGCTTGTCTTTGGACAAACATGCCTATTTTCCAGGCTGCCCTGATCACAGAGGCCCTGCAAAGACATGCTCCATTGCTCGTAAGCGCTAAGTAGAGGAGGCTACACAGCAAGTGGTTTCTGTAAAATGGTGTCTGTTTTGCAACGTTTTTATAGCATGAGCAGAGTTACATAGTTTTAAGAAAGATATAAAAACAATATAATGCGAGACAAAAGTCAAAGAGAAAATCATACTGAAGGAGAGGAAGATAGTAGACTGCCCCTACTTAGAAAAAGAAAGAAAAAATCTCTCAAAAATGGTCTTTTTTTTTAGAGATCTTTGCTATAACAGTGTGTGTGCTCACCAGAGAGACAGAGAGACAGAAAACAAGAATTCGCCACCCAGTGGGGATGGCCACGCTACAATCCCTTCTCCTTCATTCTCCTCTTGGAATCTTGGGCACATACACACACACACACACACACACACACACACGCCCGACGTGAGTTTTAAGTCACCAGGTCTTGGATGCAAATGACATAACCATTATGTCATTTCCTGGTCCTAAGAAAGGTCTTTTTAAGACCATGGTGGTTAAGGTGCTGAATTCCCACGTGGCCAGCCACAGTGAGTGAGTCCTGGACCTGGTGGCAAAAATCACACTAGGCTCGCGTGCATGCGTGCTCAGAATCCTGAGAAGATAATGGAGAAGAAGGAATTGCAGCATGGTCATGCCCCTGGTGAATGATTTCCCAATCTTCCTCTCTCTGTCATTCTCTGTTCTCCAGTGAGTGCAAACACCTACGGCAAAAACCTGAGGGGGGAAAAATGGAGCAAGAATCAAGAAATGTTGAGTTACAAAGGTATTTTCAGTGTCATTAAAAATATACTAGGGGATATCTCCACTTCACCCCCCTGGACAGGCAGGACTGCGGTCTATGGTCTGTGTGCTGGTGTGGCACCTGAACTTAGTTTTGGCAATGGGATATGGACATGTCGTGGTCATTTTTTTTTCTTGGAGAGATTTTTGCTATAGAGCACGTGCACTCACAGAAAGACAGACAGAGACAGAGAGACAGAAAGTGAGAAATCACCCCCCAGGGAGATGGCCACACCGCAGTCTCTTCTCCTTCATTCTCCTCTCGGGATCCTGGGCATGCACATACATGTGCCTGGTGTGAGTTCAAGCCACCGGGTCTGGGACTCCAACTGTGGTCGGCTACATGGGATTCCAGCGACATAGCCATTATGCGAACTGCTGGTCCCTATGGCGGTCATTTCTAAGGTGTGATGCCCCTCAATGGAGTAAGGCCTGGACACACACCCACGCTCCTTTATTGCAGCAATGGCTCGGCTCAGGCTTGTGCCGAAAGATCCCCTCGCCCACTCATGGCCAGCCAGTCCAGTGCCATTGCTTTCGGCTACTAGGTTGGGGCCACTATTTACCACAGTGTCGTTTAGTCTCTTCTTGCTTGTAAGAACGCCTTAGTGCTGATGGAATTGCACACCACATCTTGTAAGAGCTGTTGAAATAAGCGGGTTCTTTCATATTTGCTCAAGAAAAGACATTCATTGCCAAGTGCTTCAAGGGCTCGGGTGATGCCACAGGCACAGTCAAGCCACCAGTGGTGGACGATGGAATCAGCTGCCGCTGCCACACACCTCAGGTGTGGAAAGCCCCATGTCAGCCACTGTCCTTGCATAATTGTCAACAGCAACGTCTTCCTCTCCCGCGCTTTGGTGTGGACGATAAATTGTGTCCTAGTGTTACCTTTGCTGACTGAACAGGTTTGGGGATTTATTTCTTACTATTAACCTGATTAATACAGTGTGTCATATTTCCATATTAGCATTTTACTTCTCACATTTCACATGCTATATTTCTCAGTTTACTAGCCCTGTGTGTTTTCCTTAATGCATCATTTGTTTCCCTTGGGTTACAACACACCATATTTCATTAGCTTTTTACTTTGTGCCATCTTATAATAAACACAGTGAGATCTGTTATTTCATGGCATTGTTACAACGGTTGAACCAGTAATCACCATAACAATAAAACAAATACCAATACAGAATTGTTTTTAATTCCCCCAAAATGACACCCAATATTACTTCTTTAACATTTTCAAGGCATTTTTTAGGGTTTGAGGTTTATATTGAATACCTTGGTCTTTCTTTTTCTCTCTCTTCCTTCTCTATCTTTTCACCAAGTAATTGCATTTTTATATGAAATATTTAGAAACCATTACCAAGTATTTTTGGGAATCATGACTCTGGAAAATTGGGAGCAACTGCAGAAAATACTTCAAAGAAAATTCAATATTCTAGTTTCTTTAAAGCTAAAGTAAAGATATGTTACCATGGTCCAGACTTGAAAAAGGATATAGGATATAAATGGATTCAGATGCACTTTCCTATCTTAAATTTCTTTAGTTTAATTCTGTGATATACATTTTCTTACATTTTTACCTTTATTTCTAAATTTTTACAATGACAGTGTATGAGTAAATATTTCAAAATCCATATAATGCCTATGTAAAAGAACTATCAAATATTTACAACTACATCAATGAGAAATTCTGAGTTCTTGAAGACCATTCTCAAAAATCATGGGGTGTGCTCTTGGTCTCAGTTATGTACTCTGGGTTTCTCTGATGTGTTAGGTTGTCTCACTGAGGTGTGCTGTGGCTCGCAGTGGGGTATATCATGGTTTAAAGTGGGTTTGCTGTTTCTTAAAGTGGGCTGTGCAGTTGGTCTTATTTAGGTTTGCATTGGTTCTCAGTAGGGTATGTGTTTGATTGGGGTGTGCTTTTGGTCTCCGTTATGTACTCTGGGTCTCTCTGATGTGTGCGGTTGTCTCAGTGAGGTGTGCTGTGGGTCGCAGTGGAGTATATTGTGGTTTAAAGTGGGTTTGCTGGTTCTTAAAGTGGGTTGTACAGTGGGTCTTAATGAGGTTTTCAGTGGTTCTCAGTGGGGTTTGTGTATGTGTGGGGTGTGCTGTTGGTCTCAGTTATGTACTCTGGATGTCTGCGATGTGTGCCATGGTCTCACTAAGGTGTGCTGTGTGTCGCAGTGGTGTATATTGTGGTTTAAAATTAGTTTGCTGGTACTTAAAGTGAGTTGTGCAGTGGGTCTTAACAAGGTTTGCAGTTGTTCTCAGTGGGGTTGGCGTTTGTGTGGGGTGTGCTGTCGGTCTCAGTTATGTAATCTGGGTCTATCTGATATGTGCAGTTGTCTCACTGAAGTGTGCTGTGTATTGCAGTGGGGTATATTGTGGTTTAAAGTGTGTCTGTTGGTTCTTAAAGTGGGTTGTGAGGGAAAAAAATCATGTTTTCTAAACAGCATATTTGAGCATAGATGACTATTATATTTTCTCCCAGTGCATACTCCAACAGCAAACATTTCATTTAAAAATATTGCACGATTGACAAACATGTGTAAGGTTTGAGTCTTTTTATTTTTTAAAAAATTTTTTAGAGGTTTTTGCTATAGGGCGCATGCGCTCACCAGACAGAGAGAGACAGAGAGACAGAAAGCGAGAAATCACCCCCCAGGGGGGATGGCCACGCTGCAGTCCCTTCTCCTCCGTTCTCCTCTTGGGATCTTGGGCACGCACGCACACCCGGCATGGGTTTTAAGCCACCGGGTCCAGGACGCGAACCGCGGTCAGCTACATGGGAGTCCAGCAACATAGCCATTACGCTAACTGCTGGTCCCAAGGTTTGAGTCTTGTTTTTATGTACTAGACTTACTTGAGAAGGTCCAAGGATAGCAATGCCTATGGGCTGGCCCATGGCCTAGTGGCTAAAGGAGCCAGATCCCACATGGCTGACTATGATTTGAGTTCTGGCCCTTGCAGCTTGAAACAAGCTAGGCAGGTCTCTATGTGTGCCCCAAATCCTGACAAAATGTAGAAATGGAGAAGGGATTGCGCCATGACCCCACCACACTGAGATAGGGAGATTCTCATGCTTGCTTCCTCTCTCTGTCTCTGTGTCTCTCTCTATAGCTTGTGCATGTGTCCTCTAGAATAAAACAACAACAAAGAATAGTAATGACTAGGTTTGCTCCTCTAGAGTTGGATTTCACTGGTTGAAGCCTAGGATTGGTATAATTTTGCAAGTACCCCAGGTGATTCTAATGAGTAATTAGTATGAGAACGACAGCTTAGTGGATCTCAAATTGGAGGGTTCACAGTTTGTATTACATTGTGCTTCCCCAAAAGCTATGTTTAACTCCCAATCTGCGGTAGCTGTGAATGTGACCTTATTTGGAAAGAGGATCTATGTAGATGGAATCAAGTGAACACTGGAGTCCAATGGGCCCGAATTCCAACAGGAGGGCAATTTGGGCACAGCAACACACAGAGAAGAGCCAGGTGAATACAGAGACAGTGGAGCCACAAAAGGACGGCAGCCATGTACAGGGAGGTGGAGATCCGAGCATGCATTTATAAACCAAGGAATATGAAGGGTTCTGGCCGCCACCAGAAACTGGCTGGGTAAGAAAGGGTCTTTCCTACAACCTTCCGGGAAGCATGGCTGGTGGTTCGATTTTGGAGCTGCAGCCCTTGGTACTGTAAGGACACATTCCTGAAGTGTGCTAGAGCTCTAGGAAAGCATTCGCTGCATTCTGATCTCTTGGTGAGTGAGTAAAGATAAAGAGACTCCGCCCCTGCACCTACTTGCTTAGGGGAGTTTCTGGGTGTGTGTCCAGGCTGTGAGATTGTTCCCCAGCTGCCGAGGCCCTTTCCCTCCCTCTGCTGGAGCAGCATTGCGCATTGCTGGAAAGGTCACCTTGGCCAGCTGGTGGCTGGGGGTCGAGTGGCTGGTGGCGGACCCCATGTGGCCAAATGTGTGGTTCAAGTCCTAGACCCAGCAACTTGAGAAATACACTGGGCATGTGTGCCTGTGTGCCCACAATTCTGAAAGGAGAAATGGAGGGGGAGGGATTGTGGCATGGCCATCACCCCAGGGGTGCTTTCTTACCATCTCTCTCTCTCTCTCTCTGGTGAGCATGTGCGCCCTATGGGAAAATAAAAGAGAGCAAGAGAGAGAGGAAGGATGGAAGGATGGAAGGAAAAGAAATACAGAAAAGGAGAAAGGGCAGAAGACGAAGAAAGAGGAGAATAGATGCAGAGGAAGGAAGGGAGAGTGAGAGGTAAAGAGAGACAGAGAAAGAAAGGAAGGAAGGAGGGAAGAAAGAGGCTCTCCTTAGCCCCTGATCTCATGACCCACTGGCCTCTGAGGGAGGTCACAGGAGAGGGAGTGGCCCTGAGTCGAGAAGCCACACCTCCAGGGAGAATGGGGCGCCTCGCAGCGGGAGCTCCCTGGCTGTGGCCAAGAGGATAAGAGCTTTGGTCTTCGTGAAAATTGAGTTCGTTTTTAAACACACAAAAGAACATCCAGCATTTGTTTGAAAACGTAGTTGAAAATTGAGTTCAGCAGAAAATATTGATTTCCTTGCTTTTAGAAAAAGAAAAATCTGGTATTCAGGCTCATTAATGGTTAATGTCTGCGTGTTTCCATTGAATGGCGGGCTTTTCTTCTTTTCTTCTTTCCCATTTTCTGCTCACAGTCAATGGCTTTTCATAATAGTTAGAAGGAAACATAACAACAAAAGCCAATTTAATGTCTTATTTTTCCTGACAATACTGGACGAAGTGCTTTAAGGAAAAGAAAAAGTATTTGGATTTGGGTTTTACTGTTGTTGGGCTTTAGTTTTTATGTTCACTGTTTTCTCTTCTTTCTTCTTTGTGTTTTTCACTGTGTAAATGACCTACTTTGAAGTTTCCAATAAAAAGAAGTTAAATAGGCTTTTATTTGGCTCTTGATTCTGTCTTTTTCTAGCAAATTTGGAAAAGGTCCTGACTTTGAGTGTAACATGGCTGAGTGTAGCAAAGAAAAGAAAGCGCTTTCCTGATTTGTCTCTTTTTACTGCTGTGCTCACGAGAACTTTTCTAGCTCTATAAAAGGCAACCATCCTGCCAGTGTCTACACTCTGTGAATGGGACATTTGAGAGAAAACAAAATACAAAAATGAAGAATGTCCATCCACTTCTTAAGACACAGGGTGAAAAAATTGCGGGAGCAAATTGTGTGTGTGTGTGTGTATGTGTGTGCATGTATGTGTGTTTATATTTGTGTGTATGTGTGTGCGTGCGTGCATGTGTGTGCGTGCATATATGCACATGTATGTGTGTGGTCCATATCTGTGTGCATGTATGTGTGTGCATTGTGTGTGTGTGTGTGTGTGTGGACTCTAATGTGTGGGATTCATTCTGTCTTGGCTCCAGTAGGGTTTGATGGCAAAGGTTGCTTTCTAATAATAATAAAACAGCATGCTGCATTTCTTAGAGTTTACTGACACTGTATTCTTTTCCAGAGAAAATTATAATTCCTTCAGAATAAAATATTCTGTTTACTTATAGCTATGTTTATACTTGTGAAAGAAGTTAATTTCTTTCCTTTTGTTTTTGTACAGTAGGACATGTGTACTCACCAGAGACAGAGAAATTTTCCCTCAGGAGGATGGCCAGCCTGTAATCCCTTCTCCTCCATTCTTCAATTGGGATCTTGGATATACATACACATGCGCCTACGGCGGTTTTTAAGCTACCAGGTCCATCTGAAACTTGGGCTGCAGAGTCAACCATGTGGGATCCACATCATTTGCTGGCCCCAAATAAGTTCAGTTCTTGATGACACATGAAAGGAGCCATTTGTTCCAAATGGGGCTGAGAGATGGTTGAAGGAAACAGCTCAGGCGTTGAAGGTGACCAACTCTGGAATGTGCACAAGCCTGTGTTTCTAAAGCATCTTGGATCCTCCTTTTCTCCCAGAAAACAGAGAAAGGCCTTGTTCTAATAGTCCATTCTCAGTCTATGGCCTGAAAGACCAGAGAAGAGAAGGCCTTCAGCGCATACCCTATGGTCTCATTAGCTAAGCTCGCGTGTGGGAAGACTGAAAACTGTCAGCAAACCTGGACAGTTTGTCATGAACCACTGGTTCTGTAACCCACCTTGCTCCCAGTCAGACTTATCTACTCACCAGTGTCTGTGGCATTGACAATTGGACCCATAGGGGAGGACTCTGCATCCACGTCCTGGAAACTCTCTGAGCATCGTGCCCATAAGCCAGGCTGTCTGAGGCTGGCGGTGCATTGTAGAATGAGGACCTAGTTAGGGGTGCTTCGCTTTCCTCTCTCTCTTGTTTATGGAAGGAATGAACTTAGAAATAAAAATGCAGGGGCCAGCAGCTGGTGTGGTGGTTAAGGTGCTAGACTCATACATGGCTGACAATGGTTTGAGTCCCAGACCTGGCAGTCTCAGACCTTTCTCACGTTCCTTCTCTCTCTCTGTCTGTCTCTGGTGAGTGCATGTGCCCTGTAGCAAATTAAATAATAATAATAAAATAAAATAAATAATTCTTTTAAACAAAAAAAGAGAAGATGCAGAAGAAGTACTGGAGTTGGGTCAATCTGACAGAACAGATTTCTGGTAAAGGATTCTGATGATATATTACCTGAAAGAGAACCACAGGCTGGACAGGAGCTGCTGCTGAGACTATAGTTTCGTGACTGGGACACGCACCGGGTAGGCGGGAGGGGGCGATCTGTTCTTCACAGTCCGAAGCTTTGCAGATAAATATGGTGGTCCTTTCCCACCACCAACAGAAACTCATGATTTTTTCTTAAGTTTATTTTTTTCTCCATGAATGAAACAGAAAAAGAGAAAAAGAGAAATATACAGAGACAGGCACCCCAGTAGGGGCCCCACCTCACGACCAGCAGCATCTGCAGCCCTCCTGGATCTGGGGTACCCGCTCGTACCCTGCATTCTCAGTGGGGCTCCTGGACAAAAATCCAGCGCCCCTCCTGTTGGGCTCCTGCTGCATTTCTGCCAACTCCTGGCCCAAACTTATCTCATTTCATTTCCCATGAGCTGTTGAAGTCCCCTCACCGCTCTCCTATGTACTTTAAAAGTAAAGGATAAAGACATGGTTTACATAGTGGCGTGATTTCAGCCATGGCACTAGGAGTGTCCACCTACAGAGGAGGACATGTGTGGATCTGACCGGCTACTGGGAGGGGTACACTGTCCCTGGCTTCCAGAGAGCCCTGCCTGGAATGCGGCCAGCCCCTCCCCTGTGCGGTCAGTGTCCCCACTCAGCCCCAACACTGGGGATGAGGCTGCACTTCGGAGGTCCAGGCTCCTGCGTCACTGCCCAGTGTCGCCCACAGGCAGGGCCCTTCGCAAGGTCGTTACACCTCCTCCGCGTGCCCTCTGAGAAGGCAGGACGGCTGACATCCAGGGCTGCGGCCCACACGGCTGCCTGTGGTCGGGAGAGGGACACAGATTGCTTTACCTACACCCCAGCATTGGATCAGGCCATCCTGTTCGTGATGGAGAAAAGCCTCTCCACATATAGGAACTAAGAAAACATGAGCAAACACAGACAAGATAGGAACATTGCACAAGCCACTGACACGCTGTTACCCGCAGCACCGAGGCTGGCTAATGAGTGACACGACTCCTTGACCCAGTGCAGCCTTGGGGAGCCTGACTCCCATCTTCCCGTCTCTGAAATAGGATTGAGATGCCCATTCATAGAACTGACCAGTGTCTGACGGCATCTGACTCACCGAAACCCCTGCTTCCTTAAACCCACTCCAACGCGCCCTGACACATGCCCAGGTCGTAAGTCCCCGTTACAGAGAACGCTGCAATCCACGTGCTGGCCTTCTCCCCCACCGTGACAGTGGGGATCTGGGCTTGCTCCACCTCAGGGTCCCTGGGGGGCTTGCAGAAGAGCACAGGCACTCTTCCCACTTCCTGATGCTCATTCCCCCTCCTCTGTGACTAATGAGCCTCTTCTTAAACCCCAGCTGGTTTGTTCCAGCTCCTACCAGTTGCTGGCTTTCCTCGCCGGGTGGTTAGCCCACGGCCACCCTCTCACAGACACTCTGGATTCCGTACGCTGGAGGGTTGGCTCCAGTGTGCCTACACTGGAGTTGCCTGGTCCCCCTGTGCCCCTGATGGATAGTTTAGTGCTGGGCACTGTAGACCACCTTGGGACTCTGGCTGTGGACCCCTCATCATGTCCTCTGTTGCAGGCCTGAGTTAGTCAGTTCACAGCCCTCTGCGCCTGTGTTGCTAAGAGGATGACAGGTCTCCTACCGTGGCCTGCCTGATCCCTGGTGGCAGGTGCTCCCTCAACACAGCCAGGCATGCCTGGGTTGGCATTCTGTGCTGGGGGGAGCTGGGGCCAGTCGGTAGAGGTGCTCCTCGGTGCAGAAACCTCGGGGTGTTAGGATCCACAGCAGCCGAGGGAGAGGAATACTTTCTTGCTTCTTTTTATGATCAGTTGTGGATTGCTTTTGCTGAAGGTAAGTCACAGTGAATTCTGGGCTGCATGTATCAAGAAATTATTCCTTTCCTGCCTTTGAACTCTCTTAAACAGATTCAATCTATGTATTTCATGGATATTTTGACTGAATAATTCCGAAATAAAAACGTCAAAATCTTGACTTCTGTTGCGACCATGTTCTTTCTGTACCCGCCACCTCTCGTTTGTAATTAGCTAATTGTTTTACACGTACATTCTTATTTCTTTCCATGTCACAGAAGCCTTAGATATCCAGGTTGGAAATTTTTAATTCACACTGGCTTTATTAGTTTTAATCCCAATTTCATAGGAGTATCCAGCTTGTCTAACACATTCAACAGAGGAACGGATTAATGGAACCGGGTCAAATCCTCCCCTACCCCCACAACTACAGAAGCATCTGACTGCGCTGTTAGGGGCCTCACGCAGAGCTGGCTTTGGAGTTAATAGAAGCTGTTTTTTCAAAACAGTGTTGAACATTGCAACAAGTTGCATTTCTAAGTGACTGCTAAGATGAACGGCACTCTTACCGTGGCGACATTCTTTAGTGCGGCTCATCCAGCCTCTAACAGCTTGGCGGCTGCAGGGGCAGTCGACCTGCAGCCTCCTGCTCTGTAATCACACTGTCAAGTCCCTCCACCTGCCGCGGAGGGTTTTGACGCATTAAGGGGCCTTGGCCCCGTGCAGCAGCTCTGCTCGCTGTATAAATAGAGCTCCCTCCGCCCGCCGCCCCTCCGCCCCGTTCTGTGCGACTGTCCTGCTGGTAAACTTCATTTATTGTACTGATCTTGTTCCTCATGCTGGCCACTTGGAGTGTTTCTCAAGATAAAAAGTAGTGCACAAGTCAGAGTTCTTTACGGATTTAAGAATTTAAGAAAATCTTGTTTCAATAGTCACATTGAGCAGGCGAAGGCTTCCCTTACTAATTAAAAGCTGTGGGGCTGCGTTGAGGCTGCCTGCGAGTCACCCCGAGCCCCTGTTTTCTGGAGTGACTTCCTGTTTGGAGCCCGACGTGGACGTGCAGGAACCGCCGTCAGCCGTGCTGGCACGGGCAGAGAGGGCTGGGCCAGGCCCAGAGTGTAGACCCAGCTGCACGCACAGACTTCTGGCCACCGCCCAGCTCCGGCCACACCGCCGTAAGTGGGTCAGTCCTGGTCACTGTGCCTTTCAGGAGAGCGGGAGGAGCCTTGCAGAATTAACCCGGTGCTGTCCGCAGTGGATTTTAATACCCCGATTCTACACTCAGGTTTTGTGTATTTGAGTATCACAGGTTTTTCTTTTTTGCTTTTGCTTTTTTATAGTTCGGTGCAGCTCGGGCTGATGCAATCATTTTCTTTAAAAATCCTAATAGTTTTCATTAAGACTAAGATGGAAAAGTTGGATGCAAACTCTGAAAGCCTTCTGAGTGAAGCCTTCCTTCTCACTCTCCTTCCTGAGCGAGGAGAACACTGGCAAATTTTGGAAGACAGAGAAGGTGACTTTCTCAGCTGTCGATGGGTCAGCAGGGTCTTTGTGAACCTAGGACCGAGATCGCTGCGGCCGGCCGTGGGGTACTCAGGGTGGTGTGGACCTGTGTTCTGAACCTCTGTGGGAATGGGACACAGCTCCAATTAGCAAGATGCATGTCTCTTTCATATGTCATGTTTTCACGTGTCGTGTTTTCACAAAACACCATAGTATTTTGTAGGGAAATGTATCTAGAGTGCCTAACTTTGTCAACCTTGATGGCTTTTGAAAAAAGTCACCGCAGCCTGTATGAATAGTCCCTCATGCGGGATTCTGTCAGTCCTGACCGCGCCATCCCTTCCGGACTCCCTGCGAGTGCGTGAGGTAGACATCGTGTTATGTCCCTACAAACATATGTATAGCAGGTAACTCATAATCAAAGGGTGCTGAAGGTTCATAATGAAAACCCAAATCCCTTTCCCTTAGCCACCCTAACTTTGAACTCCAGAAGCAAAACATTTGACTATGCCGGTGTTAGCCCAAGTGACCTACCAGCACTGCGTGGTGACCTCTAGACATGGACGGGGTACTCTGCCCTGACGGAGGAGCATCACCTGCCATCCTCCCTCATGTCACCCTCCACCCTCTGCCACCCTCCATCTCGCTGCCATCCCTACTCCCTGCCACCTCCACTCCCTGCCACCCTCCCTCATGTCACCCTCCACTCCCTGCCACCTCCACTCCCTGCCACCCTCTATCTCCCTGCCACCCCTTCTGCTGAATACACATGTAATTTTCAGCTTCTCTATGTCATACAACATTCTAACTTCAAGAGAAAGATTACTTAAACGTGTATTTATTGCTGTTTAACTTCAGTGTGTAAAATGCAGTTGCTCTCTCCCTCTCCTGCCCCGTCATCCCCTTTACTCACCAATCTCTATCAACCATGCCTTTCTTTTGAGCAGCTTGAAGCCTGTGAAATTGCTGAAATGCATTTTTTTTTTTTTTTTTTTTTTTGATGTACAAAGAGGGCAGCTTCATGTCGTTTTGGCCAAGTGGATAATGTTACATTGCATTTCATGACCATCATTCTTTTATATCTATAGGATGATTTAAAAATGGAAAACTTTTTATTGTCAGGGGATGGGTGTGTGCTCTCCAGAGAGACAGAAAGAGGGAGAGGGAGAAAGTATTCCCCTCTAGGGCATGGTCAGGTCATAATCCCTTCTCCTACACCTCACCATCCCACTGGACTTTGGGCACACATGGGATGGTTTTCCAACGTGGTTTTCAAACTTCCAGGACCGGGACTTATACTGTGTGGTTGGCCATGTGGGATGCAGCTTCCTTAACCACTAGGCTGTAGAGTCAGATTTGTTTTGTTTTGTTTTAAATTTATTCATTCCATGAATGAAAGAATCAGAGAGAAAGAAATACCGAGAACACCCCACCTGGTGTTAACACTGTGATCCTGCCCCATCTCCACCCAGCCCTGGAGGGTGGGCCCGCACATGCTCAGTGCACTTGGAGAGCTCCGGACACAAACCTGTATCCCATGCGGGTCAGTCTCCCAGGACCCTGTGTTTTCCTCCACCTCTGCACCACTCTCCCCACCCACCTCCTATTCAGGGTCTTGAGAGCATATACCTGTGTTTAGGAGCAGGGACGCACAGTGGAAAAGATGTCTCTTCCTCCTCCATTGTGCTTTATCACAGCGAGAGGTTGCCTTAGACCAGATTCTTCATTGCAGCAGTCTGCCATTTTCTTATCCAGGGACCCAGCCAGCCCACCTTGAAAATGCCTGCGTTTAATCAGCACTGCAGCTTCTGATACTGGCAAGAAAGTCACGGGCCCCGTGGCCACACTGTACTAGTGAGGTGAAGGGGAGAGCTGGCTGTGGGCGGCGTCAGTGTTACTTCCACTTACTTAGGATATTCTGCAGATTCTTACCTGCCATGGCCAGCACTGTAGACGGGGCAAAGAATAACACACAAGCACCTGCCTTCAAGCGGCTGGCATCTGGAGGGAGTATTGCGTGTGTCCCCCACACAGTGAACACTGGGGTGACTAAGGGGAGGGAGAAAGATCATCAAACCTGGGTTGGGATTCCACCCAAAGTCACCAAGATTTTAGAACATGTTTAGATTCTTCTGTGAGTTGTTTATTTTTTAACTGAATGCTGATAAAGTACAAATAACCTTTCATCTGGTAATATTAGTAACAATTCTTATTTGTGATAGGCAAGCAGAAAAATTTTTATATTTTCATCAAATTTATAATTATATTCTACATGCATGTAACAATTCAAAAGTGAACTGACTTTCCATAATAGAAAAATATTTTAAAAGATTGTTATTAAAAATTGATGGTTGGAGACCTTTTTTTTTTAATTTTGATCTTTTTAAGTTTAATTCTTCTCGGAAAGAGATGGACAGAGGGAGACATCAGCCTCCCAGCGGGTCCCTCCCTCTCAGTCCTCCCTAGCCAGCTCAGACCCTGAGCACACAGCCACACACACAGGGAGGTCCCGAGAGGTGAACCTGGGACCTCCTGGGGGGGGTCCTCGCAGAGTGCCGCATTGCCACTGTGTCTCCATCTGGCCCTGACTGTTGTTTAACTGCTCCTGTCAAACACAAGTTGGTAGGGTCCATGGGTCCATTTTCTCTGGCTGTACTGCTATTACACGGGGCAGGGGGCAGTTTTAACGGTGAAATAGGCAGGAATGGACACGTATGTGTTGACTTTTCGTGTGATTCGGAGAGAATCGTGTCATCTCCACTCACACTACTCTTCTCCACAAAGCTCCAGACAGAATTGCCACATGGCCTGGACTTTGCCTTGGGATCAGACGCAGTGTTGGGTAAGGACCAGTGTGTGAACTTGGCATTCCGAATGAGATCACCTGTGGTTTCTTTGCTCCTCACTTAGGTATTTCCTTTTCCCAGAACCTTAGGAAACAAGGGATGTGCTCACTTCGGGCTATAGTTTGTGACCTGAGCGTTGGTCATTGGTCAGTCTAGGTCTAAGAGGTATATACACCCATGGAAGAGTTCCTCGCACATTGTCAGGGCTTCAGAGCAAGGTGTGGAATTAATGAGGGGAAAGATTATCCCAACCCTCCCTCAATTTCAGACATGATAAACCAAACATCTTTCTGTGAATCCCAAGGGGCTAACAGTTTTACGGCTTTTTCTAACTCTAGGCCACACCTCCCCGCAGTTGCGAGCCTCTCTGATTGCCTTGTGGCACTCGGAGGCCTTTCTGGGTCTTGTGTTCAGAGTTCAGGGATGAAATGAGGTCTTTTCTCTGGCATCCTGCACCCTCGAACATACATGGGAAGGGAAGTGAACCCAGAAGGTCAACCCAGAGAGGCTGTTTGGAGCATAGCAGGCTGGATCAGCCTTCAGGGGGCCTTCGTGTTTCTGTGGGCACTAACGTGGCATCCAGTTGTGTAGTCTGCTCCGTGCAGACCCAGCCCAGGCCCTGCTTACATGAACAGTTACCCAACCAAACAGACTCAGCCCTGCTCTACTCCCACTTGCCCCAATCCTTGGCTTTTTAACACCACATTTTCTGGGACTCTAATTCTGATGCAGACGTTTTGACAAGGGGTCAGATAATTGAATAAGTTGCTTAAGACTTTGTGAGGATGTCAGACAGGTCTGTATTTTGGGGCTGATAGTGACCTTTGGCATTGCCTAATCTGCCGGACCTCCCGATGTGAAATACGGGTGACCGGGACACCTCACCTGTTTCATAGAGCGGCTCTGATGACACACGGCATGTAGCCCACTCAGCACTGTGCCCATGGCAGCCTGCCCGGCCCATGCCTGCCTTGTCTCAGCATGTACCATGGAGGCCGAGCTGTTGATCTCAGTACGCTCAGAAAGACTTTGCATCGGGTTAGGTTCTTTTTGTCATCTTCAGAGATTTTTGCTATGATAGAATTTACTACATTTAAAAGTAGTTCTCTAGAAGGAAAGTAAAATTGAAAACTCAATGCGAATGGAGGGGAAAAAATGGATACGAGGCTTAGTGTCATGGCAGGGTTATTTGACTTTCTGCTGGAAACTCAGCACTTTGAAGTGAAAATACTTTGAAACGTAGCAACCATTATATCAGGAACAGCTCCATTTTCGTTCATTTGATAGTTGCTTCTGGGAAATTCAGTAAATGTAGCCCATGACAGATGTCTGATAGTGAAATCCGCTTGCTTTAAATACTAACCATTCACTTGTTTTACTGTGGTTTTGATTAATAATCAGCTATTTCCACCTTATATTTCTCAACATATCTGCTCAAACATGGGGTTTTTGACTACCCTTCTTACCATGAGGGTTTTTTCTTTTTTTTTTTTTTCTGCTTTATAGTAAGAAATATGGAGAGAGAAAAAAACTGTAATATCTTTTTACTTGAGGGGTTCTCATTTGACTTTGAACTCAGAGTGTAGGGGGTTTTGACCCATATGAAAGCCTTACACAAAGACCCACTTTTCTGAGCAGTAGGTCAGAGATAATTGTGCATGTGTGTTTCCATTCAGTGCACCTTTTGCTTTGAAGATGTGTGCCCCAGGGAGCTTGAAAATCACTCTTGGTGCATATGTGTGCAAGCATGCCCAAAATCCCGGGAGGAGATGGAGAAGAAGGATTGCAGCAGGGCCATCCCCCTTGGGGGCGATTTCTCACTTTCTCTTTTTCTCGTTCTCGCTGTCTCAGGTGGGCACAGGTGCCCCATAGCAAACAAACAGGAAGTGCGAGATGAGCACCAGGTCCACACTGTGGAGTAGTTGGCTACGTGGCCTCTACCTCATCTCCAGGGAGTTTTTCACGAGCTGCAGGAATCTACACCTCCTCAGTCCTCTCTTGGTCCTTCCCACCTGCTGTGGACCGAGTGTTTGTGTCCCTCCAAAGTGCATGTGTTGAACCTCTTCCCCGCGGGAGGCACCAGGAGTGGGGCCTCTGGGAGAGGATTAGGTCACAGGGTGGGAGCCCTCACACACGGGGTTAGTGCCCTGAAGAGGACACAGGAGAGCTTCCTCTTTCTCTCTGGCATGTGAGGATGCGGTGAGGAACTAGCGCAGGAAGAGTCCTCACCAGACACAAAATCCATCATTGCCTTGATCCTGGACCTGCAGCCTCTAGAACTGTAAGAATTGGATGTTTGCTCTCTAAACCGCCAGGGGAAGGTACTCTGCGGCCGCAGCTCGACTGCGACTCTACCCACACGGGCATGCAACTGCTCAGGTGTTCGCCTCTAGGCACCTTTTGATTCCTTGTAGCCTGTTTATCCTTTCATTATCTCTCACAAATCTGATACATTTTTGTAGTCATTTACTTTCTAATTGCAATCTTAAACAGTACGTTTACTTTTTAAGTTCTTGGTGGGCGTTTTGGATATGTTTTGGTGATAATTTTAATTCCCTCAACCAAGAGAATTTTTCAAAACTTAGTTGCCATAGAACATGTCACTAATAAGTGGAAACATTAAAACATCTTACCAAATACGGGGAAAATACACATTGTAGTGTAATTTAGGCCCAGAGTCTGACTTTTCAGCAATACTTCTACCTTGATTTTGCGATGTTAAATAAAGGCCCCATTGTAAGTGGATGAACTGAAGAATAGTTTTGTGTCAGAAAATATTTCAGTAGTTTTAGAGCAAATCCCTTTTCAACCACCACCAATGGGACCCATGTCCATCCCTGCTCTTGAAGCTTCTCTTGTTGAGTAAAAAGCATCCACTGAATTTGGGGGCGAAACTAGAGATGAACGGTTCTGGTTACTAAGCAGAAAATGGGTGGAAAAAACACCCTCGGTGGAGGAAATGGTGCTGGGTCAGGAACCTGGAAGGGTCTCCAGTTTGCGTTTTGCTCTATCTCTGACAGCAAATAAAGCTTTGATAAGCTCAAACATGTTTCCGAATGAAACAAAGGGTCCCCCAGAAAGCATCTGTACATGAGAACTTAAACTCAGAATCTAAAATCACGTATCTGGGATTTGTGCTTTGTTTTAAAAGACAATATGCTAAGAGGATGTGAAATGGCGTGGGCCACTTACATTGCCGAAAACCCAGCTGAGAACCAAGCATGGCGTGGGTCACACTTGGGATGAAGCGGTAAGAGAAGGAGCTAGTGTTGCTAATTAGGAAAATCCTGGACATATTTGTATCAACTTAAAATGCTAGAATTAATCTGGGAAGTGGTAAACTGACTGCGTTTCCTAAAGGAGGTAGTATCTGTGTTCTGAATCGCTGACTGAGATTGGTTACACTGCCTAATTCATAGACGTGATCTGTTTTGTGCTGTTCATCTATTTAATACACAGCTTTGGTTTTCCTGTAGTTTTAGACATTGAATCTCTGATAGAAGATATTTGAATTATCTGACAATTTTTATTGACCTCTGTTTTGGACATTGCCTTTGTAATTGAAGTTACTTCTCTTTCTTTGTTTTTTGTTTTTTTTTTTTTTTTTGGAGAGGTTTTTCGCTATAGGGCGCGTGTGCTCGCCAGACAGACAGAGAGAGACAGAGAGACAGAAAGTGAGAAATCACCCCCCAGGGGGGATGGTTACGCCGCAATCCCTTCTCCTCCATTCTCCTCTCAGGATCTTGGGCACGCACGCACACACGCCCGGCGTGAGTTGTAAGCCACCGGGTCCGAGACGCGAACCGCGGTCGACTACGTGGGAGTCCAGCAACATAGCCATTACGCTAACTGCTGGTTCCCTCTTTCTTTGTTTTTAAGTCGTGCTGTTGAATGGTTTGGACGTCCTTGTTGATTTTCTCTTACTGCAAGCTCACTCGAATGCTGTATTGGCAGCAGCACTGGCTGTATTTAGCTGTGTTTAAGTTTGAGCCTAGGATCACTAAGACTAAATGGACAAAAGCAGTTAATCCACTGTCTTGCTATACTTACTGGTCTGGGTTGTCGGAAAAGTCATGACTCATTTTTGCAAGAAAAACAGAAAAAATATGTCATGATTTTTCCAACAACCCAATATATATATATTTTTTGCCTTTAAGCCAAGTCTTAACAGATTCCTCTTTTCCAGATCTTTTAAATGTGTTTCTTAATCACTAGTGACCCTTGACTGATACAACATATTCAATGTGTGCATGGTCTATATATATTATGTGTAACCTTACAAAGGATGCTAGACATATTTTGGTGAAAAACAAATCCCTATACCAAGCAACTAACTTTGAGGCTCCCTGGATGAGAGGCCAGGAAAAGACTGAAATACCAATGTATGGGACAGACCTGGGCACAGGGGTAAAATGTGACAGACACGCTCTTTGAGGATGGTCCGCATGGGAGAGTTCTGCATTGGTGTCCAGAGAGTACCCTGGGCATGCATGTGCCTATGACCTGGGGCCGGCTGAGGCAGGGGTGGATGGCAGTGTCAAGACGCTGTTGTGGTGCTATCTCACTAGCTCTCTGTCTTTCTGTCTCTCTCACTCACGGAAAAGAATAAATAAAATTAAAACTTTCAAAATTAATACTGACATGGGGCAGCCCAGTAGCCTGGTGATTGAAGAAAGCTGGATCCCACATGGCTGACCATGGTTGAATTCCCAGCCTAGTGGCTTAAAAACACACCAGAAGCACGTATTTGCATGTCCCAAATCTCAGGGTGGAGAAAGGGAGCAGAAAGAATTGCCTTGAGACCATGCCCTGGTGAAGGTGCTTTCTACTTCTCCCTCTCTCTCTCTGATGACCACACACACCCTCTGGCAATTTAACAATAAATAAATACATGCTAACTGTAACCCTTGGAGGAAGGATGCAATAATAAGGCCGAGGAACTGAAGACGGCATTTAAAAGAGTGCAGGCAAAAGCAGCAGTGAGTGAGCAGCAACCTGCACTGCAATGTGACAGCAACCCGCACTGCAATGTGACAGCAACCTGCACTGCAATGGTGATTGCATGGTAGATCAACAGTCAGGCCCAAGTGGAGATGCTGGGGTAACTTGCGGCAATGCTGGCTTGTGCATTGGCATTGAGAGAGACTCATGAACACATGATCATTGATGTTGGCTTTGAAGTAGCAATTCAGGTTCTGAATTCCTAAATTTTATTTAGAAATGCTAGTATAATGGCTTGATTTGTCTATTTAGCATATCTTCCATTAACTGACTTTTCTGTTTCTTTCATGTTTTTCTTGTTTATTTTTTTATTTCTTTCATAAGTGAAGGAGAGATAGACACAGAGATAGAGAAAAACAGCACCCCAATAAGGAATCATTGCAGCAGCCTGCCCCAGCCTCAGGAGCCTGGGTCATTGGTGTACTCAGAGACGTCTCCAAACACAGCTGGAAACCCACCTGTGGGGGTTAGCCTCACAGAAGGTGGTGTTTTACCACTGTGCCTCGTCCTGTCCCTACCTTTTTGTTATTGAAAGGTTTTAAATAAGCACTTGCTACACTCAATGGCAGCCATGTTTCTGTTCTTCTCACTGCATTGTCAGTCTTGGAGAGCAGGCCCTGTGTTCGTCCATCTGTGTTCCTCTGCGCAGTGCATGGCAGCTATTCCCTGCGGTCAAGTGAATGGGTGGGTGCAGAGACGGATGGAGGCCTTGGGCTGTGTCTAGATGGATGAAAGGGTTCGGAATATCCCCACAGCATGGTGCACTTCGACATACTCAGTCCACGCGTGCGGTTCTGCTTCTCGGGGACTCCTCAGCTGGCTGCTCTGTGGGAAGAAACTGCAGTCGAGGTAGTAATGGGTTCTGGTTATAGGCAAGCCTTTGTAGCCTTCATAGTCACCCTGTACCCGAGTTACAGGTCAATTTCATTCTTTAAAAGACTGACTCAGAGACATAATATGGACTTCTGTAGAAGAATTATGTTGGGGAGCTAAATGTCGTCACAACTGCCAAGAACACAATTTCCTCTGCCTCTAGGAGGAAAGGAGCCTGTCTTAGTAACATACGTGTCCTCGTTTACTTAACAGGGATTCCCCTGTGGTTTACTCCATGTGCAAACCTGTCCCAATATTCAAATACCCCACCACGTTCTAAATCTCTGATGGAGGCAGGACTTCAAGCTCCTGGGAGAATTAAAGAAAGGAACCCCACACCCTGTCTGTTTTCATAGAATTATGGGGACTGAACTCGTGTGTTCTGGAACGTGGAGCCCAGGTGCTTTGCTGACACACCTGGCTGCTCTCTCTGTTCTTGGCCTGCGTGCTCCAGCCAGAGCTTCTCTCTGGCTGCTCTCTGTGCATTCTTCCCGTCTTCTCCTCTCCCTTCCCCGGGTTCCCTGGTCATAAAGTGCTCTCCCTCAGTTCAATCCCAGGATGTCTGAGAACTGCTCGTTTTTTAAAAGGCAGCACAGACATCATCACCTTTCTGACTCCCTGGGCTAGTCTGGGTGTCTTTCACCACAGCACTTTGTAATTCACATGACTGATAGTCACCACGTGGACACTGCAGGTTTCTGGGAACTATCTCAGTTTCATCATCGGTTTGAAAGGTTTGCCTTAACATTTTAGCCATGCAAGGCCATTTCAGGCCGTGTGTCCCTAGCCTCATGTTCCCTGGCTACACTGGCCTACGGTCAGGTATTGGCAGCTCCTGCCTGCGTGGGCCTCTCACTCTGCCCATCTCCCACCCCGGCTGCACTGCTGTTTCTCAGCTCGTCTGTTAATCATTTTCCAGTGTCTGTCCTGTCTGAGGACGGGTGTGGCCCACAGCGAGCCCTTGCCTAGGCATCCCCATCAGCGCGTGTTTGCTGGGCATGCTTCGGCTGACCTCTGCTTCGTCACCCGACTGCTCACACCTTTCTTCTCTTCTCTGTCACCCGATTCCTGACCCTCGCGTCATTTCTCACAAAGGCTCTCTGTGTGCATACATATCCGTGTTACCTACCTACATCTCGGAACCCATTCGCCCCTCTATGCTGGGAGTGGCACTGTGAAAGCATACCTTGGTACCCCAGATCGATGTACAGGAAATTCTTTACTTTCATTTATCAAGGCACATTGAAAGGGACTCAATTCATGCCTCAGTGACACCCCTCAGTCTCCTGCCTTTCTGTGAGACAGCACCGCCTCTCTGCATCTGCACAGCCCACAGAGCCAGGGCCACTGAGGACTCTTCTTCCTGTGGCCTTTCTCCAGGTGCTTTGTACCTGCCCTGTCCTGCTGCCCTTCTGGTGCCCTCGCACAGACAGTGGGCAGCGGCTCTGCACTGCGGAGAAAGGACTAGAAGTGGATGCAAAGCAGAGGGGATGCCAGCAGGGCACTGGGCTGGGGTCATCTCGAGCCACTGGGTGGCCATGAGGCTTCTTCATGCTTCTCATCCCTGGGGTCCACGACCCATGAAGGCAGGGACTACATCTGTTTGACTCACCTGCACACACAGGTACACATACATGAGCATGCATGTGTATGCAGACTAGGGAGCTGCTTGGCCCCCAGAGGGTGCTCCACTGTATCAGTTGAGTGATCAGATGAAGGAACGATTCTGGAGAGTAACTGCCCCCAGGAATAAATGCAATACTGAACTGATGACGCTAGGGGGAGATCCAAGAAGGACTTTGACAAACAAATCGCTAGAAGCTAACACTTTAGCTGTTTGCCAGAGTGGAAATCTCACTTCTCCCTCCTTGTTTTAAATAAAATAAAATAAATGGTACATATGTACCGAAATAGGAACTGAATCTGACATAAATCCATTCTCTATTTTCAATATAGGTCATGATGCCATCTGTGGAAAAATGTAGGCGTGTGGGCCAGTCAGTGGCGCAGTGGTTAGGGCAGCTGGATCCCACATGGTGGAGTGTACAGTTCTAGTCCCAGATCCAGAAGCTTAAGAAGTGCTAGGCACGTGTGCATGTGTACTCAAAATCCCGAGAGGAGAAAGGGAGGAGAAGGGATTGTGGGTGGCCATCTCCCATAGGGAGTGCTTTCTCTCTGTCTCTCTCTCTCTCTGTCTTTCTCCAGGAAGCATACGTTCCCTCCAGCATGCTTTTTAAAAACATTTTAGGAATGTGGATATTCTCTATAGATAAATACTTCTTTAAATAGAAATCTTGAGTAATTGTGCTGTCATTAAAGAGAGCAGTAGAATGAACACACTGCTAATAACCTGAAATGCTGAGTCATGGACACGTGAAGGAATCCTGTGGAGAAACAAAAGAAACTAATCAAACCACCGTGCATACATAGAGGTGCCCACTTACGTCCCCACGAATAGTGCGAGTATGAGATCTATAGGGGGGGAGGTGACTCAGGTAAAGGCAGGGCACAGCTAATACGAAGCGAGGGCACAACCGTAGTGCCTGCACCAGGTATCGGGACTTCCTCGGCGCTCCACCTACAGCACCCTGTCCAGAGTGGTCCTCCGTCTGTAACATGGGGGCAGTCCTGGCGTACAGTGCATGGAGGCTTCACAGAGATTACAGGAGCATGCACGCGGAGGACTTGACACGTAGCTGACACCCACCGAGCAAGAACACCGTGTGCGCTCAGGAGGGGCCTTTTCCTCTCCTGGACTCCCTTTTCATGACGGCTGTGCTGGACATTTTTCTCTTGGACCATGCCTCAAAATATTTGCAACCTTGGCTGTTTGTGCTGAAGGGTCTTTATCATTTTTCTCATCCTCCTGCTTGTGGGTTCATCTGGTGAAACAGAAAGATAAGGCCCCAGCAGCGGTTGACGGCCAAGCGCGGAGAGCCGTGCTGAGGGGATTTCACACTCACGTGGAAGAGCGGTGGGCGTGCTCCGTGCTCAAGTCGAGGAGCAGTTTAATTCAGCTGCATCCACACTGCAGTTCCCAGTAAATCCTTTTTATATTTGCTTTACTCTTGGCTTCCGAGTTGTGGGATCTGGCAGAGCCTCTGATAAGCAAATGGCCAAGAGCGATCTTGACAAGGAGACGGTGACCTTGAGGCTGACAGAGGAAAGAGGCTGAGAGAACCCCGTCAGTAGAATTGGAAGGTGGTGAAAGAAAACGGAGCCTTTGCTGTTACCTTCATCTTATCTGTGTTCCAGTGTGCTTTGTCCTCCAACTGCATTTCCAGATGCTTCTATCAAAAAGTTAAATTAACTCATTTTAATAAAGGAGCTCGTAGGAAAGTCCTTGGCGAGCACAAAAGCCAGCCCTAATGTTTGGAATGATGAATTATTATATGAACTTTAAAAATTAAAGATCTCCATTGGGTATCACATATATCATTTTGAAAATAATGTCATGTCTTTTGTGAAAATTTGAAAGAAGCATCACTTCAAAGATCGAAGAGCCCGCATAGGTTAGCTATTCATAGATAAGGACGAGTCGCCATCAGATCTGGAGAGACTCTGGTATAGTAGCCTCAGGTAGACTCCCAGGTCTGAAGACCTGGCGCTGGGCCTAAGCCACTGTTTTCAGTGACATCACGTCACAATAAAGAGGCACAAAGGGACCTTCACAAAGCAGCAATTCAATGAATCAAATCAATCATTTACAAAAGTTCAAAACTGGAATTACACTAAGACAAATGAGAAAAGGATTCATTTGGAACTACTAGGAAAGTGCTATGTAGCCAGGATTGGATTCAGTTCAATTTCAAATCAGAATAACTTCTATGCTTTACCATCTGGCTTAGCAAGAGCCTTGTAAAACTCAAATACTATAATCTTTAGAGACACACATATGAGGGAGACTCTTTTTTTAAGGTCATTTAAAGAACATAAAATAAGGATAAATAATGTTGGTGCTTGCCCATGAATAAAGTGGGTAATTAGTGATCACTGAAAAACATTAATCACAACCATTCCATTGTGGACTCAGATATTCTATAAAGCCTCACGTTACTCCAGCACGTGGGCTTCTGTCCTGCATAACGATGACCAAACCGAGGCCCGAAGAGAGGAGCAAGTGGACCAACCCCACCCGATCTGTACCCTGGGAAGAGGAGAAATTAAAAACTGTGGTTCTAAATGGTTGGTTTTAGGCATAATACCTTTTTTTTCTATCTTTTTGTTTTGTTTTGTTTTGTTTTGTTTTTGCTATAAGAACACATGCGCTCACCAGAGAGGAGAGAGTTCAAGAGAGGGAAAGTGAGAAAGCGCCCCCTAGGGTGGATGACCACACTGCAATCCCTCCTCCTCCATTCTCCTCCTGAGATTTTGGGTACATAAGCACATGCCCCCAGTGTGATTTTCAAGCTGCCAGGTCCAGGACTCAAACTGTGGTTGGTCATGTGGGAGTCCAACACCTTAACCACTATGCCACCTGCTGGCCCCACATAACACTTATTTTTTAAAATATGTAGGAAACATGAAAGTGAAATAACATCTTTCAGCCAAATTTTCATGTTCTGGTTCTCATCAAGATGAGCTAGAGCTAAGGCAGGTGGTCTGTGCTGATAAAGTAGAACAGGTTCTTTACTAGACAGATGTGTACGTGTGTGTCTTTGTGGATATTAATTGTAAGCATCAGTTTATAGACAAGATATGAACATTTATAGTACGCTAGTGACCCATTTAGTTTGTTCTGCGGCACCTCTGCACCAGCACTGGAGCTTATTTATCTTTGTGGTTCAGCAGCTTACACAGTGCCTACTCAATGAATGAATGAATGCCCAAGAAAAGAAGGAATCCTCAAGACAAAACAAAAACACAAGGGGACAAGGTGCTGAACCAGAAAAAAAGGTAGCAATGTGCTTAAATTAGGGTCTTACTGAAGCTGATCATTTTAAGGAAAGATAAGATTCTGTAGGCAACAGCATGTTTGGGAGGTAGACACTGAGATAGATCTCTGACTACCTGCGTGATCTTGGCAGAAATGCCTTCCCTCTTAGGAATACCAAATCACTTACTACTTATTGATTTAACACTTAACATGTGCTTACAACTTGGAAGTATTAAAATATCAAATAAGACATGGTACTTTTGCAAACAGAGTTCCAAAGAGACACCTGAGCAAATGAATAAATGGAATATGAAGCGATAGGTGCTAAGATAGTCCCTGTACACACACAGCAGAGCTCCAATGAAGGGGTACTGCCCATCAGGTGGGAGCAATGGGATCATGGCAGTGGGGAGAGCAGGGCCTGTGGCTGGGGCTGATCCCAGCAGCTCGTTCTACAGTAATTTTCACTTCTTCTCTCTTGGCCTTGATAAATGCAATGTAGGTCATCGAGAGTGATTCCTGTCTTCTATTCTTGCTCCTCTCTTCCTCGATAGACCCTGTCTCCCTGCTGAATAAGGAGAGGAAACAAGAAAAGTTGATTCTTCCATAAATTATGTCTTGAAGCTAAGCCACTGTGAGGAGCGGGGTCAGGTTGGGAAAGGGTTATGCCAACACTAAAGCTCTGAAGCAAGAACTAGCACTTCCCATTTGAATGTGATGGAGGATTTAGTAGTAGAGCTGAGATGAAAGAGATAAGTAAACCCAACTGAAATTGTAAAATAATGTTTATGGCTTGGGAAGTTGATGGACACACTTAATGGCTAAGGAAGTAAATTGAACACATTGTCTTAGGTCGGTTAAAATTTAATTAAATTAGATTAAAATGTGAAAATAGCCATTTTCAGCTTCTTCTCATTATAGTAGGGCACACTTGTATGTCTGGGAAAATCTACAAAAACTTTCTGGATTTGACATTCTGCCTGTAAACACATTGGAAATATGTAAATGAGTGATTGCATCTAAATGTGTCCTCGTTTCTGGATATGCTTGAGACATTCTAAAATTCATCTTTACTTGCTCCTTCTCTTTAATTCTTGGCATCTATTTGGCTGACATGCCCTGCTGGTTATGCTCATGTAGGTTAGCTTTCGATGTGTAACAAATTACCCTCAAACTTAATGTCATGAAAGAGGAGGCAGGGATCCCTCCAAATCCCTCTATGTAGCTGTATTGCCCCAGTATCCAAACAAGACAAGGGCATTTCAGGAAAACTACAGACAAAAGTCCCTCATGAACCTAAGCAGAAAATTGTTCAACAAAATACTACGAACCAAATCCAGAAACAACAACAACAAAAATGTTTATTTACCAGGACTATGTTGGATTTAGCACAGGAGTGCAAGGTTGGTCTAACATATACAAATTAATTAATGTAAGACATAGTGATTATAGAGTATGAAAGTCTTATGATCATCTCAAGAGACTCGGAGAAACCATTAGTTTTCTGCTGGGGCCACCGTGAGAGCCACAGGTCTGGGTATCTCCGACGCGGTCGTTCTCATTATTTCTACTAATGCTGCAGATTTCTGCCAAGTCACCTTCACAAGCTCCTCCCTGCGCCCTGGCCTCTGGGCAGAGACTCCCACATGTGCACCCACGGGCTTCCTCCTCGCTGGGGCACTTGCTGACCTGTTGTAAGTGCCCAGCACACAGACTGGAAGCCACTCGCAGGCAGGGGCTTTTAACTATTCATGGTTCAGTCCCTCCTCCCTCCTGTCTCAGATCCTCCTACAGACCGCACGTGCAGACACCACAAAGAGTTACTAAAGAAAGATGAGAAGATAAATGAATGGAGGGACAGGATCTCTGTGTTCTCCCCACACGACAGAGGCCTGGGCAGAGCAGGAGCACTGCGCGTGCTTGTCGGGTTAACAGACGATGGTTTTGTGAGGAGGTGAGGACAAGGCTCTTGTTTTCCTCCTACGTGTGCATGTTTCCCATTGTGCTCATTCCCTTACTCACCAGCCCTGTGTCTTTCCCCTAGACCTTCCTTCCTCCTCTTCTCTCTGACCCCATGGGTGACCTCACCACATACCAAGCACCGAGAAACCTGGGGCCTCTCCGCCCCTTCTCTGTCACACGGCTTCTCTCATCCCAGTGCTGCTCAGTCCCACGTCACTGCTCCCTGAGGACCTCCCTTTGCTCTGACTTCCGCACTGTGACTCTGTCTCCAGCGCTCTTCATTTCCAGCTTGGGCTACTCATACAGGCGCTTTTAATATCCTCCCTGCTGTCTGTCTTCTCAAATCTGTTCTTCACAGAGTCTCATGATTTAATTTCTCTGTTTAAAAATCTGCTAACCTCTTCCCATCTGCTATAAGGGATCTTGGTTTGTTTTTTTTTTTTTTTTTTTTTTTTGAGTCAGGAACCCTTTTGGAAAGCTATGGATATGGACCCTCTCCCAAGAGTCTGAGAGAATCTAGATTAAGCAACCGGCCTTGATGAGGATGCCCTTTCTAGCCTAGGCAGGATCCTTTGTGATTTGCCCTTGTGGTTCAACTCCAGTCATTTCCTATCTGCAATGTGAATGTCCCAGAATACCAGCAGCCTTAGTGCATGATGCCTTTGCTGGAAGTGTCCCTGTGGGGACAGGCTTCCCTCCTCTGTCTATACCTTCTTCCCTGAATTATATGCACCTGTCTATGTGCCCATGATGCTCTGTCTGTAGCTCACCTTCACATCTGCACATAGTGTCACAACCACCTGTCCACATGTAGGACGTCACTTATAGACAGTGACTGCTTATTTATGTGTGTGTGTGAGTGTGGGAGCCTGCCCACATGGCTGTTGAGTGACTTCAGGTTCCCCACTTGGGAATCTTTCTGTATTGTTGTGTGTTAAAGCTGTCACTTTTTCCGATTTTAAAAAGATTAATTCATAAAATGCACAAATCTTAAAAGTTCAGATCAATAAATCTTTATATTTCTGTATGTATTTAAACTCATGTAATGACCACTGTGATCGAAATATAAAATGTTTCCATTGTTCTAGAAAGTTACCTTTCCTGCCAAGAGTCCACTTTTCTGACTTTAAGCATTATAAATCATATTTGCCTGTTCTTGAATTTCATGTCAGTGAACAGAGCCATAAATTTGACATTCTCAAAATACCTCCCATAGGATTCGATGAGACCTTTATTTTGGTGATACTTCTTCATGCCCATCACACTACAGCCTCTCTTAAACACTTAATTAATAACTTCACATTGGGATGTAGAGATGTGAATTAATGTCCTCTGTGGTCTGAGAATAATTCCTATAATGTTAAAAGCTTAGATATAATTGCTAGTAGCCATAATGTTAACAAATTGAAAAAGATTATATTAAAATTTCTGTAACTTAGCTACTTTCTAAGGACTAAAATTCCATTCCACTCCATGCCTTCAAATCCCCTATATAAAATGTACCTCTGTGTAAGACCTCTGTTAACAACTCCTTTCTTTCTACATTCATGGCTGGCTATCTGTATGTTGCAATGTCTGCCCTGATGGATATTGATGGATATTCAGAGTCTAAAAGTAAACATCATTGTCTCAGCATCATGTGAGCATTTTGAGAGGAAGCCCACACAGGACATAAATAAACTGTAATAGGATGCAGCGTCAGGAGGCATCGTGGCAGTAAATCAGTGCTGCTAACCTAACCCGAGAAGCATGGGATGATGGCAGAGCAGAGGAGGTAGTCCTCACACTCACCCTAACCCTAACCCTTGACCCTTGAGCACTTATTTCCTACGTCAGTCTACCCACCTCCTTCCCCCTCACCCTTTCCTTTCCATAGGGCTCTGCTATGTGCATCCTTCCTTTCTCCTTCCTGTCCCATTTGTATTGAGATAACATGCAGAGTTGCAATGGATTGGGCAAAGGACAGAGATGAAAAAAGCAAAAAATAATGTTGTAGGCAGAAGAAAAGTATGTGCTGAGGGTCTTCAGCCTGCTAAAAATCTAAAAGTAAAAAACAATGGCTTGAGCACTGAGCAGGAGGTGGCACTGCTGCAGGACGGAGGACCTGGTGGCCTCTGGCGGCCTCTGAAGGTCTTGGTGAGTGTAGTCATACTGTCTCATAGCAGAGTGATCTTGGATGTCTTGTTTGGTCTTTGTGACCCAGTTTCCTCATCTGTTAAAAAAAAAGATAATGGTAGGGACCTGCAGATAGCTTAGAGGTTATGTCGTTGGATTCCCACATGGCCAACCACATTCAAGTCATGACCCAGTGGCTTCAAACTCATGCCAGGCGTGTGTATATACATGCCCAAGATCCTAGAAGGAGAACGGAGGAGAAGGAATCGAGGGGTGACTACCCTCCTGGGGGAGGGTGCTTTTTGCTTTCTGTCTGTCTAGTGGGTGCATGCACTCTATATCAAAAGTCTCTGCAAAACAAAAGGAAAAAAAAAAGGAAAAGATAACAGTAACTTCTACTTGAGGATGAAATGAATTGATGTTTACAAAGAGATTTGACTATAATAGGCACTTTTAATTGTTTGCTGTAATAACATCAAGCCTTGGGCCAGCAGGTGGCATGGAGGTTAAGGAGGCTAAATCCCACATGCCCAATTCTGTGATTTGAGCTCTGGCAGCTTGAAAATTATGCCAGGTGTGTGTGTGTGTGTTTTCCAAGTCTCAAAAGAACGATGAAGGAGAAAGGACTGTGTTCATACCCCTGGGGGATGATTTCTCTCTGTCTTGCGAGCACACACATCCCATAGCAAAAGCTATCAATAAAAACACAAAACAAGCCTTCTAAAAGATTCGAGGTCACTTCCTAGAACTCTTCACTTAGAATTTTATTTATCATTTTCCAAAGAATGACTATGTATATTTATTCCAGAATTGCCGAAGGGAATGTCACTACCTGACATTCTTTTACTACAGGAGAAGTCTGGATGCCTAAGCCTGAAGCCAAAGTGAGGAAGAGAGGAAATAGTGATGAAAATACTAGTAGGATGAGTTCAAGTTACTTTCCCTGGCATCTCACACTCATTGTTCTAATGCCAGGTCCATGGTGGAACATCTAGAGTGTGCACTTCTAGAGAAGAGAAGTTCTGGGGTTTAGTGACATTAGCTAAGTTAAAGAAATAGCACGTTAGGTCAGAGCAGATCGAGAACACCATGGACACAGCTAGGTGAACAGTTTAAATGGAAAGAAGGAAACCACCATGGGGAGCGGATGTTGAGGTGGTAGCGGAGACTTGAATTTTGGCTGGAGCTGGGTCGCACTGTCTGCTCTCCCTGCTCCTGGTTGCCCGTGCCCTGGACGACCTCAGCAGCTTCCCTGCCACATTACCCTTCCTGGTTACCCCTCCCTAGTCATTGTTTTTAATGAGTGATGTTTGTACATTGCACATCTGACCCTCTCGCTCTCATGCATTACAATCACCCCTGTGTCTTTATGACTCAGGAGAAGGAACAGAACTTGCCCACCCTACCCCACATTTCCTCTGGTTCCTCTCTGACTCTCCGCTCATCTGGCCATTATATTTATTCTCCTTTAGTTTTACAAACCTTTTTTTTCCCAACATGTCATGGACATCCCCACGTCACTCCCTACCCTATGTCTGATTTCTTCCTGCTCATCCTTGGGTGTCTGCCAGGCATCACCTTTTCATACTCAGAACTCTTCAGCTCAGTTGCCTGCCCTATAATGCTGTGTGTTTTCTAGTACAGTCTTTCTATATTTCCATGTCCTGGTGTATAATCCCTGGACATTCCACTGAGAGAGGTGCAAATTTGGTTCATTACTGTTGTATATATCATGTCCAACAAATATTCCCAGGGCTTGTAGAATTCTGTAATATTTAATTACATACCTATCTCTTAGCTCACAGTAAACATGGAGTATTTTCTGTGAATAGATTTTTGCTAGTCATTGAAATCTACAAAGCTGTACCAAAGGGTGGTGATGTATTCAGGGCAAATCACATAGTAAAGATTTTCACTATATGAAAGAGCACTAGTTCAATAAAACATCAGGGGGTGCAATATGGAATACACTCGAGTACCTAGCTTGTGTAGTACACACCATTGTTTTCCTCAAACCAATAATCTGACCATTAGCGATTGGTCGATGCAGGATTCACATCCAAGGAAGTTTAGCAATGTGAAAGCGTGGAGTAGCCAAACCTGAGAGGAGCCTTGGTAACAAAAGGACGTATATCCTCTACACATCCATTAGCCTTACCTAGTGTAGTTAGTATTAGCTGTGTTTGTTGCTCCACTCTGAGTTCTCCAACCATCCATGTGAGTGTTCAGTAAGGAGAGAGAAGGAAGACAAGAGAGATACAGAGACAAAGAGAGGTACAGAGAGAGAGAATGATGAAGAAGAGATAGAAAAGGGGGAAGAGGAGGAGAGAGAGAGAAATACAGAAGAATAGGAGGAGGATAGATATTCTGACAAGAAACATGGATTTCTGGTTCCTGGATTAAAAAAAAGACCATTTCCTACTCTCAGAGCATCCCAGCCTGGTTTTCTGAGTCTTAGTCCTCTCAAACCAATGCAGGGAGAGCCTGATACAATACTGTATGTGTAGTAGGACTTTAACACAAGAGAGGAAGCACATAACTATGGTACTCTATGCTTTTATAGGCTAATGGTACATTTGCCCATCTGCACATGCAGAGAGAGGAGAGAGAAATCGAACCTTCTCTAAAGGGAGCAAGAGCAATTCTCCATCCAGTTTCTTCATGCTGCCATTTAAGTATAAATGGGGAGTAGATTCTCCCAATCTCTCCAGACCCATGCACCATCTTTGACTCCCAAGGCAAGTTTTCTATGCTCTCATCTGCTACCTAAGGCAGTCAGTGCTCTTTGCTCTAACCCAGACCATGCAGATGGGAGAAAACACTTAGGAGAGCTACATTTCAACAATGAGTATTTTGGTAGCTATCAGAAAAGCTTTACACTTTGGTTTCCAGATTTTTTTTTTTTTTTTTTTTTTTTTTTTTTTTTTTGCTGCAGGGCACGTGTGCTCACCAGAAAGACAGAGAGAGACAGAAGACAGAAAGTGAGAAATAACCCCACCCCCCAGGAGGGAGGATGGCCATGCCACAATCCCTTCTCCTCCATTCTCCTCTTGGGAACTTGGGCATGCACGCACACATGCCCAACATGAGTTTAAGCCACCAGGTCTGGGATTTGAACCACGGTTGACTATATGGGAGTCCAGCAACATAGCCATTACACCAACTGCTGGTCCCCTCCAGAAATAATTTTATGTTGTTTGTGAATCTGTATATTTCACTGGGCATTTCTTTTCCAGATCACTTAAACTGTTGTTAAAACTGGGAACCTCTTAGAGACTGCACATTATTAGCCTAAAAGAGAATTGCAACCAGAGAATTAATTTAGAAGAAAGAATAAAACTTTCTACAAATCTCCCTGTGATTCATTTTATGGAGCCTTTATAGGGAATCTCAAAAAACCAAATAGAGCAAGTCTACGTGCTCATATGAAGAAGGGACCATCTCCTAGTTCATCCCTTTCCTCTATTCTTTCTCTCTCATATCTATTCGATGATGTTTGTCTGAGAGCTCAGTAATCCTGTCTTTAACCCTCAAGTCTTAATGTGTCGTGTCCCAGAAGATGCATTTGTGCTGTTCTGATTCTCTGGCCCTTCATCTGTGACCCCTGAATACTCACTGTTTTGAGACTTCATAGGAAGCAAGGAAAAGTAAAAGTCTAAGCCTCAAATTACTAATTACCCACCTAGGAAGAGGCTTTCATGTGACATATATAAATACAAATATAAGCATTATATAGTAAATGCCCGAGTGAGAGGTACATGGAAAGAATGAAGATAGATCTATGAGAAGGCTAAGACTAATTTAAGCCAAAAGAAAAAAATTAGAGAAAAGTATATAGGGTAAGTGGGCTTGAAGTGAATTTCAAAAACTATTTTAGAAGTTGATTAAGCACCTTAGTGTATAGGTAGATAAGTACACAGGTTGAGAAAATTGTGAGGACACAGTTCAACAAGCAATGTATTTTTTTTTTTTTTCTTTTTCTTTCTTTTTTTTTTTTTTTTTGGAGAGGTTTTCGCTAAAGGGCGCGTGCGCTCGCCAGACAGACAGAGAGAGACATAGAGACAGAAAGCGAGAAATCACCCCCCAGGGGGGATGGTCACGCTGCAATCCCTTCTCCTCCATTCTCCTCTTGGGATCTTGGGCACGCGCGCACATGCGCCCGGCGTGAGTTTTAAGCCACCAGGTCTGGGACGTGAACCACGGTCGACTACGTGGGAGTCCAGCAACATAGCTATTACGCTAACTACTGGCCCCCCAACAAGCAATGTATTTTTTTAAAATAAATAATGTATATCATTTGGTAACATATGTAGAGAGGCTCCACATTTAATTGTCTTGAAATTCCTTTCACTATTTTCAGGAAAATTGAGATTATCTTTTAGGTCATCAAAAGAACTTTAGGTACCTTGGAGAAGTCAGCCATGCATGCATCCAACCCTCAGGGCATCTCAGTCCACTCTCTTACTCAAGCCTCTCACTAATCTCTTAGACCTACTTTCATCATCCATTGAGGTCTATTCATTTACCGGCCCACTAGTTACAAAAACTGTTTACTCCCTCAAACTGAAGAACATAAAAGAAGGCATAGAAGACTTAATTCATCCTTTCCTTACATGAATCATATTATAGATGTGCACACAAACCTTGAAACAGTCATACATATGTACACTAGCATTGTCCGTTTCTTTTTTTTTTTTTTGGAAAGGTTTTCGCTACAGGGAGCATGCGCTCGCCAGACAGACAGAGAGACAGAAAGCGAGAAATCACCCCCCAAGGGGGATGGCCACTCCACAATCCCTTCTCCTCCATTCTCCTCTCGGGATCTTGGGCATGCACGCACACGCACCCAGCATGAGTTTAAGCCACCGGGTCCAGGACGCTAACTGCGGTCGACTACGTGGGAGTCCAGTGACATAGCCATTACGCTAACTGCTGGTCCCCATTGTCCATTTCTTATTCACAGACTGCATAACAACTCTTGCCAAGGCCAAATTTCAGGGAGGTGAAATGGCACCTGAAACTGGAAAAGTTCTCCCAGACAATTTTTATACTTTTAACAGAGGTATTTCTAGGTGGCTGTGAAAGTAAAATAATTTACAAACACTTTACAAATTTCCTTTCCTTGATACCCAATTTAATTGATACTAACTAGAATTTAAAGCATTTAATTTTATTAAGGAAAGAAAAAAATCACAGAATGAATATGGGAGACTGGATGCCCTTAAGGATCAATTAGAACATTCCACATAGTCATTGTGTACGTGTGTCTCTATATAGCCATATCAATACACATATATGCATATACTATGGCATTAGTCTATGTTAAACTACATAAAGAGCAATGTTCAGTCTTTCATGAAGTAATTTAAAAACTGCATTATTTCTCTGCTTTATATGCCTATTATATGAAAATAGCATCATAAATGGCTATGATTGTTTTTAGCCTCAACAACCAGCAGACTGACAAGAGACTTGATCAGAGAATTGGGCGTCTTGTCAACCATTCAAGGCAGGCTTGATCCTGGAAATGAGGCACCTGGGGTTGACCAGGAAGACTGTTTTAAAGAAAGAGATGAGTTATGCTTTTTTCTTCTTGAAAACTCAGATCTTGTCTTTTCCACAGCCATCATAAAAGAATCATAAACCTCAAAGAGTCCTGAATTATTAGACTGGTATCATGTTCTCAGGAGAGATATTGACTTTATCTACCAGAAGCAATCTAACCTTGTGACAGGGCATATTAATTTACTTCCCAGCTGTTGTCAATGGGTCACCTGTGGCTCAAGGTCTCTTAAACTGTGAGTGATTTGCTTTATCAAAGTCTAATATATAAACTTCAACCTACTGCTAAGGCAGAGGAAAAAAATGCCTGTGTCATAGAGCTTGAATTTACATTAAAAAAAAAAAAACCCGTTGTGTGTAATTCATACACTCATTTGTAATTTATGTTATAATTGACTATGAATAAGTACCTTATCAAAACTGGCAACATTTGCAGACTCCAGTTTTAACTCCGTAATTTAATACAGGATGAAAATGCAGGGTTGTTACATTTAGGAATTATCAAAAGTGTGGCACAATGTACCTGCAGGTTCTACAACCTCCAATATGGTTCTAAATATGAACATAAAGTAGTGTCTTGCCTGAGGGCTTTTTCAAGCTCTGTGTCTCATGTATCACATTTTATTGAGATATTTACTAAGCAAATGTTTAAGTGCTCATCTTTCTCTAGAGTTATTTCCATTTTATCTTTTCCTCTTTTGGCTAGGAAATAATTTAGCCTTACTTTAAAAAATCTGGTGAATAATAATGCTAACATTTAAAGAAAAAAAATATCATCTGTTTTTATCAGAAATGGTGAGCATCTGTTTGGTGTATAAAAGAGAAAAAGGAGTTTCCTGATTATTCAAAATTACTTTTGAAATACTGTGTGACATATTCAGTATAAAAAAATAATTGCTCAGGGACCAGCAGTTAGCATAATGGTTATATCGCTGGACTCCCACATAGTCGACCATGGTTCGAGTCCCGGACCCGGTGGCTTAAACTCACGCCAGGCGCGTGTGCGTGCATGCCCAAGATCCCGAGAGGAGAATGGAGGAGAAGGGATTGCGATGTGACCATGCCCCCGGGGGGGTGATTTCTTGCTTTCTGTCTCTTCTGTATGTCTCTGTCTGTCTGGCGAGCGCACGCGCCCTATAGCAAAACCTCTCCAAAAAAAAAAAAAAAAAAAAAAAGAATTAAAAAATAATTGCTCATTGAAATAATTATGAAAAATAATGAAATAATGTAACTTTTTGGTTTTTAAGTTTTCTGGTAATAGAAACAACTCTTTTCAAATGTGTGGGTGTAGTTTTGTATATGATGAACATATTCTATAAACTAGATAAATTGCTAACAATATACCTAATACTGCTTAGGTCTTTTTTTGCTACTGACATCAACTATGATGCTATATTTAAAATATAGGGTTTAGGACCAGCAGAAGACATAATGGTTACATTGTTGGACTCCACATAGTTGACTGCAGTTTCAGTTCCACACCTGGCAACTTGAAACTCACACTGGGCACATATGCATGCATACCCAAAATCCCAAGAGGAGAATGGAGGAGAAGGGATTGCAGCATGGTCATCCCCTAGGAGGTGATTTCTCACTTTCTGTCTCTCTGATGAGTGCACATGCCATATAGAGAAAATCTCTCTAAAATCAATCACTAAATCAATCAATAAAATATAGGATTCAGAGAGCACACAAAGTGATCTGTGTGAAGGCCTAACATTGAGTTGAGTTCCTGAGGGATGGGCATAGATCAAGAAATTTTAATTTTAAAATTGAAATTGAAATCAATTTTAAATTACTATTTTTTTCTATTTTGTGAAGGAAGTAAAGTTAATTGGGCCCAAAATATTTCCCCACAGTATTAATGTCCACATTAGCAGCTAACTCTTGTTTGACAATGATGAAAAACATAAAGATGTGTTTCTATGTGTTTAAACATAATTCTACCAATATGTAGAACATAGGATGAGTGGTTTCCAAAGACACGAAGACTGGTGGACCTCCTGAGCTGTATGCACTGATCGTACATAGAGTGCAGGCTTAGATCAAAGGAGGGGCCAGGAAGTGGTGTGGTGATTAAGACACTGGACTCCCACCTGGCTGACTATGGTTTGAGTCCCAGACCTGGTGGTTTGAAACTCACACTGAATGTGTGTGCGTACATGCCCCAAATCCAGAGATGAGAATGGAAAAGAAAGGACTGTGGGATGGCCGTCTCCCCTGGAGGTGTGATTCTTCACTTTCTGTCTTCCTGTCTCTCTCTCTCTTTCCAGCAAGTACATGTGCCTGGTAGCAAAAATCTCTCAAAACAAAACAGAACAAAAATCAAAAAGATCTAAGAATAGAACTGTAGACATATTTCTCGGTGTGTTTTTTCACTTCTTCAAATAGAGTGGGTATTGTTCTCTGTGTTGTTGTATTTCCGGTCTTGTCATTTTCAGTAAGCTGTGATTGCTTAGCTTGGTTAGTTGTCTGTACTTCACTTGAGTAAAAGCACTTTGAGGGCAGGGATGGAGTTGTAAGTGTGTCTTATAGCACAAAATACTGACTTGCCAAATTTTATGGAATAAATGAGTAAATGAAAACTAAAACCCATTTGATAATGAACCCGTGGAGATGATGTTCATTTTCATAGGCTACTTTGGTAAGAGTTCTTATAAGAGGCAAGTTTAAGTTATTTAAAAAACAGTTTAGGATTCAAATCAATTATATTTTTAATAATATACTTTCTTTGCTAAGTATACACTGTATTTCTCTGAGTGTCATATGTATACGTATTTTTTTCCTCTCATTTTAAAGACAGAATGGTATCATAGAGCTCAGCTGTCTTAAGGTATGTGCTGAGGGGCCAGCAGCTGGTGTAGCAGTAACGTCACTGGACTCCCACATGGCTGACCACAGTTTGAGTCCCAGACCTGGTGGCTTGAAAATCACATCAGACGTGTATGCATGCATGCCCAAGATTCCAAGAGAAAAAGGGAGAAGGAATTGCAGCATAGCAAACCCCAGCGGTGATTTCTCGCTTTCTCTTTCGCTGTTTCTGTCTCTCTCTCTCTGGCCAGTGATGCACCCTAAGGGAAAAAATAAACAAACAAACAAAACCCCTTAGAAAACAAAGATGTGTGCTGAGTATGTATTAGGTCATCCAGAAAGTCATGACATATTTTTCTGTTTTTCTATGCAAAAATGCATCATGACCCTGTCAATGACCTTATATATGCAGAAGCATGACATTTGCAGAAAATGAATAATTAATCCTTAAAGAAGGTGTACAGATAACATACCAGTTATCTGACATTGTGTTAAAAGGAGGAAATCAGGATATCTAGATGGATTGAATCTTCCTCAAAAAGACACTGCACAACATTCACCAAAACTTACTACCTCTATTTGCACATACGATTTTTACTGACTTACGAGAAAAGAATGTCGTTCTCTGTGTTAGGGAAGAAACATGGTTGTCTCTTATAGTTTTACTGGAATGTTACCAAAAATACAAAGAAATCTTTAACAATACCCTGTACATTCTTTGATATAAAGGCTGTACTTTAATATTTTTATTCCTGAAAAGCACCTGAAATGGACTTGCATGGCAATGATTCTCCATAATTCCTGTGGAATGAGTAAGTAAGTAAGGATATAGCATTATTATGAAGGCTGTACATCCTCATTCTAATTCTGGGAAAAATAAATTAAATGTCCATAGCAATCACTTGATATTTAGCTGAATAATTTTGCCTTGTTGATGTCAATAGAAATGATTGAATATCAACAATATAAACTAGAATTTTTATGTGCATTATTTTTAGACTTCAGAATAGGGACTAAGAATTACGCTTCCTGGGACCAGCAGTTAGCATAATGGCTATGTCGCTGGACTCCCATGTAGTCGACCGCAGTTCACGTCCCAGACCTGGTGGCTTAAAACTCACGCCAGGCGCATGTGCGTGTGTGCCCAAGATCCCGAGAGGAGAACGGAGGAGAAGGGATTGTGGTGTGGCCATCCCCCCGGGGAGTGATTTCTCGCTTTCTGTGTCTCTGTCTCTCTGTGTCTGTCTGGCGAGCGCACGTGCCCTATAGAAAAAAATCTCTCAAAAAAAAAAAAAAAAGAATTATGCTTCCTGAGGGGGCCTGTAGCCTGGTGATCAAGGGAGCTGGAACCCATAGAGCTGATTTGCAGTTTGAATCTTGGACCTGACAGCTTGAGGAGCACGCTGGTTCAGGGCCAGCAGGTGCATAGTGATTAAGGTGCTGAACTCTTTCATGGCCAACCATGGTTCAAGCCCAGGGCCTGGCAGCTTGAAACTCATGCTGGGCACATGTGCATGTATGTCCAGAATCCCAAAAGGGGAGTAGAGGAGAAAGAATTGTGGTGTGATCATCCCCCGTGGGGGGTTATTCCTCGTTTTCTCTCTCCCTGTCTCTTACCCTCCAGTGAGTGCATATGCCCTAAAAAATAAAAGAAAGAAAGAAAGGAAGGAAGGAAGGAAGGAAGGAAGGAAGGAAGGAAGGAAGGAAGGAAGAAAGAAAGAAAGAAAGAAAGAAAGAAAGAAAGAAAGAAAGAAAGAGAAACATGCTGGGTCATGTATGCATGCCCCGAATCCCGACATGGTGGAGAAATGGAGGAGAAGGGGTTGTGGCGTGATCATGCCCATGCGGGTGTGCTTTTTCCCTCTCTCTCCTTCTCTGTCTTTTTTTGGTAAGTTCATGTATTCTCTGAAAAATTGTTTTTTAAAAATTATATTTTCCGTGCACAGATGAGGATTCTGAGGCTCTACGAGTATAAATTACTTCTCAAAGTTGACACGCCAGTAAGTGGTAAGGCTGGATTTGAACTCTGGCTGTCCTGATTGAAACCTTGAACTTTTCTATCATGTAACTAAAATAGTTTGAATGTTATTTAGTGAAAATTAATAGCCATTACCCTTTGTCATATAGATTTGAGTTTTATAATCTTGTTCAGTAATCCTAGAGTTTTGCCTAGTAAGGGAATCCAAGCTCCATGCTTCTGTCACGTGAGAAGTGGATGTTTAAGCTCCTGTTCATGTGTATCGGTCTAAACACTAACCTAGACTATGTTAACTTGTTTCGAAAGAAGATCATCATAAAAATTACCAAGTTGTAAAAACATTCATTTGCATTTGCAAGGGATTTAAAGATAGCCCATCTGTTTGAGTAAATGCCTACTGCATTCTGAGTATGAGATTTATTGTGAATGCAATAAACCCTTGCAGACCATATATCTCTGTGATTCCAATTCAGTGACACTTGCTTCACCCAGCTGGGATGTACAGTTACCTTCACTGCAGTCTGCAGGGGCAGCCAAGTGCCACACTGAAAGCCTTGCAAACCTAGTGCTTTTTGCGAGTAAGTTTTACATTCTGCATGGATAACCAAAAAAAGATGTGTTGTGAAATAGAATGTATTTTCTTCATTGCAAGAGGCAGATCAAAAGATCCCTGATTCTAAGAGGGGCTATTTTGAGCTTCTGCTATCAATTTCCTATTCACACACAGCAACTGGTGGCAACTAAAAATAATCAGCTTTCGCACTAGCTAAAAGAACCCGGTCCTGTTTGGCTGATGGACTACGTGCACAAATAAGATTTAGGGTCCCTTATTCGGCAGCTTCCCTCCAGCCCACTCATCAGCTTAGTTTGCTGCCGTTTGAAAGCTATTGAAAAGCCATTAACAGGCAGGACCGGGCAAGCCGCACTGCAGCATACCTCCGTGAGGCGGAGTGGGCTGCGCGTGAGCACCAATTAGAGCCGACTGTTGCCGGGATTGTGGCACTAGGAGCCGTGCCAATCACGGGTGCTATAATAGCACGTGCAGCCGTGGTGGCTCAAGACCCCTCTCCCCCGGGGCTTATCTTAACTCCAGCTGCTGAATCAGAATGAGTTTGAAGCTTTTTCTGTGATCATGGAGCAGAGCCTCCGTTCAGCGATGCACTCCGAGGTAAACTGTTCCCTGAGTAAGGGCTCTAAATAATGCATTTCCTGGGGATGGCAGTTGGAGTAGAAGAGAATGCCGGAACCCGCAGCACGATTCCTGTCTGAGATGGAAAGATGTCTCACTACCATTTCATCAAGTGCTGTAAGTAAGCTTCATGTTCTGCTTGTGTGGTTATCTGTCTTCTTGGAGTACTATTGCATGCAGATTGCAGATGTCCAAATTAAGTCAGATCCTCTGGTCTACCACATCCAGGTGAGTGGCATAGACCAGTGACTTTAAAGGATATTTTAGAGGCTGAGTATATTGCCTCTTAATTTCAGATTCTGAAATCCATCCAATGCGATTCAAATGCTATTACTGATTTGGAGATACAGTAGTGCAGATAGCAGAGACTGTACAGGAGAGGATGAGTGGGAGGGGCTCAGAGAAAAAGCATTTAACAGACACGAGAATATAAAGTTCTCTGTTGAAAATGATACGTGTGGTTTATATCTTTGATTTGATTGTCATACATTGCATGTATGCTTTAAAAAAACAAATTGTTTGCTATAAAGATGTGCAACAATTATATGTAAATAAGAAATCATAAAATAAAATAGAAATCCTTAGAACTTGAGCTAGTTTTTAAAACAATGATATATAGACACAATAGCCAAAAGAGAGAGGGAGAAAAAGCACACACACACACACACACACACACACAGAGGAAGGAATTGTGTAAGGCTATTTCTGCATACCAGCACATATTAATAAAGTGCATAAAACTTGGTTCATTGAGACCTGGCTGAGTCATTTAGTTGGTATTTTACTCTCAAGTTTTACTGCTAAACCTCCATGCAGGGTTCCCCTTCTCAGCTTGCTCTTCAAGGCTCTCCTTGAGTGCAAACTTTTGTCCTTGCATCATTCACCTTGCGGTGCTCAGAGACTCCAGAGACCCTGTACCAAATGCTCTGTCTACACTGATGCTCATAGGGTGAAAAATAGTTTGTCCCTGGATTTCCTGATAGGTTCATCAAAGGTTTCTTTATTCTTGAAATTTTAGCAGGATTTTCTGAGCTAGATAATATTTGAACCTAAACCTCTTTTGGATCTAGTAATGAAGAGGAGGACATATTTATAGCCAAAATGGCTTACTAGATATACATTATTTTTTTCTCCTCTAGCACTTCTGAAAACTTTGGTACATTTATATCATGATCTTCAAGTGACAGATGACATTTATGGAGAATGATTTCCTCTTAGAATTGGGTTTTGTTGATAAAGAACATCACAATGTTAAATTAAAGGAACATATTAAGGAATCACATGTTTGAAAGAATCTTGTGTTTTGCCCTGAAAGAGTCTGAAAAAATAAGGAAGATTGAGAAGAAAATATTTATCTGTCTCTTGTCTTTGATGGACAATGTGTATAGGAATTAAAACTCCATGATTAAAGAAAATAAAAATGTCTTTGCTCTTAAGCATTGCTAAAAGAGGCATGCTTTTGCCATGAAGAACAATTTTGAGTCCAAAAAGAATTCGCTGATCAGCTTGCAAGTTTGTAGATTAGCTCTTTAATAAAAATTTGGGGCATGAAGCATATCTAAGAAGGACAAGAATATTCTTGTTTTATCCTCTGAAATCTTGGCGTTATTATCTTGGTGAAGCTACAGAAGGCAGGGTTCCTGGCTGGCTTTTGTGTTGCTTCTTGTGTTTTACTGCACCAGCAGAATGCCATGATTCTCCTGCCTGTGCCCCTGCAGAGGAAATTCCCGAAGCCCTCTGCGTCCTTCCCACAAGGAGCCAGCTGCTCGCGAGGTGGAGCGAGCACACCTGGCCCGAGGTGGTAAAGGCACAGAGGGACAGAGTGACAAGGACACGGGAGGTTCAGGAAGTGACATGAGGCTGCTCTTTCCCGCCTTGTCTTATTTTTGTTTTTTGTTTTTTGGCTATAGAATTTCAGAAAATGAAGACGTGATGATGTCTAGTCAGTGGAGGTGTTGGAGATCATTCTCGTAACCTACCAGTATGAGAGATGAATTAGAAAGTCAATGGCTTTCGTGAATTAATAATCTTCACTAAGGAAAATGTCCAAATGCCTGGGGAAAAATAAAAATAAATTCCTGGTGAATTTATCAGAGTAATTAGCAACCATTTACTAAATAGTTATTTTCTGAACTCTGAGTAGGGCGACGTCTATGACATGGGAAGAAAGCACAGGTATGACCATGTCCTAAGTTCTCTGAAGAAATGGTACAGGGGCCAAAGGGGTTCAGAAACTGCATTCATTGTGTGCTGACCTAGCTACTGGACATTTTGTAGAAAAGAAATCTCTTCTATTGGATGTTGAAGGAAAAGTAGAAGATAGAAGAAAAAGTGAGGACCTTTGTGGTCTCAGAAAGGCTTACTAATACCGATCCTAATCCCTAGACTCGTAGCTTTCTCCGATACCCACGGCTATTGTCACAGGTCCTGTGATCTTGTCTCCTGAGCTGGATGGCTCATGGCAAGGTCAGTGGCCCATGTTCTGCACATGCCATTCCTTCCTCACGTGACCTCCATTTCTTTTCTCTCTTCTTTCTTTTTCTTTTTCTTTTTAGGAGGTTTTGCCATAGGTAGCATGTGCTCGCCAGAGAGAGAGACAGAGATAGAGACAGTGAGAGGGAAAGTGCGAAATCATTCCTCAAGGAGGATGGCTATGCCACAATCCCTTCTCTTTCATTCTCCTCCTGGGATCTCGGGCACACACGCACATGCACCAGTGTGATTTTCAAGCCCCCAGGTCTGGGAATCAACCTGTGGTCAGCCACGTGAAAGTCCAGTGATATAACCACTACACCACCTGCTGGCACTTCAACCTTCATTCTTTTTTGTTTTTCAGACTAAAATACTTTGTTTACATCAATTCAGAAATGCTTTTATTTATATATGTCAGTGGTGAATTGCAATCCAGTGATTCTTCAACATAAAGAATGGTCAGAGGCAGGGAAGAGTGGAAATTTCCAATACCATCTATTCTTGATTAGGCAGTTTCAGCCCCTCACTAGATCAAATGATGTGGCTCAATCCACGACCTTTTTTTTTAGAGGTTTTTTTTTTTTTTTTTCTTTTGCTATAGGGCGCATGCGCTCAGCAGAAAGACAGAGAGAGACAGAGAGACAGAAAGCGAGAAATCACCCCCCAGGGGGGATGGCCACACTGCAATCCCTTCTCTTCCATTCTCCTCTTGGGATCTTGGGCACGCACGCACACGCGCCCGGCGTGAGTTTAAGCCACCGGGTCCGGGACTCAAACTGTGGTCCACTACATGGGAGTCCAGCGACATAGCCATTATGCTAACTGCTGGTCCCAATTCACGACCTTTTGAACTTAAAAAAATATATATGTTATTTTATTTTAATTTATCTTATATAGTCAGTCACTATACAACACTTAGCTTGTAAATGAATTTTCACAATGTGAATACACTTCACACCAATCCAGTCACGGCACCACATGCATCCACCTCTGTTCCTACCAAGCACCTGTCTTTTCCTTCCAGCCATGGTATATCACATACCGTGTCCACTTCTGCACCAGGCGGCAGTGCAGGAAGTGGCTGAATTCCAGGGCAGGAACAAATACTTCTGAAGTTTGTACTGGTAACCTCACCCGGTCCTGGTAAGATAGAAGGAGTCTCCATGTGGGGCATTGGATGACTGATAACTGATGCTTACAAGGAACTTACAAGTGCTCAGTATTCAGTGTTAAAATGTATACACTGAAGTGTCTAAACTCAACTTAATAGCTATCTCCAGTTTATTATCAGTTTCTTTTATAAACTTCTGCATATTTATGAAAGTATAATAGATTTACAATCGAAAAAAAAATCAAAACTCTGAGGCAGTGTAAAATACATTCAGAGAAAGAAATAGCTTAGATCCATATCACCAGTCACCAGTCACAAACTAGTATATAACAGTATTGCAGGCCTAGCGTGGTGCCATGTGCCACTAAGATGCTGTGTTCTGCAGGTTGGGACTTTTTTTTTTTTTTTTTTTTTTTTTTTAGAAAGAGAGAGAGGTTGTTTTTTATAGGGCACATATGCTCACAGAGAGACAGAAAGTGAGAAATCACCCCCTAGGGAGTATGGCCATGGCTCAAACCCTTCTCCTCCATTCTTCTCCTGGGATCTTGGGCATGAACGCACACACCCCACACACCTGGCATGAGTTTTGAGCCACCAGGGCTGGGACTCGAGCCACAGTTGACTATGTGGGAGTCCAGCAATGTAACCATTATGTAATCTGTCGGTCCCAAGAGGCCCAGGTTCTATTCCCTGTCCAACCTAGAAGGCTGGGTTCAGCGGTACACACCTGTAACCCTGGTGACTCAAGGAGGCCGAGACAGAAGAATTGTGAGCTTGAGGCTGGTCTGGACAACATGGCAAGACCCTGTCTGAAAAGGCAGCAAGCAGGTATTGTGGAAATGAGGTGGTGAGAAAGTTCCAGAACATCAGGAAAACCCTGCCGTTTCCTGTGTCTCTGTAATCAGGAAGCACCTTCAGGCTGATCTGCAGTGAGACTGTCTCTGAGCCTTGTGCCTGGTGAGAGGTAGCATGTACCTGGCCAGGTGGTTCTGCCAAGGTGTCGGCAGGAGTGAGAAATGGAACGTGAGGGAGAGGTAGGCTCACAGAGTTGTGTTTGTTTTTTAGAATTTTGTTTTGTTGTTGTTTGTTTGTTTCTTCCATGAGTGAGAATGACAAAGAGACAGAGAAAGGCAGACAGAGAGGCAGAGAGACAACATTCCCGACAGGGTCTTCACTCTATAGCTCAGCCCCGGCTTCAGCCAGCCCCAGGTCATGGGCACATTTTCAGCTGAGGTGTTCAAGGAGGTCTCTGGACATGAACCTGGGACCTTCCATGTGGGCCAGCTACAGAGTTTGGTATTATTGCTGCTCCTCCATCAAGCCCTGGACTCACAGGACTTTGACCCACGTGAGAGCTGGGAAATGTCTCTCTGATTTACTTTTAACAAACTGGAGCAGAAGTGTGAGTTCTGCTTGTTTGATTCCCTCTCCCGGCCTCTCGGAGTGAAGTGCTACAGTCAGCATGCCTGGCCCATTTCTCCCCTGTTCAGTTCTTCTCTTAGCATAGCAGTTGAGGACAGCATTATTTTCAGTGGGAGGGAGGTTAAAATTATTTAAAATTATTCTCTAGAACTGCTAGCTTATTTACAGCAACTAAGAATGAATTATACCAAAAAATGCTATTTTATACATTAAAAAATTTATATTGCATCATTATCCACAGTTGCGAAGACATGGAACAAATCCTAATGTCCATGAACAGATAAATGGATTGAAAAGTGTGGCACATATACTCTATGGAATACTACTCAGCCATAAAAAAAAAAAAAAAAAACAATACCCTGGCAGTTGATAGAAAGTGGATGTATATAGATTTACTGCTGAGTAAAGCGAGTCAGGCTATGAAAGAGAAACATTGCATGTCTCCACTTAATATATACTGTCTGTATGCTATGGTGGAAACTGAAAGATAAGCGGTTATAGAAGCATGGAAGATGGTTACAGATACTGGAGACGATGTGGGAAGAGGGTGGGAGAAGTGGTAGAGTGTGAGGAAAGGAATCAAGGAGAAAAATAGAGGCTAGATATTTATGGGACACAGAATTGGATGATTATCTGTTGATGATAATGTGTATATTATCTTCAACTAGACTGGTGTGAAGTATATTTATGTTGGATAAATTCACTTTATAAGCTGCATAGATATATAGTGATTGAATGTATAAAATAAATTTAAATAATTTTAAAATTATAATTCAGTCACCTTTTTTATTCTCTCCAAGCCACTAATTCTCAAAAATGGTACCTCCCACCACAATGTCTCTCGATCTTCCATGACGCACACTGCTCACTTTTGAGGAACGTCCACTGCGCATTTCCACAAAGCCACAGCGCCCTGACATGCTGTTACTGGCTCTCCCCAAACAACTCTGCCCATTCTGTGTCCTGTGGCCCATGGGAGCAGCCCACTTCTTGCCCACATAGTCCTCAGTTACAAGCAACAAATTCCTACCCTTGGTTGAATCCAACTTTCCAGCCTGTCTGTCTAGGCAGCAAGGCAGTCGAGTGATCACTGGAGGAGGGCATCAGCCAAAGCAGACCACTTTCATGGAGGCCATGGCCACGAGTCCCTGCCAGCAGGCTACTCCTTCCTGCACTCTTAGTGCACTGCCCATGTCTAGAGACCCTTGTCTTTCCTGCCATCTCCCACACTGAGAAAATGGAAACTCTCTGTTAGAACGGTTGGGTCTTCCCATTACCTCATCCATGCTGGTGCTGCTCAGGAATTCCCCTTGCCCACTTCTGTTCCACAGCAGGAAGTTTCCCCCCTGGCACCCAGAGCCAGTGAGCTCTGCATCCTGCCCCCTCTTGCTTCCTCAAAGGCTTCCCCCTTTCTTTAGCTGCTCCCTTTCTTTCCTGCATCATCAGTTTCATGTCTGCCATTCCCTTCAGAGTAAACGCAAGGCCTAATAGACTCACCTTCAATTGTCTGAGTGGTCCGCATCGTCTCAGGTTCCCTCTGCCTGTCACTTGATTCCTTTGTGTTCATGGTCTTCCCTTGGAAAGATTGTCTGCAACGTGGTCCCAACCGTCACCTCCTTTTCCCTCCTTCTGTAACTCCATTCCAGTGCTTTCCTTCATATCCACCAGACCTACTCTAGTTACACCCTCTCTGTGCGGCATGACCCAGTGCAGCCAGACCTTCCTCACGATACCTGTTCTCTGACTTGGCCACTCACTCTTCTCGTACAGCTTGCAGCTTGGATTTTCCTCCTCCTTCATGGCAGCTTCTCCTTCACCTCAGTTGCTGACTCTATAACCTCAGGGCTTGGCCCGCGCACCTTTCTGAATCCAGGGGGACCTCATGCATTGCTATGGCTTTAAGACCATCCGTATTTCTCACATGCGGTCCTTTAACCCAAATGTCCCCTTATATGTCACTTCGCCCTTAACAACATGGACATCTTCTCTGGCCATTGATCATATATCTAAGTATGCTTTTTTGTGATAGCTAAGTAATACTCCATAACATTTATCAATACATGCAAAGTATTTATGAAATCTTTCCCTTTTGGTAGGCATGCAACATCATGTGTGAGTGTGTTGGTGAGCATTACCGGAGTATTGATTCACAGCAGTGGTACTACTGAAACACATGACAGGGGGAGTGTCAGCTTCTCTACAAACTCGCGGGTTTTCCCCACAGCCTGCAGTACCTCTGATCCCCAGCAGAAGGTGTGCATCCTGTGTCAGGATTGCTTGCCGGAGATGCACTTTCTCTTCAAGAGTTGAAATATAGTTTCTTGTGAGGCTCTTGATTTTATTGTACTAATAATTAAAAGCCTTCCCCTTTGGGTTTTTTTTTTTTTTTTGGTGTTGTTGCTGTTGTTTGTTTTTAATTTTTGCTATAGGCCACATGCACTTGCCCAGTGACAGAGAAAGGGAGAGATAGAGAGAGGGGAAAAATGAGAAAAGACTCCCAAAGAGGATGGCCATGCTGTAATCCTTTCTCCTCCATTCTTCTCTCCAGATTTTGAGCATGCACACACAAGTGCCCAGCATGTTTTTCAAGCTTCAGGATCTGAGACTCAAAAACACAGCCATGTGGAATCTGTTTTCTTTTATGAATTTTGGTTCTATTTATTGCTTTGAGTGGCTTATATTTCCTAAAGTTAAGTGATTAATCTTCATCGTACTCCAAATTTTTGTTTTTGTACTTGAAATTCTATTGCTTGTAGAACAAGATTGTATGTGGGATGTGACATGAAGTTTCACTTTCTCCTTCCATTTCTCCATGTACAATAGCCACAGAATACAAACTCCTCTGTCTTCACATTCCAAATCTCTAAATGTATTTGCATCTATTTCTGGGTTCTGTTCAGTTACATTGACCCATTTGTCTAGCAGGGCCATATTGTTTTGGTTACTATGGCTTTGTAATAACCTTTGAGATATATAAAGACAAATATCTTCTTATTAAAGTTTTCATGATTTTTCTTAGATATTCTCAAATATTTACTTTCTTGTTTAGTAGTATAATAATTTCAACTAGTCCTAAATAAATAAAAAAAAAATTCCATCAGGATATGAAGAAATGTACCCAGTCATTTAAATTAAAATATAAATATATTAGCGTAGTAGCTATACATCTGTAGCACATATATTCTGCAATTAAATAAGTTCATTTTAATACATAGTATGACTGCTACAAACTGATACTTATCTTTTTAACAGCATATCTATAATTATGGAATAACTCACTATTTTTATTGAGTCAATATTATTAACAAAAATGCTGCTTTCATATGGCAGTAAGTCTAGGACTCATAATGCAATTAAGGAAGAGATGGAAATCATTAAATTTGCCAGTAAAGGGACATCTTTAACCTCAGATTCTACGTTTATATCCAAATCTATGCCTCCCTTTCACTGCTCTCTTTCTCTCTCCCCCTCATATAGATAAGGATAGATAGATAGATTAGATAGATAAGATAGATAGATAGATAGATAGATAGATAGATAGATAGGCATAGAGACGTAGATATAATTACTTGTGAGGCCCTAAGATGGGTCTTCAAAACTTCATGAAAAATATGTATTATGAAAGAAGCTATGTATGGATTACAAAATATTTTTGGACCAAAATAAATTGATACTTTAATTCCTGACTGTATTGTCACTTGTGAAGTGAAGAAGCAGAGCTAAGAAATGTGTGTAAAATGATGAACTTATTATAGTACATGTCTGCCGTTCAGCCTTCACTCATTTGCCTTCCATATGGACGTTGAGGAACGTCGTGGGCTACTGTGTCCTGACAGTCTGGGGATCACCTTTGTGCATTGCTTAGTGTTAACAGTGCATCGTTAAATTATGACATTGCCTGTCATTATACCTGGAGGGTTCCTATTCCAGGTGCTCTCTGGACACCTATTATTCTAATGAGGTACCCTCTCTCTTTGATGGTTTAGTGAATAAAAGAGGACTCTCTATGTTTTTTGTTTGTTTGTTTGTTTTTTTAATTTTTCCAGCAGGTATGTGTACTAGTCCAAGAGAGATGGAAAAAGAGAGAAAGAAAACTAGGAAGCCCAGAGGGGATGGCCAAACCACAGTCTCTCTATTTCTCCTTTTAAGACTTCAGGCACGCCCTTTTAAGATTTCTGGCATGCACACACATGTGCCCTACATTGTTTTCAAACCACCAGGTCCAGTACTCAGCTCTGTAGTCAGCCATGTGGAATCCAGTCACCTTAACCATCATACCACTAGCTGGGTTCCTTGTGCTTTTAATGGCCAACTCAGGCTGAGCATCAGTGAGACATAAACATGCTGTGATAACTTCTCAGAGCTGGGCAGATGAATGCAATTTCACTGCCATTCTAATTCATGCATGCATTTATTCATCTATGTATTCATTAATGCTTAATATATTATTGAACTCTGTTCCGTCAAAGTGCTGGTCTAAGGATACAAGGATACCAGACCTATTCCCTGAAATTCCCATGCCAGTGGGTGAGACGGAAACTAAACAAGTAAATGAATAAATGTTAATGAAAACTTTTAGTAGCAGCAATTTATTCAAAGGCAGTAAAAGCATTTAAAGAGTGAAGAGTGGCCTGGGAGTAGATGGGGTTTGGGTGGTTTAGACAGCTGGTTAAGGGGAAGACCTCTTTCAAGAAGTGATGTCTAAGTGATGGGTTGAAGTGAAGGAGCCAGCAGTGTGAAGATTTTGTGGGAAGAGTGTGCCAAACCAAGGAGCAGCAGGTGCAGAGATCCTGGGGCAGAAATAAGCATGTTTAAATGCTTAATTCAGAGACTCTAAGTTCTCAAAATGTGGCTTTTTTGTTTACCATTGGACTATTTCTTCTCAAATGGTAGCTAAATACTACTTTTTATTTCAATGTTCTTATCTACTGTAGCTACTATCTCATACTTTAACTTCTAAACGTTTTATTTAATGATGGAGAGCATGTGTGTGTGTGTGTGTGTATGTGTGTGTGTGTGTGTGTGTGTGTGTGTGTGTACGCACATGTGGGCATCAGAGAGAGACAGAAATACCTCACCAGAATCTTGTCACACAGTATTCTTGTCCTCAAGCTTCTAGCTCCTTGGGATCATAAATACCCATGCACATAGTTGGTGTGTTTTCAGGCAATCTGGAGACACAAATCCATAGTCACCCATACGGTTTCCAGCACTGCAGTCCAGTATGCTATAATATGCATCCCTTAGACTGGGTCCCAACCTTCTTACAGAGTTAGTTATTTATAGTCCTCAGTTGCTTCATCAGCCAGTTACTGCCTTAACTCCACATCATGGGTGTATTGGAACACTAAACTCTTTTTGTTCCCCATTTACCTAAAATTATTTGCATAGTTTGACTCAATGACCATCCCTAACTTTTTAACCTTCACTCTGCATTTACTTTTCTGAAGAGTTATGATTGTCACGCTGGCCTTTCCTGCCACTCCAGCCTCTATCCTCCCTCTTAGACTAATTTTCAGCTACTGCGGTCAGTCGCTTGTTTCAGACGTTCTATGCATTGAGTTGCTATGTACAAGTGGATTCAGTTTTGTAAGGAATTCACTATCTAGAGGGCAGACCGGAAGTGTGTAAACAACATCCATGCATTTTTGTAAGCTGATGTTATGAGAGTTGACAGAGGAAGAACACCCTGTTCTACCACAGGAAAGGGGTGCGAGAAGCCAGGTCAGCCTTCTCAGAGCTAACCAAAAGCATTCGGTGATGAGGAAGCATTTACTGGGGACCAAAGCACAAGGCAGTTGGGGAGGGGAGACCTGTGTGAAACACAGTGCCATGGATGCACGGCAGTCAGAGGGTAAGAGAAGGAGCTCCAGGCGATGCAGAAAGAACAGCGTGCAATTATCTGGACAGTATGGTTTGTTTCATGTCATTCATCATGGACGGGAGGCCCCTGAGTGATTTTAGACAATGAAGAATACTATCAGATTGTTGCCTTAGATAGATCACATTTTGTTTTTATTTTGTTTTGTTTTGCCACAGGGCACATGCACTCATGAGAGAGAGAGAGAGAGAGACGGAAAGTGAGAACTCAGTCCTAAGGAGTTCTCTCCCTTCTCCTCCATTCTCTCAGGATCTTGCACTCACATGTGCCTGGCATGATTTTAAAGCCACTAGATCCACTCTTTAGCCTCCACACCACCTCCTAGCCCAGATATGCCATCTTACTAATGCTGTAAATGTTCATTGAAAGGGGAGCCGCTGAGAAAATAGTCCAGGTAACCACTTCCATCAGGATGGTGGCAATGGAGATGATGAGGCATGATCGGAGTAGAGAAATATCAGGTGGAACTTGTAGTGTTCATTGCTGATGAGTGAAAAACTCTATGCAGCTCTCTTTCTTTTCTTTATGCATGCCCTATTTTGGTTATTGCATCCATGACATCTTTGTGGATGGATTCCTGGAAAATGTCCTTCGCTGGGCTCTTGGTCAGGGTCTCTAGATTTGCACTGCTGCAACCTGAGCATGACACTACATCCCAATCAGTACTGCAGTCTGAATCAGTGGTCTTTCTTATAAACCTGAATGTCTAGACTGCGAAAGAGCTACAAGTCATGTAGCCAAGTTAGACTTTTCCTGATAACAACTGGAATTTTTAAAATATTTTATCTGTAAGACTAGAAGGCAAAAACTTGTGTCAGTAAAATTAAATCTAGAGAAAAACCAGAAGGGGCAACATGGGGTCAGGAGACCAAATGGTGGATATTAGGATAACCCACACATGAGTGGAGAGTTTGTATTGGAAAGCAACCTGAAAATGGAGAGAGTACATGAATTTAAAGGAGAATTAAATACAGAAACATTGGGTTTTGGAACTGCTGTATGAGTTGTAGAGAATGAAAACAAGAGAACAGTCCAGGCTGTCACTTAGACTTTTGCTGGAGCAACTGTGTGGTTGGTGTTGCTGCTAAGCCTCAGATGGGAAGCATGGTAGGAGGCCCGGGCCTGGATGTGTTGAATCCCATGACATCCGAGAAGAGCCATGCAGTATGCAATTACTTACACAAATCTGAAGCTCAGCTGAGAGAGGTCTGTTCGAAGTAGATGCAAGAGTCATTAGCATATGGGTTTAATTTAAGCCAGAGTAGGGCAGAACTAACCATAAAATAGGTGGCTCAGATAAAAAATTTGAGAAAAGCAGATAGGGGAAGGATAATTCATCAAAAAATTAAGTTTTCAATTAAGAACACAAGTAAAAACATTTCAAGAGGCAGCGTCTTCAGAGCAGGCTGGCAGGAACTGAAAAGATCATGGCACATGTTTGAGAAGCATCTCCTGGAACCACCAGGGAAGCCTTAGTGGCCTGGACATCCGGTGGTGCCCATGGAGAGGTGGGAGTGAAAATCAGACTTCAGTGGCGTGAGTCACTGGGAAAACCAAGTGGATAAAATACAGAGAAACTTAGAGTACAAATAGGAAAAGCACATACTAGGCAATTGGTAGCGTATGTGGTGCTTAAGAGAGTTTTATTAATTTTTTTTCTTTTTCAAAATTTATTTGTAATTTTGTTTTTGTATTTAATTGTACATCTTTGTGAACACAATATGGTTTTTCAAAGCATGAATGCAGTGTGTGATAATCAAATCAAGAATGTTGTCATACTGATCGTATTCAACAAAGAGCATTGCATCACGTTGTATACCTTTGATTTTTACCCACTAGTTTATTTATATATATGTGTGTATAAAATTGGCAGTACCGTTGTTTCACTCTGTCGTAATATACCACTCCATAACGTATTTGCCTTGCTTGCTTGCATTCTTGTGTCTGTTAAACTTTGTTTCTGAGCCCCTCCGTTGCACCCCTCCTCCTCCACACAGTCCCTGTTGTCTGCAGTTGCCTTCTTTACTTCTGCATCTTTGAGTATTTCAATTTCTGCCATAGAGTGCTGACAGTGTGCGAAGTGGGGTTATACAGTGGTTGTCTTTCATAGGCTTGCTTATTTCACTTAGCATCACATCTTTTAGATTTGTCGATTTTGTGTCAAATGACAGGATCTCATTGCTTTAATATATTTTTAAGTTAATTTAATATTTTTGTAAAGCAGAAATTATAGAGTGATTTTTTTCCAGCATACAATTTTACATTCTTCTATCTGTTATATGTTTCTTCCATTTGCCTCTAACACCCACCCTCTCCCACCTCCTCTATCCCACTCACCTCCTTCCCATACTCACCTCCTTCCCATACAGTCTCTGGTATCTACACTTATCCTCTTTACTATCATATCTGCAGATCTTTTAATTTCTGCCAGAGTTCAGACATTCAGAATATATTAAGTGGTGATATACAGTGTATCTCTTTCAAAACCTGACTCACTTTACCTAACATCAAGTCCTCTATATTCATCCACTTTGAATCAAATAACAGGATCACATTGTTTCTTATGGCTGAGTGATAGTAATTTATGTGCCACAGTTTTTAAATCCAGTTTTTGGTTTTTGGACACTTACATTGGTTCCGTATCTTAGCAATTGTGAATAATGCTGCAATAAACATGGACGTGCAAGTGTCTTTCCCATTGAGTGTTTTCCTGTCCTTTGGGTAAATACCAAGGAGTGGGGTTATTGAGCCATATGGCAGTTTTATTTTTAGATTTTTGAGAAAATTCCACATTGTTTTTCACAGAGGTTGTACTATTTTACATTCTCACCAACAGTGTAAGAGTGTTCTCTTTTCAGTGCAGACTCATCAGCACTTGCCATTCTTTTTTATTTTTATTTTGTTTATTCTAACCATTTGAAGTGGAATTGAGTGGTATCTCATTGTGATTTTAATTTTTCCTTATGATAAGAGACAACATTTTTTCATATGCTTTTTGGCAAATAAGTCTTTGGATAGTTGTCTATTCAGCTCATTTGCCCACTTTTTAGTTGAATTCTTCTTCTTCTTTTTTTTTTTTTTAAGGGTGAGCAGCTCAATTTCCTTGTATATTCTGTTTATCAGTCCCCTATCTGAGGAATAATGCATAAATATCTTCTCCCATTCTGAGAGTTGTCTTTTCATTCTAATTGTTGTTTCCTTTAATGTGAAGAACCTTTTTAGTTTGATATTATCAAACTTGTCTATTTTGGGGATTATTATCTGTGCTTTGGGGATCTTATTTTAAAAAATTTTGTTCTACTCCAATGTCTTCATGAGTTTCCCCTAGACTTTTTACCAGTACTTTTATAGCTTCAGGCTTTACATTTAAATCTTTGATTCATTTTGGGTTGATTCTTATTAATAGTGAGAGACAGAGGTCTATTTTCATATTTTTAGGTGGATATACAGTTTTTCCAGCTTAATTAACTGAAAAGACTTTTTTTTTCCCCCTCAGCCGCATTGTCTGGTATTCTTTGTCAAAGGTCAGCTAGCTGTGTGATTTGGAGTTTATTTCTGGATTCTCAATCCTGTTCTATTGGTCAATGTGTCTATTTTTGTGCCAGTACCATGATATTTTGATTATCACCATTTTGTAATATATTTTGAAGTCAGATGGTGCCATGAGATGCTTCCTACTTTATTCTTTTCACACAGTATTGTCTTGATGATATGGGGCCTTTTATGATTCCAAACAAATTTTATGATTGTTTGTTCTATTTTTGTGCAGAATTTCATTGGCAATTGGATTGCAATCACATTGAATATGTAAGTTAATTTGGGTAAAACTTACAATTTTGATTATATTTATTCCTCCAATCCAAGAACATGGGATATATATGTTTTTGGTATTAGTCCCAATTTCTTTTCTCAGTTTTTTATAGATTTCTTCATAGAGGTGTTTCATCTCTTTGCTTTGGCTTATTCCCTAGGTATCCTATTTATTTTGTGGCTATTGTAAATAGAATTAAATGGAATTAATTCTGTCTCAATATTTTCTTTGTTGGTGTATAAAAATACTATAGATTGGAACCAGCAAGTAGTAGTATAGTGGTTAAGGCAATGAACTCCCACGTGGCCAACCAGTTTGAGTCCTGGACGTGGTAACTTGAAAATCATGTCAGGCACATGTGAATATGTGCCCAAAGGAGGCGAATGGAGGAGAGGGATTGCAGTGTGGCCATCCCCCATTAGAAGGGATTTCTCATTGTCCCTGTCTTCCTCAGGCAAAAACCTTAAAAAAAAAATGCTATAGATTTTTGTGTATTGATTTTGTATCCTGCTGTTTTACTGAACTGATTTATTAATTCTGAGAATTTTTTGTGGATTTCTTTGATTTTCTTAGTATAAAACATATCATCTGCAAATAGGGATAGATTAACTTCTGCTTTTACTCTTTGAATGCCTTTTAGTTTTCTCCCTTGTCTGACTGCATTGGCTAAGACTTCCAGCACTATCTTGAAAAGTGAAAAGTAGGCAGCCTTGTTTTGTTCTAGATCTCAGCCTTTCCCCATTCATTATAATGTTAGCAGTGGGTCTGTTGTATATGGCTTTTATTGTGCTGAGGAATGTCCCTTATCCATATTTTGGTGAGATTCTTGATCATGAAGGCATGCAGTATTTTATAAATTATTTTGTTTTCATAGATTTGATCATGTGGTTTTCATTTTTCTTTCTGTTAATATGATATATTACATTTATTGTTTTGTGTATGTTAAACCATCTTTACATCCCTGAGAGAAAACCTACTTAGCCATGGTGTATTGTGCTGTTGGATTTAGTTGACTAATATCATTTTGAAAATTTTTGCTTTAGTATTCATCAGGGATATTGGTCTGTAATTTTCTATTTTCATTATATCTTTATCTAGTTTCGGTATCAAGATAATGAAAACTTCATAGAATGGTTTGGAAGGGTTCCTTCCTTTTGAATCTTTAGAAGTAGTTTGAGAAGAACTAGGGTTAGCTCTTCCTTAAACATTTTGTAGAATTCAGAAATTAAGCCACCTGGACCTGGGCTTTTCTTTGTTGGAAGACTATACTTACTGATTCAATATCATCACTTGATATTGATCTATTCAGGTTTTCTATTTCATCCTGATCCAGCCTTCATAACTTGCATGTGTCCAGAAATTTGTCTATCTCATCTAGGTTTTCTAGTTTATGGCTATTTATACTCTCATAGTATTCTGTCTTTATTATTATTATTTCCAGTATATAAGTTGTAATAGTACACACTTCATTACTGCCTTTGTCTGTTTCCTTTCTCTGATTTTTCTTGATGAGTATAGCTTATGATTTGTCAACTTTCTTTTCTTTTCTCTTGAAAAAAAAAATACATGTTTATTCTATAGTCATAGCAGGCCCAAGCTTAAGGTATATCAACAAAGGTCAAGGTTACACATTTTACCTCAGTCACATGTTATTGGGATCCGTAAGATGTGCCTGGTATCAGAATACATCTTCATTTTCAGAGAACTGGTCCCAATTCTTATGTACCTATATTGTGTGTTTATTACTTATTTGTCTTTTGTACTTCATTTGTCTTTCTTAACAAATGAAGATAATCCCAATTACAGAAATATTCAGAATAATCACCATTCCTAAAGCCTGTATTTGCATAATTTCTCTGTCACTACATACTCTTATGTAGATATATTTCTAAAACAAACCAGCCAAAACCAGTTGTCAACACAATCATTTTAAGAACAGTCTTCTGAAACTTTAAATATCTTGAACATGTTTTGTTTTCTATGGGAGGATTATCCTCTTAAAATACCAGCTTTCTGTTTCATTGATATTTTGTATAGTTCTTTTATTCTCTATTTCATTAATTTCAGCTCTAAACTTTACTAGTTCTTTTCTTCTTTCATTTGTGTGTGTGTGTGTGTGTTGTTGTTGTTGTTGTTTTCACTTTTATAGTCCCTTGAGATGTGATGTTAAGTTACTTATTTGCCATGTTACTATTTTTTTTTCTTGGCAGCACTAATGGATATGAACTTCCCTCTAGTGAATGCTTTCTCTGTGTCTCATAGGTTATGGAGATTTCATGGAATAAAGTATCAATGCCCTTATTATTTTCTTCCTCTTCTGGGATACCAATTATCCGGATGTTGGGGGACTTAATGATGTCCAGTATTCCTCATAATTATGGAGAGTAGTTTGTTCATTATCATTGTTTTGTTAAGTCAGGTTTATTGAGTTATAACTTAAATACAGAGTTCTTTTTGGGTAGATAATTCAGCAAGTTTTTGAAAATGCATACCATCTTTTAAGTGTGTCCCCAAACCAAGATATAAACCATTTTTCTCACTCTGAAGTGTTTTGTTTGTTTGTTTTTTGCCTTTTGTTCCCCTGTATAGTGAGTCTACCTCAACGATCACCAGCTTCTGGTAGCTATAGATCTGATTTCTGCTGCTAGAGCTTGGCATTTTCCATGGTGTCACATAAATGGAATCATACAATATGTGATCTTTTGAGACTGGCTTTGTTCACAAGGCACACTGTCCTTCAGATCCTCTAACTCGTCTTGTGGCACCCACCAGTGACTATTTTCCTTTTCACTGTGTTCCACAGCATGGCTGTACCATGTCTATTAAAGTTACAATGAACAATTCTGTACTCTTTTGTATGTAGATAAAGATTTTCATTTTTTTTTCTGTGAATATCTAATAGTGCAATTGTCAAGTCATATGGTAGGTATCTTTGGTTATTTTTAGAAGCCAGCTTCCATACTTCAATGAGCCTCTGGGATTCCTCCACACCGTTGCATATTTACTCTTTTTTATTCCTGAATTGGTGTCCCATTTTATGGATATGCCAGCGTGTGTCTATGTGTTTACTTGCTTATTGACATTTTGGTTGTTTCTAAACTTTGACTCTTTTGAACATAGCCTCTAAATATTCAAAGATAAGCCCCCCCATTTTTTTTTGTGGTGGATGCATGGTTTTATCTTGGGCAAGACACTGAAATCTCTGGCCTGCTGTGGAGGTCCCTGCTAGCAGGCAGTAGTCATAGAAATATGGCACACAGATCATTGTGACCTAGTTACTGAGCTGTGGGAACAGGAGTGTTAGCTGGATGAACCTTTTGTGGAAGCCCAGTTAGGTAAGTTCAGCCCTGAGGAATACTGCTGCACTACTCCTGGCACTGAGTTCCCTGTGTCCTAGGTCCAGGGTCCAGTTTGGTACCTCTTTCTGAACCTATTGATTTTGTGTCTTCAGTTCTCAGAGTGAGAGCAGTTTCTGAGCTCATTCGACTAACAGGGCAGCCTCTGGTTTCCACACCCGTGTGATGTGGCACTGTCAGGCCAGGGAGGCCCCTACACTTCACGTTTGCTGTAACTCCAGCTCCAGACCTCAGTCCTGTGCTTCCTCCTTTCTGGTCTTTCTAGATTCTACCTACCTATCATCCATGCAGCCACTCAGTTATCTGTTTATTTATCTATCTGTTTATCTATCACCTATCTAAATAACTGTAGCTCATGTGGAATAATAAAGCTTATTTCAACTTGACAGCATCGCAACACTGGGAAGCCTTTTTTCTTTAAATAATTAGTAAAGACAGTGCTTTTAGATGGACCCATAGTCTGCATTTCAACTGGCTTTGGGAAAGAACTTTTTGGCCCAGCTGCAGTGGTGCAGACAGTGGGTGCTACAGCACAAGGCTGGAACCACGTGGAGCGGCTCCGAGTGGAGGTCCTGGGTCTCCCTGGACACTCTGGTGCCCGTGGGCAAGCCCTGATCCTGGCAGGCCGCAGCTCTCGGGGGAGCATTGTGATGTGAAGACCCTGTAGAGTGTCTCTCTTTCTCAGGAAATAAACTTAAAAAGAGAGAGAGAGATTCTTGGCCTAGTAGGTGGTATGGTGGTCAAGGTCATGGATCCCACATAGCCAACTCTGTGGCTCAAGTCCCCTGACACAGTGGCCTAAAATCACACTGGTACATGTGCCCCAAAATCCCGAGAAAGGAATGGAGGAGAAGGAATTGTGGTGTGCCCAACTCCCACTGGAGGATGCTTTCTTGCTTTCTCCCCCTCTCTCTCTCTGTCTCTCTGGTGAGCACATGTGACCTATGGCCAAAAAGCTAAGAAAAAAAACTAAAAACTAAAAAAGCTAAAAGTCATTTTTAATGAGCTTAAACTCCTATTTACAAGCAAAATTTAACATAAAACATATATCACATTTAATATCTGTATTTTAAAAATTTTTACCTTGTTTTAATTCTGTTTTCATCTATTGATCTAACCATAAATGAGAATTTAAAAGTATATCTTTTTAACAATAATGATGAGAAAAAGAGAGAGAGAAGGAAGAACACCCACAACAGGATCTGGTTATGCCCCGATCCCCTTCCCCCCAGACCGCTAGCTTATCAGGATCTTGGACATATATGTGACATGTTTCGGGTCACCCTGGCCATGGATCCCTACTGCTGTCAGTGTATGGCTTCTAGCACTTCAGACTGGCATTCCATCAACCCCATTGCAGAGGCTGGACGTAGAAGTAAGTGTGGTTTTCAGCAGGGTACACAGGGTCATGGGAAGAGAAATCTCTGTTTAGCACACAGACATGGACATGCTAGAAGATACTAGTTTAAAAATCTAGTGTGGATTTCAGTTCTGTAAAAATACGCTTAGGCTGTTTGGTTAAAATTTGTTGATGGGGAACCAGCAGTTGACAATAATGGCTACGTCGCTGGACTTCCATGTGGTCGACCATGGTTAGAGTCCCAGACCTGGTGGCTTAAACTCACACTGGGCGCATGTGCATGTGTGCCTAAGATCTCGAGAGGAGAATGGAGGAGAAAGGATTGTGGCTTGGCCATCTCCCCTGGGGGGTGATTTTTCGCTTTCTCTCTCTGTCTCTCTCTGTCTTTCTGGTTGAGTGCATGCGCCTTATAGCAAAAATCTCTCTAAAAAAATTTTTTTTTGATGGAGTTAATAGTAGCAATATTAGCCCAATCCTATACACAGAGTAATACTAGTGAACTTTTTTTTTCTTTTACTAGTTTTCTGAACATTTCAAAGGTTCTGTGTGTTGTTTTAAGTCACAGTTTCAAGTTATTTTGTATTTTATCCCTGTAGCTCCAGACAATGACGGTAGAGATACTGAGGCAGACGGAAGAGGGGAATGTCCGTCATCAGGAGGTGTTCTTTGGGATCCTCACTCCTAGAAGTGGGTGGGGGGCAGCTTGCTCTGGGCCAGATGCAGGCTGGGTCAGGGTCCTCAGGCAAGGAAGGATTCATTATATGGTAAATCTGGCCTGGGGTAAAAACCAACCTTACATTAATAAAATCTGACACATATATATATTTTTTTTTTGAGAGGTTTTTGCTATAGGGCACGTGCGCTCGCCAGACAGACAGAGAGAGACAGAGAGACAGAAAGCGAGAAATCACCCCCCAGGGGGGATGGTCACGCCGCAATCCCTTCTCCTCCATTCTCCTCTCGGGATCTTGGGCACGCACGCACACGCGCCCGGCGTGAGTTTAAGCCACCGGGTCCGGGACTCGAACCGCGGTCGACTACGTGAGAGTCCAGTGACATAGCCATTACGTCAACTGCTGGTCCCAAAATCTGACACATATTAATGACACAATAATATTTGATTAATGAAAATAAGCCATCAATAGTAATCAGTACACATAGATGACAGCCGCTAGTATCTTTAGAGACAGTCATATTTCAGCATGTCCTCTGTGTCCCACCATCGACAACAGCATTTCCATGACGAAAGGACCTCAAGATCTTGTGAGGTTTAGTATGTACTCTGATCCCTAGCATTTTTTTTAATTGCCAGAGAGTATGTGTGCTCACCAGAGAGAGGGAGAGACTGAGAGAGAGAAAGGAAGGGAGGAAGTACCTCTGTTCCCTTATGGAGACAGGTCACATTGCATCCCTTTGCCTGCATTTATCTATCCTGTCAGGATTTGGGGCACACTTACACATGTGCCCAATATGTTTCCAAAGCCCCTTGGGCCAGAATTCTAGCCTCAGTCGTCCATTTTGGATTGGACTCTTTTAGCCACTAGTCCACAGGCTGGGCCACCTAGTAACTTTGTATACATTAATATTTCTTGGCATTCAGAGATCCCAGTCTTGCCTACTCTCAGCTTCAGGTCTCCATCCTCCAAACCTCCTTCCACCTCTCACAAAATGGGAATGTGGTCTCCCCTCTCCCTCACCTACAGGGATTCCTGGAAGAAGACTGTGGTGGTGGTTCTTACCAGTTTGAGACCCTGCCGGACAAATCCTCCAAGTTGCAAAAGATGAGCTAGCTCAACACGGGATGACATCGCCAGGAGGACGCTAGATCAGGGGCTCTGGGTGTGGGAAGGAAGGAATAGTCCAGAAATCATGGGAGTCCCGCACTTCCATCCCACTCTGCTTTCCTTCTGCAAGTGCCTGAATGCCCTTCCATCCCCAGGCCAACTAGCTGATGCCAGAGCTATAGACACTGTGGTAGAATCACTGCTTCTAGGTTCCTAGCCCAGGCCCTTCTACAGGGCTCAGGGAGGTGGGGATAAAGAGAGGCAGGGATCCCTATCCAGGAGTGTCTGTAAGACCCCGTGCTGGCTTCCAGCACTGCCACAGATCTGCCCAAGATAGGCTGGCCCATCGGCAGCCCCGCTCCAAGGGCACCACATTACTTTCTCATTCCCCAGTTTATGATTGCAGAGTCTGCTTGAGGAGAATATGTGTTTCAGTAAAATGAAAGAAGAAAATTAGTAAGAGGAAAAGCGTTTTTGCGTATTTGTCCTTTGATTTTCTTGCTTTGCTTTTTTAGTGGGGTGCAATTTCCTCTGTTTATTTTCACTGTGTCACCCCTGCTTGCTGTCGTGCTAAGCATACTTTTCTTTCTGTGTTTTTAATTAATTTCTAACGTGTAAAGAGGCCCACAGATAAGCCACAAAATGCTATTTTGTATTTAGCAAAACACTTTTATTCATTCTTTAAAAACCAACTGTGAGATTAAAGAGTAGTCATAAAAGTTATGGAAATAAAATTATTATCCATTGAGGCAAGTCCCCATGTGTCCCTTCAATTCTAGTTGATACCATTCTGTAGAATTTATAAATTAGCACTGAGATGTGATAGACCAGTCTCTTATAAAAATCTCTTATAAAAATGTTCTGTGACTGGTGCAACCCATCAAAAATAATCAGTACTGGTAACTCTAATATTATTTAGAAATAATCAAATGCATCATTTTCAAAATCACATATTCCTGTATGTTCTCACTTCCATAAAGTTTAAAAATACGTAATAGTTGATCAGGGTAATACTTTTTGCATCCTTGCATAAATTCACAGTTGATGAAAAGAATTATATGGAGTTATCTATAAAATATTGCAATTGCTTGCTGGATGGTTTCTACTCAATGATTCATCAATTAATACTACAGATACGTACACGCACACATATCAGCTGATCGGTTAATACTTATTAATCGAAGTTATATGCACACATGTATTTGTTTCAATTCCAAAATCAATGATATAGCCTATTTGTATTAATGGCTCTGTTTTTCTTTATGCCAGAGGGGGTGTGTTTGTGCACAAAAGAGAGAAAAACAGAAAGAGAAGAGAGAGGAAGAGAGGGGAGAGAAAGAGAGAAAGAGGAAACACTCTAAAACAGGGTCTGGTCACTATGCAATCCTTTTTCCTCTCATATGCCATCCCTTCAGGCTCCCAGGCATATATGCAGGTGCCTGGCATGTCTTTCAAGCCATTGGGTGGGACTTGAGACCTGCTTCTCTGTGTGGGATCTGGCTTCCTGTGCGGGGCGGCACCCAGTTCCTGCTATGCAGACCTATCCTGACTTCTCCTTTATTCTAACTCAGCACAGTTTGAAAATTCAGAGACTTGTTTTTCCTACTTCCTGATTCCACCTTCTCCCTCATCACCCACCTGGGGTCATGCAACATCGCCTGAGAGTTTCTTCTGTTCTAATCCCTGTTATCTAATTAGTTTTCCATTTGATTGTTCTGGTTGAGACTCTGAGACCTGCGGGAGGAGTGTGGACGCTTCCTGTCTGCTCCTGCATCTCTTCATCACTCCTCTGGGAGCCACAGATGTTCTCCAAGTCTACCATGTTGACTGCGATGTTTGCACATTCTCAGTGGCTCCCAGTGTCAGTGGTAAAATGATAAAACTATTTTTACTTCCTCAAAAATGCTGTGATTCCAGTTCTTGCTTTTAGCTTTATTTTCAACTTTTCACCTTTGTGTATCTTTGCTCTGCCTAACTATAGAAGCACTTGTACATTTTCTGTGATTTCTGCCTTTCTTTCATTTTTTTTCAACTTGAAGTTGAGACATTTTTTCTCATCTTTTAATTTCAAAGCAGAATCTGTTATGAAATTTTGGATAAAGTGGCTTGAGCTCTTCCTCAACCTGCTTTGAGCACTGAGTTTTCTTCATGTCTGAATTACACTCTGATGACTTCTCCCTGTATACCTAGCGACATTGAGGTGATGTCCCAGCCAGTAACTAATACTAGTGCACAGCTGTGACTTGTTCTGTTGTCACCGTCCGATGACAAATAGCGAACTTTGCACATCGCACCTTCTTGATAGCATGTCCGAGTGAGTGAATGGATTAGTGTGAGTAAAGGAATGAATGAGCTTCTTTAATGCAGTGGGTCCCCTGATGTGCTCTGTGGATGTGTGTGTGTGAGCAAAACAGAGATGGTCCTTGCCTTCATGGAGTTATGGTCTGCGGGGCAGAAAGGGGAGAGAAATACACATTAATCTGTACCTTTAATTATAAGAGTGTAATTATACAGCAAAACCGTGTCAACAACTTTTTTGGACACATTCAGATGAAAAAATTAAAATGTGATAACTGGGTTCAGTGAGCTCTAATGGCACAAAGAGGATCACCCTTAGCTTTCATGCTCCAGGAACATGCTTCTCTGGGCCTCTGGTGACTGTGACAACTCCTGGGGGTGGTCACTGGTGTCACATAGCCCCGTGTGAGAGCACAGAATGGTGACTTCCATGATCTCTCAGCTCTGTCTTGCATATGAATTCTCTTCTCAACCCTGTTTGTTGTTTTTTTTTGTTTTTTTTTTTTGTTCTTTTTGACCAGGGGCTTCTAATATATATATATTCCCCCCCCCCCATAAGATTTAGTCACATCTTTTTCATGAAAGAGAGTTGGGGGGAGAAAGGCAGATGCCTCACGCCCTGATCCCGCCCCAGTCCCCACGTGTCTGGATCATGAATGTGCCTGGCGTGTACTGAAAGACCTCAGGGTGCGAACCTGGGGCCTTCCCACGTGTCCAGCATCACAGAGCGATGTGCCATGGCCACACACCTGGCTAGCCCCTGACTTCTGCCTTTTTATGTCTTGATGCATAGCTTAGTACATGCAGGCATCCAATCAATGTTTTGTTTACTAAGAATTGAGGGACTACAAAGAAATGTTGTTTTCCATCATAAGCACAGTACATACCATGAAGTCTTCTGAAATCTGAAAGTGTATTCTTTAAAAATAAATAATATGTAATAAATAGTCTATATAATATAATACTTTAAGCCTTTGCTCTACTTCTGAAAATAAGTTCTATATTCATGGCAAAGGAGAGCAGACCTTGATGTGATAAAGGGGTGTGTCCTTGGCAGGAAGGAACTACCCTCATGGACTTGTATATTATATGAATAACGTGGTTGCCATTGAAAGAAAATCAACTCAGAATGATGTAAACGCAGTCCAGGGCTTGTTGTGTAGATGGGAATTGGGTGTTGAAGCTGAGAGACATCTTGCTCTGAGACAGTCTGATCGCCACGGAACTTTCCTATTAAATACCTTGACGGGCAGAGAGCGTGAGCTGAGTTTCTGCAAAGCAGAATTGAAATGATGACTGAGAATGAAATCCAAAGACTTCTAAATCTATCAGAGCAGAAGATAGTTTAGTATTTGGAAGCTCAAAAGTACACATTGGGGAAAGAGGGCCTAATTTTATTTTATTGAATATGAACCTGAGAAGGCATCGCCCTCGAGCTACAGCCTGCTGTGGACAGGAATCCAATCCTGCCTGAGAAGGTTTTAACTGCAGAACAAAATCTTCTCTTGGAAGGAACAGGGCAGCAATTTACAATTTTAAACCCTAAAGACACAAGGAGGGGAGGGACCAGCAGATGGCGTAATGTCTATGTTGCTGGACTCCCACATAGCTGACAGCAGTTTGAGTTCTGGACCCAATGACTTAAAAACAAAAACAAAAACAAAAGAACAACAACAACAAAAAAAACCCCAAACTCATGCTGGATGCATGTGTGTGCTTGCCCAAGATCCCAAGAAGAGAATAAAGAAGAAGGGATTGCAGTGTGGTAATCCCCCCCCCCCCGCCCGGGGGGGGGTGTGATTTGTCGTTTTCTGTCTCTCTGTCTCATTTTCTCTCTGGTGAGTGCATGTGCTCTATAGCAAAAATATCTCTCTTAAAAAAAAAAAAAGACACTAGGAGTGGAATGTTGGCGCTTAGAACGGGCTAGGCATGGGGAAGGAGGCTGATGCGCCTGCGGGGACTGCCGTCTGAAGGCATCTGAGAGCAGCTGTCAGGAGGCAGTTCAGTCTCAAAGGGCTGCGCTTTGCCAGAGAAGTCCTCGGTGAGTGTGTGTTTAGAAAGGCAAGAACTAAGGCACTTCGCGTGCTTCTTAGCATGGGTCCTCCCGGCGAGGTGCTCATGGGACCGGAGCAGAGGCAGTTCGGCCGCTGTTATACAGCTAGCAAGTGGTCCGGTGAGGACCCGGCACCACGCCGCTGGGTTCCAAAGATGGGGCTACAGCTTACCAGACTCTGGATCCCCAATGTGGCTGAACTGGCGGGAACGGGGCCTAGCCAGTCAGTGCTCTGTGTATGGGGTAGGTCGGATCCCGGGCGTGTGCACACGGCGTGTGCCGGGACCATCTGTGGCACAGCATGGAGCGTTGATGGTGTGGCAGCCTCAGTCACCACAGGCTCATTAGACCTCTGGGCCCACTTGGAAATGAAGCAGAAACAGCACATCAGGGTGACGATCTTCGGTTTTATTGTTACCCTGAAACAAACCCTGCAAGGAATTAGGTCTGCAAATTCACATCTACTGAAAAGCTCTATTTACTGTAATCGAATCACTTGGTATTAAGGAGATGTTGTAAGAGAAGTCCTCGGTGCAAAAACAGCATAAATTGATATTCAAAATATAAATTTCAGGTTATACAGTAATTTGTAGGTTATGAATTTTTTTGTTTACATTTTATTTCAAGAGAAAAGTTATCACATTTTCTCACTAAAAATAATAACCAAATCACAGGAAAAAAGTCCAAGAAATGGCCTCTTGATATATAAATATAAAAATTTAAAGACAGCTGTAAAATAGTGAGATGAAAAATTTGTTGATTTTTCTGGAGAAGAATTTAAATGATTTAAGTTCATTTAAACAGTTTATCTTTTCATCTTTCTGAGAAGTGATTCCCTGCAGGACCACATGAGAAAGGCGTTGCAGGCATAAATCTTCAGATTATTTTAGGACATAACATCTCTGCCTTGCCCAAATGTAATTTCTTTCACACATATAGATGCATAGCTCTCTAAAGAGGAATATGAGCCCACAGTTTGATTACAAGGATGTTAAAATGTAGCACTTTTTAAAGACTGCAGTGCGTGAGGAGGGTTTTTTTAAGGCTCTGAAGGAGTGTGTTGGAATTGATTATACTCTTGTCTTAGAAAATCCCTGTGCGCCTTTGTTTCATTGTCATTGCAGACGCGTACAAAAGACTCTGTGGAAGGTTGGTATAACAATGCATGCTGAAAATAAAGCTTGTGCTAGAAGAGGTGTTGGGTGTGTACATATCAAGGGGTGTGTGTGTGTGTTTGCAACACTTGTTTGCAGGCATGCTAATTTTCTTCTGAGACATTGGTCTTCTTGTTCTCAGAATTCATAATAAACATTTTTATAAAGTAAGATAAGCGATAAGTTTGATACAAATTTTTTCAGAAAATTCTTAAGCTATGTATATACAGGGTTCTTTAAATAGTTCATAGACAATGCGTATCATGCAATAATTATACATTGTTTTAAAAATATTTTGCACCCAAATAAACTTATACTTTAACTCCACTTTTCATGATCTTTTTTTGAAGTTCCTTTGTATGTCTTTTGAAGCCCCTTTGGTATAGCCTCTGTGTCTTACTTTTAAATTTTTTCTTCTTATTAGTTGTGTTAAAAAACATATACACGTACATACACAGAATTGGGCTGGCTCCATGGCCTGGTGGGTAAGGCAGCCCTGTCCCACACAGCTGACCACTTGGTTCAAATCCTCAGTTCAGAGGCTTGAGAAACATGCTGGGCACATATGCGTACACACCCATGATCTAGAAAGAAGGGCATAAGCCTTCCAGATATTTTAATGGGAGAAAGTTTATGTCTTCTGAAAGGAGTGAAATGCAGGTTGATCAAACTGACAGGAAGCCTCTGGCTAAGGAAGGTTGAAAACTTCCATGTCCTTCACCAATCAAGTTGTGTGTGTGCGTGCGTGTGTTTGCCTTAGGGCACATGCGCTCGCTAGAGAGAGAGAGAGACAAAGACAGAGGAACTGAGAGGGAAAGTGAGAATCAACCCCCAGGGGGACTGCCCACATCACGATCCCTTCTCCTTCATTCTCCTTCTGGGACCTTGGGCACACATGTACATGTGCCCGACATGATTTTGAAGCCACTGAATGCTAGATTTGAATTGGGGTTGACTGTGTGGGAGTTCAGAGACTTAACCACAACACCGTCTGTTGGTCCCTCAATTGAATTTGAATGATTCCATTTGTGGATTCCATTAGTTTGGAGGACTAAGGATGGTAAGTACAAAGGGAACGTGGGAAATCGACGATATATTACGAACAGACTGAGTTATTTAACTGTATGTGTGCCCTTGTCACTGAGGAATTCAGAGGGAACTCCTCAAGAAGGAATGATTTTCTCTAAAAAGAGTTTGCCTACTATTTGGCCTGTGGCTCTGAGGCATGGAAATACTTCAACCTGAGGAGAAAACAGCTGCCTGCTAATTGGATCTACTGGAATACCATGGAACGAATTACATAGGGCAATAATTGTGAAGGCTTTATTTCCAGTGGGCATGGTTGACAGAAAGTACAAGGATTTGGTACCACTGGGTCTCTCAGCCAGCAGTACTGATTGCTTTTAAATCTTTGCCAACATTTTTCCATTTGGTTTTTTAACTGGAAGTATTAGGGTGTTACAGGGATTAGGAGAAGGAATAATGAGGCCTATTAAAATGTAATGTCTTGGGACCAGCAGATGACATAATGATTTCGTTGCTGGACTCCCATGTAATGACCATGGTTCGAGTCCCAGACCTGGCAGCCTAAAACTCACGCTAGGTGCATGTGTGTGCTCAAAATCCTGAGAGGAGAATGGAGAAGGGATTACGGCATGGCCATCCCTCCTGAGGGGTGATTGCTCGTTTTTCTGTCTCTCTCTTTCTTTAGAGAGCACATGTACCCTGTAGCAAAAATCTCTCTAAGAAAATGTTTTGTATCCTCAACTGGACTGGTGTGAAGTATATTCATGTTGGGTGTATTTAACTTACAAACAATATATAGTAATTAAACACACAGAATTTTTAAAAATGTAATCTCTTGTGACAGGTCTTATACCTTTGATTGCTTCTGGCTTTAAAGGTGTATTAGGCAAAGGTTCATTTGGATGTACCCTGACTGTAACAAGAGTGGTTGCGTTATTGTCCCAGCGTCAGGGGGGAACTGGAACCACAGGTGGTTTGGTTAGGGTTGCGGTAAGTTACTGTACCATCCACTCTATTTGAATTTTTTTTTTTTTTTAATTTGTATGACCATGGTTTTTCCTTCATTTGGTTGTTTTTCTTGTTCCTCTCTCTTTGGCTCCATGTTCAAGGACATTCCCCCCTTTTGTCAGAAGATGTGTGTGTGGCGGAGCTTTAGAACATTCCAACTGAGAAAACGTACAATAGCTGGAGAAAAAGCAAGGAAAGGAACAAAGGGCTGAGCAGCTATACATGGAGCTCTAGGGCTGGGAGTTACAGTCGATTAGACTAGTATAAACAGAAGGTTAGACACGCCGCCATTTACATATCTGAACACTCTGAGGAAAGGGGAGTTTAGTCTGGTGGGGTGAGCATGACCCCAGTACCACCAAGGCACAACTCTGATTTCCACATATTGAAATATTGAAACTCTATTTCTTCTAATACATTTTTTTTTTTTTTTTTTTTTTGGAGAGGTTTTTGCTATAGGGTGCGTGCGCTCGCCAGACAGACAGAGAGACAGAAAGTGAGAAATCACCCCCCAGAGGGGATGGTCACACTGCAATCCCTTCTCCTCCATTCTCCTCTCGGAATCTTGGGCACGCACACACACACGCCCGGCGTGAGTTTTAAGCCACCAGGTCCAGGACTCGAACCACAGTCGACTACATGGGAGTCCAGCGACATAGCCATTACGCTAACTGCTGATCCCTCTTCTAATACATTTTCACATAGGAACTTTTCCCTTGGAGTAGCCAGGCTGCTTTTCCTGTTGTCATTTAAACTTCTTGGAATCTTTTTAAAACATTTTTGTCTTTAGCAATAAAAGCAGACTGTCCTTTGGTCGTTTGGAACCTTTTGCTTTGTGGGTTTTTTAAATGCATTTTTAGTTTTAGCTCCTCTAATAGGTGTGTTGTGATATAGCGTCATGTCTTTAATTTGCATTTCCCAGGTGGCTGGCGATGTTGAACATCTTCTCAAGTGCTTATTTGTCACTCCTGTGTCAATGAAATGCTTCTTCGCAGCTTTATCACATTTTCTAATTGGATCATTTCTTTTCGGTTGAATTTGGAGCTCTTTACGTATTTTAGATATGACCATTTTGTATATGTATTACAAATATTTCTCCCTAGTCTGAAGCTTTTCTTTTCTTCTTTATAATGGAGGAAGAACACAGCAAAAGGTTTGAGTTTTGATGAAGTTCAATTTATTGCTTTTTTTTTAAGAATTATTTAACTTCATTTATTTTTTATTTTATTTTATTTATTCATTCATTTATTTTAATTTGCTCAGACACACACACACACACACACACACACACACACACACACATAGAGAGAGAGAGAGAAGGAAAGTGAGAAAGCACGCTACCAGGTCCAGGACTTGAACCCATGGTCAGCCATGTGGGAGTGTCCAACACCTTAGCCACCATGCCATGTGCTGGTCCCCAATTTATTGCTTTTAATTGAGCATATTTTACTGTCAAACCTAGGAAGGCTGGGTCTCAAACATGCCCTATGTTATCATCTAGACATTTTATAGTTTTATTTTTTTATTTAAATCTCTGAGATATTTTGAGTTAATTTTTGTATAAGGAGTGAGATTTAAGGTGAGGTACATTTTTTTCTCCTTATGGGTGTCCTATTGCTCAGCATCATTTATTAAAAAGACTCGGGACCAGCTGTTAGCGTAATTGCTATGTTGCTGGACTCCCATGTAGTCGACCGCAGTTCGAGTTCCAGACCCGGTGGCTTCAACTCATGCTGGGCACGTGTGCATGCGTGCCCAAGATCCCGAGAGGAGAAAGGAGGAGAAGGGATTGATGTGTGACCATCCCCCCTGGGGGGTGATTTCTCGCTTTCTGTCTCTCTGTCTCTCTCTCTTTCCTTCTGGTGAGCGCACGTGCCCTATAGCAAAAACCTCAAAAAAAAAAAAAAAAAAAAAAAAGACTCATCTTTCCTTGGTGATTTGTTTTTTACACATTTGTCACAAGCCAGCTGGCCATATTTGTCTGGAACTATTTCTGGATTCCTTATTCTATTTCATTGATCTAAATACCTGTTCCTTTACCAACATCACAAGTAGAAAATATTGAAAATATGGAGCCGTTGTACAATTCTCTGCAATGCTAGCAGCCATATGGAAGATCACAGTTTGGTTCCCGAGTCATTCTGTACACGCCATGCCCATGCCCACGGGTGTCTGGGAGCCCCGAGGGATCATAACATGAGACCTGATTGAGGTCATCTCTCCCTCTGCCTTTCTCTGTCTTTTTTAGAATTAGCAAATAAAATATTGAAGAGATAAGATGGCAAATAGATTTTTTTCCCTCCAAAAATATAAGGATTGTTTAAAAGGATTATTTTTGTTACCCCCAACTTTTTTATGGAATATTAGATTATTTTCTATTTGTTTATTTTTATCTACAAAATATTTGTGGCATTTTCTAGAGTTGGTTATAGGAGAAATATATCTTGTGTTTTAACAAGGTATTTTCAATTTACATTTTAATGCAGTAACATTTGCCAATGTAGTATACACATGACGTTTAAAAAAATCTGTTTACATTTTCCTATAAGCTAGTGAGGTGGAGCACCTTCTGCTAGCTTTGAACATGTAGCTGTCTTATTCTGTGTGTTCATTGACTGGGATGCAGCAAAATTCTGAATTATCAGCTGATTCATAGAAGTGTACTTTTTAATTTAATTTTGAAAATTTATATATTTATTTTAATTTGACCAGAGAGGGACAGAGAGCGAGAGTTAAGGAAAGTGAGAAAGCAGGCTACCAGTTCCAAGACTCAAACCATGGCTGACCATGTGGGATTCTCACGCTCTTTACCCCACGCCACCTGCTGGCCCCCTAATCTAATTTTATTTTCTATTATTATTTTTTAGAAAGATTTTTGCTATAGGGCATGTGCACTCACCAGAGAGATGGAGAGAAACAGAGAGACAGAAAACAAGAAATCACCCCCCAGGAGAGATGGCCATTCCACAATCCCTTCTCCTCCATTCTCCTCTCAGGATTTTGAGTATGCACATACACACACCCAGCATGAGTTTTAAGGTCTAGGACTCAAACCAGAGTCGACTATGTGAGAGTCCAGCAATGTAACCCTCACACCATCTGCTGGTTCTGCTATTATTGTTTTTAATTTGCTATAGTGCACATACACTCACCATAGAAAGACTGAGAGAGAGAGAGAGAGAGAGAGAGACAGAGACAGAGACAGAGAGAGAAAGTGAGAAAGCAAGCTGCCAGGTCTGAGACTCAAACTGCAGTCAGTCATGTAGGAGTCCAGTACCTTAACCACTATGCCACTTGCTGGCCCACTGATTTTTCTATGTAGGCAACGGTACTATGAAAATTGATATTTTCCTCTTCCTACTCAAATTGTTTGCCCCTCACTTCTTTTACTCGATTTTTTTCCTATTCTAAGACCTTCATATCAAGATAGAATAAAAACAATAAGCAATAATAGAGAGCTTTCTTTTTCTAAATTTTACACAGAATTTAGAATAATGTCATACTTTAGAAGGTGTTTTAAAATAAACCATCCAGTCTTTACGCTGGCAAACGATGCATTCCTGGGTTCATTTGCCAATATGCATGTGCGTAGATTTACAAGTGAGACTGACCTGGAACTTTACTTTTTTGTGGTGACTTTATTTAGTTTTGTATCAAGTTTATTCTAGTCTCAGAAAATGAGCTTAAGTCATTTTAATCTCTTTGTATTCTCTGAAAGAATTAAAAAAAATGCAAGTTGTCCCCTCCTTAAAGAATGGATATTGTATTTCTTCATGAATCACGTTTTGTAAGTGGTATTTTTCTAGATGTTGCATGTCTTTTTTCATTTTCCTCTTTCCTGGCTTTTTTTCTGTTTATTTGTAGCCTCATCGTATTATTTTCTTCTTTATTCTTCGTTTGGGCTTCCTTTATTGTTCTTTTCAAACTTTATGAGTCAGATACTTTGCTCAACGCTTTGAAGTATCGTCTTTTCTCATACACATCCAAAGCTGTAAATTTATTTCTTATAAAGTGGGCTGCTTTAGTTTTGCCCACTAAATTTTAATGTGTATTTTCTTTCCTCAGTAGTTGGTTCTAAAATTCCCTATTTGTACGTTTTCTTCTTTGAGGTATTCTGTATTTAGAATCGGCTTTATACATTCTGGAAAAATCTGGGAGGTGTGTTTTTACTTCTGTAGTTGATATCCTATTCTCAAATGTGTTAAGAAAATGATGTTAAATTTTGGTTCTTCAATATTTCATGTGATTTGCTCTGCTTTGTGACTTAAAGCATTGTCAAAGTTCTTTAATTTTGTTTTTATATTTTTTTAATGCCCAAAGGCATGTGTGCTCACTAGAGATAGAAAGACAGAGAGAGGGAGAGACAGAGGAAGAAAGCACTCCCTCATGGAGCGTGGTCACACCATAACCCCTTCTCCTCCATTTCTCCTTCCCATTGGGATCTGGGGGCACACATACACATGTGCCCTGTGTGTTTTTTCTAGCCTCTGGTCCTGTGGTATCTGGCACCTTTAACAACTGCACCCGATTTCTAAATCATCCATGAATTCTTGAGAAAAAAGTTTGTTTCTAAAAGTTGGGTGCAATGTTTTAAAAATGTCCTTCAGATGAAATGATCTATGTATTTGCCTCATTAATCATTAACCTCATCCCTTCTTCCCCCAAAAAAAGAGTCAACACTGGGATAAGAAAATCCAGTGCCATGGTGACCCTGCAGACCAGGTGATTCTGTAAGGAAGAGCAGTTAGCTGAGAAGCGCCATGTCACCTGCAGTTCAGTAAGAGTGCAAGTTACATGAAGAGAGATGCGTTTATCTGCTACATCGTGTGGTCTGGATTAGGTCCCAGAAAAGGATGTGATATTCCACCATCAGTTTAATAGTACCTTCAACAATTTCATTAGCAACAATAATAAGACAACAAAACAACCACAAAACTATTGAATACCCACTGTACCAAATGCTAAGATTAAGAAGTGGATAAAACAGCCCAAGTTGCTGCCTTTGTGGAGCTCAAAGGCAAGTAAGAAGGTACATGGTGCAAGTATTTTAGTAAACAGATGAGTGTACGCGCGAGTGTAATAAACCCTCTACGTCCAGTAATTGATTCTTTAGGGTCTAGCTCACAGTGACAAACGTGTACTCTAGTATAAGAACGGGAGCCTAGTCTGACTTTGGTCTCACTAGCCTCCCACTGTTGTATATGGCCTTTTACAAATAAATGAGAAAATAATGAAACATGTTGAGGCAGAGGGTCAGTCAGTGGCGTGGTGGTTAAAGCGGCTGATCTCATGTGGCTGACCAAGGGCTTAGAGCCTGGACTAGGTGGCTAGAGAAATACGTTGAGCGTGTCTGTGTGCATGCCTAAAATCCTGAAAGGAGACTGGAGGAGAAGGGACTGCCATACAGCCATCCGCCTGGGGATATGTTCTTGCTTTCCCTCTTCTCTGCTTCTCTGTATCTTTCTAGCAAGCACAAATGTGTGTGTGCGCACGCACATATGTAATATATTAGTGGATAACTAAAATATATATATATATATATATACATATATATATATATATACACACATATAATATATTCATATTAGTTATCTACTTCCTGCAGTAAACAGACCTAGAACTTGGCTAAATCAGTTGCACACTGCAGTGAAGACCACCACACACACAGGTATTTCCACTTGGGAAGTGGGTCCCCTGCTGTCTGCTTCACCCTTGCCTCGGAAGTCTGGCTGAGACACCCACTGCGGAAAGGTCGCTGTGCCTGACGCACACAAAGCCTTGGGTGGGGTAGATGTAGGGTGTCTGAAGCTGGTTTCACTGACTCCCAAAAGCTGATTATGCTCATTTTTCCCATCTCATTAGTGATATCATGTGAAACTGGTCACTCTGGGAATATTTATACCTTGAGTACAGGCAAATGCCCCAATTCAAAGATCCCATTCCCGCCCCACCAGAATGGGCTGTTGAGAATTTACCAACAGACGGCTGAGTGGATAGTGATGGTGATGTGTTATCATACAGCAATCTCTCTCTCTCTCTCTCTCTCTCTCTCTATATATATATATATATATATATATATATATATGCATATATGTATACATATATACATATATGCATATATATATAATTATTTTTAGAGAGAGATTTTTGCCATAGGGCGCATGTGCTCAGTGGAGAGACAGAGACAGAGAGACAGAAAGTGAGAAATCATCTCCCAGGAGGGATGACCGCACCGCAATCCCTTCTGTTTCATTCTCCTCTCTGGATCCTGGGCATGCTCACACAGGCGCCTGGAGTGAGTTTTAAGCCGCCGGATCTGGGATTCAAACCGTGGTCGACTTCATTGGAGTCAGTGATGTAACTATTATTCCATCTGCTAGCCCCTATCATTCTAAAACAATTTAAATGTTCCCTTTAACCCCCATTTGACACTGTGGAAAACCAATCCCCAATAATGCACCCTATAGGACAATGTTAATTACTGTGACAGTGAAAACCCTGAATACCGGTAGCTGGATGTACAGGAGTTCCTGTCTTGCCCAGGAACATTAAGAGAGCCGGTTGAGAAGGTGCTCCTCCAGACAGCACCGAGGGACCGTGGCTCCATGCCACTGCTGACACGTAGCTTCCATGGGCTCCGGCCTCCATGGCCTGGAGCTTGTGGGAGAGACGAGATGTAGAATACCCACGCGGTCTTTTGTTCGGAGAGCAGCCAGGGAAGCTGAAAAATGACTGAAAAAATGGCATCTACTTCTGTGTCTAAGGAGAAGAAAAACCGTTTTTTCTTATGGCAACTAGCCCTCTGCACAGCAATGGAAATGTGCTCTGTTTGGCTCTGTGTCTGCAATGCTCCTGACGTGGGACGATCGTGAGAATGGGGCCCATATCTGGCACGGCCGTGTGGTTTGTACGGGCTGCTTCCAGGCGAAGAGAAGCGAGTGGGGGAGCGGGATCAGTAATAGGAGAGCGCCTTCACCAAGCGCAACAACTCCCTGTGTAGCTCAAAGGTAAAGCTTGCACCTAGGGTGCCCGTCCTGGAGAGGCACACGGTGTCCTTGCCCAGCCATCCCTCGGACCTCCTCCCACAGCTGCCACCACCCACCTGGGCTGTCCACGTGACCACCTGTGCTATTGACAACTGGCTTAGTGCCCTTCACCGTCCCACAGGGCTGGGTGGACTGCTTCCACGCCATGTTCCCACAAGTCTGCTGGTTGTAGTGTCATCCTGAGATCAATAGGATCCATCATCCTGAGCTGATCTGCTTATGACTGGACAAAGCCACAGTGCCGGTGAATTTTTGGAATATTAAAAAAGAACAAAACAAAACAAAACAAAAATATAGACTGTTTAAGACCAAAGCACAAAGACTTATTTAAGAAGAAAACACCTTAAAATCAATATTTTATACATGTATGGATTTGAAATTTAACAACCGTGGCCTTTGATTTTTCCAAATCACAAGAAGAAATGAGGAAATTAACTTAAGAGCCACCCTGGCCCTCCTTCCTGATGCCTGTGAAGGACTCCTCTGTGGCTCATGAGCTGTCACCGTGGATTCCTCGGAAGTTAATTGAAAATTCCTCCACAGGACCTTCTTTCCGGTTGAAAGCTACGGGACTGCTGTGTTTATTAGATTATCCTCGACTGTCAACTGCATGCTAATCAGCACTTGACGCTGAGATGTAGTTTAATTCTTCAGGTTTCTCGGTGCCCCTGGCGACGCCCTGGGCACTTAATGACAAGCAGAACAGTCCCGAGGGCCCAGCGTCACAAGCACCAAAGTCAATAAATCAAACCCAGTAGAGTTTTCTAAACACATTTGAACACAGAAGGCATTTCCCCTTCTTATTGACGACTCTCTCCGATACTCGGTCCGCGCCGCGATCATACTTTTGCTCGAACGTGCTCCAGAGCCGTTTGTCAGGGTTTCAGAAGCGCTCTCGTCTGCCTGAGCTTAGGCCACTGGGAGGGAACATTTTATGTCTAGCTAGTTGATACGTCATTTTCTTAAGTTTGTTTATTTAATGAGAGAGACACATAGAGAGGGAGAGAGACAGACAGAAGGACAGACAGCCGCTGCTTACCCCAGCTCTGCAGCTCTCCGGGGCACAGGCCGGATTTGCCTGTTCAGGCAGCCCCATGACACCCACCAGGGGCCTCCCGTGTCCTGCACCATCCTTCACTTACCATCACCCTTGCTGCCTGCGCCATGTGACTGGGCCAGGGTGATATTTCGCTTTCCATTTTTAATTGCCCTGGGGTGCATATGCGTGCCAGAGAGAGAGAGTGTGTGAGACAAAGAGAGAGACTGAGTGAGGGGCGAAAGCACTCTCCGATGCCATGTGGTCACGGCACAATCCCCCTCTTCCATTTCTCCAACCTGTTGAGATTTGGAGCGTATGTGTACGTGAGCCTAGTTGGTGTTTCAAGATGCCGAGGCCAGGATTCTAATCAAGATCAGTCATGTGGCTCCAGCTCCCTTACCCACTGGGCTGTGGAGCTGGCCCCAGGGTGACACTTGTAACATCACTTTAAAAAATCCTTATCAATAGTCTCATGGGTCTAAAATACTTAGCTTTTGTCATATACAGCTAAACGATGAAATAAAAATCTCCCAACAGTACTTTTCTCCCTTCCTCCTTCCCTCTCATATATTAATTACTTGGCTTTAGAAAATCTCTGAGTTCTATTTGACTTATTCTCAAGGTTTTAGGAACATTTTTCACTCTGTCATAGAATCTTGCTTGGTCTTGGGCAAGTCACAGCTTCTCTCAACTCAGTTTTCTTTACTTGCAAAACAAGGGATGGTTATGCTGGGACGCTTGTGGTTGTGAAAATAAAGATTTGCAAAGTGTCAAGAGAAACAGAAATGTAAATAGCATTACCATGACTTTATCCTTTCAAATGATAAGATGCCTTTCCAAAAGCAAAGCAAACCCTCAGTATATTATCTTCTCAGATACGGCACATGATCAACAACATTTTGTACACCCATAGTTACATAGTTACTTTAACTTTAAGCTTGGGACTTCTGCCATAAATATCTCAAGAACACAACATAAAAACACCTGATTCTGTATTTGTGAGCTGGATTCTAGAATTTTTGGTGCTTTAAAATTAATTTCCTTTAATAGTAAAAATTTAAACTAGTTAGTAAATGTAAGTGATTGTATAATTTCACCACAGGTGTTTTGGGTAATATTTATAGGAAATAACATATTGAAAGAAAATGAAACTTTAAAATACCAGAACAGAGAATTCTGTTTGCTAATCAGTATATTAATTAAACCAAGACCATAATAGCCATGCTTCTATCCACGATTTTGAGTTGCCAAGAGAAAAGTCTTTGTGCCATCCCTCGCTCTCACCTGATCATGACTAGGCCTCTTAGAAGTGAATTTCAATTCACACTGATTACTGTGTCTTTGCCATGCAGAAACTTCTTAGTCTAATGTAATCCCACTTGTCTATTTTTGGGATTATTGACTGTGCTTTGGGGGTCTTATTTAAGAAGTCTTTGCCTACCCCAATGTCTCTCAGAGTTTCCCCAGTGTTTTCCAGCAGTAATTTTATAGTTTGAGGTCTTAGGTTTAGATCTTTGATCCACTTTGAGTTGATTCTTATCGATGGGGAGAGGTAGGGGTTCAGATTCATCTTTCTGCAGGGGGATATCCAGTTTTTTCCAGTACCATTTCTAAAGAGGTTTTCCTTTTCCCACTGTGTTGACTGGTACCCTTTGTCAAAAATCATTTGGCTGTATGTTTGGGAGTTTATTTCTGGGATCTCTATTCTATTCCATTGGTCCACATGTCTGTTTTTGTACCAGTACCATGCTGTTTTGATTACCACAGCTTTGTAGTATATTTTTGGGTCCAGGAGTAAGATGCTGCCCACTTCTCTCTTTTTGTGCAGGATTGCTTTGGCAATATGAGGTCTTTTATGATTCCAGACAAGTTGCATGATTGTCTTTTCTAGGTCTGTGAAGAATGTGTCTGGCACTTTGATAGGGATTGCATTAAATATGTATATTAATTTGGGTAGAATTTCCATTTTGATTATATTAATTCTTCCAATTCAGCAACATGGGATGCCCTTCCACTTTTTTTGTGTCATTTTCAATTTCTTTTCTTAGCTTCTCATAGTTTTCCTTGTGGAGGTCTTTAACTTCTTTGGTTAGATTTATTCCTAGGTATCTTATACTTTTTTGTAGCTGTGGTAAATGGAGTTACTTTTTTCAGTTCTAAGAAAAGTGCTTGCACATCGATGTTTATTGCAGCATTATTCACAATTGCTAAGACATGAAACCAACCCAAATGCCCATGAGTAGATGAATGAATTGAAAAAGTGTGGCACATATACTGTATGGAATACTACTCAGCCATAAAAAAACAAGATCCTGGCTTCTGACAGAAAATGGATGAATATGGAAGATTTGTTGCTGAGTGAAGCAAACCAGGCTATGAAGGAGAGACATTGTATGTTCCCACTTAATATATACCAAGTATCTGCACTCTATAGCCAAAAATGAATGACTAGAGGATATAGAAACATAGAAAATGTTATAAATACCAGATACAGGATGGGAAGAGGGTGGGTGAAGGAGTAGATTCTGAGGAAGGATATTAAGGAGAAAAATAGAGAGGCAAGGCATTTATGAGACAAAGAAATGGGTTATTATCTGTTGAAGATGATGTGTATAGTGTTCTCAACTGGATTGGTGAGAAATGTATGCATGTTGGAATATTCACTTTGCAAGCTAAGTGACATCTGTGATTGAATGTATGAAGGAAATTGAAATAAAAATACATATATACGTATATAAATATACATATATACATATATGTGTGTGTGTGTGTATATATATATAATTTATTTATTTGTTTATAAAGAAGCGAATGCCACTGACTCAGCCGCCACAATGGCCAGTACTGCCGAGGTGCTGAACTTCACTGACTGTAACTTATGGGGGCTGAGTGGGTCTCCTGTTCCAACCTGAAGTTCAGGTGCAGGTGCACCTGGGGAGGAGGATGTGGGAGTATCCTGAGCTCCAGAAAGGCCTGGGTGACATAAGGAGACTATCTAAAAGACAGGAGAGCCAGGAGTGGTGATAAGCATTTGTAGCCCCAGCTAGGAGGTTGAGGCAGGAGGATTGCAACAGAGAGTCACTGTTTCCAAAAAAAAAAAATGTTGGGAACCAGCAGTTAGCGTAATGGCTATGTCGCTGGACTCCCACGTAGTCGACCTCGGTTCGCGTCTCGAACCCGGTGGCTTACAACTCACGCTGGGCGCGTGGGCGTGCATGCCCAAGATCCCGAGAGGAGAATGGAGGAGAAGGGATTGCAGCATGACCATCCCCCCTGGGGGGTGATTTCTCGCTTTCTGTCTCTATGTCTCTCTCTGTCTGTCTGGCGAGCGTACGCGCCCTATAGCGAAAAACCTCTCCAAAAAAAGAAAAAAAAATGTTGAATGTGCTGATCATGTGGAAAAGTGTTGAGTAATAAAGTGGTAGAAAATGACCACTGAAGCACATAAACAATTGATATTGTGTGTGTGTGTATATATATATGTGTGTGTGTGTGTATATATATACACGTATATATATCCTCTGTCATTAAATTAGCAGAATCATCATCATGAGATGCAAAACTTATAAGGGTGTTCTGAAAGACTGGGAATGATTGCAAACCCTTAGCAGGTACAGCTGAGTTTAATGAAATGGTAAATCATTTAAGACACTGGTCTGTATTTTAAGAAAGGAGAGCGCACAGCTTGTTGGTCATTGTGTTTGTTCATCAAAACCATGTACCCGTCTGAATCTATGCCTGCCTTATTTATTTATTTATTTATTTATTTATTTATTTATTTATTTATTTATTTTTAAAAAGAATTATTTTATTTGGGACCAGCAGTTAGCAATGGCTATGTCACTGGACTCCCACGTAGCCAACTGCGGTTCAAGTCATGGACCCAGTGGCTTAAACTCACGCCGGGCGCGTTTGCATGGGTGCCCAAGACCCCGAGAGGAGAATGGAGGAGAAGGGATTCCAGGTGGCCATCCATCTTGGGGGGTCATTTCTCACTTTCTGTCTCTCTGTCTTTGTCTTTCTGGCAGGCACAAACGCCCTGTAGTGAAAACCTCTCCAAAAAGAAAAAGAATTATTATTTTATTTTACATTATTTATTTATTTAAATGTGACCAGAGGGAGAGAGAGAGAGAGAGAGAGAGAGAGAGAGAGAGAGAGAAGTGAGAAAGCAAGCTGCCAGGTCCAGGACTTGACCTGTGGTCAGCCATGTGGGTGTCTAGAACCCTTAACCATCACACCACCTGCTGGCCCCTCTACACCTGGTTTTATGGTTTTATTACCACGAGATCTTGACCAAGACTTGAGATCTCTGCCTCTCCCCCACCCTCCAGTGGGTAACACGAGGCGTAAGCAATGACAGCATAGAATTACGACTGCTCTGTGGCGCTCCAGGCTGGGGACGTGGTAGGTCTAGTGACGGTCCCCTTGTGTCTCTTGCAGGTTGCTTTCAGCTATGTAACGTTTTCCGGTCTCATGAGATGGAAATTGACCAGTGCCTGCTGGAGTCACTGCCCCTCGGCCAGCGGCAGCGGCTGGTGAAGCGCATGCGCTGTGAGCAGATCAACGCCTACTACGAGCGGGAGAAGGCTCTGCAGAAGCAGGAGGGCTTCCTGCGGAAGCTGAAGCATGGCAAGAACCAGAGAGTGCGCTTCAACCTGGCCGACATGGTGCAGGACGCCATCATCCACCACAACGACAAGGAAGGTACGCACGAGTTCGAGCCGGGGCTGTGCGGGTCTCCTGGCTGGCGCTTGTTTCCTGGTGGGAAGGTGGGGGATACAGTTCCATTTAAATGGTACAGGTTGCTTCCTTCAACTGCCTGAACTATTTTAAAAAGACAATGCTCTTTCAAAGATGCCATTACAAGTCCCAAATCTCCTAGTAAAGGTGAAAAGAAAGTAAAATTTTGGTCAAATTGAATTTTTGTAAGAATGACCTATCTGAAAAGTGCGCGATTTCCTTCCCAATTTTCATTTAAATTATTTGTGAAGCTCTTTTATCGTTGAAATTGTTTCCTTTGATGTTGATACTGAGCTGCAAAATTAATTATTAGCTCATACATGGACAGTAGTAAAGTAAATTATCCCAAATCTCAGGACGCCAGCGTCAATCCCTTAAATTGGCTTACGGGGGCAGCAGTTGGTGCGGTGGTTATGTCGCTGTACTCCCACATGGCCAGTCGTGTTTCAAGTCCCAGACCCGCTGACTGGAAAACTCAGGCCTGGTGCTTTGTGTGTGTGACCGACGTCTCCAGGAACAGAATGGAGGTGAAGGAATTGCAGCCCGGAAGGTGATTTCTCACTTTCCTGGGGGGTGATTTCTCACTTTCCCACTCTCTCTCTCTCCCTGGAGAGCACACATGCCCTATGGCAAAAATCTCTTTAAAAAAATTGGGGGACCAGCAGTTAGCCTAATGGCTGTGTCGCTGGACTCCCATGTAGTCGACTGTGGTTCGAGTCCCGGACCTGGTGGCTTCAACTCATGCCCTGTATGTGTGAGTGCGTGCGTGCCCAAGATCCCAAGAGGAGAATGGAGGAGCAGGGATTGCAACGTGGCCATTCCCCCTGGGAGTGATTTCTTGCTTTCTGTCTCTCTCTCTCTGTCTTTCTGGTGAGCGCATGCGCCCTATAGCAAAAACCTCTCCAAAAAAAAAAAAAAAAAAAAATTGGTTTGCTTGTGGTATCACATTTTACTAAGAATATTCAGTCCAACTCAACTGTGTTCAGAGGAATACATTGTTTCTCTCCTTTCTTATATTTTTCTGTGTGAATTTTTCTGTGTTTTTTTTTCAAAATTTACTTTGCAAAGGTCTGGTGTGAGTGAAATGGTCCACATTTAGGCATAACTGTGCATTCAAACAAGCAAATATAAATAAATTTACCTCAGTTGACTATAAAACCAGTAGTTGAATTAATCTAAATAGACTTCCTTCACACTCCATTAACCATAATTTGGAATGCAAAAAGCTCTAAAACCTATTGTTTTAGCTTACTTAGTGGTAACACTTTCCCTGACCTATTTATATTTTTTAACCTGTTCAGTTTTGAAAAACAATGCATATAGTAACATACGAAGTTCTATAGCTTTTAAATGTGGATTACAGATGGATACCTAAGAAAACTGATGGTGCATTATAAACAGTGATAACTATTACAAGAAGACTCTGGCAGTTCTTTTCACGGGTTTGTGTGGGCTTTTCATTTTAAGTTGGTTACTCTACAAAATGCTGGTGTTCTTAAACTGCAGTGGTGGTAGCGGGGAGTGCCTGGACCGGAGGTCATCTAGTAGTGGGAGGTCATCTAGTCCTGCCCTCTGACCGTGTGTAAGAGGATGAAGACTCAACCCCTGTAACAACTCTGGGGGCTCCAGAGCACCTTCGTCTCCCGTTTCATTATTCTCTTCTCGTCTGTAGCTGTTTATTTAACAGCATCACCTTTGTTAATCTGTAAGCATGTGGAGGGCAGGGGCAGTGCTGTCAGGTTCCTGGCTCTCCCTGTCCATCTCATACTTTCCTCCAGTGTTGAGTAAAGAGTAAAGCAATTGTCCTAGGTCACCAGACCAGGGTTATCACAGCAAACTTAAATTAGAATGTAGGTTGGGGCCAGCAGCTGGTGTAAAGGCTATGTCGCTGGACTCCCATGTAGTCGACTGCAGTTCGAGTCCTGGACCTAGTGGCTTAAAACTCACACCACTTGTGCGTGCGTGCATGCCCAAGATCCTGAGAGGAGAGAGGAGAATGGAGAGGGGATTGTGGCGTGGCCATACCCCCTGTGGGGTGATTTCTCGCTTTCAGTCTCTCTGTCTCTCTCTGTCTTTCTGGTGAGCACATGCATCCTATAGCAAAAACCTCTCAAAAAAAAAAAAAAAAAAAAAAAAAAAAGAGAGAATGTAGGTCTTTATTTAAAAAAAAAATTACATTCAATCACTGTATACAATTACAGCATACAAAATTAATTTTCCATCCTGGATACACTGTATGTTAATCTAGCCAAAGATATGACCATACCCATTATTATCAACAGATAATTTCCCATTTTTGTGTCCCTTAAATGATTCCCTCCCTCTTACCCTTCCCCATTTCCCACAATCTTCTCACACTCTCTCTGGTATCCACAGTTGCTCTCCATATTTTATACTTTCCAGTCTTTTAGTTTCTGCCATAGAGTACACACATTTGGTATAAATGGAGTGGGGATATACAGTGCCTCTCTTTCATAGTCTGGCTTGCTTCACTTAGTAGTAAATCTTCCATATTCATCCACCTCCTATCAGATGCCAGGATCTCATTATTTTTTTTTAATGACAGAGTGATATTCCATAGTGTATATGTGCCAAACCTTTTCACTGGAACCCTATCTCTCTCACTACTAACAAAAATCAACTCAAAATAGAATTCAAGTCTTTAAATGTGAGTCTTCTATTGATTTAAAAGTAACGGAACACACATATTTATTTGTAAAGTTGTCAAATCTCTTATATAAAATGTTCACAGTATAAAATAATGTGCAAATTAAAAAGAAATTAAGAGCAGTAAAGCATTGAACCAAAGACCAAGAGGCAGCTATTACTGTACCAAACATTGAGATGTTCTAGGAAAATAATCAAGTCATACAAAATAATCCTTTCTAGTAGTTGCTATAGGCTGGAACTGTGTTGTCACAATGGCAGTCTAAGAGCAGGAAGAAACACTATCCTGCCCTCCAAAACTCCCACTCTGATTAGGAGGACCACAGTAAATCTCAGAGCATAATAAGAAGCACTGGACACATGTGAAGTGAAGTCCCGCAGAGCTGCACTGGTTGGGCAAATTTGCTTGTGGAGTGTGACTTTCAAAAGACTTTGCTCCTGATGATTGCTGATCAGTATTCGAGAGCAGGAAAGGAGAGCGCTCTGCATGGGGCAGCAGTGTGAGTGCAGGAGGAGAGTGGTCAAACACGGACACCTGAGTGTGGCTGCGAAGGTGCTTTTCAGTGAAACAAGCACTGGGGGAACGTCTAGGTCTAGTCTTGAACCAGACCGTTGTGGAAGCCATGGGATAGTCCCAAGGACACTTACATGCTACAAACGATGTTTAGCCAAGATTATCAGGAATACGTGCAGGATGAAGTAAAGGGTCAGGGTAAGAACTGAAAGCAGGGTTACCAGCGACGGAACTGCAGGTGCAACTCAGTGAGGGCTGAGGGAGAAGCTCTGGGGTAGTTGCCGTGCTAACAGGAACAGAAGACCCCAAGTCAGATTCCATGGGGAATGTACATGAACTCATCAAATACTGCCCTGTGTTTATTATGTGAAAGACAACTGTGAACGAAGCAGACAGTCTCTACCTCTCTGGTGACCTCCTGTCTAGTGTGGCTGACCATAAGCAAAAAGATGAAGCTAATTCTGGTAGACAGACAATGGTGAGTGCGGAGAGAGGCCTCCTGAGGGAGATGGGAGTTAGTCACACAGTCATGTGGGGACAAGCATTTTAGGTGGGCACAGAGCCCTCACAGGAGGAAGATCCCAGCCTGTTGGGGAAACAGCGAGACAGCCGGTGTAGGAGGAGTGAGGGGACAGATGGTGGCAGCAGAATAAATCATTGAGGAGGAGCCAGAACGTGTGTTGTCTGGGAGGTACGTGGAAAGAGGTCTAGCTGCTGTGGGTAGGGGAGTTTGGAACAGAGCGGAGCCCTGATTCCACTGATGGCCTGTCAGGCCCAGTCCCACTGCTGCTTTCTTTTTTTTTTTTGAGAGGTTTTTCGCTATAGGGCGCGTGCGCTCGCCAGACAGACAGAGGGAGACATAGAGACAGAAAGCGAGAAATCACCCCCCGGGGGAATGGTCACGCCGCAATCCCTTCTCCTCCATTCTCCTCTAGGGATCTTGGGCACGCACGCATACGCACCTGGCGTGAGTTTCAAGCCACCGGGTCTGGGATGCGAACCGCAGTCGACTATGTGGGAGTCCAGCAACATAGCCATTACGCTAACTGCTGGTTCCCGCCACTGCTGCATTCTGAACTGACTGAGGGTTTCCCCAGGAGAAGCAGAGAAACTACAGGCTGTGGCTCTAGCGGGCGGCTGGTGAGAGAGTATGGTGGCTTAGACCAGTGCAGGAACATGGATGTGGTGAGAAACAGTCTATTTAGGGATATGTTTTTAGGGTAGTGCTGACAAGGAATGCAGATTAGCTAGCCACAGGGAATGTGCCGTCACCAACAATATGCATGCTCTCTCTCACCGTCCTGCAGGTCAGAGGGCAGGTCTGGGTCTCACTGGGCTGCTTTCAGGGGTCATCGGAGTGGACTTGGTACCTGCTTCCTTGGAACACAGCCGCTGCTCCACCAGCACAGTCAGCAAAGACGGGCCATCTCCCTGCTTCACATTCCACCTGTGTCTTTCTCCATCCTTGCGTCCCTCTGGCCAAATCTTCTGCCCTCTTCCACGTTTAGGGGGTCCATGTGCTCACACTGGGCTCACCTAGATAATCCAGGATAAACTTTCTATTTTAAGGAAAACTCATTAATAATCATAATTCTCTTTCCCCAGATAAGCCATAGGCTTAACACCTGAGGGCAAAATTATGGGGGCCAAAAATCTACCTGCCCCAGGCAATGAGAGACTCAAGGATGACATCATGTTTGGGGGGGTCCTACGCAACAAGAAGATGGAGCAGGGAAATAGAAACGGATGCAGGAAGTGTAAAGAGCCCCTTGAAGGTGTTTTCTGTGAAGAGGAGAGAAATGTGAAGGTACTGCAGAGACCAGGGAAATTAAGACAGTTTTTGTTTTGTTTTGTTTATTTATTTTATATATTCAACTAGTGTCTATCCTTATTGCTTGTAAAGTAGATTTTCGCAGCATGAATACACTGCATATTAGTCTGGTTAAAGGTATTATCGTGCATGTTATCATCAACAGATAATTTTCCGTGTTTGTGTCCCTGAAGTGTTTTGCTTCTTTTTCTCCTTGATTCCCTTCTTCTTACCCTCCCCTACTTCCCACGCTCTTCCCACACTGTCTCTAGTATACACAGTTGTTCTCCATGCTTTTCTATTCTAAGAGGTATTTTTAATGATCAGAAATAATAGCAAAGTGTATGCTGACAAAAATGATTCATTTGAGAGGGAAAACCAGGAGACGGCAGATGAGGGAGGCCCAGTGGAGCACGTCCCTGTGTAGGCCGGCCATCCGGAGTGCTGGTGCCATGTGAGGGGCTGGGCTTCAGCCAGCATCGTCTGAAGGAACAGTTCTCAATCCTGGCTGCTGGGTCGGATCATCTAGGGAGATTTTATTTTAAATTCTGATATCTAGGGTCAACCTATAAAGATCAAGAAGCTAATTAGTCTGAAGTGGGGCCAGGAAAGTTTTTAAAGATGCCTGAGAGGCTGTGGTGTACAGGTGCACAGAGAAGGTTGAGAACCCTCAGTCTGGGACCGAGACAGCGGTGATGGCGGCACGTGTGTGACACTTTTACTGGTTCCTACCAGCTGCTGGAAGAACCAGCAGGCAGCCAAGAGTGAGGAGGGGGAGGAGGACATGCGGGACCCGGAGATGAAATGTATGAAAGAGAAGAAATGAACCAGAAGAGCATCGTATGAAAGACATAGTGCAATCTATGTGAAAAACTAGACTTAAAACATAAAAGCTACAAAAACGCATTGGGCCAGCCCTGGGGCCTGTGATTAAGTGAGGTGGATCCCACATGGCCAACTGTTCTGTTTAAACCTGGCCTCAGTGGCTTGAAAAACATGCCAGGTAAATATGTGTGCCCAAAATCCCAACAGGAGGGAGAGATGGGAAAGGGATTGTGGCATGACCGTGCTTCATGGGCGTGATGCTCTTTCCCTTTCCCTCTTTTTCTGTCTCTCCCTGGTGAACACATGCAACGTCTGGCATTTTTTTTTGTTTTAGAGAGAGATTTTTGCTATAGGGCACATGTGCTTGCCAGAGAGACAAAAGAGAAACAAAGTGAGAAATCACTCCCTCAGTGGGGCATGGCCATGCCACAATCCCTTCTCCATTCTCCTCTCGGGATCTTAGCCACGCAAGCACAGACACCTGGTGTGAGTTTCAAGCCTCCGGGTCCAGGACTCAACCTGTGGTTAACTATGCAGGAGTCCAGCAATGTAACTATTATACCATTTGCTGGTCCTGGCAGTATTTTTTTTCAAAAGCGTCAAAATACGATTAATGTTTTCAAAATGGGTTGGCATGATGGCTACACTTCCTTCTTGTCCAGCTGCTTGATTCCCTATTGTAACATGTTTCTGCAGGTTTTAGAGCACAGTTTATCTTTTTCCCAGAAATTATTACACATGTATATATAGATATCATTCTGGCGGAATATAATATAATCTTCTCAATAGGCACTCGATATTTCTTGCCTAATTAAAATCTTGGGGTAACTAAAAATGCCTGGCAAAGACTCATTAGCACATATTTTTAAGTGCAGTAAATGAATGAGTGAATTATATATAGCAGGTTGTTTATATGTGAGTGACAGTCCAAAGATGCTAAAACCTAGGCAAGGAGTCACACTTGATTTCTTAATTCTAAAAAAGCAAAGTATAATTTTTTAATTTGAATATTCCATGATTGACTTTGAATCATGGGACTTTATGGAAGAAATTACTTATTGTGTGTTTTCTTTTGAATAGCACGGAGAGAGAGAACTAGATGGTGAAGGCTCACATTTTGCCTGGTGTAATAACCAGTTTAAGGTATTCAAAGTGATAGGGACAAAAGGAAGCAGAAAAAACTACCTCTGTTTCACATGCACATGTGCACACACGCACACACACACTCTCACCATATTCTTTGTATGCTTACTATGCATGACAAATTGTGGTGACGCTTTCTGTACACTCGTTTATTCTTTGTGACAAAAATAGCACAAAAAATTTCTGAAGTTATTGAAGAATATCCCCAGCAACCTATATAACATTATCACTTCCAGGAAATAATTTCCATTACTAATGGAAGAAAAGATGATAGACAGTAATGAAGGTCACCATTAGCATCAAATGAAAAGTAGTTAAGTGAATCTTAGAACTTAACAATTGAATATCTAAATTAATAAAGTTTTACGTGCATAGCTTCAGGGTAAAAGTTAAAATATTTGTCTGTAGAGAGTGTCTTACTTAGCTTGATCTGCTATATAAAAATATCAAAGACTGGGTATCTCAACCAGTAGACATTTATTTCTCACAGTTCTGTATGCTGGGAAGTCCAAGGTCAAAGGTCAAGGTGTATGGTTGTAGACAGCCATACACATTGTTGTGTTCTCATTTGCTAAAGCAGAAGTATTGGTATTTCTTCCTGTTTTTCCAAGGGCAGGAATTCCTTCATGAGGACTCCACCTCATCACCTCATCTAAACCTAATTAACTCACAAAGTGTCGTCTCAGAATATTATCACACTGGGCTTAGGGCTTCCACATGTGAAGTTTGGAAGAAAACAAAATTCAGTCCATAACAGAAAGTTCATTATTATGCTTGTTGGCACCACTCAAGTATGAAACCATGGTTATATATATACATGTATATAAATATTATTTCATACTTGGGTATGGATGTGCATGTATTACTTCCTTTGAATGCCTCATCTATTTCAGAAACACGTGATAAGTACCCATATATCTCACTGTATTAGAGGAAAGATGTGTATTTTTTGCAGTTAAAGAAATTAAATTATATTTTAAAAGAAATAGTCACTTTAGAGACAACATAACCTCTCTAGCTTCTGTTTTATTTCTCCCAGAAATGTGTCCAGGGAAAACTTTTTATTTAATTATGGTGGAGACACTTTCATTTATCTTTAAGCTACTAAATAGCTAAATGCACACGTTTTGCAATTGAAATGGTAAAAAAAAAAAAAATTTCCCATGATTAAAAAAATACCTTATTTCTGGGAACCAGCAGTTAGCGTAATGGCTATGTTGCTGGACTCCCACATAGTCGACCGCGGTTCGCGTCCTGGACCTGGTGGCTTAAAACTCACGCCGGGTGCATGTGCATGCGTGCCCAAGATCCCAAGAGGAGAATGGAGGAGAAGGGATTGTGGTGTGACCATCCCCCCTGGTGGGTGATTTCTCGCTTTCTGTCTCTATGTCTCTGTCTGTCTGTCTGGCGAGCGCACGCGCCTTATAGCAAAAACCTCTCCAAAAAAAAAAACAAAAAAAAACCTTCTGTTTAAATTATTACTTAAACATAGAAGATTGTATATTTCTGTAAATAATTTTATATCTTATTTCTAAGTACTTTTATTGGCTTACTGAGTATAGAGTCAAATAGTGTTTTTCAAAGACATCATGTCTGTGGTGTTATTTATGCTAAGATGCATGTCGTTTAAAAGTAATACAGTTGTAATACAGTTACACAGATTTTTTGTTTTGTTTTGTTCTTGGTTACTCTTTTCCCTTGAGAAGGAAAATGTGTTCTAAATTTTCTTTGAGGCCTGTTAGTTAAACTCTATTGAGTTGCACCAAGTGAAAGAAAAAGGGAGAGAAAAAAGGACAGACAGCATGAGTGGTGGATTAGAGACAAAAAGGAAGCATGGTGAGAAGACTAGTGAGAATGTAAATGTCTTTCTTAGAGTTGCTACTCCCAAATATCTGTCCATTTTTACTAATTACTCCAAAATATGTATTTACTAAAGGTAATTGCTAATATTGCTACTATCTAGCATGTACAGGCATATTGTCTAAGCTATACGTGACTCCTCACTTATCCTCCCAAAAGCCATGTGTGGTTGGTAAGACATTCTGCCCACGTCCTGAGTGAGGAAGCTGCACCTTAGAGGGAGAAATTGCTGTGTTAGGGCTGCCCGCATTTACAGGCTGTGTTTTACTGTTCACAGCACACACCTTGCTCTCTTTCAGGCTGATTTATGGTGGTAAAATTAAAACCATAGACTCCTCCAGTTAGTTTACCTCCATTGCCACTTGGAATTCTTCCTAGCTGGGCCTCCACCTACTACAGAGGGAATGCTCCCCCGCCCTACTGTAAATGCTCTTTGTGCTCTTTGACTTCCCCCTCTTTCCCTGACCTTCCCTTCTCCTTCTCTTTATCCTTCTCCCTCTCCCTTTCTCTCTACCTCTCTCTGAAGAAGTCCTCTAACATCACACTTCATTTATACCTCATCTTACTATATAATTCTAAGTAGCCTCTTAGGAAGAAGGGGAATATCAAATTCTAACTACGTTTTCCTCATTTGTCTCCTGGACTGCGGGTACCAGTTCCTGGGTGACTTCCCCTTCTTTCTAACCATAGTGTAAGGCTCTAGCCTTCTCTCCTTTCTTTCTACCCATCCTCACGAGAAGACCCATTTCCCATGGCATCCACCTCGTCTGCTCCAAAGATCCCCAAACCATATGCAGACCTTTCCTGCATTCTCTGAGCCCACATTTCCAGTGACCTTACCTAACTAATTCAACAGATTCAGAGCTGAGTGTCTACTCCCATCTCCTTCCCCAACCAAAATTTCCTCTTCGGTTTTGTTTTATTTAACATCACATCACTGATCTTCTAGGACAGAAATCTTGCTTTAATTCAGGTGCAAATTGGTCGAGAGTTGATGGTTTTACCTCCTCTGATAACCCACAGGGAGTATCAGCTGTTTACATGTCCTCCATGTAAAAGTATGTAGAATATGTAGGTGATCAGTGTATATTAGAGGAACTATGTATTGACAGGCTGGACATCTTTCATTTACAGTTTCATCCCTATCTTGAGCTATGTTTTAGGAAACGTGTATAAATTGTGCAATGAGTGCTCAGAATTCTTACTCACTTTCTAGGATCCTGAAGGTTATAGCCATAGTAGAGATTTAAGTGTCAGTTTCTTGAATTACATATCAAAAGAATTGCAATAAAATGATGAACAATAAAAATAATTTAATAAATTAATCTTCAGGACCAAGTTTTCTCTCCCCTACCTACCCCACCTGCAAAAGTATAATGTTGGGTCAAAGAATAACTTTTATATGTGGGACTAGCAGTTAGGGCTAGCAGTTAGGGACTAGCAGAGACAGGGCTATGTCTCTGGACTCCCGTGTAGTTGACCGTGGTTCGAGTCCTGGACCCAGTGGCTTAAAACTCACGCCGGGTGCGTGTGCATGCATGTCCAGGTTCCCGAGAGGAGAATGGAGGAGAAGGGATTGCGGCATCATCATCCCCCTTGCAGGGTGATTTCTCGCTTTCTGTTTCTCTGTCTCTCTCTGTCTGTCTGGCGAGCTCACACACCCTATGGCAAAAACCTTTCCAAAAAAAAAAAAAAAATAGAATTAATTTCATATGTGCCATGAGTATTTTATACATGAAAATATGAAATGACACATAAATAAATGCCTGTTAGCTGAGACCATGTGATTGCTTAGCCCAGTCATTCCATGTGTTTACTATTAAGTTGTCCGGAAAGTCATGACATGTTTTTCTATGCAAAAGTGCATCATGACTTTCTTGACAACCCAGTAGTTTGCCACAAACGTTAAAATTATGAAGTAGCTGGTTACCAAATTTACTATATATGTATATATATTTTTTTAAATGTTAGTATACAGGGTAAAAATGGAGCCCATTATAATGTTTCACTCCTAATGTCAGCAACTGCTGTCTTTATGGTGGGACTCACTTGGGCTGGCACTGTTTCCATGTCGCAGTAATGGGTTTGTACTGAGTACAGCTTCATCTTTTCTCTATAATCTCCAGATAACCAGCTATTCAAATTGGCAATTAGAAAATGCAATCATCAATAAACAGAGTCAAACTGACCCCTGAAGAGACTACAACCAGGACTCTGTCCCTTTAGAATGTAGTCAGATAATCTGAGAAGATTTGTGGATGTCCCATCCACAAATGCATTTTTTTTAATAATTAATAATTAATGTGGTTTATTTCCAAGCCAACGGTGAGTGACCTAGGCCGGAGAAGAGCCATACATGCCTTTTCTTGGGGTGGTCATTTACGGAGGTTCCTTTTATTTGTTTTTGGGATTGACAGACAACATTTAGTGAAGAGATTTTCCCATTGGTCTGCCCTAAAAGGCGGGACATGTAGGGTGGAGGGGCTTGTAGGTTATAGGTGGGTTCCACAATTCCTAGGTTGGTGATTGGAAGGGAAGATCTGTGTCTTGGGAAGAGATTAGTTAAAGAAAGGCTTAATCTACATCTCAAGGAAAAGGGAAGTTCTGTGTCTTGGGAAGGGATAAGCAAAAGGATATACTGTAATCCATTGAAATATACATCTCAAAGATACTATGCCAGGGACAGGAGGTAGGAAGAATCCTGTTAATAGAAAATAAATGGTCTGTTAATGTTTGTGGGCATGAATTCCCCAGTCCCCTTTTGAAAAGATTTTGGAAAAATAGGAAAAGTAGTCAGACTTCTGTCCACAGTCCGCCCTGTTGGCCAAAAATCATTCCTCTGAATGCATGTGTAGGCCACAAACACACACACGTACCTGGCGTGAGTTTCAAGCCACCAGGTCAGGAACTTGAACTGTGGTCAGCCATGTAGGAGTCCAAAGACTCAAACACTATGTCATCTGCTGGCCCCAACAATTCTTGTATAAAGCAAGCAATCAATAAATATTTTTACAGCGAGTATATAAGTGATTGGAGTCTATTCCTAAATATCTCTTAAACATAACACTATTCTTAGCCCTTGGTGTCTTTACTTAGTTGTGACTACCGTTATTTCTAATCTGAATCATTGCATTTGTCCCTAAACCAGTCCCCTTACTTTCTGTTTCATCCTTTGTGATCTATTCTTCTTACTCTAATGAAGATAAGCCTTTTAGAATTCAAGTGTATCTTTCTTTCCTCTGCTCAAAAACCTTCTAATAATGACACTTGTTTGCCAACTCCTTTTCAAGTGAGTAGCCCTGGTTCATCTTTCCAGAGTGATCTGTCAGTGGAACCCACCTTTGCTCCCATTCCATTCTACTTGGGCTCATTCGGTTCCTCAGACACTTGCCCTCTCATTTCTAGAACGGTGTATATTCTAGTCTAGAACGTCTAGCCCTTCACTGGGTAATTACCATTCATCATTTAGTTCACTGAGTACTGAGCAAGGGCACGCAGAGAAGCCTGTCCTGAGTCCCCGGATGGTCCCGCAGTGCCTAGACCTGCGTCTAGTCCATAGATGTCACAGAATGTATCCTGGCTTTGCACCTTTGCTCTTCTGAATCCAGAACTCACCATGGGTTGCATGGGAACAAAGTCTGGCTCTCACCGAGCCTTCTCTGACCCTCTGCCTGACCCTGACAGCATGCCGTCACTCAGGTATTATAGATGATTGAGTTTCATGTTCATGTTATTTTCCGTATACTTGTTTTGCAGGTTAGTGTGAAATGTTTTTCCGGATAGCTATGAACTGTTGCTACTTTACAAAGAAATCTACGGGTCTGTCTGTGTGCCTTATTGAGGGTTAGGTTGTCAGTGGTCTAGTCTAGTACTGATCCAAATACCCACAGTCAGCGTATGGTGTCTGGACTAACTGCTCTGGAATTCTAGGATGTAGGCTTTGCATCGAGTTTGGCAGTAGTCACCATTGTTGCTGTTGTTTTGTTGACCTTCCAGGTAGAAAGAGGCAAGATGAACTACTATAGGTACAATAAAAAATACTACTTTTTCAAAACACCAGGAAGTGAGCTTTAGTCTGCCTTCCATATGTCACTAGTGTGTACATACGGGGACTCAGCCAGACTCCCTGTGATGCCTCGGGAGGAGAAGGCATGCACAGAGAGAGCGAATTCTTTCTTCTGGTTCCCCTCCCATCACGCAGAGCTCGGTGGTCACAGCCGGTAGATGCTTACCTGAAGGACCGCAAGGTGGAAGTTCGGGGCTTCACCAAGGTCCCAGATTCTGCATACGAACAGTGGTGTTTTGTAGCTTATATTATGCCGTTGTGTAATAATTCCTTATAACATGACACAGTAGTTATTTTGTTAAGTCTCAATTCTCTTTGGCAGGTTCTTACATGAAGAGTATTTGTCAGTGTGATTTTTAAGTTAAACATGTCTAATGTCTTTTTTATGGACGTTGGTGTCTTTCTGAGATAATTTCCAGGTAAGTCTGGCCACTGCTCTAATTGGTAAGAGTAATATTACTCCTCCGTACACCCAGAGGCATCTATTCATGAATCTTGGACTCCCTTCCTCATATATGTTGTGTTGGTTAATTCCTTACATGAGTGCCTGATCGTCCTCACCGTAAGCAGCTTAGGTTCCAGATTATATCCCGCCATTCTCTGTTCTAAGCAGAGTTGCCAGATCGCTCGTAGTAGAAATCTTTTCTTCCTTCCTCACTTCCATCCCTCCTTTCTCTTTTCCTCCTTGGGCTATGGAAGACCTTGAGCACTGGGAACTAGGAACTACTGATTGATTTAGCAATTTGGTGAAATGAGAGAGAAAAAAAAGAAAAATACGCACATGCTATGGTCCATGACTAAACTCTCAGGGGAAGCATTTACAAGCAAGAAATCTGTGTCTGATGAATGAGCCGCCGCATGCAAAGTTGCTGCGTGATATAAGAACCGATAATTCCAGCTAAGCACAGCTGCCTGGCGCCGGGAGCCGTTTCTGAATACCCGGGGGCAGCATAGAGTTGACAATTGCCTCTATTTCTTCTCAATTGAAAATGATTCTACAGAAACACAGTTACCTTCTGATTCCAAGAACGTGAGTATGCCTACACCATTGCATGTCCAGTTTGAATTTTGGCAAGGTGAGGCTTGAAGCCAAACCTGAGCGCCCAGGGCTCAGTGCGTGCCCTCCGGATTTCTTTGCCACGCGAGGCAGTGCTAGGAGGAGACAGGTTGTGTGCCCCTGGGAACAGGAGGCGTCACAGTGGGTCATCTGGCAGCACGGGAGCGTGTGAGCAGGGAGACCCTGTGCCACTCGGCGAGCACTGTGGTTTCGCTTTCCTCCTCTGGGACTGTTTCAAACATGACATGTGTGGTTCATTCTGCCTTCAGGAAGGCCCTGTAGATTCGTGTCCACTTGAAAGCAGACACCAAGTGAGAGTATATACGAGGAATCTGTGAGGGGAAAGAGGAATGGGTCACTGTGAAATAACAAGAAATGCATATTTTGTCTCTCCCTCGGTTCCAAGCACAGGGCTCCTAATCCATGGAATTGCTTGGTGTTGAGAGTATCTTTTATCTTAATAAGGTGGGTCTTGGTCGGGTCTCGTAACCAGAAAGACCCATGTCTAGCTGCTTGGGACGCTCAGCCCCATCCCGTTCCATCCCCTGGGAAAGATGTGGTTTATAATCGGGACGGGGTTGCTCCCTCCAGTGTGGCTTGTTGGTTGTGAAGGAAGTGGAAGCCACGTGTGGGGTGTGGTACGACCCCCAGAGGCAGACAGGCCAGATAGTCCCGTAAAGATGGCCGCTACCCCACAGCCCTATGAAATTGTAGCAGTCAGAAAATTGTTACTAAGAATAATAACCAAGTTCATATGGTTCAACCTCGGCTTAGTGGATTACTCTCAGTTTTAAAAAGTTTTATTTATTTATTCCGTGATACAGAATTACAGACAGACAAAGAGAGACAGCACCCCCAAGGTTTCACACCAGGGTCCACCTGACATTCTCAGTCAGCCTGGGCCATGCCCCCACCTGGCACGCTCAAGGAGGTCCCAGGACGTGGGCCCAGGACCGTCCCACGTCCCACGTGCATTACCGCCGTGCCACCGCTCTCCCTGTCCTTGGTTTTTCTAAGGAGATTGTATCACTTTGCACTTCCCTCCCTTTCTCCTGAATGTTCCATACAGGCTGGTATTTGAAGGGCAGTTAGGATAAAGACAGTACAGTTGTGTAGTTTCATTGAAGTACTTCAGGAAAACATAGAGTAGTAAAGACCATCTGTTTCAGAGTTACAAATCTTCGCAGGGTTTTTAATGTGACTTAGTGGCATCATGCAAGTCAACTTAACATCCCTGAGCCTCAGTTTCCTTACCAGACAAAAGGAATTAGTGCCAACTTACAAGCTTCTAGGAAAGACTGGACACTCAGTAGGTGTTTCTGAAATGGTAGTTTACTTATATTAGTAAGCAGTCAAAGGATCACTATAAGTGTGTCTTGTCATTATACTTATTACAATTCATAATAATTATAAGGACGGTATGATTAAACTATTGCCATAAAATACTGAGAATTTTAAAATTTTAGGTTATAATATTTAAGAATATATTTTGTCAGTGTGGTATTTGCAATCAGATAGAACTTCGTTTCCTAGTTTGTTTAAGATTCAAACCTGTTACCATGTGAAAAAGTATTTTTATTTTAAGAATATTTTGTTGTATCACTATTTTTTATCAGAGAGAACCTTAAAAATATATTCTTGACATTAAAAAAGCTTCACATATTATAATTATTCAACTGTATTAAATACTTCTTTAACTGTATTTAATCATTGTAAATTTAATGATCCGCTGTTAGTAGTAGTGTCAGGTGGGGTCATATGGGAGAGGAGTGGGCAGTAGAGGGTGGGTGGTAGGAGCTTAGGAAATGCTGTAGGAGCTGCGGGATTGCAGAGCTCGCTGTTGACATCGAGGCCTCGATTTGCTCTTCTCATTGTGCGCTGCGGAGATGTGCAGTGCCCGCGCATAAACGACAAATCACGAAAGTTACCCGAGTGAGTACTTGGACTTTAATGTCATGTAGAGACACTTTAAATCATATTTTTTCATTAAATTAATGATTTTAAAAGAACTCTGAATTTTATCATGATGCTGTACTACAATAGTGAAATGAATCATTTTTCTCGAATAGCCTATAAAGATTTCTAAGCGAATAATAGACTTTTTTATTATCTTTGAAAGGATCATATTTGGTAAAAAATCCAATTAACTTGCATTGTCAGAACTCACCTATGTTGAACACAGACAAATAATCTGTTTTCTTGCCTGTATTTTATGGACTGCCATTTCTTATAAAGTGAAGGAGTGAGCAAATGCAGTCTTTGAAATATGAAAGACAAGAAGGTAACGGCCGTAAGATTAAAGCTAAAAAGCACCTGGAGTCTAAACTGGGCTTTGAGACGCCCACGGCCAGTGTGTTTCCAGCCGCTGCACTTCCTGCAGAAAAGATCCAGTTACTGAGGAACAGTGAGAATAATGTGTTACAGAAGCAATGTCACAGTGAGCTTCTGCACCTAACAGCATCACTGGGAAGTGGGAATGTCACCTGTTTTTCATATAATGAACTTCGTGTGCATCTCAGTCATTTTTCCCAATGTGCACATGCAGGAGCCAGGTCTCCGCTGATGTCCTGTTGTCTCCAAGTATGTACAATCCTCATTGCTCAGCTGAGTGAGTCCAAAGCCTTGCACCAAACACTCTCAAATTCTGTTCATCTAAAGTTTCAACCCAGTGCCTCAGGAGATGAATATGAAACAAAACAAAACTAAACTAAACTAAAACATGCTTGCACAAGCTTTCAGAATACCTCAGACTCCGTGGGACGGTTTGGGCAGTGACGCGGTCAGCGATGGCCCAGCCAGGACAGTGCTGCTCTTCTCTCACCTGTTCTTTCTCTCCTCTCCTGTCTGCTCTGCACAGCCGCTAAAGTAAAAACTCCTGCTATCGCTTTTGCTGCTTATCGACATGTTTTATTTTTTTCCTTACTGCCTAACTGACTTCCTACCCAAAAGCTGGAAAAGCTACCCATACTAGTAGCTTTTTTTAGCTAAGGCCCTTTCATTTGTATCAGTCTGTATTTAGTGGAGAATTATTCTTCCAGAATATATGGGTCCCATTGATTCTTTTCATTCGTTTCTTTATTTTCGAAGTCTGAACTTAATGATTTATTTAGAAGTTTATGAAATTATGTATGAGTCACAACTATACTGACATAGTTTATTATTTGTTTTTGTGTATAAGCCAGTGGGCTTGTGCACTAGCCAGAGAGAGAGAGACAGAGACACATAGAAACAGAGACAGAGACAGAGAGAAGGAAATGACCCCCTATGGGGAATGATCCCATTGCAATCTCTTCTCCTCCATTTCTCCATGCTGTCGGGATGTGGGACGTGTGCATGTGCTCAGCATGTTTTTCAAGCTGCTGGGGCTGGGATTCACACTGTGCAATCAGCCTGTCGGATCCAGCTCCCTTAATCACTAGGCTGTGGGAGGCCCATTGGCATCATTTTTATGTCTAATTCTAGATCGAGCTAGGAAGGCCAGATATTTCACTGGGATGCAATATTCTTGGATGATTATGATTACCTTTTGCTGGGAGTTCTCCTTTCAAAGTCTTCATCGTCCGACATCCACACGCTCTGATGTAGTAATACTACCCTGCATTTTCTTGTCTTTCTTCATAGTATTGGTTCCATTCAAAAGCGTTTCTTGGGAACCAGCAGTTAGCGTAATGGCTATGTCGCTGACCTCCCACGTGGTCGACCGCGGTTCGCGTCTCGGACCCGGTGGCTTACAACTCACGCCGGGCGCGTGTGCGTGCGTGCCCAAGATCCCGAGAGGAGAATGGAGGAGAAGGGATTGCGGCGTGACCATCCCCCCTGGGGGGTGATTTCTCGCTTTCTGTCTCTATGTCTCTCTCTGTCTGTCTGGCGAGCGCACGCGCCCTATAGCGAAAAACCTCTCCAAAAAAAAAAAAAAAAAAAAAAAGCGTTTCTTCTACTCCCTCAGCCTCTGCTGCATCCTCTTTCTACGTAAAATATCTGTAACCAAAGACCTTCCAAAATTATCTTCCTGGCTCTTTCTCCCTCTTCCTCTTTTCCTACCCATAGTCAATAAAAATTACCTCATGGATGTTAAAAAAAATGGAAAATTAATTTTTTCCTTGATTCCTCTACTTTTTTTTTTTTTTTTTAAAGAAGTTTTCGTCTTAGGACACGTGAACTCACTGGAGAAAGACAGAGAGGATGAGAGGGAAAATGAAACATTACCCCCCAAGGGAGATGGCCACGCAGCAATCCCTTTTTCTCCATTCTTATCCTGGGATCTTGGGCGTGCATGCACACATGCCTGGTGTCGGTCTGGGACTCGAACTACAGTCAGCCATGTGGGAGTCCAGCAACATAACTGCTATGGCATCTGTTGGCTCCATTGCTGGCCCTGTCTTTTTTCTGACTTACTTTAGGCTAGTTTCTATTGCCCTATAGGAAGTCACCATCAATTTAATGCCGTAAGACAAACATGTGTCACCTCTCAGCTTCTGTGGTCCAGGAGGCTAGCCAGGGCTCAGTTGGGGCCTGGCTCACTTAGGGCCCTGCACAGGGTCCACGGACTGCTGTCAGGGTTTGGGCGGGCTGTCCTCTCATTTCAGTGTCCTCACCAGAGAAGAAGGCATTTCTAAGTTGATCAGGTTGCTGGTAGATCCCATTCCTTTGTGGGTTGGGCCCAAGGACTGACTTCCTAACCGGCTGTGGCCCCCTCAGCTCCTAGGAAGCAGCCTCAGTTCCTGGCCATCTGGGCCTCTCTGCTGGGCTGGCCACACATTCAGACCAGGGCAGTCCCCGGAGGCGGCTGGCAGGACCACATCGGGAACTGGGTGTCCCAGCACCTTTGCCATGTCCTAGTGCTTAGAGACACGGCCAAAGCCTGCCCACCTCAGGTAGGGCTCACTGAAGACCTAGAATGTCGGGAGGGGCATGATGAGGGCAGACAGTGCTTAGAGACACAGCCAGAGCCTGCCCACCTCAGGTAGGGCTCACTGAAGACCTAGAATGTCGGGAGGGGCATGATAAGGGCTGACAGTGCTTAGAGACACGGCCAGAGCCTGCCCACCTCAGGTAGGGCTCACTGAAGACCTAGAATGTCGGGAGGGGCATGATAAGGGCGGACAGTGCTTAGAGACACAGCCAGAGCCTTGCCCACCTCAGGTAGGGCTCACTGAAGACCTAGAATGTCGGGAGGGGCATGATGAGGGCGGACACCTTGTCCACCTCTGTCCACCTCTGTCCACCTCTGCCCTTCCATGTCTTCTGCAGAGTGGGGTCCAGTGTAAAGAATGACGGTGGTAGTTCTTTCTCTGTCCTCCAGTCTCTCTCACACACACACACACGCACACACACACGTACACACATTTTCCTCTTTTGATCATTTGAATCCCACATCCTGAATGAGATAACCTAATTCAAAAATGATTTTATTCATCTAAACTTTCTTTTTTAAGGGTCAAGTTTCTTATATTCATTTTATGAAAATTTTCTTAACTGCTGAATAATTTATAAAGGACCCTCCAGAATTAAGTGACATGTCATGATTCCCAGCATTTTAACCCCTAATGTACAGAACTCCCAGTGGATTTGGAGGGAGCTCCGCAGCCCGGTACGTGCTGTCCCAGTGTGCGGTCCTCTGCCATATGCACTCCCTACATCGCTTCCTCCCGTTTGGTGGGGCCGTGTCATTTGAACACTCACAGGTGGACATTAGTTACGTCGCACGCTGTCCTGGGGCATTTTGGTCAATGGTGGTCCTGGCCATAGCAGGCTGGACGGTGCCGCCCTGGGGCGGGCGGGCGGGCATGCCATCTTGGCTCGTGTGTGTACACACTGTGGCAACTGCACGATGACCGCGCTGCCCGACAACGCGCTTCTCAGGATGCATTGCTGTTCTTAAGTGACGTGACTGTGACTCAGCTTGTCACAGAGGACCTGCAGGTGTTCTGTGTTACCCGTCCTCTTTTTCACCCATGCTATGGACTAAAGTCTCATTTTTCCTTCTGAATTTGAAGTAATTCATCCTGTTGATGCTTCTTCTGAACCTTTTTACTTTAAGTCTTTATTATAAAACTGAAGGAAGAAAGGTCTGTTTCAAATAACAATTGGAAGTCATTCTTTGTGTGCTCATTAGAAATTAAAAACTCTTTGGGGAGAGAAAAGAAAAAATTGAAAAAATGTTAAAGTATAAGCAAATCAGATAAAACTGGCAAATTATGAATGTATGACAAGGATCCCCTGGACATGTGGAATACATTGACCCAGTTAGCAAATCCATGTAATAGAAAGCATTACTTTTGTTCTACACGGATTTTTTCTAAATACGTTCTGTAGACTTTGTTCCATATAATCACATCAGTTTTCTAATTAAATTACATGAACTGATTGCTCTGATGATCAGGAGTGATTATAATCAGTGAAATTAAGATAATAGTGTGATAACAAAATGCTGACGGCTCTCCCTCTCCCTGTTTCTCACGTGTGCGTGCATGTGCATGCACACAGTCACGCGGTAAGCTCTGTGGGTTTGGGTCCCTGTGCCCAGGAGACACGAGTCTTTGCAGTCCCCTCCCATCCCTGGCTTTTGTCCTCTTGGGTTGCCCTTGCTCACCAGGGGCCCTCTCTCCCTCTCCGCCATGGTGCTCTCTGTAGTTCTGTCCCCTGGCTGACCTGTGGTGCCATTTTACGTTTTCCTCTATTTCTGTGTCTCACCGTTCCCCCGATGGTATCTCAGTCTGTTAATCCTGCAGGGATGTGCTTGTCTCTTCTCTCCACACTGTAATCCCTTCATCTTCCAGCCTCCCGCCTATCTTGACTGTCAACTGTAGTCTAGATTATAGCTTCCAGCCTATTAAATGCCTCAAAGTTGCTAAGTCTTTTTGATCCAATAAAAATAAAAAAGCATTATCTTTCTCTTATTTGGGGGATTAAATGTTTTTTATTTCACTTATAGAAACCCTAGACACATTTTTATTATATATTTTTTTTTTATTCTGTAAGCTTGGGTAGATGATTACAATGTAAAAGATATGTTTTGATGATTTGAAAATGCAAGGTTGTAGTCTTCCACAAAAACTAAACTTATCACTTCAGACGCTAAATTTCAAATGTAGTAACAAAAACTTGAAGCAGTGAGGAACAGCATGTGGGCCAAGGTTCTCATCATTCTTTGAATAATTAATATAAAATGTTTATAAGGCTTGAATATGTGATAAAGAATTTTCACTCCAAGGAAAGTAAGATAGACTAATTTTGCAAATGGAGCTGGGTAATGGGCTCTTTGGAAAAAAAACTAAATCAAGCTGTGGAAATATTTTTGATTTCCTATGCTTAGAATTTTTGAGAGCTGCTCTTGGTGGATGGTTTCCACTATCCCTCCGCAAAATGTCCAAAGTCATAGTGGTGTGTTGGACCAGGAAAATCGAGTCACAGGGAATTTCATTTCATGCTATGACCTTAATTAAGTTGTAGTTGGATTAATAAGTTTATTGTAAAAAGGTATTTAAATATAGATAGATATTTAGCTTACTTCCAGAAGGGCAAAGTCTTCCTAAGTGTAATAGAATAAATGCCTTGTATCTATTTCACTTACGTCCCAATTTTACAGTTGACAGTGAATCTCAGATTTACACAACCGTTTGTCTCCAGTACGCTTTTAGGTAACAAACATCATTGTGCCCAAATGTCAACTTGTTCCACATTCGTATTACTAATCAATTAGTATTTGTGATATATGAGGTTACTGAAAAGGTATAAAACTTTCCTTAGAATTATTCTGTTTTTAAAAGAAAATATTGCAGGGGGACCAGTAGTTAGCGTAATGGCTATGTCGCTGGACTCCCACATAGTCGATCGTGGTTCGAGTCCCGGACCCGGTGGCTTAAAACTCACGCCGGGCGCGTGTGCGTGCGTGCCCAAGATCCCGAGAGGAGAATGGAGGAGAAGGGATTGCGGCGTGGCCATCCCCAGGGGGGGTGATTTCTCACTTTCTTTCTGTCTGTCTGTCCGGCGAGCGCACGTGCCCTATAGCAAAAACCTCTAAAAAAAAAAAAAAAAAGAAAATATTGTTTAACACATAGTATCATAGCCCCACAAGACATGTTCTCAAAAGGTATGAGATTTTTGGAGGGTGATGGAGAGGGAGTGAGTTTCTTTTATTCTTTTATTTATTTATTTTTAATTTTGCCAGATGGCATGTGTGCTCACTGGAGAGAGACTAAGGGGAAAGGGTAAGAAAGTACCCCCAAGGGACATGGTCACACCATAGTCCCCTCTCTCTCCCTCCTTTCAGGATTTTGGACATACATGCACATGTGCTTGGCGTGTATTTCAGTCCTCTGGTCTGGGACTTGCATTGCACTGCCATGTCGGATCCAGCTGCTTCAACCACCGTGCCATGGGCTGGCCCAGGGGAGTACTCGGAGTACTTTTAATGCAGGTCTACGAGCTCTTCTAATGACTGAGGAATCATTTCCCGGTTGGAGCTGTGCTCTGAAGGAAGCCCTTTGTTTTCCAAGTCACCATTTTCTCCTGTTTCTAAAATTATGTATTTTACTGTAGTTGTAGGTTTCAACTGTTTTTTAACATGGCAACATATGAACAGATTGTCCGGACAGGGGTTTTTTAATGTCTTTCACATGTCCTGGTCACTCTGCTTTTAAAGCTCATAGCAACTAGGCTTGCAAGACAATGTTCTATTTTTTTGTTACTTTGTTTTAGTTAGAGATTTTTGCTATAGGGTACATGCCCTTGCTGGAGAGATAGAGAGACAGAATGTGAGCAATCAGCCCCTAGGGAAGATGGCCACGCCGCAATTCCTTTTCCTCTATTTTCCTCGGGATTTTGGGCACGCACACACACATACCTGGCATGAGTTTCAAGCCACCAGGTCCAGAACTTGAACCACAGTCGACTATGTGGGAGTCCAGCACATTAACTACTACATTACCAGTCTTTTTTTTTTTTTTTTAAATCATATTTTGTTATTTAGATAACTACTGAGCAGGATAGATGCTTATGGAACTTAAATAAATCCGAGGCTTGTGAAAGCCTCTTGACTCTACTTCATCTGTTCTTTACAAAAGGGTCTACTTAGTGAGTGATCTGCAAGATTTTTGCCTATTAGACTGTATTTTAATCAATGGGAGGAAACCCAGAAAACCATGGTGGTCTAAATAGTCTAGAAAACGTAGAGAGAGTGATAAAGGGAGCAAGATATTGACAGAGAGCAAGAGACAGAAAGGGGAAAGTGGACTAAAACACTTGTTCCCTAGCACAGATCGTGTTTCTTCGGGTTTCTTGTTTACTATATTTTTATTACGTTGTAATGATAGACAATGTGTGCATGTGAGAGAGCGACAGAGAGGGAGAGAAAACCCTTGATAAAGTTTTATGAGTCCACCATCCTCTCTCCCAGCTCTCAGCTCCACCGGGTCTTGGGAGCCTGTGCACACCCAGTGTGACTTCTGTCCAGCCAGGGACCTGAACCCCTGGACAGCCATGCTGCCCAGGCTGGACCTGCAGTTGACTGTTAACAATAAGGATTTAGTTCATCTTGATTGCAAGGTCTTAGAGGGTGCTTATTCAGTGATTCTTACCACTTGTATGGCCATTCCGGTTTATTAAACCAGCCCTTGGGGTTGGAAGTGAGGTGACTTTGCAGTTCACACTAATGATTGTGGATGTATTTTTTTTGAACATAAATAGGCAAGAGAAAGAGCTGAGGTGATTAAAATGGTCACATTCTGTTCTTGAAGGAAATCATACTCTACATAGTATGCGACCTGGATGTAAAGGTAGAGTGGGTGACAACACAGGAAGTATCCCTTTCACAGTAAAAGCAGATTTACTTTTAGTGACTCCAAGTACGAGGCTAGGCACCCTTCCCATCAAATCCTCCAGAACCTCCCGGAAGGCGGGCCCGGTTCGCCCTTGCCTCTTTTCTGACTTCCTCTTTATATTTCATGATGAATTTTTAAACAAAGAACATCAGGAAATAAATGTAAATGGGCTTGATATTTCAGCTAAATCAGACTTGAACACCAGGAAGAGGTTTTTCTTTCCTACCTACTCTTTAAAGAATGATATCTGTCACACATGCCATATATTTCCTTAATTTTTTATGAAACAGAAATGTCCTCAGCACTTCTGAGACTAGCTGAGGTATTTGGTATTCATCAACATGAGCTTATTGGTGCACATAAAATTGGATTTTAAAAACTGTTTAAGATACAAACAGCGAGTGGGTTAATTACAGTAAAGTATTTGCAGTGGCAGGACATTAAATACTGTTGGCTTTACCCTTTAGGGCAGTTTTTCCTTGTGCAGATTGATGGATAGATTTTTCTGGCCGCTTCTGTGGTCAGGAACAGCCAGCCAAGGAGTGGGCTTGCTCCATTTTGTTGAAAGCTGAAGCCTCAGGCAAATATTGAAACTGGAATTGATAATTTCCTATGGGGTGGCACTTGTCTCTCCTTAATGTGTCACACGGCACATGTCTTTCTACACGAGCTTCTCTGGGGACCACAGTTATAAATGCTTAATGGAGCATGTGTCTGAGTATAAAGAGAAAAATGTGCTTATTGTTGCGATTCAAGAAGAAAGAGTGGCTTAAGGAAAAACTTGGGCAATGAAAGGATCAAGTCACAACTTAAGAGCTCGTGGTTTGTTTGACCCCGAGTGGAAGCCCTTAAGAGCTGGTGTCTGTGCCGTTAACGGAAACGGAGCTTGGATGAGCTCTGGCTCCCCTGAGCCGTTCTGGGGGAATCAGGAACTAGACTTGCGAATGCAGGACTGTTCTCTCTGGCCGTTCTCAAGGCCCACTGTACATGTATTTGCACATCTGACAACAATTCCAAGTGAATATTTTGCAGTAAGAATGCTTCATTATCTCCCCAAATTGTTCCCTTCCTACCGTAGACTTATGGGAAAATTTATTTTAAAAAAGCCCTTATTTGACATTATATTTTCCATAAAGGTAGTTTTGTAAAACAAAGCTCATATGGTTTAAGAACTTTATAAAGCATAAGAATATCACTGTCAGGGAATGATGGTGTCAAAAGATGTCTAAAATAAAACTCACCGTTTCAGCCACTTTAAGTGTACGAGTCAGTGGCTTTTAGTACGTTCATAGAGTTTTCATACACTACCCCCTTCAAGGTCCAGAAACTTTTCAGAACCCAGTGAAACCCTGTGTTCATTCATTAGTCACTCTCCATCTCCAGCATGCCCTCCTGCCCTGATAACCACTAATCTGTGTTTTGTGTCCGTGGATTTTCCAGTTCCTGATATTTTATGTAAGTGAAATCACATAATACATGGCCCTCATGTCTGGCTTCTGCATGGCTTGTTCATGCTGTGGTATGAGCTGGTGCTTCATCGTACCCTTAGAGTAAGAAACACTCTATCAGGCAGACTCGACAGACTTTACCTATCCATGGCCGGTCGATGGCATTTGGTCCTTTCTGCCTCTTTTTTTTGGAAGGTTTTTGCTATAGGGCGTGTGCTCGCCAGAAAGACAGAGAGAACAGAGAGACAGAGAGTGAGAAATCACCCCCAGGGGGGATGGCCATGCTGCAATCCCTTCTCCTCCATTCTCGTCTCAGGATCTTGGGCACGCATGCATACGCGCCCAGAGTGAGCTTAAGCCACCAGGCCCAGGACTCCAATTGCGGATGACTACATGGGAGTCCAGCAACATAGCCATTACTCCAACTGCTGGTCCCTGTTCCTGCCTCTTAACCACTGTGGATAGTGCTGCTGTGGCACTCATGTGCTAGCATTTGTTTGAGTACCTGTTTTCAACTCTTTAGGGTTTATGCCTATGAGTGGGATTTCTGGCTCACATGATAATTCCATGCTTAGCACTGCCAAGAACCATTAACCTGTTTTCCACAGTGGCCAAAACATCTAACCTGCCATGTACAAGGGTTCTAATTTCTCCACACCCTTGCCAACACATGTTAATTTCCTTTTCTCTTTAACTGACTAGAGTTATTCCAGTGGGTATGAGGTGACCTCTCCTGGTGGTTTACATTTGCATTTCCATAATGAGTGATGATTTTGAGCATCGTCGCTTGTTGCTTATTGGTCATTTGCATATCTTCTTTGGACAAATGCTGATTCCAGTCCTTGGTCTGTTTTACTTTGACTTTTTGGTGTTCAATCGTGATAGTTGTTTGTAATGCTTTACATACTAGAACTTTATCAGATATATGCTTTGCAGATATTTTCTCTCTCTCTGGGGGTTGTCTTTTTGCTGTTTAGATAGTGTGTTCTGATGCACCAAAGTTTTTAATTTGATGAAGTTCTGCTTATCATTTTCTTCTTCTGTTGCTTGGTGTGTCATATCATTGCTAAGTCCAAGGTCATGAAGAGTTACTCCTATATTTTCTTTTCTCTTTTTTTGAGAGGATTTTGCTATAGGTCGCGCGCGCTCACCAGAAAGAGAGAGACAGAGAGACAGAAAGTGAGAAATCACCCCCCAGGGGGGATGGCCACGCTGCAATCCCCTCTTCTCCATTCTCCTTTTGGGATCTTGGCACGCACGCACACGCACCCAGCATGAGTTTAAGCCACCAGGTCCAGGACTCGAACCACAGTTAACTATGTGGGTGTCTAGCAACATAGCCATTATGCCAACTACTGGTCCCTACCCCTATATTTTCTTGTAAGATTTAAAGTTTTGAACGTTGTAGTTATGTCTTTGACCCATTTGAATTATTTTTATGTATGTTGTGAGTCATTCTACACAAATTATCTAGCCTGGTAGAGCAAACTTTGCTTGTATGACATTTTGGTTTTAAAATAAGTTGAAAATAATGAATATTTCTAATGAATTTGGAATTCAAAAATATCTTAAACTCAATATTGTATTTGCATCTTATAATAACATCCAAAGTCAATTTGGATTTTGCATATTTGATCTCCATATGCTCAGTGGCATCTTGGAAGAGTGATTAAATATTTTACGTCTAATTCAGGGCAATGAATTTTTAAATTTCACTGGCCTCTGAGGGGCTTCAGAACACATCAGCCAGTTCTTTGACACTCGTCCCATTAAAGCTTAGTGGCCACAGCCTCTCCCCTGAACTGGTTGTCATGTAAAATAGAGTTTGGCCAGTAGATGCTGTGTGACGTCAAGCCCAGAATAGAAACTGGGCCATTTGCTCTGTGAGGTTTGTGAGCTTTCAGTCCGGCCTGCCTGAAACAACTGTGTGGAAATACATACAGAGACTTAATATGAGTACAAAGAGTTGAGATCTGACTTCCGTTCTCAATTTGAAATATATCCACAGGTAATTCATATGGTAATTGTATCTGATTCCTGAGGGCCTAAGAAATTGTGATTATAGGGAGATTTTATATATACACACATATTCACACACAGAGAGACAGAGAAAGAGAGATTTCATGGAGCCTCAGCTCTTTCAGCCCAAGTTTTCTTCACTCAGGCATGATACCTGTGATTGAGCTGCATTCAGAACAGTGCATTCCTAGACATTCCCTGCCCCGGCCCCTCTCGAAGAAGACCTGGAATGAGAGCGAACTGGCCAAGCGAAGTCTGTTAATCCCCAGAGGTGAGCAAAGTAAATGCCGTTTATAGCCACTGTTTGGGGAGCTGGTTCCATGGCAATAGACAGTCTGCTATGATTGTCTGAACCGAAAGCTCTTCATGACCCTCTCCTAGTCCAGGGCTTCCATCCCACACGTGCACACACCTGGGCAACTTTGCAGCCGGGTCGCCTGGACAGTCCTGTCTCAGCCTGTGGCCAGGTGCGATCATGTCTCCTTCTGACATGTCCTGGCTTGCACTAGGAGTTACATGATCACGGAGCTGATTAAGCACAGGGTATACCTGACCCAGAGAGGGTTCCGTTATGGAAGGCATCAGCTGACTTGTGGCTCAGAAAGGGCAGAGACTGTTAGAACCAGGGAGGAGCTCACAAATGCAAGTGGAAAGTGTGTAGGGAGGTTTTCTGAGGGGCTGGATACAGAACACAGGACATAGAAAGGAGGTTGGAAATCTCTGCACCACTTTCTGCCTGGAATATGTGCCCTCCAGGGACTGTTCTCTTTGTTTCTGTTCTCGCCCCACCTTCAGTCCACCTCTGCAGGTTGACCTCTCCTTTGTACTAAAGCTATTCTGACCGTCTTCAGCAGCACGCAAATTGCATTCTGTGGCCACCCATAATTAAATACCTGGTCTCTGTGTCCAAATTCCCAGCTGAGAAAATCCATTACAGCCAGTCTGAATCAGGTGCCCACTATTGGTCTAATAAGTGCTATTTGGAGAATAAAGACATATTTATGGTAAGACCCTTCCCGGAACAGGTGAGGGGAATACTGTTCAGAAAAGGATTGTGGTTAGATGTTTACTGCTGTTACTACAAGAAGAGATGAGATAAGTAAGAATTGAGATCTGACTGTTCTCAACTTGAAATGTTCCCTCAGGTAATTCATATGATGAATGTATCTTACTCCCGTGGGCCTGAGAAAAATGTATGATCATGTGGATTTTTCTCAATCCGCAACAGAAAAACACAGAGACTACAGGAGCACTAGTGTCCCTGATTTGTTAAACCTTATCAAATCAGAATGTCGTCAGATTATCTAAGATAAAAGAAATGCTTGATGCAAGTAGGGGGTAAGCAAAATCCCATGGAGCCCCCTTTCACACGGGACCAGCAGACCTGTTCAAAGGAGCAAGGGGGAAGTGAAGACAGTGACACCAGTGAACTGTATTTGGCACTTCTTTGCTCCTAAAGCTACATGCTGAAGAAGTCTGCTGTACCAAAACTTGTCTAAATAGTAATTATCCTAAAAATGTATGGTTGTTTTTGATTTTCACCATAGGGCACGTGTGCTCACTGAAGAGAGACAGAGAAAGACACGGAGAGAGTGGAAGTGAGATCTCAGCCCCCCCAGAGGGGATGACCATACTGCAATCCCTTTTCCTCCATTCTCCTCTCTGGATTTCATTTTGGGCATGCATGCACATGCACATGCACCGGGCATATTTCTCAAGCCTCCAGTTGAACCCTGGAGTCAGCCACGTGGGATCCAGCCACCTTAACCACCACACCACTTGCTGACCCTATGCGGTGTCTTTCCTTTTTCTGTTATTAACATTGTGTTGTTATCAGTTTTACAGACAAGGAAACTGAGGCCTACAGAAGTCAAAAGCATAGAAAATGGCACTACTAGAATTACCATATGGTCTTTTTTATTCCGTTTGCTTGCTTGCTTATTTACTTATTTATTTATTTTTAGAATGATTTTTCCTATAGAGCATGTGTGCTCATTAGAGAGACAGAGAGACACAGAAAGTGAGAAATTGCCCACCAGGGGGATGGCCACACAGCAATTCCTTCTCCTCCATTTTGGTCTTAGGATTTTAGGCATGTATGCACACATGCCTGGCTTCAGTTTGAAGCTGCTGGGTGCTGGGTCCAGGACTTGAACTGCAGTCAACTATGTGGGAGCCCAACGAAGTAACCATTATGCGATCTGCTAGTCCCTCCTTGTTTATTTTAGTTCTTTTTTTTTTTTTTTTTTTGGAGAGGTTTTGCTATAGGGCGTGTGCACTTGCCAGACAGAGAGAGACAGAGAGACAGAAAGTGAGAAATCACCCCCCAGGGGTGATGGTCACGCAGCAATTCCTTCTCCTCCACTCTCCTCTCTGGATCTTGGGCATGCACGCACACGCGGCCAGCATGAGTTTTAAGTCACTGGGTCCGGGACGCGAACCGCGGTCAACTACGTGGGAGTCCAGTGACATAGCCATTATGCTAACTGCTGGTCCCATATTTTTGATCAACAATACAAACATTCAGATATTTCTCTCCTTCCTATTTTACTTTTAAAAGACTAATACACATAGACACACACATATATAGTCACACACATAATACAATCAAATTGTATTTTATTATTTTCAAACAAATTACATTTTAATAACTTTCATAAATATTCGTATGATTTTCAAAATTTTGTTTTTATCATACCAAGATATGAACAGAATTCTAGATTAGTATTAATGGCAGTTTGTACCTAACATTGTTTATTTGTAAAATGAGTCATTTTTTTAACCTAAGGTTACTTCTAAAATTTGGCTTAGAAAAAGAACATGTTAAATTTATACAGCATAAATTGGCAGAGGATTATACAGAAAGACAAAATATAAATGAAGTGTGTATTTATGCCGTTCTGGATTTACTATTTGTACATAAGGTCTGAAAAAATATGCTGTTAAATTTATATTGTTATAAAACTGTCTCTTGGAGTCTCCTTGGAATATTTAGAGAGTTACCGATTCAGAGCTAGTTTTAGTAAGCAGGCCATTTCTGATTCCCACCAATTTATACAGCAAATAATATATGTTAGAAATTCTGTACAGCGGGTGAGTTTGGTCATTTTTTTTCTTTCTTTCTTTTTTTTTTATTTTTGGAGAAGTTTTTGCTATAGGGCACGTGTGCTCGCCAGACAGACAGAGACAGACAGAAAGTGAGAAATCACCCCCCAGGGGGGATGGCCACGCTGCAATCCCTTCTCCTCCACTCCCCTCCCGGGATCTTGGGCACGCACACACATGTACCCAGCGTGAGTTTTAAGCCACCAGGTCCGGGACGCGAACCGCGGTCAACTAGACAGGAGTCCAGCGACATAGCCATTAAGCTAACTGCTGGTCCCGGTAATTTTTTTTCTTAAGAGAGGTTTTTGTTACAAGGTGCATGCACTAGCTGGGGAGAGACAGAAAGAGACAGAAAGACAGAAAGCAAGAAATAACAACTCAGCGGGGATGACCACACCACTATCCCTTCTTCTCCATTCTCCTCTTGTGATTTTGGGCATGCATGCACATACCCTAGCATGAGTTTCAAGTCAGCAGGTCCGGGATTTGAACTGTGGTCGGTCATGTGGGAGTCCAGCAACATAGTCATTACACCATCTGCTGGTCCTGGTAATATTTTTTTTTAATATATTTTCTTTATCTTCTAGAACCTTAAATATTTTAATCTGTAACAAATAATAGTAATGATCCTTATTTAACTTAATGCTAATTAATTTTTCCTCTTCTTAATGGGAGATAAATATTATTAGAAATTCTATCCTTTTTTAATATCTGAATTTCTAGCTTTATTTTTTTAAGTTAAATGACTGCAGGTAGACTTGCTGGTTCAAAGGATACATGTGAAATATGTCGTATCATAGAATATTAAAGCAAATTACGCTATGACATTTCACAGAAGAATGATACAAATGACAATAATGAAATTAAGAACTATATCTACTGTTATTGCAATAAATGCAAATTAAATTTGTTGAGAGGAGTTTTAATCAGAATTTTGAGAGCTATTCTAAGACTCCCTGCTTAAGTGAAAGTAGTTGAGAGTGGAACTTAGTTGCTATTTCTTCTTTTTCTCTTCTTTTTGCTTTTGTTTGACATTATTTTTGAGTGACTACAATATGCTCGGCCTGGGGAGACAATGACCATAAGACAAAAATAATTAATTTGAACTACAATTTTATATCATCTTGTATTTTCTTAGTGTTTGAATATGGAAGAGTTACTGCCAAGTGAAGCAAGCCAAACTATGAAGGAGAGACATTGTATGTCTCCATTTAATATGCACTCACTATCCGCACTCTATGGTGGAAACTGAAAGAGTAGAGGATATAGAATCATGGAAAATGGTTATGAATTCTGGAGACAGGGTGGGAAGAGGCTGGGAAAAGGGGGAGAGTGTAAGGAAAAGAGTCGGGTAGAAAAATAGAGAGGCAAGACCTTTATGGGACAAAATGGATGATTATCTGTTGATAACATGTATAGCGTATTCAACTGGACTGATCATAAGTATATTCCTTCTGGGTAAATTTACTTTATAGACTGTAGTGATATATAGTGATTGAATGTATAAAATAAATTTAAATAATAAAAAGAAAAAAAGTAAAAATCCATACCTCATGATAAATGACATGGTAGCTATTAAGAGTAATAAATGGGACAAGACTATTAACTTCCTCATTTTCTAGCTCAATCAAGGCTCCATTTGATCACTGGTATACATGGTCCTTATTTAGCATCCAGAGTTTAGTTAAACGCCAAAAACTGCATTAATCCTACTTATCAACTGGAAAAAGAAGTGAGATAAAGCAATTATGTGGTGTTTTTAAGTAAAAATATGTTGGGGAAACTCTATAGGGGTTACAGAGAAAGGGCCATTAAAGCAACATCCTTCATAGAAGCAACATAAACATTGACACAAAATTTTCAAAATCAACTTTTTCAGAATTCTATCGGTTAACTAAAGGCTTGTAACAATCTGAGGAGCATTTGTTCAACAAAAAATGGTTGAATTTCTGTGAACTTTGTGATGATCTGGTCACATCCTCTTCTCTTCAGCTCCATAGTAGCCTTGGAGATCAACAGGCTTGTAATTACGGTGGCCATGAAGACCACAGCCTGGTAACCATTAAAGGATGTAGAATGGGTTTAAACCTCCTCAAAAAGCTTCAGTCTTTGGAAATGGTCACTGTTTGACCTGTCTGTCAAGTCCCATGAAATGCCAGTTAACAAGACTCATTTTTATTTTACCTGACTCAGAATAAGCTCATGGTACACCTTTACCCTGAGGCATTTGTAGAAAACAGCCAGTAGTCATTGTTTGGTGTTTCATGTGCCTGAGATTGTTGTTACAACTGGAGCAAACACGAAGACAACCAAATCATCTAAAAGGTGGAGCTGGGAAACGAGAGAACCCTGTGAAAAGGTGTTGCAATTCCTTGGACTCTAAAAGGCCATTCATGGGTCAGGACTATGGGTATACTTAGTAAACACCTGAGACAACCATATTCTGTAACCTAGGGTTGACCTTAAGGCTTTGCACAAGCAAGAAGTTTAGACTAAGGAAAAAATGTGAACGTCTACCAGAGCACCAGGAGAATGCCCCAACACATACACTGGACTCATCTGAAAAGATCCGGAGCATTATGATTTCAAGCCATTTAAAGAACTATGTTCAGTCACTAGGTGACTACTAATGGAAGAAGGAGTTTGCTGGCCACATGACAAAGAATATAGAAATCACAGATTTAGTACTGAAAAGGAATGAAGCAAACAAACAGCAGTTATAAGCAGAAACAACAAACTCTAGGGAGGAGAGTGATGTTTTTTAAAAATTTCCACATTTTATTATTTACATTTAGTTTTCAGCAACAACAACAAAAAAATGAGAGTCTAAGAAAGTAGAAAGTATGATTCATATTTTTTTGAGAGTTTTTTGCTATAGGGCACATGTGCTCACCAGAAAGAGACAGACAGAGATAGAAAGCGAGAAATCACCCCCCAGGGGGGATGTCCACACCGCAGTCCCTTCTCCTCCATTCTCCTCTCGGGATGTTGAGCACACATGAACACGCGCCTGGTGTGAGTTTGAGCCACCTGGTCTGGAACTTGAGCTGCAGTCGAATACATGGGAGTTCAGCAACGTAGCCATTACACTATATGCTGTTCCCATATGATTCATATTTACGGAAAACAATAGTTAATGAAAATTACCCCTGAGAAAGCCTAGACATTAGATTTGCTAGAAAGATATTCCAAATAAACTATTAAGTTTTAGGAAAAGTCATCACGTGTCTTTGTGTGTGTGTGTGTGTGTGTGTGTGTGTGTGTGTGTGTGTTTAATGCAAAAATGTGTCATGACTTTCCTGATAACCCAATATTATAAATATGTTCAAATAACTAAAAGAAACCATGTTTAAATAACTAAAGGAAGCTGTCTCAATACATGAAGAGGAATAGTAAATGGACTGAAATGATAAAAAGAGACAGGAAATGCAGAGTTTGAAAGTACAATAATAGAAATTAAATATACACTAAAAGAAATCAACAGTATAGTTGAGCTGGCAGAAGCATCAGTATATTTGAAGATAGCTTAATTAAAATTATCCAGTCTGAAGAAAAAAGAATGAACAAACATGGAAAGAGCCTAAGGGGCCAAAATACACATAATGAGAGTCATAGATGAGACAGGAGAGAGAGAAAGGGAAGGAAGAATATTAAAGAATTAACGGCCAACAATTTCCCACGTTTGATGGAAAGTATTTACTTATATACCGCAAAAATTCATTAAACTCCACATAGGATAAGCTGAAATGGATGTGCAGGTAGGTACAATATACTCCAATTGTCAGAAGTCAAAGATGAAATATCTTAAAGCATCAGGAGAGAAGAGATCCACCATGTCCATGGTTCCTCAGGAAATGAATAGCTGACTTTGTATAAGTGCAGGCCAGGAACAGTGGCTGACTTCAAAGTGCTGAAGGTAAAAGACTTCAGCCAAGAAATCTATATCCAAGGAAACTACCTTTAAAATGGAGAAAAAATTAATATATTTCTGACACACAAAAATGAGAATTTATCACTAGCAGATTTGCCTTTTGAGAAATACTAAATGGAACCTTTCAAACTGAAATAAAAGAATAGACTATCATTTTAATTTATATGAAAAATAGCATATGAAAGTTAAACATGTAAGTAAGGGAAAATATAATACATATTTTTGTTATTCTGTTCTTCTCTCATCGTACTTAAGAGATAATTACAATAAATAGTAATTCTGTTTTAATAAATTCTGTCAGAGAGCATGTATGCTTGCTGGAGAGAGACAGCTATATAGAGAAGGAAAGTGAGAAAGCACCTCCCCCTGGGAGGTGGTCATGCCACAATCCCTTCTTCTTCATTTCTCCCTCATTTCAGGACGTGGAGCACACATGCCCACATGCCTGGCATGGTTTTCATGCTGCTGGGTCCAGGACTTGAACGGCCTAGATGGATATGTGAAATCTAGCTGCCTTAACCTCCGTGCCATGGGCTGGCTCCAATAAATATAATTCTGTGGTAATAAACAATCCATAAAAATGTAACTTATATAAACATAATGACTCAATGTTAGAAAGGCTTGGATAAGAGATAAGCCCACATAGGAACAAATATTTTGTACACTGTTGAGACTTTGTGGGTGTTGGGAACCAGCAGTTAGCGTAATGGCTATGTCACTGGACTCCCACGTAGTCGGCTGTGGTTCGCGTCCCGGACCCAGTGGCTTAAAACTAACGCCGGGCATGTGTGCGTGCGTGCCCAAGATCCTGAGGGGAGAATGGAGGAGAAGGGATTATGGCGTGACCATGCCCCCTGGGGGGTGATTTCTCGCTTTCTGTCTTTATGTCTCTCTCTCTCTGTCTGGCAAGCGCACGCGCCCTATAACAAAAAAAAAAAAAAAAAAAAAAAAAAAAAGAAAAAGGAAAAAAAGAGACTTTGTGGGTGTTAATCTGAACTGGATTGTTCTAAAGTGAAGACACTGCTTTTAATCCCTGGAGAAATCATACATAAACAATAACTCAGATAACATTGGAAAATAAATGTGAGAGAATTAAAATGGCATGTCAGTAAAGACCTATTGTCACAAAGCAAGGCAGTATGGAAGTGCAGAGGAATAGAAAATATACACAGTGCCTATAGAAAACAAATGGTGAGATGACAGACACAAATCCTACTTTATCAGTATTTACCTTAATGGAAATGAATGAAGCGCTCAAATCAGAAACAAAGATTAGCAAAATGCATGGAAAAAAAAAAAGATCTATCTTACTACAATAGTCCTCTCCCTACTTAAAGTTTTGCTCCGTGGTTTCAGTTACCTGTAATCAACGCAGTCCAAAAATAGTAAATGAAAAATGTTCAAAGTAAGTAATTCACAGTTTTAAACTGTGTCTCATTCTGAGCAGCACGGTGAAATCTCACACCATCCTTCCTTAACGTATCTGCCTTGAATATGCCTCCCACTGAGTCATTCAGTAGCTTTCTTGGTTATCATATTTATAGGGTTCTATCTGTAGTTTCAGGCATTCGCTGGGAAGTGGAGGTATTTTGGAATGGATCCCAGTAAATAAAGGGAAATACTATATATTCTGCCTTTAAGAGACACCTATTTGACTCAAGGCAATCATAAATTGAAAGTAAAAGATGAAGAAGACATACCACTGCAGAGTGACCAAAAAGGAGTTGAAATTGACGTATTACTATCAGGTGAAGTTTATTTTAACATACAATTTTTGTTAGAAAAAAATAGAGACATTTTATAATGAAAAATGGATTATTCCATCATGAATACATACGAACTATCAACATTTATGTGCCTAACACAAGAGCTCCAAAATACATGAAGAAAAAAATTGAAAGAAGGAATGAAGTGTTCAGTGCCTCTTACAATAATGGAATCGAATTAGACAGACATTGAACAAGAAAACACAAGACTTGAACAACTCTCTATATATACCTGACACCTATAAAGCACATATCCAACCACAACAGAACACACATACTTAGCAAGGGTAACTGAAACATACTCCACTGTAGAATATATGCTAAACCATACATTAGCATCTGTAGACTTCTAAATAACTGAAATATTGCAAAATGTGTACTCTGACCACAATGGAATGAGACTAGAACCTTTAACAGGAAGAATTTTGAGAAATTCACCGTTTACAGAAATTAACTCCATGGTCTGACGCGCGTCCCTCCTCCCACCAATTCATGTCTAACTCCTAATACCCATGACTAAAGGTGATTCTAAAATGAGGCCACTGGGGTATGCCCAGATTCAATGTGATTAATGTCCTTGTCGGAAGAACAAATGCAGACACACAAAAAAGGGGCTGTCATCCCAAAAGGCATCCTCTCAAATGCCGTAATTTCACATGTGGAAATCCTGGAAAATCAAAATCTCTCCGGTCTAAAATTCTGAAAGAGCAAAATCCTGAGAATATAGTCCTGAAGAAAATAATTTTAAACAGTTATTTAAAAAACATTTATTTACATTTTTAAAGATTTAGTTAATTAGTGAGTTAGAAGTAAGGAGCCAAGTGCCACCCACAGTGTCTCATGCCATGTTTCTCAGCCCCCATGCCTCCCCAGTTAAGAGCCTGGGCCATGCCCCGTGCATACAGAGTGACCAGGGAACTGACCTGTGATCTTCCTTATGGACCCAGCACTGCCTGGACATTGTGTTACTGCTATGTCACCTACTTACATTGCTAAGAGGGGAATTATTTGAAAAACAGAACAGCATGACAGAGTAGTTCACACCTCATTTAATACAATAAAATAGGGAATGGAGAATATGTAATCTTGTAAGCATGAATATTCAGGCATACTAATGACAAGCACATAGTTAGAACAGTTATGAGCAGATGAACCATACTTACATAGAAGGAGGTCATAAAGTGAAATGTATCCACACATCTCACTGTCGCTGTCCACCCCAGCTTTGTAGCATGGTTGTCCGAAATACTGTGAGAGACAACCTGTCTTCTGCTGAGCTTGATCAAAACCGTGATGGGTTGTCACCACATATGCCATCACCCAGAGAGCTGAGACCTTGGGAAAGTTTATCTTCCATAAATGCAGATGTACAGAAGGACATCTCTTCATTTATTGAGGATGTTTCAAAGTCTTTACAAAATATACAGTGCTACATTCAAAGTCAAGGTTGTGATGATGGGGTTTCATGGAGTCAAATTTGCAAAATAAATAAATAAAAACAGTGGGACCAGCAGTTGGCATAATGGCTCTGTTGCTGGACTCCCATGTAGTCGACCGCAGTTCAAGTCCCTGACCCGGTGGCTTAAACTCACGCCGGGTGCCTGTGTGTGCGTGCCCAAGATCCCGAGAGGAGAATGGAGGAGAAGGGATTGCGGTGTGGCCATCCACCCTGGGGTGTGATTTCTCGCTTTCTGTCTCTCTGTCTCTCTGTTTGTCTGGCGAGCACATGCCCTATAGAAAAAACCTCTCCAAATAAAATAAAATAAAATAAAATAATAAAAACAGTAACAAATTAGAACTTTCTGGAAGTCTTATATAGCTTATACCTCTAGTATTGGACATAGTACAAAGATGAAATAAATAGCAAAGAAAATTGTTAAAAAGAAAATTCTGACATTTAAATATAGTGGAAAAAACTTTAAAAGTAGAAACAAAACAAGCCAAAACTAAATAGGCAATGTGAATTTGAATAAGTGTAATAAGGGTTGGATGATGGGCACTTACATGGGGATATTACATGAGAGCTGGTTGACTCTTGTGGTGATCGTTACCCACAGTCTGAAGTCGTACAATGAATAGGTGCTTTTCCCCATGTCTCTTGGAGAACATGTTCTCGTTTATTTCCTATGTGACACTGCTCTTTCAAAAATTGATCTACAAGGTTTTTGTTTGTTTGTTTTTTAAAGCGATTTTTTGCTATAAGACATGTGTGCTTGCTGGAGAGACAGAAAAAAAAAGGCGAGAAATCACCCCCGGGGGGAATAGCCACACCGCAGTCTCTTCCCCTCCAGTCTCCTCTTGGGTTTTGGTCACACATGCAGACATGCCCAGCATGGGTTTAAGCTGCTGGTCTGGGACTTGAACCGCAGTTGACTACATGAGAGAGTCCAGCAACATAACCATTATGCCATCTGCCAGTCCCAAACATTGATTTACAATTTCATATACTCTAACCTGAGAATTCCTTATTAATTTTCCCAACATTCATGGCATGTTTCGATGTTGTTTTGAATATGTGGCGATTCAGTCTGCATGCTCCATACGCAGACCCCATGTTTGGCAGAAAGGGTACTGGTAATCTAGCACATTGTATAAGTGCTGTCTTACCCTGTCATCCACATAATTATTTCTTAACCAGTCAGTAAAGTTGAAGACTTCTTCATGCAAACGCTGCTTTAGTTTATTAAAAGCTCTGGGAATTCCAGTACTTGGAGCAAGTGCCAGTGCAGACCAGAGACACATTTTTATTTTGGAGAGGTTTTCACTATAGGGTGCATGCGCTCGCCAGACAGACAGAGAGAGACAGAGAGACAGAAAGCGAGAAATCACCCCCCAGGAGGGATGGTCACGCTGCAATCCCTCCTCCTCCATTCTCCTCTCGGGATCCTGGGCACACACGCACTGGGTGTGAGTTTAAGCCACCAGGTCCAGGACTCGAACCGCAGTCCACTACATGGGAGTCCAGCAACATAGCCATTACACTAACTGCTGGTCACTCTCCTCTTAGGATTTTTGGGCATGCACACACATGTACCTCGTGTGAGTTTGAGGCTACCAGGTCTGGGGCTTGAACCATGGTCGTGCATCATTTGGGATTTCAGTCTTTTGAGATTGGGATTTTTTATTTTTTTTATTTTGGAGTTAGCACATTTTAGTCTTTCAGGATACTAACACTCGACACTCAGGGTTGTGTCCTTTGGAATTATAATCAACACTGCACGAGAAGATACCCCAGGGAGTCACATGCACAGAGAGAAGGCCACGCGAGGGTGCCATGAGAGGACAGCGGCTGAGAGGCCTCGGAAGCAGTGGGACCTGCCCGCACCCTCCTGGATGTCTGGTCTCCAGGACTGTGAGAGAATGAATGTCTCCTGTTTAAACCACAAAGTCCATAGTATTTTCTTCAGCCCAAGCACATTAATACAGTAACCAACATACTCCTAAATAACCAATGGATAAAGAAGACATCATCAATGACCTCAGAAGATAGCATTTGATGAAGGGAATGAAGATACGATGTGCTAGAATTATTCCACAGCTAGAGTTACTACACAGCCAGAATTATTACACACTGCAAGACTGGGTAAGCGTGAAAGCAGTGCTTAAAGGGAAGCTCCCACAGCTGTGAATTCCTGTCTGTTTCTAAGACTGCTTTGTAGCTAACTCTTAGGTTCACAGTAAAACTGAGAGGAGGTAGAGAGGTGGACTGTTGCCTGCCCACACACGTGCACAGCTCCCACTGTTGTCAGCCTCCTCCGCCAGAAGGGCACGTTTTTTTACAATTGATGAGCCCACCTGGGCACATCATAATCACCTGAAGTTTACAGCTGGACACGCCCGTGTCAGAATAGTGAACTACCTCAGCCTAACTGTGGAGGCGTGTGCTGGTTGACACTGCTCCTTGGCAGGCTGAGGTCACATGGGGGGCCTGGGAATTGTGCCGTAAAGGCCAGGTGGTCAGGGTACCCGGACCCACATGACCAACTATGCAGTTCATGTTATGCACTCTCAGCAGCTTGAAAAACATGCCAGGTGCATGTGCATGTGTGCCCCAAGTCCTGAGAGGAGAATGGAAGAGAAGAGATTGCAGTGTGGCCATCCTCAGTGGGGAGTGATTTCTCACTTTCTGTCTCTCTCTTCTCCAGTGAGCACATCCACCCTATGGCAAAAATTGAAGGAAAAAAAGCTCCAGGTGGTGCACACCTGTAGTCTCAGCTATGTTCGAGACCAAGGCAGGGAGATCTCGTACTCAGAACCAGTGTGGGCAACACAGCCAGACCTCGTGTGAAGGGCTGGGTGTGCTAGTGTGCACCGATACTCACAGCTACTCAGGAGACTGAAACAAGAGGATTGTCACGGCGCCAGAGCCTGTACAAAAAAGAGAAATATTTCAAATTAACAACCTAACTTCCCACATTCACATATGAGGAGTAAACAATGCTCAGTATTAATAGAAGAAATTGTATAATTAATACTCGAGTATAAATAAAATATAGAGAAAAATAATAGACAAAATCAATTAAACCAAAAGTCTGTTGTTTGAAAGATCAACACAACTGAAAAATTTACAGCCAAATGGACAAAGAAAACAAAATGCTCTCTGACATGACTGAAATCAGGAACGGAAGGGAATACACTCCAACCCAACCAACCGAGTCCCGTGGATGAAAAGATACTACTATTAAAACTGAATGCCAACAAATTTAGATAACATACACAAAATGGAACCGTTCCTAGAAAGACACAGGTTATCCGCAATGAATCAAGACAAAAATAGAAACCTGTGAAAGGCTTAAAACGAGTAAAAGGTTGAATAAAATCTTCCCACAAAGGAGAGCCCAGGCACAGATGGCTTCTTGCAGGAATTCTTCCAAATGATTACAGAAGAATTAATAGTAATTTCCGTGAGCGCTTCCACGCCTTTGAGCAGGAGGGAGCACAGTCTGACGCCCTGGATGAGGCCAGTGCTCTCCCCGTCCTCCAGCCAGACAATGGTGTCACGCACGGCCAGTGCAGCCCAGCGCTCCCGTGATAGAGCTGCAGACATCCTCGTCTGTGTGCTGTGAGAACAGCCCTGGAATCTGTACAAGACAGACACGCAGGACTGAGTAAGCTTTACTCCGGGAACATAAGGCTGGTTCTACATCTGAAAAAGCATTTAATAAAATACAGCGTATTAATAGAATGAAAGACAAAACAGCCACACTATCATCTTAATAGATGAGATAAATGCATTTAACAATACGAGATCCTTTCATAATAAACACAAATACTGGTAAATAATTTCCCCAGACAGATTCGAGGTGTTCAGCTTCTGACTGAAGAAGCACCACACGCCCGCCGTGGGGCGGTAACGGCCCTCAACCCCACCACGCCGGCTGGGCGGACGGTCCTGGTCTGCACGCCAAGACTTCCCGTCAGTGTTGGCTGTGGGACTGACTGAGGCTGGGGCTGGGTCACGGCATGAGGACCCTATCGATGGTGCCTCTATTTTTCTTGCTCTCCCCCCCTTTTTCTCTCATGGAATAAGTAAGTAAAAATAATCTTTTCTTTTGGAGAGGTTTTTGCTATAGGGCACGTGCGCTCGCCAGACAGACAGAGAGAGACAGAGAGATAGAAAGCGAGAAATCACCCCCTGGGGGGATGGCCATGCCGCAATCCCTTCTCCTCCATTCTCCTCTCAGGATCTTGGGCACGCATGCACACACACCCGGCGTGAGTTTAAACCACCGGGTCCGGGACTCGAACCGCGGTCGACTACGTGGGAGTCTGGCGACATAGCCATTACGCTAACTGCCGGTCCCAATAAAAATAACCTTAAGATCAATGACTGCATAGTCCGCCAGTGGCGCGGTTAAGGTGGCTGGATACCCCCCGGCTGACCCTGAGGTCATTCCAGGGCTGTGTGTGTGCGTGCCCAGAATTCACATGGGAAGCCTGGAAGGGGTTGCAGCATGACCGTCACCATGGCAGGTGCTTTCTCACTTTCCCTCTCTCTCTCTCTCTCTGTCTCTCTCTCTAGTGAGTGTGTATGCCCTCTGGCAAAAATTAAAGAAACAAAGCTCTCCACTGTATCACTATCGCATTTGTTGGCGCTTCTCTCCATCCACTGATGCCAACTTGATTATAAACTCTATGAATGTGAGACTTTTTTCTAGTTCTTTACTACTGTGCCTCAAATTCCCAGGGTAGTGCTCAGCGCATAAAATACAGGGACCTAGGGCCCTCTGGCTCCCCGAAGCCTCTGCCGTCTGCTGCCTCATTGCCCTGCAGTGCCCAGAGCCCAGGTCGGGGAGGGTCCAGGATGTGCTGGCTGCAGATGCCGTGTTCATGGTTACTGTGGCATGCACACAGAGGGGCCAAATTCTCAGTGGCAAATTAATGGGAAAGGATCTTCCATTCATTTTAAACTTTGCCACTTAATTCTGTTGCTCCAAATGAGGCATTCAGAGGTAATTTCTGAAATTGTAAAATCCTAACAGTATTTTCCCAAAAATGGCTTTAGGGGACCATCTGCACCACAGTCTCCTGGGGTGTTCTTTAATACGGTTTTAGATTCTAGCACCAAACCAGTGAATCAGGGATTTGGAAGTGTTATTAGGGCATGGCTCTTAAGGCGTAGAAATAGCTCCCAAAGTTAGCAAAAGTTGGTTCTTGGAGGAAAAAATCATAGCGATAGCAATAGTTGGGACGCTCTGTAGTGCCACAGTGTGTAACAGACCCACAGGGTGCCTAGTGTTGCAATTGCATGCTGAGGGTGGAGTGTCACAATAAATGGATTGAGAGTCCTTGAACTAGAAAAATCTGTATTAAAAAGACCCTCGAGTTGGGCCAGCCAGGTTGTGTGATGGTTAGGGTGGCTAGATCCACAGCAGTGTGGTTTAAGTCTTGGACCCAGTGGCTTGAGAAACATGCCGGGCACGTGTGTATGCATGCCCAGGTTCCAGAGAGAATGGAGGAGAGCGGATTGAAACATGGTCATTCCCTTCAAGAGGGTGCTCTCTCACTTCCCTCTCTCCTTTCTCTCTCATGCATGGGTTCCATAGCAAATTAAAGGAAAAAGAGGCAGGGGACGGAGAATCTTCAAGTCATTTTTAGTGTAAAATGTGAGCTCTGCTTAGGGAAGAAAATCTGCATTTCAGCAGCATTGCCAGGCATGTAGGCATCTTTGTGGTGTTATAAACAGAATTTCTATATTCCTCCCTTTTTTTTTTTTCTTTTTAGAGGGAGATTTTTGCTATAGGGAGCGTATGCTTGCTGGAAAGACAGACAGAGACAGAGAGACAGAAAGCTAGAAATCACTTCCCCAGAGGAGATGGCCATGCTGCAATCCCTTCTCTTCCATTGTCCTCTCAGGATTTTGGGCACGCACGCACATGGTGCCCAGCATGAGATTCAAGCCATCGGGTCTGGGACTCGAACCACAGTTGACTACGTGAGAGTGCAGCGATGTAACCATCTTGCCATCTGCTGGTCCCTCTATTCCTGCTTTCTGCTTCCTTTCTGTTGACTTATTGAAGAGATAAGATAAAGATGTTAAGGGATTTCTTAGAGGACTATCAAATGCATGGAAGTTCCTATGTCTATATTTTTACAAGAATTCATGTGGATGGTTCCATGATCATTTCAGGGAGAAGAATGACACTTGTTTGATGTTTTGGTTGTTTTCATTATAATTTTTTCCCCAGATCAGATGGGGTATTTGCTGGCAAACATCTCACAATGGCATGGAAACCCAATCATCCGGGTTACCAACCAAAAAGGACTCTGTAACTTATTTTTTTTCCTCCTGATTTCCTTCTCTGTACTCTTTTTTTTAAATTTCATTTTCTTTTATACATTCAATCACATTGTTTAGCTTACAAAGTAAATATTTCAGTATGTGAACATTTCTCCCTAGTCCAGTTGATAAAACTATAAAATATATTCAACAGTTAATACCACATTTCCTTGTCCCATTAATGCTTTGTCTTCGTATTTTTTTCCTAAATGTCCTTCCTCGGGCCCTACTCTTCACTTCTTTATTTGGAAATAAAATCAAACTTATGGTGAAGTTCCCCAGATAACACACAGAACTCCCACACCCCCTCGAGCCAGGTTTATCACCGGCTACCGTGCTGCCATGTCAGATTTGTCCTTCTCTCTAGAAAAGTCCTTTTGCAGAGCTTTTAACTGGGACCAAATTTAGAACCCAGCTGTGCTTTGTGTTGCCCGACATTTCCTGTGTGGCTTTTCAATGTGACATCTTTGGGAATATGAGAGCCACTCTCAGAGGGCGTGTGTGGCAGCAGCTGCAGGTGGCTGGGCACTCAGCCGTCCACACCGGACCCCAGGCTCCCCAGAGAATGGAGAACACTGTCTGCAACCCACACACATAAATTGTGGTCCTACCTAGAAACATAAAATGAGTGGCAGTTACCACGTGGACTGCCGGGTTGATGACGGTGGGGACCTCTTGCACTGTTTCTTAAAACCCTTTAGAAGGGTTTAGGATGGTGCTGGCTCCATGCTGTCGGAGTTATAGAAAACTCAGGGAAAGCCAGCTGTCACATGGGACTACACAGGAATCTCCACCCAGTGGAGGCATGCGCACAAGTGCCCAAGATCGGAGGGACTGAAGGACGGAAGGAAGGGGGCGTGGCATGACCAGACCCTGTGACACGTGCTTCTCTCACTCTCTTTCACTCGCGTGTGCACAGGCTCTATGAATAAAGAAAAATAAATTAAAAAAGAAAAATAAAATGATGCACTCTAGTCCACAGTAGCTGAAGATTTAGAGACTGAATGTTTCTCTATACGTGAAGTCAAGCCCCCCCGCACAGCCCGACGGGGTTGTGCTGCAGCTTGACGGTGAAGCCACAGATAACAATAGCGCTGAGTCAGTTCCAAGCGTAGCTATGAAAGGAAGCGGAGCTGCGTTACTCGGCTTGGTCCCAGATGGCTGCTTCTCCTTAGGCTGTTCCTGCAAATCTTACTGAAGCAGAGTCAGAGCTGGTGCTGTTTCACTTCCCTGGACATTTAAGTCATATTGTCACAAGGTTGCTGTGAACCCACACCTTTGCAGAGAGAGAATTTTCATCTAAATTTGGGCAGTTTATCATGAAATTAGTAATTCTTAATTTTTTTTTTTTTTGGAGAGGTTTTTGCTATAGGGCGCGTGCGCTCGCCAGACAGAAAGAGACAGAAAGCAAGAAATCACCCCCCGGGGGGATAGCCACACTGCAATCCCTTCTCCTCCGTTCTCCTCTCGGGATCTTGGGCACACACGCACACGTGCCCGGCGTGAGTTTTAAGCCACTGGGTCCGGGACGCGAACCGCGGTTGACTATGTGGGAGTCCAGCAACATAGCTAGTACGCTGACTGCTGGTTCCCATGAAATTAGTAATTCTGAGGCTCTGAAATGGATCTGGCTGTGATTTTGCAGTTTTACTTCTCTAGCCTTCTTTTTGGCTGGGAACGCAGTCCTTGGGGTCACAGTGCTACTGACTTTGGGTTTCCCAACCCACCCTGGTTACCTGTGGCCTCAAGGCACCACGTGATCCTCAGGACCTGGGTGTCCCTGTTAGTGAAACGGTGACCAGGTACATATGGACCTTAGAGGCAGAGAGGATTAAAGTGAGTCTCCAGGTAGTGTGAGAACAGTGTGAGACCCCAGGTACTTAGAAAGGTGTTTGAGACCAGCAGTTAGCATAATGGCTATGTCGCTGGACTCTTATGTAGTCGAATGTGGTTAGAGTACCAGACCAGGTGGCTTAAACTCACGCTGGGCGCGTGTGCGTGTGTGCCCAAGATCCTGAGAGGAGAATGGAGGAGAAGGGATTGCGGCGTGGCCATCCCCCCAGGGGGTGATTTCTCACTTTCTGTCTCTGTCTCTCTCTGTCTTTCTGGTGAGCGCACGCGCCCTATAGCAAAAACCTCTCAAAAAAAACAAAAAAGAAAGGTGTTTAATATTTGCTAACTTTTAAAAGATGTGTCCCCTTCTTTCTCAGAATTTTTTGCCCTAAAGTAATCCTTACGTAAATGACATTTCTTTATTATATCTAAATGTTTAGGCACCTTCCAACAGCCATCTTTCTATTTGAAAATATTTTCAATGCTTATTCATTTATTTTGATTTATTCTTTTTCTTCTTCCATTTAACCGGAGATAGAGAGGGAGGGAGAAAGTAAACAAGCCACCAGGTCCGGGACTTGAACCACAATTGGCTATGTGAGAGTCCAGTGCCTTGACCCTCATGCCCCCTGCCGGCCCCCAATATCCAGTTTTTAACTCTTTGCAAAATCATAGAACTTAGCCCACACTACAGTTTGCATAAGTGAAGAACACTCTACCTCTAGATTTTGACAATAGCTGACTTTGTCCCATCCCTGACTCCTCGCCCAGGAGAAGGGCAAGTATAGCCCGTGGTTCTGCTCTCCTTCACTCTGGTCGTGGAAACGCCGTCTCAGAAAGTGGTTCTGGGCGGCCCCATCGTGCAGGGCTCAGGTGCTGTGCAGAGGAGCGGGATGGCGGGTGGCTGGCTCTGGCTTCTTTATTTGTCCTGGCCCAGTGGCATCATGCCAGGCATATGCATGTGTGCTGAGGGTCCTGGTGGAATGGAGAGCTGGGGGAAGAACGACTACCGTGTGACCGGGCCAACTAGAGCGCGTGCTCTCTCGCTCTCCCGCTCTCTCTCGTGCATATACACACCCTGTAGCATAAATGGCCAACAAAACCAAACTACAAATAAATAAGTAAAAATACCCCCAAAAGTAGTCCTTCTATCTAGGGTATACAGAATGTTCAAATTTTTGCCGTTCCTTTCATTTCTTGGATGATGTCTAGCGGGTGGGAAGGGGGTGTGGGCTCGTCCCCTGTGTCACTGTGGCCAGAAGGACCTTCTGGGGTCCTTGTCGGCTTCCTGTGTGATGCTCCTGGCCATCTGCTGGCTGCTCGCCCCCGTGTGCCCGAGCATGCACTCCTGACAGCCAAGGGCTGAAATGTCAGCAGTGGTATGAATGGTTTCAGTTAAACCACGCCTGCCTTAAAAGCTATATCAACTTGTTGCCAGCAGGTGGCATAGTGGTTAAAGTACTGGATTCTCACCATGGTTCAAATCCCAGACCCAGTGGCTTGAAACTCATGCTAGGCACGTGTGTGTGTGTGTGTCCAAAATCCCGAGAAGAGAACGGAGGAGAAGAGGCTGTGGCATGGCAATCCCCCCAGGCGGTGATTTCTCACTTTCTGTCTCTCTTAGCTCTCTGGCAAACACACACACTCTATAGCAAAAATTATCTCTAAAACAAACAAAAAATAAAACTACATAAATTTAGGGGTCAGTAAGTGGTATAGTGATTAAGACACTGGACTCCCACGTGGCTGACTACAGTTCGATTCCTGGACCTGGTGGCTTAATAATCGTGCTGTGTGCATGCCCAAAATCCCAGGAGGAGAATGGAGGAGAAGGGATTGCAGCATGACCATCCCCCTTGGGGGTGAGTTCTCACGTTCACTCCCCCCTCTTTCTCTGTGTCTCACCAGCAAGTGTACGCCCTCTATGACAAAACAAACACCACATCAACTTACGAGGAGCCGGCTGTGCTGAGTACGAGGGAGATGACTGCTGGGCTCCCGGCTCAGCATTCTCCTTTGCCTCGAGCGTTTCCTTCCAGCCCGCTTTCCCGTTTGCTAAATTCATCCTTCACGCTAGTATTGCTAAATTAGCAGGGCAGTCAGTGGTAGGGTCAGCGTGGCTGCATCTCACGTGGCTACGCAGTTCGGGTCCTGGGCCTGGCGGCTCGAGAAATACGCCTGGGGTGCAGGCATGCATGCCCAGAATTCCCAAAGAAGGGAGAGGTGGAGAAGACGGGGCTGTGGCGTGGCTGACCTCCACGGGAAGGGCTTTCTCACGTTCCCTCTCTTTCTCTCTGTCTCTCTCCTGTTAGTGCATGTGCCTTCTGGCAAATTAAAAAAAAAAATAAATGATTGAATTGCTAAGTTTATATGGCTTAGATTTATACTTAAGTTCAACATTTAATAACCAGAAGGTTTTGGAGGCATTTAGAATAAAAAACTACAGATTCTGCGTATATTATTCTGGGGCTGTCATACTTAAGGTAGTTACTGTAACAGAAAGCCTTTAGCCAGCTTCACCCCGAGTCTGCCCGATGAGGAACACCCCCAACACCCGCAATCCTGGAAGTCAAATGGGTCCAGCCTCTCAGCAGAGCAGAGAGGCAAAACTGTTGATGAGAGAGGAAAGGAGAATATTTTTCAGAGTGGCCACACCCGGAAGACATGTCAGAATATCTTTGACTGGGTAGTCTATTTACAGATGTTTTTTATAGGGGAAGGGAGATGCTTTGTGGCTTACAGCCATTTATAGAAAAGCATAGATTCGGTTAGGTTTTAGCGAGGGCACAATTGAATAATTTGTCTTTGGGACAGGAGTCTCCATCTTAGCTAAGGGGAACAATCAAACGATTCATCTTCAAGACAGAAGTTTCAGCCTGTGGCTGGGGCAGAGTCTCCCATGTTACAAGCTTCAGGTTGGCCATTTGTCTCCTTGGGATTCCGTGAGAAATCTCAAGCAAAGAGTGGAAGGCTGAGACAAAAACAGTTTTTGATTTTAAAAAAGATGGAATCAATCTGACTAAGCAGACCCAGGTTTCAGACATTGGAACACACGAAAGAATCGGGGTGCTGTAGGAAAGAAGGCACACTTAGGCAACATTTTGAGTTACAGAGACCTCTCCTGGGAGGACAGCATGCCTCAGAAGGGCGTGAGCCTCGACTGGCCATTTCATAGAGTGGTATGCTGTGGTGAAACACAGGAGCATGTGTCCTGTGGTTGTATTTTTGTGGAAACTGCATCATGGCATTTTATTAGAACTATGATATTGCTCGTAACTGTGGCAGGGCCTCGGTGAGCCTTTCTATAATGCTTGTTCCATGGCCCCCTTTAAGAAGCAGAGGGTGTGACACAGCACTCTCGTACCGGCCTGTGGCGTGCACATACTAAAGAATCCACCTTTGCTGTTCCACTGGGAACACAGGTCACCTCTCAACTGCGACTTTATTCTGATAATTGGTATCTGACATTGCTGCTGTACACATGGCTTGGCTTCAAAGTGCTTTGGAGGAATCGTGAAAACATCGCCGAAGGCTAATGACATGGATGGAAGTTTAATGTGCAAAATGTGGACCTGTGTTGTTTTAAGCGAGTTGGTTCTAACAAATTAGAGAAACAAACAAAAAACAAACAAACAAAGACCTTTAGTAACCTCAAGCCCACATGAGCCTCATGGAATCAGCTCTTCCTTTTTATTTGTTCTGTCCAGGATGCATAAACTAGACACTTTGAAACATGGGGCTGTAGAATCCGTTCCACTTTGTCATTAATTTGTACGGCCGTAGTAGGTGATCACGTTGCCAAGGAGTAAGTGTGACTGCGAAGCAACCGCCAGCAAGGAGTAAGTGTGACTGCGAAGCAACCGCCAGCAATCATAAACGCACGGCGTGGGGTCAGACGACCATCCGCCTTCTTAGGTTTTCGTGGCCGTTCGCGTTTGGGTAGTAACGAGCCGCCACAGCGTTTGTCTCTGCGTGTGGAAGAAAGCCTTGTTCTAACTGTGCCCCTCTCTCCCTTCCGCAGTGCTCCGGCTCCTGAAGGAGGGGGCAGATCCGCACACTCTGGTGTCCTCAGGAGGGTCCTTACTCCATCTGGTAAGAGCCCCAGGGATCAATGCACAGGGGAGGCCAGGCCAAGGACGGGGGTGGGGGGGAGGCCAGGAGCCCCAACTCCACACAGAGTGCACATCGACAGCTCAGAGATGCGTTTCTAATTACCAGGCTTGGATAATGAGATGCAGTTGCTATTCATTCTGCACCGAAGTTTGTAAATCGTCTTTAACAAATGGAACTAGAGTCTCTGCCTAAAGGAAATGCTTTGGAAAATGCACAGTAGTCAGCATAAAAGTAAAATAATATCGTATCGATTATTCGGTAGGAAACAACCATCCCCTCCTCCTCTGCTACCACTTGTCCTCATTGCTGTAACCAAATTTTACTGCACTGTGCTTGTGACTGGCTTCATGTAAATGTGAATAAAGCCAACCTGAGAGTCTCCTAGAAACAAAACGAGAAATGATTAAGTGAATGAACAGATACATGACTGAATAAGCGAAGGAGATAATATGTAAGGGTCATGTAAAAGCATTTTCTTCTGGTCCATTTGGCAGAAACAAAATAAATAAAAGGGAAAGTTAACAGTTACTTGAATCAATGGTCTTTGGGTTGAATTTTAAAATAAGAACTTAATTTTCAAAAATACCAAAATTAATGTATGATTAGAAAGTCTAGGCCAGTCGCGGTGGCACAGTGGGGTGCAGGGGTTCTGATGCTGAAGCTGCAGGTGTGGCCCCAGTGTCGTGTTCTGAGAGCTCCGTGTGCACGCGTGGCTCACACACAGGCGCCCTCGACCTGGCGGCCTGAGGCAGGGGCGCGTTGCAGTGTAAAGACACCGTGGGGCGCCTTTCTCTCTCTCTGTGCCTCTCTCTCTCAAGGAAGAAACAAATGAATAAACTTTGTTCCTCTTTATTTATTTAATTTTTAGATATTATTATTATTGTTATTGTATTTACATATGAATAAACTTTTTGTTTGTTTGTTTGTTTTTTGAGAGGTTTTTGCTATAGGGCGCGTGCGCTCACCAGACAGACAGAGAGAGACAGAGAGACAGAAAGCGAGAAATCACCCCCCAGGAGGGATGGTCACGCTGCAATCCCTTCTCCTCCATTCTCCTCTCAGGATCTTGGGCACACACGCACATGCGCCCGGCATGAGTTTTAAGCCACCGGGTCCGGGACGCAAACCGCGGTCGACTATGTGGGAGTCCAGCGACATAGCCATTATGCTAACTGCTGGTTCCCCCAATGAATAAACTTTTTAAAAAAAATCTAATTTAGGATTGTCTACCAAGATAAAAACATAATGCTACATTTCTTAATGTGGTAGCAGCATGTGCTGGAGGGGCCCGCGCTCGGTCAGCAGCAGCACCTGAGCACCTGAGTGTCACAGTGGTGCTCACACTCGCCTGCACATCAGAAACACATGGGGCTTTGAAAACACTAACACCTGACCACCCACCCAGGCCCCACCCCAGAAATTCTCACTTTATTTTTCTGGGATGTAGTTTGAACATTGGGACTTTTCAGGACTCACTAGGCAATTCTAAGATTGAAAACAACTACCTAAGGGCCAGCTGGTGGTACGGTGGTTAAGGTGGCTAGATCCCACATGGCCCAGTTCATGGATCAAGTCCTGGACAGCAGCTTAAGAGTGCATTGGGCATGTATGCGCGCGTCCCAAAAATCCTAAGAGGAGAATGGAGCAGCATGGATTGCAGAATGGCCATCCGCCATGGAGAGGGAGTTTTCACATTCCCTCTCTCTTTCCAGTGAACACACACACCTTAGGGCAAAAGCTGGGGAGAAAGAAAGAAAAGAAGAAAGGAAGAAAGGAAGAAAGGAAGAAAGAAAGAAACTACTTAAAAGAGAAACTAGTGCATACCAGAGCTCAAGAAATCGAGAATGCAAGCAATCTATTACTGTAGAGTTAACAAGAGGGAAAAGGAACGTAGAATATTGATAGGAGACAGTTTGTAGGAGAATATAGGCAATGCCCCTCCAGCGCTGAAAAGAGAAAGAGGTTTCCAGTTAATCTTTTCGTTCTCTGGATTACTTTGGTTTCAAAATGTATTCATTTATAGTCAGATCATTATGTGGCTTCCATATCTTCAAGGATCCTTGCCTCACTAGTCATTAGAGTGAAGGTTTGATTACAAGCACCCTAAACTAGGCCCACGCTGCTAAGAGCTCTCTGTTGACAAGAGAAGACAACTGCCTTCACGCCTTGACCTGCAGAATACAGTAACCCACTAGCCACACTCGCAGTCCGCTCCACTCCCATCCCTCCTCACCCACCCCATTCCTTACAGTGCAGTCACCCCCAGAGAGCAGACCTATGTGATACTTGCCGTTTACTTCCTGGGGTGCTGGCCCCCCGAGAGCCAGGACTCGGCATATTCTGACCGTCACGTCTGTGATGCTCAGTGGGGAGTCTGGCACATAGAAGGTGCTCGGTGGATGTGTTGAGTACATAAATTAATGAATTAATCTTAGTACTTAACTAATTAATAACTGACAGATATCGGGGGTAAAAATGATCGTCGTGTGCTCATATACAGTTTAGTTTTTTGTGGGAGACAGAAAGACTAACCAGTGATGACAGAGAGCTGGAAGAAGAGCGAGCAGGGGACACTGAAGGAGGAAAATAATGAGACACGTGGCTGCCTGGGGCGGGGGGCAGAGATGAGGCCCGTCTCGTCTTTCCTCATGCTCCCAGTCAGACTTAATTACCCTTTCATCCAGGGTCCCATAACACGTCATCCTTGCTTCTCTGTAGGTCTTGTCACCATGGATTATAATTAACGGCTTTTCTGGCTTTTTCTCTGCTGGACTGAAATTCCAAACGCTGTGACTGCCGTGGACACGTGTGTGTCTGTAGCGTGTGCTGCGCGGTCAGTGGGTGAAGGAAGGGGCCGGGGACGTAAGGGTCCCCTGGTTAGTGAGATCTTTATTTCGGAGCCAGGTAGCAACGTAAGATTCGGAAATGGCGGCATCAGAAGAGAAAAGAAATGAGAAGATTTAAGTGACAGAAGGGATGGGAACGCGTTCCTAAGCCCCGCTGCGCTGTGAGGAGGCCACCTTGAACGTCGGAGAGCAGGCCGTGTGCCTGCGGCCAGGGCGGGCGCGTGGGCGCGGCTCAGCGCTGGAGTCTCCTTTTCCCGGGGTTACTGAGCACATGAAAACAAATGAAAAATTGCAGGTTGCCAGAGAGACAAAATTACAGGTTCTCAAATGCCTTAGGCACTGAAAAAGGCAATTTATTTGTCTCAAATGTCGAGTGTGAGTAGCACACTGTCTGCCCCACCTGGTGGCCATCCCACACGATGGAGCCGCTGCTGCATGGACACAGAGACTCGAACTGCGTGTTCTTAGGTCACTGTCTTTGAGGGGAAGGCAGCTTGTATTGCGTGGGGCGTCCAGACCAGGCTGCAGAAATTGGTGAGATGTCCCGATTTATATTCATTGTTTAATTAAATGATTATTCATTCACCTTAATCGAAGTGCAGATGCCTGTAAGATGTTCTTTAAAAACCGCCCTAAGAACTTTAACTGTCCGAGGGTATGTGCACTTGCACATGCATGTGTGCATGCCTAGGAAGGGGAGGATGGAGGCACCGCTCTGATGGGCATGGTCACGCCTTCTCTCTCCATCTTGTCAGGACTTCAGGATTCGGGGTGTACATGCCATCCCCCTGGAATATTTTTCAAGTCACAGGGTCAGGATTTAAACAGCCACATATGATTAATTATCGCCTTACACGCAGGGCTGACCCACTGCGGTAAGGGACTGACCTGTTGTAAGAACTTTTATACTGGTGATTTCAAATTCCTGCAGGGATAAATGCAGCTGTTTTAGAAACCATTTTTAATATTTTTGTTCATATGACATCTTTAGTTTTAGATATTTAATTTTCAACAGATATATCTGAATTAATCAGTTGACTTATATTCCCTAAACGATTCACATGTTAAACAGATGACAGGTGCTAGGAGATGAGAACTTATAGCAAAAGGTAGGAATATCTGGCCCCTGGGAATTTAGTCTCATGAGAACGATATAGAAGAAGCTCCAGATTTCACTGTATGTAGGAAATCATGACATTTATTAAGCTGTAAACAGAGTCCTGTAGCCTTGGCTAAAGTGTTGTCCAGGGTTTCATTTCATTACGTTCAGAAAGTGAGTAATTGAGAAGGAGCTCCTGGCAGTAAGGAAATCCTCTTAAATGGAGTTTGAACTGTGATCTCTTTTAATAATTCTGTTATGTGACAACAGTAGGCCATGGTCAGTTTAAGTGAAATATGTTCCAAATAAGAAATGCTCTTTCTTTCAGCTAGTGAATTCTTCTTTTAACATAAAGATAAACTTATACAGAGTAGAACTGCAAACAAATGCTAAAAATGCTGAGCTATAATAGATATGCACATATGCCCAAGGCTTACTCTTAAATGCCAAAAGTGGGGAAAGCACAGTAGATCTAGTGCAGTCAGATAGGTGATGGAAATATCAGTACATAGGTAAATAGAGAGGATCCATTTCAATAGTAAAAATCTTTTGAAGGCTAGACAAAATTTTCATAAGAAAGCAAGCATTTATCAGACATAGGAATGTAAGTTTCTTTGTTAAAAAAAAATGTATATGGTAATACCGTTGATTTGATTACTGCATGACCTGCATATTTTGAGAGACCATGTGTGGGCCAGATGGTGGCGTGGTGGTTAAGGCAGCTGAATCCCACATGGCATGGTTCTAGTCCTGGACCTGGAAACTTGGAAAACAGGTGCATGTGTATATGTGCCCAACCTCCCTAGAACAGAGTAGAGGAGAAGGATTGTGGCATGGCCATCCCCCCAGGACGATGATTTCTCTCTCTCTCTCTCTCTCTCTCTTTCAGTCTCTCTCTCTCTCTTTCTCTCTTCCTCTTTCTCTTTCTCTGGCAAGTGCACATGCCCTATAGGAGAACAAAAAAAAAAAAAAAAAAAACAAGAAAAAGCATGAATATAATCCTGTGAAGATGTACAATAACTAAATGCAAATAAGAAATAAAAATAAAATAATATTTTGAAAATGTTAACAGTGACCCTATTTAAAGAAAGGTGAAGGGACCAGCAGTTCGCGTAATGGCTATGTCACTGGACTCCCATGTAGTCGACTGTGGTTCGAGTCCTGGACCCGGAGGCTTAAACTCATGCCAGGTGCGTGTGTGTGCATGCCCAAGATCCTGAGAGGAGAACGGAGGAAAAGGGATTGCAGTGTGGCCATCCCCCCTGAGGGGTGATTTCTCGCTTTCTGTCTTTGTCTCTCTCTGTCATTCTGGAGAGTGCACGCATCCTATAGCAAAAACCTCTCCAAAGAAAAGAAAAAAAAAGAAAGGTGAAAATTATTTTAGTTTTTACTTCTTTTGCTTACTTAGTCCTTGAACATTTTTAAAAATAAGTATTGGTATTCACATAAAAAAGAGTGGACATAAGAGTAGGACTACGCATTTTTAGAAGTGTAATTAGAAATGCTTAATGGCTGCTGCTCTTATTAGGAAACCTGGCCTCTCGGGGGGCTGCTATTTGGGCTTCCTGGTGAGTTTCCTGATGAATCAAGAGGCAGAGGTGTCTCTAGCAGCTCAGTATAGTAGAGAATATTCACTTGCAAAAAAGACAGGCTATCAGGATTCTGAAGAAAATGTCTAAATAAAAGTTTATAAATATTCACAAACACACATACACAAAGGTTTTGACATAGGTCATGTGTGCTAATCGAAGACATAGAGTGAGAAATCGCCCTCCGGGAGGGATGACCATGCCACACTCTTCTCTCCTCCACTCTCGTCCTGGGGTGCTGGGCCAGCACGCATGCACACCTGGTGTGTGAGCCTAGCCTTCAAGTCCAGCATACAGACTGCGGTTGGCCATGTGGGAGTACAACGCCTGAGCCATTATGCCGCCTGCTGGCCCTATACATGTATTTTATGTCTCAGTGCTAAGGAACAGAATAGTTCATGTCTGAAAGTTACTTGCATTGCCTCTCCTCCATGCCGGAGCAATGGGGCAATGGCCAGTAATCTCCATCCCCTTCTTTGCGTTCCCAGGAGAAAAGGACAAAAGCCATGAGGGTGAATTCTAGTAAAACTATTCAACACTTGCAGAAGATAATGTGCCCCCTCTAACGCTATTCCTTCAGAGTGTTTTGACATGTGAGGGGCACAGCTGTGGATGCACTGCAGCAGTGTGCAGGGAGGGTGTGAGGGCACGGCTGTGAGGTGTGGTGCAGCAGTGTGCAGGGGGGGTGTGAGGGCATGGCTGTGAGGTGTGGTGCAGCAGTGTGCAGGGGGGGTGTGAGGGCACGGCTGTGAGGTGTGGTGCAGCAGTGTGCAGGGGGGGTGTGAGGGCATGGCTGTGAGGTGTGGTGCAGCAGTGTGCAGGGACAGTGTGAGGGCACGGCTGTGAGGTGTGGTGCAGTAGTGTGCAGGGACGGTGTGAGGGCATGGCTGTGAGGTGCCGTGCAGTAGTGTGCAGGGGGTGTGTGAGGGCACGGCTGTGAGGTGCCGTGCAGTAGTGTGCAGGGGGGGTGTGAGGGCACGACTGTGAGGTGTGGTGCAGCAGTGTGCAGGGGGGTGTGAGGGCACGGCTGTGAGGTGCCGTGCAGTAGTGTGCAGGGGGTGTGTGAGGGCACGGCTGTGAGGTGCCGTGCAGTAGTGTGCAGGGACAGTGTGAGGGCACGACTGTGAGGTGCCCTGCAGTAGTGTGCAGGGACAGTGTGAGGGCACGGCTGTGAGGTGCCCTGCAGTAGTGTGCAGGGACAGTGTGAGGGCACGGCTGTGAGGTGCCCTGCAGTAGTGTGCAGGGACAGTGTGAGGGCACGGCTGTGTGCAGGTGCAATAGAAGGCTTGGCAGAGAGGATGGCCAGTGGCCATGAGGGAGCTGAGTTAAGGCAGGTGTTGGGTGGAAGCGGATCGATGGTGGCCATGTGTTAGGTGACTGATCACATGGTGCTACAATTTTTGGAAAATGGGTGATAGAGTAGCCCTGGGTGGGAGTAAGGACCTCTTTACATTTAACCAAGAGCGTGATTGAAAATTCAAATTCCTGATTGGACTTTGCTCTCTTAATTGTGAAAACCATGGCCTTCATAATTGGGGAACGTGCAGTTCAGGATTGGGGTCATTAGAGGTGTAGCTAGCTGAACCTTGAAAAATAATTGTAACTAGGGCAGTCAAATCAAGGATATTACCCTAAACGTCATTTTCAACAGAGAACTTCATATTCTTTTGTCTTTTAAGTAACTGTCATTTTTTAAGAGATATTTTTCCTATAGGGCATGTGCACTGGCCAGAGACACACAGAGATAGATAGAGAGGCAGAAAGTGAGAAATCACTCCCCAGGGAGGATGGCCATGATGCAGTCTCTTCTCCTCTATTCCCCTATCGCTATTTAGGCCTTGCGTGCACACGTTCCTGGCATATTTCTTAAGCCATCCTGTCCAGAACTTGAACCGCTGTCGACTATGTGTGAGTCCAGCAACGTCACCACTATGCTACCTGCTGGTCCCAAGTTTCTGTCTTTTAAAAAACATATTGTGAGCTGTAGAGATACACAGCAACAGAATGTAAGTAAGACACTGGCTTGTCAGAAGTCATGATGCATTTTCTTCTAAATTACGTTATGACTTTTCTGACAACCTAATAGAGTAAGAAAGACAAAAAATATAAAAAACAAAACAAAACAAAACACAAAAACCAAAACATCATTAACCTACGATAGTCCTTAACAAAAAGAATAGTTCTGCTTTTGTCTTAGGATAAGAGTAATTTTCAAGTTACTTTAATAATAATAGGGTGATTCCAAATGGGTGACAAAGGACAGTTACTAGCAGGTGTGGTTTTCTTAATTGGCCATGGCTATACAAATGGCTGTGGGTTTATTTCTTTAAAACTTATCTTTTGGTAAAAGCATGAAGAGCAGATATAAGTCATTTTATTACTCAAAATCAAAAAACAAATGAAAAAGAGAAAGTTGTGGCTATGAGCACTCCGTGGGCGTGTCTTCATTGTGACTGCGTGCAGGACGCAGTGGTGACAGGGCACAGAAGGGCCCCTTTGTTGCCAGATGCAGAAGGGGTTGAGGTTTTAGTCTTTGAGTGGATGCACAGCAAGGGCCAGATTCATTCAACATCAAATGATCAAAAAGGTCCTCGTGAAGTTACCAGTGAGATGCTTTTTGGTCATTTCTGTTTTTGTATCCCTGCATCAGTGGAACACAGTTCATTAATAATCAGAACCTTTTCTTGACAAGGTGAAAGCAGAACACCAAAGCATTGTCACAGACTTCTGGTAGAAGTGTGTGTCTTCCTCTGCCGCCCCCAAGAAGACTTGCAGTCAGCCAGCTTTCCACCCACTGGCACAGAACCTTCTCTAGGAGTGACTCCAGTGTTGGATTGAGGAAGGTTTCCTTTGAGTATCAGTTTGAAACTGGCCTAATAAGACCTTCCTTAAACAACTCTTCGAATAGAACTATCATATCATCCAGCAATTCCACTCCTGGGTATCTACCCAAAGGACAGAAGAACGCTCAGTTGGAAAAGCGCTTGCACAACTGTATTTATTGCAGCCTTATTCATGATTGCTAAGACATGGAGTCAACCCAAATGTCCACAAACAGATGAATGGACTGAAAAACTGTGGCACATACACTCCATGGAATACTATTCAGCCATAAAAAACAAGGCCCTGCAATTTGATAGAAAGCGGACGAATATGGAAGATTTGTTGCTGAGTGAAGCAAGTCAGGCTATGAAAGAGAGACATTGTATGTCTCCACTTAACATATACCGACTGTCTGCACACTATGGTAGAGACTGAAAGTCTGGAGAACATAAAAGCATTAAAAATTGTTGTGGACACTAGGGACAAAGTGGAAAGAGAATGTGGGAGGAGCAAAGCGAAGGAAAGGAAATTTGGGAAAAATAGAGAGGTAAGACACTTGTGGGACACAAATACAATTTATTATCTGTTGATTAGGATGTGTATAGTATTCTCAATGAGCTGGACTGAGGTGTACATCATGCTGGGTAAATTCTCTTTATAATCTAAATGATGTATAGCAATTGAATGTATGAATAATAATAATAAATACATAAATTAAAAAAAAGACTCTTAATGATTTATATTACTCTCGACAAGGGTCCAGCTGTTTATAGAGATGCTCCGGCAGCATGCTGGCTTCTCCATCTTAGCTCTATTTTTCAGCATTTCTCCTGGGGATGTGGGCAGCTGGTTTCAAGTTGGTATCTCACTATGCCAACCTTCTGCCTAGCATGACCCTGGGCACATCTAGGTCGTCAGTGAATATGTATTTAATATATGGGGCAGGAATGCCTCCACTCCGACCCTTCCCAATATTAAACACCTCCTAATCCTGCAGGACTCAGCCTGTCCTACCCTGGGTTGGCCTGCGGTGAGGCCTTCAAGGGTGCTGTGCCTGCCCAGGCACAAAGCACCGAAGCGATCCAGTGCTCAGGCAGTTACTACACCATCGACCATCGGGTGCACAGGGCTGGTGCCATGTCTGAGATGCAGCGTGTTGTCCACTTAGAATAAGGCAGACTGGTGCCAGAAGGTGGTAGGGGAGAGTTTACATCCACTTAGCAGGATAACTACTGTGACGGGAGTTTAAATGTCTGGCCATGCCTCAGTGGTACACTGGATCTCGTCAGTAATAACCTGTTTTATAACTAGAGGCTGATTTAATTGACCAGAGTCAATGGCTCTTAGGAATGCAAGTGGAAATAATAAATATAATTCACCTCACAGTATTCTCTGACTATGTAGTTCATTCAGGGCACAGTAATTTGGAGTATATTTGCCAGAGAGAAGTACACAAAGGCAAAGATGATGAGGTTGCTTGAGATGGGGACAGTGACTGTGGTCCTTCAGGGTGACTGAGTGGCAATGAAGTGGGAGCGATTGTGCACAGATTTGCACAGACAGAAAGGGATGGCCTGTGAGAATGGTGCTTACCACAAGGCCACATGGACGTTCCAGAATGATGTAAAATTAGGGGGAAAATACCACCAATTCAAATTTTTTGTTGTTGTTGTTGGAGAAGTTTTTGCTATGGGGTGCATTCACTCACCAGAGACAGAGAGAGACAGAGAGACAGAAAGCAAAAATCACTCTCCGGGGGGGATGGCCATGCCACAATCCCTTCTCCTCCACTCTCTTCTTGGGATCTTGGGCACACACGCACACACACCCAGCGTGAGTTTAAGCCACCGGGTCTGGGACTCAAACCATGGTCGACTACATGGGAGCCCAGTACATAGCCGTTATGCCAACTGCTGGTCCCCCAATTCAAATTTTACTGTGAATGTAAGCCAACCTTCTCTCTGTGTCTTTCTCTGTCACTGTGTCTCATATAGAAGTTTTTGTCAAATTACTGAGAAGCCATAAACACAGGACCAAATGGTGGACCTCAGCTAATCCACCTTGAATGTGGAAATATTACTTGCCCTCCCCTGTGGCTCCTGGAAAGTTTGGTTTTCATTTCCATTTTCATTTCGTAGGGGAGCTACACCTGGCACATCACATGCACTGAGTGAACCTCTGCACCAAACGGGGTGCCCAGGCTCCGTTCTGGTCTTCCCAACCACAAGACCCTGGAGCCAACAGAGTGACAGGAAAAGGGAAGTTCACATTGTAACATATGCAGACGTTGAGAAAATTAACGTCATAGTAGGTCAACCTTTGCTTAAAAAATGGCAGAAGATAACTTTCATGTAAGCATCTTGGGACTTGATGTGTAAACTCTAAATATTTATGTTGATTTTTTTTTGAGTGATAGATTTTGGATTTATTCATGACATTCTCATTACCCAACCAGAAGAACTAAAATCCATTAAATACCCCTTATTCTAAGGCAGAAGGGAAATACAACACAGTTTAAGTTTGAAATTGCCTTTCTTTGTTATTTGGCTTCTATGATTTTCAGTCTTTTTAGCTAAATCAGTAATACCTATCGTACTGGGTTTATAGACTGAAAACTACTATGTTCTGAAACAATGAAAAGTGAGCAAAAGAATGACTCTTCACAGCAGCTGTGAACTGCTGGTTCAGGGCTGAGTGTTAGTTGTCACTTTCTAGGCAGTCAGTCATGGGAGGGAGCTATTTATCACAATGTTCTAAGATTGTCTGAGGAGGAAAACTGGGATATTCTGGTCATAGACTGGGAAATTAGAATCTTTGTATTTCCAAGTGGAGTCGATCTCACTGATGGCAAGGTGTGTGTGTGTGTGTGTGTGTGGTGGTGGTGAGTGGGACTGCAGAGAAGGAAACATTGCGAGGCTCTTGCCAGAGGTGGGGAGTCCATTATCACTGAGGACTTGTGGTAATGATGCTCAGGCTGGAGAGAGGCCATGACCTGGTCCCCATGCATGCCATGGAAGGAGAGAGAGACCAGGTCTGGAGAAGAGGGTGGTATACAAGGATGGGGTAATTCTTAGAAAGAAGCACTGTAAGATGAATGCGCAATGATGCTAGGAGAATCAACAGTAAGCTCAGAAAGCATTCACGCTTTTCAAGGCCATGTGCGAGAGTATTTTTACCTGAGCTAAATAAAGGTGCAGGCAGGGGGCTTTTTTTGGGGGGAGGGGAGAAATTGATTTCCATTTCAGTTCTCTGTCTATTGCAGATGAGGACAGTTATTTAAAACAGACTAGGTTCCCGGCATGAAAGGACTCAGGAGCCTGGGAAGATACCAGATTAAAGGGGCATGGCAATTCAAGGCAGGCGTCATGGTATATGACCCACAGTCACATGGGGCCTTGTGCTCAGAAAGATACCATACTTGTTTTCACACTCTTTGTCACAATTCTGAAACTCTTTATATGTTTTGAGTGACAGACCCCACACGTTCATTTAAATCGAGTCCTGCAGATTATGTAGGTAGCTCTATGTTTTGAGAAGTAGATGATAATGACAGGAGGATGTGCAGACTAACTCCAGGATGTGTGCATGACTACCGCTAGGGTCAGAATTCAGCTGAGAGTGACAAGTGTGGCCCAGTCAGTTTCTTGGTTCTATCACTAGAAATTGAAGTCATGAAGAACAATCTGGGTTGGAAGATAGATTCTCTGGCTTAAAAAATATTTTTTCTAGGGAGAGTTAGATTTACTATCTAACAATAATAATATAATAGTTGAACATTAGAACAGGAATGTTCAACTATCATAATCTTTTCAGACAAGTCTGATTAGAAGGTATTTTTATTGTCAAATTATTATTCATAATCCTCTGAAATGTGAATCTAAAAATTACGCCACTTGAAGGGGGCTGATAGCACTTTCAGCATTGTATCTAATTAACTTTTTTGGTGAAAGACACTGAAAACACGAATCATAGGTGCTTTTGCATTATGTATGTGGATTCCTGAGGTGCAGGTGAGGATACCTTGACAGGCACAGAAGAAGGAGGTCACAGCATTTGTGATTACATGGTTAGCTATCTAGAAGACAGAGAGAGAGGAAAAACAATCACTTCCATAAACATTTCCTAAAACTGGATTCAGGCCCCACATTCTGAAGCCAATATATTGAACTTTCATACTTTGGTACTCCCTTTCCTGCTAATGTACCCCAACCCAAAGCCGTTGTGAATGGGGTCACTGTCCATACCTCTAGGGCCCTGATGGTCATGGCCAGATGTGCCTACCCGTTGGACCAGCAGATGCTCCAAGACCCTTGTTCAAAACAGAAATTATTATGTCAAACTTCCTGTGTTTGGAGTTGCCCCAGTGGCTTACTTGCAATCTAATAATGACGTCTGCTGATAAAGTCTTCCATACGTACCTTGCACCATGATTCTAGGCTGTATTTATTGCACACTCCAGAGACAAGAAGAATATTAAGTTCCTATGTCATGATCGAGAACTATGTTTTGTACATCCTTTCCTTGGATGAAGTGACAGATCAAACTTTCTAACCAATTTTTGAAATTCGGTTCTTTGGTTCCTTAATACTGAATTCTGAGAGTTCTTTGTATAGTCTACATAAATGATTTTTATCAGGTATGTTTTTCTCCTAGGTTGTGACTTGCTTTTTTGTTCTCTAAGCAGTGTCTTTTAAAGAGTAAAAGATTATTATTTTGATTAAAGCTAGTATTTACCTTTATTGATTATGTTTTTACTGTTATTATAAAGGCTTTTTTCCTATATTTCTTCTAGAATGTTAGTAATTTTAGATTTTATAGTTTTCACTATTGTCTATTATGAGTACGTTTTCTTTTTCTTTTTTTTTTTTTTTTTTTCGGAGAGGTTTTTGCTATAGGGTATGTGAGCTCACCAGAAAGACAGAGAGAGACAGAAAGACAGAAAGCAAGGAATCAGCCCCCAGGGGCAATGGCCACACCGCAATCCCTTCTCCTCCATCCTCCTCTCAGGATCTTGGGCACGCATGCACACACGCCCGGCATGAGTTTAAGCCACCAGGTCTGGACTCGAACTGCGGTCGACTGCATGGGAGTCCTGCGGTCGACTACATGGGAGTCCAGTGACATAGCCATTACACCAACTGCTGGTCTCTATTATGAGTACGTTTTCTATATGGTGTAAGGTGTGTATCAAAATGTTTTTACACTTGTGTATACCCAATAGCTTCAGCATACTTTGTTGAAAGAACAGCATGTCTCCACTGAGTTGCCTTTGCAAATTTCTCAAAAGTTAGTTGTCCAAATATGTATTGATCAATTTCTAAACTGTTTTCTTCATTGATCATTGACTTCGTGCTAACACCACACTGCCTCATTGCTTTACTATCTTCCATGCAGCTGCTCAACATCCAGCAGTTCTTCTAGCTTTTGGAACACACGGAATATAGTTCTGAGGGTTCTAATACACAGACTTACTAATTCTAGCTGGTATCTCACTTCTGAGTTGGTTTCCATTGACGACTTTGTGTTAATTATGGGTCCTATTTTCCTATGACTTTGTATACATGGTAATTTTTTGTTGGATCCTAGATACAGAAAATTTTTCCTGATTGGATACTGAATTTTAAATTTTTTTTTAAATTTACTTTTTTGTAAAGTCACAGAGTATTAATGAAGTCTGGTTTGGACATAACTAATACATGTAAACTTTTTTTTACCTTTTTATTATTATAATAATAATTATTTGCTGTACACTTAATTGCTGTATGTCATTTAGCTTGTATGTGTAGTTTTGTTTCTGGGGGCCAGGAAGTCATCTGGAAGCACTTTGACCTTTTCTGAACTTGAACTTAAGAGTTGTAGGCGGGAGCAGGGCAGCATTAGTTTGGATGAATATTCCCCCCCCCAAGATACATGGGGTCCTCTCACAAGCGCCCCATCAGTTAAGCGATCTCTGCCCTGCCTGGTGGGAAAGGGCACGATTTATCGCCATGTGCGAGCTCCAAGTCCTCTTCCTTTTCAGGTGATTGTCCCTGACCTTCACTATTCCTTGAAATGCACGTGCTGATCATTATCAGCTGGGTTGGTAGGGGTGCTGCTCTCGGGCGTTAAAGTCCTTCCCCAGGCATGTCCTCTCTGCCATGCGCTCGGTAAGCTCCGCAGCCTGGCCTCTCTGGGCATCTCACGACCAGGCCCTCTTCAGCCGCTCCTCCCTCTGCTGCAGTCCGGGAGTCCTTTTCGTGAGCTGGAGCGATCCGTACTCAGCTTACCTCATTTGCTTCCCATCTTTCAGAGGTCATAGGTTTTGTCTCGCTTTTTGTTTAATTGATCTAAGTAGAAAGGTAAACCTGGTCCCTATTATTCAGAAGTGGAAGTTTAACAAAGATTTGTTAAGTGTCCTACCTAGTGAAGCAGTGGATAAGTTCACATGACAGTTCTCAGGGTGGGAGTAATATTTGGTACTTTTTAAGGAGGGACTCTGTTCTGTGCATCCAGATTGTATAAAAGCATTTATTTTATTGACCTGTTACTAGGTTCTTTTAATTTTACGTTTGGCATTAAAGTACTATGTAGCTATTAAATGTGAAAAACATTTATAAAAGGGATGAAATGATTTATAGAGCCCAGTGCAAAAGAAATAATGAAGTCTTATGCCCCTTACCTTAGGTTAGTTGGGGGATATGAGTACATTCTTTCCAGTTTAGCTTCACCTGTCAACATCCACAACTGGCATTAGCTTTCTATCCATGGACTTGGAATACACCACATAAAATTTTCTCCCTTCTTTCCTTCTCCCAGTGTGCTCGGTATGACAATGCCTTCATCGCAGAGATCCTGATCGACAGAGGCGTCAACGTCAACCACCAGGACGAAGACTTGTGGACCCCAATGCATATTGCCTGTGCGTGCGACCACCCCGACATTGTCCTGCTCCTTATAGTCGTAAGTAAACCCACTAGCTTGTCGGCCACGTGGGTATGTGGAGGCATAGAAAAGACCACATGTGTCTTAATACTGCGTTTACAATGTGGAATGTGTTGGTTGAGAAAAAAGTGTCTATCATTGTTCATTCACCAGAACATAAGAAGGGACTGAAGGTGTGGGTCATAGATTTCCTTGGAAAGTTGTGTCTATGCCAGGCCAACCTCTACTCTTCCTGTGTTTCCATAGAAAGTATATACCTTGGTACAAATCAGTCTTAACTAAAATGGCTCCATCATTTCTTTCTTCAATTAATTCCCAATTCCTAAATTTTAAGCTGAATAGACACATAATCATAAGTAGATAAAGCTTACATCACATCTTTTTTTTGGTTAGATAGAGCTAATAAAAAAAACATTTATACCATTTGTTTACATGAAAATAAAAGCTTCAAATAGGAAATCATTGGTGTTTGTAGTTGTCATTTTGACACATTGATTCCTACACACCCTTTACTTTGGAATTGAGTTTTCTTTTTTCTCCTTTTTTTTTTTTTTTTTCCTAATTAGCTTGTCTCTAAAATATTTTAAGAAATTTTACAAGATTTCTAAAGCACATGCTGGGGCATAACAGTAAAAATTATTTGGGTCTTTTGATTTTTCTTTATTAATTAAAATTATCTAATTCTCTAATGATTTCCTCTTACGTACCTGACTTCTTGCACACATTATTTCACATAAGATCTCTAGATTTTACATACAAATTTACACTCAAATACATTATGAAACTTGCCAAAGGCCAAATATCAAATTGTAGAGCTGAGCCAAAGTTCACTAAGGCCATCCCTTTTTTTTTCTTTTTTTTGGAGAGGTTTTTGCTATAGGGTGTGCGCGCTCGTCAGATAAACAGAGAGAGACAGAGAGACAGAAAGCAAGAAATCACCCCACCAGGGGGGATGGCCACGCCGCAATCCCTTCTCCTCCATTCTCCTCTCGGGATTTTGGACACGCACACACACGCGCCCGGCATGAGTTTTAAGCCACCGGGTCTGGGACACGAACCACGTTTGACTATGTCGGAGTCCAGCGACATAGCCATTACGCTAACTGCTGGTCCCAGGCCATCCCTTTTTCGCAGAGCCATGCTGCCTGCTCTGACAGCTTACCATGTATTTGATGTCTGTTCATATAGAAACATTTTCTCTCCTAAATACAGGGATTAGAAGTCTGTAGTCAAGGCGTCAGGAGGGCCACACTTCTCCATGAGTTCTGGAGAAGATTCCTATATTGGGTCTCGTAGGGTTCCTTGGCTGATAGATGCATCGCTCCCTTGCTGTCTCCATTGTCACATGGCTTCTGGGGGCTGTGTCCAAATCTCACTCTCCTTTCTTTTATGACGACCCCACCCATTGGCTGTAGGGCCCACTCCAATGCAGTATGACCTCATCTTTACTTGATGATATCTGCAAGTGTAGACATAAGGTCACATTCACAGGTCCTAGGCATTAGGACTTGGACACATAATACTTTGGCTATGTAGCTTTATAAAACACTGCTGGATATTAGTAATTATTTTTTGTATAGCCCTCTCTACGTTTCAGGCATTATCCTATGTGCTTTTAAATGATTAACTCACCTAATGTTCTCATAATCCTGTTACATAGGTGCTAGCTCTTTCTTGCTTTTTTATAGATAGATGAGGTAGCTGATGCATACAGAGGCTCGTCTACCTGCTGAAGGCCAGATAGCAGCAGTAGAGACAAGATTTGATCTCATAAAGCTAGCTTCAGACACAGGGCCCACAACTACTCTGATCTGTTGTTACATTGTTTATCATGTAATTCCTAGAGAATTTAAAGTCCTACATGTGGGCTAATAAGATCGTGATTCCCATTGTAATATTAGGCGTTTTCCTATAAAGCAGGATTTTCTAAATGGATTATTTAGAACTGTGGAGGAATAATATATAACGTTGTATATAAAGTTCATTTTAATTATTCATGATAGCTTGTCCTTTGAAGTCACTGTGGACACAAGATTGATGAGTATTATGCCGTTGTTCTAAGGGGAGATTTAAAGTTAGGTTCCTACAAGCCTCTGGTCACAGCATTTCCAACAGCAGGTCAGTACATGACCTCATCATATGTGTATTTCTAGTTGAGGACATGTTATTGCATGTATAATGTTGACTCGTTAACATTGGACTCAAGCCGTCAGCACTGTACCACTTCCTTGAGTGAAACTTATCCTACATACGTAGTTTCTCCATTCCAGCACTTCCTATAGTTAGGAACACGGGACAGCAATATAGCAAGACACTTAGAAACTTTTTTAAAGCTTGACTATGTGGCATTAAATAGACCACAAGAGGACACTTGTGTACACTATAAAAGCTGAAGCCAGAGACGCAATATCACACAGTTTGACCTCAGCTGTGAACGTGTATATTGGGTGATAAAAGTTTTCTTCATTCTGTGCAGGCTTACGAATGGCCATAAAAGTGATGTGAGTATTGCTTTGGGGGTTCTAAATACATTTTAGCATGTGAGAAAATGTGCAAATATGGAATGCATGAATAAGAAGAATTGACTGTATTTATCCCCACACAAAATACTGGCACTATTCAGATTTTTAAGTGTGAGATAGAAATCATCCAAACACTGTATACCAGGAAGTGGAATAGATCCAAAAATGAGGGATTTCTACAATATAGTCTCAAAGCTTTGACAAAAACATCTCATTGTTATTAAAAAAATTTCTAAATATATTTAAATAGGACTTCACAATTTTCTATTTTACTAGTATTACCTCACTAGGTATGAAGAGCCTTTACATCCCATGAGCAGTACAAGTATTATATAATTCTTATTTTTATATAAAAATATCTTGGTATATATTTATATTTTTATTTTATATAAAAGTATTTTCTGGGCCAGTAGGTGGCATGTAGGTTAAGGCAGCTTTATGACACATGGCCAAGTCTGTGATTTGAGTCCTGAGCCCAGTAGCTTGAAAACCATACCAGGCACATGTGCAGCAGGTCCAAATTCTGAAGAGGAAAACAGAGGAGAAAGGACTGTGGCATGATCATCCCCCGGGGGTGGGGGGGATTTTCCACTTTTTCTTTCTCTGTCTCTCTCCAGCAAGCAGACACATCCTATAGCAAAAATTAATAATAAAAGAAAAAATTCTAACTTGCACTATATTCAGTAGCCAGTGCTCTATAACTCAAGCTTTTTTTCGTTTTTATTAAAATAGTTCCAAAATAATTTGTTCTTTTCCAGATTTTTCTTTTTTAAGGTTTTTTGTGTTTTTTTTTTTTTTTTTTTTTTTGCCGTCAGGTACATGTGCTCACCAGAGAGAGTGAAAGAGAGACAGTGAAAGGGAAAGTGAGAAATCACCCCTGAATGGGGATGGCCATGCCACAATCTCTTCTCCTCCATTATTCTCTCCCAGGATTTTGGTCACACGCAAATATGTGCCTGGCGTAATTTTCAAGCCACTGGGTCCAATACTTGAACCATGGTCAGCCCTGTGGAAATCCAGTGCCTTAACTAACACATGACCTGTCGGTCTTCTTCCAGATTTTGAGGCTCCTTTTTATTATTCAAGATTAAATCTCCAAGGCTGACAGTGATTATCTTAAACCATGTCATTTTTTAAAAATTTTTGACTTCATGTCTGTTTTACCATTTCATTTTCCTATGTGTTTATATGTGTGTATATGTATTTATATATGTATTTATATATGTTTGTGTGTATATATAGGGAGAGAGTGAGAGAGAGAAATTCAGCTATGCCCTTTATAAATGTTTTAAAAATATCCTCAGAATGTGCTCAGTCACTTGCCTGCTGAGAGAGGAATAATAGATTTTGCTCTTTTAGATCATGTGATTTCATAGGTTATGGTCTCTGAATAACCTTATTCAAGTCTCACTTCTCTTCTGATATGATTTTGGATTGAAGGTTTCCATTTATCTGCAGCATGCTACATCTGAATTTTCACATTTAATTTTACAGTGTGGCTGCAGGTGCTAAGCTGTTCTGTGTTGTTAGCAGTTCTAACATTTTGGCAAATATGCACATTTTAACAGTACATTGTATTTCAAATATAAGAAAAAATTACTTTTACATGTATGTTAATCATTTCTAAGGGAAAATAATTGAGTGAAGCTCCTTCTCATGCTCATATTCGAGTAACTAATTAATCATCTAGCTTTTTACTTTTTATTTGAAAAATTTGGGGAGGAATGGGTTTGATACCTCATGTGTCCTGGAACCACTTAGTAAATGTACTGTAAGTCATATATATACAGCAAAATTCAAGGAATTAATGAGTAGAGAGCAAAAGGAATAAAACATTACTGTAGTTTTATTATTTATTTATTTTTGAAGAGGTTTTGCTATGGAGCACATGCGCTGGCCAGACAGACAGAGACAGAGAAACAGAAAGCAAGAAATCACCCCACCAGGGGGGATGGCCACGCTGCAATCCCTTCTCCTCCGTTCTCCTCTTGGGATCTTGGGCACGCACATACATGCACCCGGCATGAGTTTTAAGCCACCGGGCCTGGGACGCGAACCATGGTCGACTACATGGGAGTCCAGCGACATAGCCATTACGCTAACTGCTGGTCCACTGTAGTTTTATTTTTAAAAGGGTAACAAGCAGTAGCAAATTGTTGAATGGTTACTTTTATGTACTACCAAGAGATTTTTTTTTTTTTTTGGAGAGGTTTTTGCTTTAGGGCGCGTGTGCTCGCCAGACAGACAGAGAGACAGAGAGACAGAAAGCGAGAAATCACCCCCCAGGAGGGATGGCCACGCCGCAATCCCGTCTCCTCCGTTCTCCTCTTGGGATCTTGGGCACACATGCACACGCGCCCGGTGTGAGTTTAAGCCACCAGGTCCGGGACTTGAACTGCGGTCGACTACGTGGGAGTCCAGTGACATAGCCATTATGCTAACTGCTGGTCCCTACCAAGAGATTTTTAAGGTATTTTATCTTTGAAGTGATACGTCATAGGAAGAAATATTAGCACATGGGTAGTCATTTGCGAAGTGAGGCTCAGCAGTGACCTCGATGTTGTTTTGCTTTGGTAACAATGACGTGATCTGTGGAAATTGCAATGAAAGTTTTCCCAACCCTTGGCCTTTTTTGACTGCACACGTGATGAGAGAAACTTCTTTACGGAGTGTGTCATGGACTGTACCTAACGGAGAGTGTGAGCCAGAGGGCTTTAGCCAGTGTTGCAGGAAACCAGTGAACTCAGTAATTCTGTCATAGCTGAGATGGTAAATGATTTGTTTTAGGCGGGCTACAAGGACAGATAAAAATGCACTCACTCCAAGTTTTCCCCAGTAGTTGCACGTGGTACCCGAGTTACCACCTGCTTCGTAAAATCCTACATGGATTTCTTAGACAGCAGGAAAGGCCTGTTCTTGCTGCTTCAGGAGGTTATGCTCTTCCCCGGGAATTCTGTGTAAATTTAGTGGTTCAAGGTAAACCTGATCTTCCCAGATGAACACTGGGGGAAGACTCTGGACAAGTACCTGATTATCAACTTTTTATGTAAATCGCGAAACATAATATTTGATTTCTTTCTCAGCAGCTGTCTTGCCTCTGACTGTACTCAGAAAATTGAAGTCTTCAGGCCTGAATGCCTTCAGCTTCCTCTGACAAACTCTTTAATTCTTTTCCTATTCATGAGTGGCCTTTTTCTCCATTCTTAAGGGGAATGTTTTTTCTCCTGTGCAAGCTATATCCTTTTTCGATTCTTTTTTTTTTTTTTTTTTTTCTTTTTTTGGAGAGGTTTTTGCTATAGGGCGCGTGCGCTCGCCAGACAGACAGAGAGAGACAGAGAGATAGAAAGCAGGAAATCACCCCCCAGGGGGGATGGCCACGCCGCAATCCCTTCTCCTCCATTCTCCTCTCAGGATCTTGGGCACGCACGCACACGCGCCCGGCGTGAGTTTAAGCTGCCGGGTCCGGGACTCGAACCGCGGTCGACTACGTGGGAGTCCAGCGACATAGCCATTACGCTAACTGCTGGTCCCCCTTTTTCGATTCTTAATTGCCTCCTCATCATGGGTTTTCTCTTCCCTCCCTTATTTTCACAGGGACATTCTACTATACTTTCTCCTTAATTCATAGCTTGTGTCTTAATATCTTCCAATAACTAAGATAATAAAACATTTTAACACAATCAAATATATTTCCTTGAATGATTTCCCTATCATCCATCTCATTTTCATAGTTTAGCTTCTGTGAAGAATATGTCTTTGCCGACTCCAACTTATCATCTCTGGCCACTCCTCAGTCCAGTCAACCTGGTTTCAGTCCACTCAGGCCCCTCGGAATGCCCTTGCCAACAGCACTTTGGGCACCGTTGTGCAAACCAGTAGATTCAATTTAATTGTTTATCCTACTTAACTTAGATCACTTGGTCTAAAGACAGATTGACCAAAGAAGGAAATTGGGAGACATCCAATTTTTTACCCAGGGTTATGTATTTGGGCGTGTCTGAGTAAGAATCTGAAAGACGCTACTCTGGCTCTTAGGCCCTTTTCGTGGCCGTTGACAATAACAGACTGTTCTTAGTTTTGTTTCCGTAAATTTACTGCCACCTAAACTCCCCCGTCACTAAAGTCTGTGGTGAAGGTTCTGAGTTTTAACAGTGATCATGACCATAAAATTAGATTTTAGAAGTCAAGTAATAAAGCATCATTTAAAAAACAGATCTGGAAGGTTTCTGGTGTTGGACCAGATATTCTCAGAAGTTGTGATTGCTGTCCTTACAATGAGAAAAAGTCTGAACCTGTTGAAAATCTGTGACAACAGTTGGACCCATCAGAAATAGTTTTCAAAGAAAATCTTATACTCTTCCCCCTAAATCCAAGAGACGGGTCCCTCCAGATTCACAGCAGGACTTGGAGGGACGTCTTCACAGTTGTGAACCAGTAGAAACATTTAAATAGTCATCTTGAGATAAGAGGCTGAGTGTGGACTAGTTAAAGCGTAAGAGTAAGAGAATCTTGGGGGCCATAGTCTTCAGGACTCCTCATTTTCCTGATATTTAGTTCTACGAATCTCACTAAGTTGTAGCAAAGATCCAAAAAGATTTCACTATCACTCTGGCAGGAGCAGATGAATATTAATCACTGTTTATGCCCAGTGTATTCCCCATAAAAACAAGCCTATTCTCCATGGACAAAGACTTTACCAGAGCCTTATCCTACCAGGAAGATGTCTTTATTCCTACTCTGGCCCCTTCTAGATTTTCTATCCCGCCCAAGGAGAGGAGGGAAGCTAGACCACTGGGTGAACATCATGACCACAGTGCCAAGACACAGCCTCCTGAAAGACTCGGGTTAGGCAAAGATGACAGAGTACTCTCCCTCCCACACCTTTTATCACTGTGCCATGAAGGCTTCCATAGAGCAACAGTGGATTACAGCCAAAAGAGCTGAAAAGACAAGACTCTCTAAGAAATTTTTAAGGAAGCCTGAAGTCATGAGCAGACACTAATACAACGATACTGGAGGAGCTAGAAGTTTCTGGCAGGAAGCACTAAACACAACTGAACTGCTAGCCAGATCAAAATAAATCCTCACCCTCCAGACCATTTACCTCAATTATTAATATCATTATTTGGTAATCAACCAAACATTTAAAAGCATATAAAACAAGGAAAATAGTTTGAGGAAATCAAGCAAGTATCAAAACCAGACTCAGACATGGCATAGATGTTAGAATTATCAAACAAGACATTAAAACCAACTATGAATTGTATACCCGGGGTTCTAATGGGCAGAAAATGTTTAGGAATAGATGGATAGTGAGAACAATGAGATAGAAATGCTAATAAAGAATCAAGAAGAAATTCTATAAGTCAAAAACACTGCAACAGAAATGAAGAGCACCTTTGGTGGGCTCCTCAGTAAGCTAGACATGGCCAATGAATGAATGAGTGAGCCTCCTCCGATCCGCCAACAGAGCTGAAATGCAGAGAGAACAAAGAATGGCAGCCTGTAGAACAGCATTGGGAGGTCTGACAAATGTATACGGGAATGCCAGAAGAAGAAGAAAGAACAGAAAAGATATTTGATGAAATAATGGCCAAAGACTTTTTGAAGTTAATGACAGACATCAATCCACAGATCCAAAATTCAGAGAACACCAAGCAAGATCAAGACAAACAAAACCCTTATATATAATACTTATATATATAATACTTAAGAATATCATATTTAAACATCAGAAATCCAGATAAGAAGAGACCGTTCTGAAGAATCCCAGACCGAAAAGTACCTTACCAATAGAGAAATGAAGATGAGAATTATAATGGGTTTCTCTTTAGAAATCATGATACCAAGAGTGGAGTGAAATACTTAAACTGTTAAAGGTAAACAGGAACAACCTAGAGTTACATGCTCGATGAGATCATCTTTTAGTTGTGAGGAAGAATTAGAGATTTTACCAAATGAAAACTGTAGAAGTTCATTGTTATCAGATTTCTGCTGTACCTGAAGCAGGAAAATTATATAGGTCAAAACTGTTGACCTCTTTGATGAAAATAGAGCATTATAAAAAGAATAAATGCAATAAATGCCACAGAACTTTTATTTTTCTCATTGTAAACTTATCTAAGTGATAGTTATTTATTTAAACTAATGATATTTTAATATATTCAGTGATTATAGCATGTGGATAACTAGAAATATCACATTATAAGGCCTGTACTGCACATGAAGTTGTATAATATCATTTGAAGAGGGACTTGAATTAGTTGAAAATCTGTATTGGAAACAGATGGTTAAAAAATAAGTATAATAGTTATGCTAAAATGATATAAAATGAAATCATATTCTCAGTTATACCAGTGAAGACAGAAAAGGAAAAAAAAATAGGAACAAAAAGCAAATACAATAAATATTAAAAGTTACAAAAAGTTATATTATTTCAATTATATCAGTAATTGCTGCAAATGTAAGTGGTCCAAGCACCAATTATGAAAGACCCAGGTTGTCTGAGTAGATAAAAATGTAAGACCCAACTTTACGTTGTCTACAAGAAATCACACTGAATATAAAGATGTGGGCCAGCTAATGGCATGGTGGTTGAGATGGCTGGATCCCACAAGGCCAGCTGCATGGTTTGAGTCCCAGACTGGTGTCTTGAAAAATACTCTAGGTACGTATGCATGTGTGCCCAAAATTGCAAAAGGAGGAATGGAGATGGACTTGCAGTGTGTTCACCCTACCTGGGGAGTACTTTCTCACTCTCCCTCTCTTGTTCTCTGTCTCTTACCAGTGAGTACATGTGCCCTCTAGCAAATAGCAAATGTATGTAAAGAAGTAGATTGGTTAAAGAGAGACGGAGGGCCCAAAGGTGGTACTGATGGTGGGGCAAAGAAGCTTGACACTGGAGCCACACGGGAGGCCTGGGTTCAGATGCCCAGTCAGCTCGGATATGTCAGAAGTCCCCTGGGCACACTCGTGATCCTGGCTGACGGCACAGCTTGGGGGAGGATCCCAGAGTGGCCAAACCCTGTCAACAGTAATTCTCTGTCTCTCTCAAATGTAAGAGTGAGATATCTAGGAAACCCTCAAATACTTGGAGATAAAACAGTACACTTCAAAATTATACATAGGCCAAAGAAGAGATCTCAAGAACTAATAAAATATATTTTGAACCAAGTGAAATAGAAACATGACTTATCAAAATTTATGGGCCATGGTAAAAATAACATTTGAATGGAAATTTATAGCATTGCAAAGAAGGAAGATACAAAAACAATAATCTGATCTTTCCTCTTAGGAAGAAGGAGAAGGAAGAGCAGTTTAAGTCTAAATTAACCAGAAGAAAAGAAATAAAAATTAGAGCAGAAATCAGTAAACTTAAGAATAGGACACAATAAAGAAATTCAACCAATTAAAGCAAAAGCTACATTTTATAAAGCTTACTATAAAACTATAGCAATCAGCACAGTGTGGCTTTCCTGAAGGAACAGGTTTGAGTATAAATCAACTGTTAGAAAAGAAAGGCTGTCAGTCAAGCAGCATAAATATAGTCAACTGATCATTGACGAAGGGATAACAGTGCCAAGTGGAAAGGCTAGGAAGAAATAGAGCTGAACAACTGGTCATCGCTCTGCGAAGAACAAACCCAGATACAGATCTTCAATCCTTCACAAAAGCTAACTCATAATGGATCATGAACTTAAATATAAAAGGCAAACTTTAAAACTTGTAAAGGAAATCATACCCCAAAATCTAGATGACTTTGTTTTGGTAATGAATTTTTACAAACAACATCAAAATTCAAGTTTATAATTATATAAATAAATGGAGGACAGTAGAGAAATCTTTTGTTCAGAAGAACTTCAAATAATTCATGCAGATACCCGACCCTCAAGGAATTGGAGCACAGCTTCTACCCCTAGAATTTGGGCTGTTTTTTCCCAAAGGTTGGAGTGTGGAAAGGGAAAGCGAAGGATGATTTTCTGGTAGAGAGACGAGGGTATGTACTTTGGCCAGGTGGGCACGGATAGCGTCAGCAGTGACAAGTCAGGTTGATGTTAGGTGCCTGTGACATGGTGTCATGAGAACAGGGTCTGCCTCTGGGGATTCTTGAAAAACACAAGAGCTGGGTCTAGGGGTACGTACGTACAATGGATGAGTAAAGCATCGTGCAAATCCCATGTAAGAGCCATTCTATAAGATACCACACTGGTTATTACTGGCTTAAAACTATGAAGGTCACCAAAAATAAGAGAAATCTGAGAAACCATCATAGCCGAAAGGGACGGAAGAAAATACATATAATAAATGCAATATAGTATTCTGGGTGGGATCCTGAGACAGACACAAACATGATGGAAAACTAGGGAAATTTTTAATGTAATGTGCATTTCAGTTCAAGATAATGTGTTAGTATCAGTTTACTTGAAACAAACATACCACTCTAATGTCAGATTTAATAATCAAGGAAATTGGTGTAGGTAGGAACACTCAAATCATTTTCACACTTTTTCTCAGTCTAAAATGCTGTAAAATAAAAGATTCATTTAAAAATCTAATATATACTTTGGAATACCACAGTGTCACTAAATGCGCCTGGATTAAATCTGGATTTTTCCAATAGAAATTATAAATATTTTTGTTTTCAGAGACCAAGGAAAAATTGGTCATTGTGACTTGAGAATAACGTTATAGAATTCAATATTGAAGGTTTAAAAAAATTGAGAATAAATAATAATAATCTAAAAAATGAAAAGCTATTTGATGATGATGTGGATAGGAATGTCTTTGTCTTGACTGATATGCATGGTAATCGTGCTGGAAAAAGAAATGTGATACACTGTGAAGATACACGTGATTAAATGTAGTATAAAAATATAATAATAAAATTAAAAAACGAAAAAAAGTCAATATCTGTAGCACTTATTTTCTTTTCCAGAAAAGTTCCTGTGAAAATATCACTGCCAGGACTTTCTATATAAAATGTCCCTTATAAAACTCTGTATTATATATAGTCGTATCTATTTGTTAGCAAGGTGGGCAAATCGCAACAAAGGTTAAACATAATTTTATGAAGTACTTGTAAAGCCAGGATTATTAAAATTCTTGTGGGAACTTTATAAGTGCAAATGTTACAGTCATTCTTAACTGGCAGAAATTATAAGAGACTTCATTAATTCATTGTTCATTGATATTTAAGAGAGCTTTTGCCATTAAAGCTTGCATGAGGTGGAAGATTTCCATTTTATTTTGAAAGACCATATGACCTTAACTTACAGATGAATACCATTACATAAAACAGTATTACATTTTTTAGATATCAGAAACGTACTATGTATGTAGAAAAGGTTAGTATAAGAGAGATGGTAGGTAGGACAGCACTCCAATGCAGATATTCAGACAAATAAAAGAGGCTGAACAACAATGAAATATAAACCGTTTCTTTGGAAGATTAGATGTTTTTGTATGTATTCAAAGTAGTCTTTCTCTAGCAGGCTCCATAGCCTAGTGGTAAAGGGGGCCAGATCCCACATGGACGGCCATGGTTCAGAGAGTAAGTGTGCAAGCCTGTAACACCGACAGGATACAGAAATGGAGGACAAGGGTTCAGCGTGACTATACTTCCCCGAGGCTGCTTTCTCCCTCGTTCTCTCTGCTTCTCGCTGGCAAGTGGACACGCTCTCTGACAATTACAAAATTTAAAAAGTAGTCTTTCTCTTTGAGAATTATTTATTTTCAGGAATGACCTTACTGACTCATTACTTAATTGAAAATATTAAGATTCTACAAGAGATCTAATCTAGTAATATCCTTAATCTGCCTGTAGTCAAGGAAGTAAAATGGGTTTTGAAATGGGTATTATTTTACAAAGAAAGATCCTGAAATTTTGTTTACTTTCTAAATTGTAAGACTATATAGAAACTACAAGGGTTCTTCAGCAAGTTAATCGGAAGAGCGTATTACGAAAAATTATGCATGGATTTAAAAATTTTGACAACAAACTAAACTCATGTTAATTTTTTCATGATTTTTTTTCTTTTAAAATAGTCCAAAATTTGGGGAATATTTTCCATGTTTTAAACTATTTCTCTGGAAGACATATTTAGTGACTCTGTGGTATTCCATAGCTTAGGTACTGTAATTCTTTAAGTAATCTTGAGCAACTTACGCTCTTTCCAGTTCCTCATAGTTATAAAGGATGAATTTATCACTTAAAGGTTTTGTGTTTCTAATAAAACATGATTATCAGTTTTCTCTATGTGTGAAACTGAATAACTTCAAATAAGGAAAGCTCTGAGGACTTAGAAAGATGTTGAAAAACCTGGTTCTTTCTATACTAGAGACAATCAGTTGAGAGATTCTTCCTGCTGTTGTCAACTGGATGTCAGAAAAAGCGTCAGCCATGACTCCCTGCTCCGACACAGCCATGCTGTGACATGACGGGCTTGTGCATCTGGAAGGTTCCTGGTAATGCAGTACTTGGAGGAGCTGAGGAAAAGCCCAGGGCTCTGACTGATAAAGGCTCTGCAGCTGTACCCTACTGCAGTGTAACCCGGCAGCGGGGCTCCTGCTCTCAGTCAAGTACACCTGGGAGAAAAACTATGTGTCCTTTAATGATTTTTATTCCTCTATGACCTTATTTCTACCATTATAACCCCAAAACAACCTTGAAATGATGAAATACCTGCCCTTTAGATTTATCACAGCACGCAAGTGATTGCATGACATGACTGGCTTCGGATTCACCTTTCACGTGGGTTAGCGCATACTAGGCATAGAACAGTGAAAGAGAATATGTAGAAGAAAAGTCTCTGCTTAGTACTTGAAATGAGGTAAGGAGGAAGTGTGCTTAAGAGAGATTATAGAGGGTTGAATGGAAAGATGTGATGTAAGGTAGTAAGGAATGAAGTCAGTCTCATTTCTGTGAAAGTAGGGCTAATGCTCGTAAATATCAGAGCATATAAATTTTTGAGTACTATGGAATTTAGAGGAGGGGTCTAACTGGAGCCTGGAACAACTCAGTTTGGACTAGGGACATAAGTAGAGAGTAACTTTTATGATAAAATGGGCAGTCCCATGTCTTCTTTAATGAATGCAGCTCCCCATGAAGAATCCTGTATGCCAGAAATGGGTCCCTGCTGTATATGTAGCAATTCCGTTCAGCATGTGTGCAACTGATCATGTTCATGCATCACAGTATGTAGAATGGGTGTGCTATAACGTGTTCGGCCATTCCCCCGGCAAGTTGACACTGGTTTTTCCTTTTCTCCATACAGACAATACTATTTTTTTTTTTCTTTTTTTGGAGAGGTTTTTGCTATAGGGCGCGTGCGCTCGCCAGACAGACAGAGAGACACAGAGAGATAGAAAGCAGGAAATCACCCCCCAGGGGGGATGGCCACGCCGCAATCCCTTCTCCTCCATTCTCCTCTCGGGATCTTGGGCACGCACGCACACGCGCCCGGCGTGAGTTTAAGCCGCCGGGTCCGGGACTCGAACCACGGTCGACTACATGGGAGTCCAGCGACATAGCCATTACGCTAACTGCTGGTCCCATACAGACAATACTATTTAAATATTTCAGACCGTGTGTTTTTCTTTGTGTAGGCTGAGTTTCCCAGAGGGTGTGTGAGTTTTAAGTCCTGACAGATATAGCCAGGTGACTTTCTCAGTCTCGCACAGAAGTGGCATTCCTCTGCGTCCTTGCAAGAACTGAATCAGTTTTCGATTTCTGTGGATCCAACTGGTAAAAATAGCCTCATTTGTTTTCTTAAGATATAGTTCTGATGGCAAGTTGAATAAAGCCTTGTTTATTGTCTGCTTTTCAAATTAAAAAAAAAATAAAAGAATCCCGAATTCTCAATGCAGTGTAGGTCAGTTTAGCCCAGTAGCTATTGTATTACAGAATCCCAGGAAGGGTGATTAGCACCAGAATCAATAGTATCTTGAATGATGGAGATGCCACAGATCTGCTATTGGCGGCGTTGTTCCACATAGAGAACTTGCTAGAGCAAAGGGGAAGTACAAGCCTGTGCCCCACAACAGGGGAATGAGATAGAGGTTAGCTCGCCTCAGCTGAGGATCACCCAGGTGAGAGCTGGTGGACCAGCCCTGTGTGTTAAACTCTGGAGGGGAGGCCTGTTCCAGAAAGCTGGTAGGTTCATGCAGGGATCCCTTGGTGCAAAGGACCAGGTATGAGGAAAGGCCAGGGTGGACTCTGAACCAGAAACCAGTGATGAGTGTTAAGTGGGAATCGGGAAGGGGCATGGCCAGATTGTCATGCAGACATGATCTTCTGTGATGTGCAAGAAAGGGCATTGGAGTGGGAGAGTAGGTGTTGTCAGAACGCAGAGGTCATGACTGGAGCTTAGGTGAGGTGGAAGCTTGGGCCAAGGTGACAGTGATGCCATGAGAGATGGAGCACCTTGGGCAGATCAGTGACCGAAAGGGTAGTTACACAGCTGTGCAGAGGGTATGGTCCTGATTCATGGAAAATAACAGCATCCAGAGAGAAAGGCTTACTATAGGAATTGCCTCATGTGGTCGGGACGGTCGAGGAGTCCCATGATATCTACCCTCTGTGAGCTGGAAAAGTCAGAGGTGCCATTCAGTCTGAGTCCAAAGACAGGGTGGGCTGGCGAGGAAGGAAGGGTGTAAGTCCTGGTCTAACTCCAAAGACCTGAGACCTCTGCAGGAAAAGGTGAACGCCCCCAACCTACACAAAAGTGAATTCACCCCTCCTCTGCCTTTTCATTCTCCTCAGGCCCTCACGGGATGAATAATACTCTCCACACTAGAGATGGTAATCTATTTTACTCAGTAATGGACTCAGATGCTAATCTGTTACAGAAATCCCCTCACAGACACACATAGAAATAGGTTTTACCAGCTACCAGGACAGCCCTTAGCTCAGTCAAGTTGACACATACAATTACCCATCACATATCTGTATATATTTTTATAAAGCTGTGTTACAGTATCCATACTGGTTTGCAGTCTGATTGCTGTATGACTTAATATGAGAACTTGTAAGGTTATACTAAAATATATGTGATAGCCCTTTGTTTATTTATTCTTTACATTACAACAGTCTCGAAATAGAATGCCATAATAACAGCTTTGGAGATCCTTGCACAGTTCTAAAATGGTAATTAGTGCGTATTCAAAATTAAATTTTCATTTTACTATTAACTTCAGAAGTTTCTAAGAATCTGTAATTTTAAAAGTTCTACTTTTTGGGAAAAAAGTTGCCTATCTTAGCATGACCTGTAAAACAAAAGCCACTTAATGGACTTATTTATTGCCAAAAAAATTTGAAGAGAAATGCATTTACATTAAACTAATATTGATTAAATGCTCAGTACATCTCACTGCACCCTTAGACTGTACTGCTTCCTATGGGGGAAGTGCCACCCCCGAGTCCTGCTAACATGGGTGATTCAGTGCCTGATGCTGTGGGCTCAGTGTTCGTGTCCTCTTCCCCCAAGTCCATATGTTGAAATCCTAACCCCCAAGGTGGTGAAATAAGGAGGTTGCACGTTTTGGGAGGTGACTAGGTCATCAGGATTAAGGCCTTCAGATTGACATTGATGCCTTATAAACAGACTTCAGAAAGTCAGCCAGTTTTGCTGTGTGAGGACACAGGGAAAATGTGGAGCAGGAAGCAGGTCTCCACCAGACACTGACTCTAATGGTATCTGGGTCTTGGCCTTCCAGCCCCCAGAAATAAATTTCTGAGTTTTATAAGCTGCCATGTCTAAGGTGTTTTATAGCAGCCCAATGGGCACCTGGTTCTTTTTCAGTTCCGTTTTTATTTTCTGTAAGTCAATAACTATTGTCACTTGAAGGTTTGCCCTAGATGCATGCCCCTGGGTTGAGGCTTGTTTTTAGATTATTTTACACTAGTGACTTTCACTGAAGCACTTCTGTAAGGGATTAGACAGCTACTTCTTTTTTTTTTTTTTTTTGGAGAGGTTTTCGCTATAGGGCGCTTGCGCTCGCCAGACAGACAGAGAGAGACAGAGAGATAGAAAGTGAGAAATTACCCCCCAGGGGGGATGGTCACGCCGCAATCCCTTCTCCTTTGTTCTCCTCTCGGGATCTTGGGCATGCACGCACACGCGCCCAGCGTGAGTTTTAAGCCACCGAGTCTGGGACGTGAACCGCGGTCGACTACGTGGGAGTCCAGCGACATAGCCACTACGCTAAGTGCTGGTTCTCCAGACAGCTACTTCTAATGGCGTTTGATTCTTGTGCAGTCTTTTCAGCTACAAAGAAAAGAAGAGGAGTAAGCTGCTCCCATGTGCATGAGCAGATGGAGACGCTGGTCCTCCGATCCCTGCTCACTCTTTTATCTTTCAGGATTTTTAGAACAGACCTGGCTGTCACATTAGCTGATAGATGTAGATGACAGTGTGTTTTCATTTTATTTATTTTTTTGTTTTTGTGCTTATCTTGCATAAATGCATCCTGGAGAACTGAATGGAATATTTGTTAATAAGTCAAGCTCCATAAAAAACAGAAACTCCTTCACATATAAATTTAAAGAAACATTCAGTCCTTAAGCCATACTTGAAAAGCACATTATAATATCAGGGTATTGCGAGCTATGCACTTACTTCTGGAGGACTCAACTGTCAGACCCAGAATAGTACATGTTTCTGTTCTTTGCTTTAATGTAGCATTTTTTTTCATTCGGGATTCTTGATACCTTTATTTCTTTTTTGATATCATCTATATTACATACTTGGGCATTTTAATATTAATAGAAATATAATGTAGATCATTCATACGTCAGTTATTTTATCATTTTCAATGGAGTTAATATGAAACATGTACTTTGAAGATATTCCATCTGGAAAGCTTTAGCCAGGATTTACAAAATGAAAATTACTCTCTGACAGAGACCCTTGTACAGTATTGGTGGGGCTATAAACCAGTACAGCCATTCTGGGAAAAGGTATGGAGTTTCCTCAAATAATTTAAAAAAGAACTACCATACGATCCAGCAGTCCCACTGCCGGGATACACCCAAGAACAGGACAGCAGCATGGCAAGAAGGTACGTTCGCTGGGACATTTTTCAGGATAGCCAACACCGGGAACGTCAGAGGGCGAGTGATGGGAGGATACAGCGCACAGGCACAATAGAACCCTGTCCCCCGGAGAGAGAAGGGAAGCGAGTCTGGGGTCATCGGCCCGTGAGCCTGGAGGGGTTCATGCTGAGTGAAAGGAGCAGGCCGGAAGGACGCCCCCTCTAGGCAGAATCTGAGCGAGCCTTAAGTGGAGGCTGGAGGTGGCCCAACTGGGGAGATACCATCAGAGGACACACAGTCACAGACCCAAGAGTCAGTTCGAGAGGTCCATTACGCAAAGTGGTGACTGTGGGTAACAGTTTACTGCGCGCTTACCAAATGCTGAGCGACAATACAAAGTGTTCTTACCCCAAAAATGGTAACTGTGAGTAACGCGTACATTCACGGCCGAGCTCTGGTCATACCACGAAGTATGTGCACTTCAAGGTGCCATGCTGTACATGGTAAATGCACACCGTTTTATCTGTCCATTTAAATATTAAACTAAAACGTTTTATACTCAATGAATGAATTTCAGGAGAAAATCATTCTTTGAAGGCATGTGTAGACTATATTCTGTCGATGATTGGGGTCTGTTAAAATACAGTCACATCCTAACCTTCTGAAGATTCTCGTTTAAGAACTGTAGTAACTAGAGCAGATTTTTCAGCTGAGTTTCAGAATTCTGTACTAAAGTATGAGTAATTATTATCACAGCTGCTTTATGTGGGGGAAGCAAGAATGAACGTTTTACTACTTGCACACCATCCTGCGGCCTGACTGGGGTTCCCTTGTTCTCCCCTTGGCTAGCTGCACGTGCTCCTTCACGCTGTCTGCGCAATCCTGACAGGTGCTCGCTCAGGAGACAGGCCAGGGTTGCCGTCGCCTGGGAACGGAGGTGGAAAACGAGGGAGTGCTACATGACAGACACGATGTGAGCTGAAATGTGAGAAAACTGAGACGTACTTGAATTCAGTTCAGTTTGCCTGCCCTGGGCATATGGAGTATGAAAGGAACTGGGTTTGGGAATGATTTCTGACAAATGTGCATGTTCTTTTCTGTGACAGTTAGACTTTTAGTACGTTTAGTAGGTTTTGGGTGAAAGCTTTAAAGTCTGTAAATCAGGTAGAAATGTAAACGTGAATAAAGGAAGTATCTAGTAAAAGTTTTTTTTCCTAAGAAGTTGAACAAAACAAAATGATGCAAAACAAAAACAAAAAACAAGTTACCTTTAAGGATTTTCTGTCAGCCAAGAAGAACCAAAAAAAAAAAAAAAATCTGTAAGTTAATTTCTAAAAACAGCTGAAGTCAGGGAGGCATTTGGTGGTGTTATCAATATGCTTTTAAAGTTGGTGGCAGCAATGGGAACCAGCAGTTAGCGTAATGGCAATGTCGCTGGACTCCCACGTAGTCGACCGCGGTTCGCGTCCTGGACCCGGTGGCTTAAAACTCACGCCGGGCGCATGTGCGTGTGTGCCCAAGATCCCGAGAGGAGAATGGAGGAGAAGGGATTGCGGCGTGACCATCCCCCCTGGGGGGTGATTTCTCGCTTTCTATCTCTCTGTCTCTCTCTGTCTGTCTGGCGAGCGCACACGCCCTATAGTGAAAAATCTCTCCAAAAAAAAAAAAAAAAAAAAGTTGGTGGCAGCAATGAGACCCTTGACAGTACACATAGGAGGAGGTTAGGGTTAGCATGGCCGCGTGGTCCCTGCAGGCAGTTCTCCCTGCGGGCGCTCCTGGAAGTAGGCCTGGCCTTGTTGGGCGTGTACGGAGAATCAGCAGACCCGGGGCTGGAACTGCGTCCTCAGTTCTGACAACCTGTCCAGGGAGGCAGTTGTCACCAGCCCCCGTTCTTAATTAACTCAGCTAGTAAATGAGAGACGGTGGAGAAGAGGGGCTCCGGCATCTCTAGACATTGGGGATATAAAGGCAATGCGCCTGAATGACCAGAAGGTACAACTGCAGGGAGGGCGAGGAATGGGGAACGGGGTGGGAGGGCGGATATCGGAAAAAGCCAACTCCCACAAAAACAAAAGGTTACCTGTTGACGAAAACACATGATGGTCATATTTTGACTCGACTATTATGTGCTGTATTCACGCTGGGAAAACCATTTTGTACACTGTAGAGATGTACAGTGATTGGGGTGCTGGATTCCCACATGGCCAACATGGTTCTAGTCCCAGATCCAGGGGCTTGTGTGCATGCTTGCCCCAAATCCCAAGAAGAGAATGGAGGAGAGGGGATTGCAGTGTGGTCATCCTCCTGGGATGGGGGGGAGTGTGGGGGAGACTTCTCACTTTCCCTCTCTCTGACTCTCTCTGCTGAGTACATGTGCCCTATAGCAAAAACCTCAAAAAGAAAAAAGTGCAGTGATAAAATGCAAATATTAAAAATGTAAAAATAATAAACAAACACAGAAATGGGAAAAAAATGCCTCCCAGAGAGACCCTTTCACACCACACTAGGAACTTGGTTACCCAACTTAGTATCATCCTAAGTATTTTTTTAATGATTATTTAATTTTATTTATTTATTATTATTATTTTAATTTACCAGAGAGAGGGAAAGTGAGAAAGCAAGCTGCCAGGTCTGGGACTCGAACTGCAGTCAGTGACGTGGGAGTCAAGAACCCCATCATGCCACCTGCTGGCCCCCATCTAAAGTATTCGGACTAGTCTGTCCCCATGTCGCCCTGACGCTTCCCAATGTAGGAGACGTTATGATGCTATCACGTGTTAGGAAGCTCTAAGATGGAGTTGCATCAGGTTCCTCGAATAGCTTTGACCATGGACGCCCTAGAGAAAGAAAGCTGTCTTCCAGATCCAGTGCACCCAAAGGGGCGGTTAAGAGCTGACCGAACTTCTTGGTCCAGCCAGAGGGGGAAAGGCACCTCGACGTGTGGCTGGGTGTCCCGTTTAGTAGGTAGAGAGCATTCATAAGGCAGAAAGCTTCAGAGTTCCAAACGGAGTAGGATGAATTACTTGCAAGGTTACAGTAACAGGAAAATCTCAACAACAGCAACTTCAGCACATTTTTATGAGCACATCCATTTCAGTCTCATGTGAAAGTGAAATGACATCTGATCTTAAAAACAGTATTGCCCAGCAGTGGTTCAGGACTGGGGGTCACTGGGAGTTTGTTTCCAAAGTTCCTGTTCGTCCTCACTCTGCCATCACTCTGCCCTGTGGCCTCCCTTGCCTGGTTGTTGTGGGGATTATTCCGTAAATTCAGCTAGACTCCTGCTGAGCTGTGCACGTTAAAGTGGCTACTTTGTCCTATACCTCTTATATCACTTCTGCAAACTCCTCTGAGAACAGCAAGACATTAAATGCCAAAGAAGACCTCAAAACATACCACAGAAGTCTAGGAATAAATTTCTGCAGGGGTCTCATCCCTTTATCTTTTTCAAAGAGTTCCTTGAACTGTCCCAGGTACAACCCGAGTGAGGCTGATGGCTGGAGGAGAGCAGAGGTCCTTACATATCTGCCCACCACCGGGACATCCTCCTGTCCTGTGGCAGTCCAATATGCTGACTTCAGAATCACCATATTCTGTGTTAATACAAAATCCAATTAGTAACTAAAAGTAAGAAATTAGTCCACAATGTATTGTAAGTCACTAATCTTCCTCTCAAACTCAGAATAATAAACACTTTTTTTGCAAGTGTCTCTGTGAAAGTATGATGTGACAGTTTTTTCATATTTAAATGTTCATATATGTGTATAAATAAATATTTACTATTTACATTTAATCACCATACCTTCTTACAGTGTGCAACACGGTTTTGCCCAGCACGAATACGGTGCTTATCAGTCAAGACAAAGACAGTACCATGTACATTACCATCAGCAAATAACTTCGCATTTTCCTGTCAATTAAGCGGATTATTTATTTTCCCCATCCGCTCCTCCCCTGCTACCCCTCTTGCATTAGCACCTTCTCTATGGGTGGTCTGCCTGCCTAGTGCCATGCTTGATTGTGCAAGTACAGGAACAACACAAGCACTTGGCTCGGCTTTCGTGTTAAGTTGTCGGGAAAGTCATGACGTCTTTTTCTGTGATCCTCTATCCAAAAATGCACCCTGACATTCGCAACCACCCAGTAAGACGATGCTTTTGTGCGCCAGAGAAACCGCGAGATCCATGTAAACACACGCTCGTTTATCCGTGTGTAATCACCGATGCACTGACACAGGTAACTTTACGCATAAGCTCTAGCTTTCGGTAGTGTCGTGATGGGGTAAATAAAGAGAGCGGTGGGAACTCAGATGGCACTGCCTGCCTTGTCCGGCAGGTCCAGGGCAGCGGGCAGAGTCACCGCGAGGGACCTCACTAGGGCACATTTGGGAGACTATCGCATAAAACCCAGGGGCGTGCTTGTGATGCTCCAAAAGGGGAGAGAGGGGAATAGAGGAAAAGTTGACATCGTTGGCGAAATCAACACTAGCGTGAACTGTTGGATTAATGTAGGCTGTAAAAAAGGAAGGGATTTAAAATAGACTCCCAGCTTTCTGTTTGGGCACATTGGAAGGATGTTGGAATTTACCAAGAAAGCAAACCCCAGTGGATGAATCTTTTATGCGGGAGGACCAGGGGTTCTTTTTAGGATGCATTAAGCCAAGGTCCCTGGAAGACTTCTCCCTACAGAAGGCTAGGGGGCAGCTGGCCCAGAAGACAGACAAATGTCACATTTGCATGTGCAGAGTAAACGGGAACAGAAGCCTGGAGTGAACCAGACCAACACCGTGCAAACGTGGAGTCTGAAAAAAGAAAGAACATTTGAAAGAATTTCCAAAGTAAACCAATTAAGAGATTGTTAGAGAAACAGGAGGCCACAAAGAAGACTGAGAAAGCAAAGCCAGATTTAGAAGGAAAACCAGAAGCCTATGTTGTCGCAGAAGTCGGGGGAAAACGCTTTGAGAAGTTCCTTGTGGTCGTGAGAGCACCTTAGTTACAGAATTCCGTCCTTTCCCCCTGGGAACACAAACTCCAGGAAGGTTGCGAACTGCATTTCCTCAAATGTAAAAAAGGTTAAACTTTTTGTGCTTTACCCTTCATACAGTGGGAAGCATTAAGACAGGAGTAGAATAAAGAAAGAAAAAGAAATATAGGTGTCTATAACATAAGGAGCTAGAGGTAAGTTACATATTCAGGCCGTTGTTCCAAGACATTAAGGGACAGAAATACCCACTGCCCCTATTTTAGTTCATTGGTGAACAGACCTGGAAGATGCTATATTTTCTCAGAGCAGATATGAAGAGTTCAGATTAGTGAATGTGCTTTTTAAAAAGCAGAATAAGTACTGCTACTGGAGGGTAATTAAATAAATGAGTAAGGAGGTCGGAGGGCCCTGGCTGGTCACACCCAAGGCTTGGCAGTACGTATTACCAGGTCGCTGCGTGAGCTGTGCACAGAGCAGGCGCACGCAGAGTGCCCGGTTCCTGGGGAAGTGCCACGCGAGTGACTTGAATCCGTGTGGACCTTACCTGCCCAGATGTGGCTCTGTACTGACACTAGGGCCCGTGGTTTATTTTTTAACTTTCTCTTGGAAACGTACACTCAATAGACTTCCTTGCGAAACTGTATCTTTTAATTGGACTGGTGACCTTTAATTATATTCTAGCTACTAATTGATCGAGATGTCATTCAAGCTAACTCTCTAGACGAATCGTGAGCTGGGCTGAAGGATTAGTCCTCACCTTTGAATTTAGCAGGTTTGAAACTTACTACGGACACACAAAATCAGGCGCCTCCACCTGGTTTCATGGTTTTTCTTATTTTGAAAAATATTTTTCACAAACGAAAACAACATGTTTATCATAAAAATTGAAAAATACCTACAAATACAAAGAATAAAATTAAAATGCAAATAGAATAGCCCCATCACATAGAGTTAATCATTGCGGAAATGCTAGCGCACTTCTAATCTCTCACCTCTCTCCTCTTCCACATGCAAAAAGTCATCCAGAGATACACCACGCGTACATCTTGGTCGGCTCTTTCTGTACACATTTTCTACGCCTCTAGGCCTTAAATTTTTCTCTCCCAGCATGATTGTTAGTGATAGGCAGTTGGGTCATATACACAGCACTAAGTATTCTTCTATTTGAGACATTTATTTTTTTTGGGGGAGAGGTTTTCGCTATAAGGCACGTGCGCTCGCCAGACAGACAGAGAGAGATAGAGAGATAGAAAGCGAGAAATCATCCCCCAGGGGGGATGGCCACGCCACAATCCCTTGTCCTCCATTCTCCTCTCAGGATCTTGGACACACACGTACACACGTCCGGTGTGAGTTTTAAGCCACCGGGTCCAGGACGTGAACTGCGGTTAACTACGTGGGAGTCCAGCGACATAGCCATTACACTAACTGCTGGTCCCTATTTTAGATATTTTATACAAATGTTTACTACTACTTTTCTAATTTACCACACTATTAATGTACTACTTTCTTATTTGGGGAGTAAGTATCTATGATATAAATATTTTTATGCATATCATTATTTTTCTACTTAGGCTTTTATCCGTCAGATGTACTTGTATTTCCAGACATCAGCTCTTCCATGGAACTCTCTGGAAAACAGACTCCCTCTGCACTTTCCCTCTCACTTTCCTTCCTGGATACAGTGACTTTCAGCCTTTTCTGTGTTTTTCTGGTTTTTCTATGCCTTTCATGCTGAGTTACTGTGCGATATTGCCATACCTTTTCTTTGCTGTCAGAGGTGGGTGCAGTTGCTCCTTCACTCAGCCCAGCCCACAGTACGTGCTCGGTCCTGCCCAGGCCCCTCCTCCCCCGTCTTCCAAACTTCTGTGCGGAGACGTCCTGAGTGTGACAGGATGCTGGGTACACTCTAGTCACTCAGAATTCTGTGCTTCCCTTTTCTTTCTTTTGTAGTTTGTTTTGTTACTTAGCATGCTGATAGTGCTATACTTAAGTATTTACATCTTTCCAAACTCATAATCAAAGAGTACAGTGGGAGTTGTAAAATGTGTTTAAATATAATTCATCTGTTATAAAATTTTAAATCCTTGTAATAAAGATTTTAAATTTTTTATTACCATAAAAGTTTGCAATCATTAAAATTTCAGAATACACTGTAATTATGGCAAGGGCTTAGTAAACAGTTCCTTAATGAATCAATGAACTGGCCAACTGTATTGCCACCTACATTATCCGCCAAAAATCTAGGTATGAGGGGAGTGATGTGCTTCTAGTTTCTTCTCTCGGTATTTGTCAAGAGCAGTCCGCTCCTGGTTCTGCCTGGCAGCCTCTCCCCTGACTGCTGTGGGACCATCCAGGTGGCATCGCAGCTTAGCGTCTGGATGTGAAGTCACAGTCAGCCACCTCCAGCTGTGAGTTTAGTAGTGTCGTCACCAGTTTTGCTTTTCGACCAGCCTGGGGCATGGTGGTTAAGGCAGCTGGATCCCACACGGCTGACTGTATTTAAGTCCAGACCTAGTGGCTTGAAAAACATGGTGGGCATGTGTGCACATGTGCCCAGAATCCTCAAAGAAGGAGAGATGGAGGAGAAGGGATTGCAGTGTGACCATATCTGATCATACGCGCTTTCTCACCTCCCCACTTCCTTTTCTATCCTTTTAGCAAACACACACAGCCTCTAGCAAAATAAATAAATAAATGTATTCCTTTTATAGGTATGCATTGAATGCTTACAGCATGTGTTTGTACACATAAAAGAATTACTAACTCTCAGTGGAGAAATTATAAATAAGTTGTTTTACTATTTTTAAAATTTCTGGTAACTATATCAGTTTAGTAGCTTGCAGAGCTTTTAAGAAGGTATATTTTTATAAAATCTTATTATTTAAAATGTCAGATTTTCTAACCTTTTGACAAAATATGTGATAAGCATGGTTTCCTCATTTCAATGGTTCTACATTCTGAAGAATGTATGCCTTTGGAAAAAAAAATCCACATCCTTCATCACCAGCATCTCCTAACCTCTCACATGAGCACCTCTGAGAGTGGCTGCCCACATCTTCCGGCTTCTAGCCCTGAGTTAAAGTTACCATCTCCTGGGACCAGCAGATGGCATAGTGGTTAAGGTGCTGGAACATGGGGACCATGGTTCGGGTCCTGGACTCAGTAGCTTGAAACTCAACACCAGCCATATGTGTGTATATGGCCAGAATCTCAAGAGGAGAATTAGAGAGAAGGGTTTGTGGTGCGGCCGTCCCCCCAGAGGGTGATTTCTTGCTTTCTGTCTCTCTGGTCAGCTTACACACCCTAAAAGCAAAACTCTCTCAAGAAAAAAGAATTATCATCTCATCACTTTATCTATGGGTGGGTTCCACATAAGAAAAAAACCGCTATCCCAACATAAATCCCAACATAAAGACCCTTTTCCTGTTACACAGTTACGCACCAGAATGTGGTGAGATTAGCTCTGTAGGCTGCGATGCCTGTAGTACCCACTAACCGCAGACTGAGCGAACTTCTGGAGCCGAGGGAGCTACAGGCAAGTGGAAATGACGTGGTTGGAGAGAGGCTCAGAGCCAGACGATGCGGACACTCGAAGGTCACCTTAGCTTGAGCTGTCTTTTGCCTCAATCTCTGGTATCACAGTAGCTTCCCTATGTTATTAAAATGGAATCTTACAAAATGCTAATAGCATGCTTTCTGACCTAAACTAATTGAGTTTTCTGTTTCTTTGGAATAGTCTATACTTTTACCAACCAACACATAAATATAAAATTTTCCATGAAAAGAAAAGAAACCATCTATTCATAATTCAAAATTGCAAAACATCCACTCATAGAATTTATTTTCTACTTTTACTATCATGTTAGATGCCAGCATTTTTTTAAAGACTGTTTTTAAGAGTAATTTTAGGTGCACAGCAAAATTGAGCAGAAGGTATAGAGATTTCCCATACACCCCTTGCCCCAACACAGGCAGAGCCTCGCCATGTCAGCGTGACTCACCAGAGAAATACCTTTATAACAGTTGGTGAGTCTTTATGGACACATCATTATTACCCACAGTCCATAGCGAACTCAGGGGCTCATTCTTGGTGTTGTGCATTCCAGTGAGTGGACACATGTGTACTGACACGTGTCTGCCATCACTGTCCCATGCACAGTGTTCTCACTGCACCAGGAACCTCTGTACCCCGCCTGTCATCCTTCTCTTCCAGCTCCTGGCAATCACTGACCTTTCTACTGTCTCCAGTTTTTTCTTTTCCATGTTGTCATGGAAATTGTGCAGTTCATTGCCTTTTCCAATTGACTTTTTAAATTAGAAATATATGTTTAAGGTTGCTCCATGTCTTTTCATGGCTTTATAGCTCATTTATTTATAATACTGATTAATATTCCAGTGTCAAGGTATACCACAGTTTATCCATCCACTTACTGAAGGACTCTGGTTGCTTCTAGGTTTGACAGCTATGAATAAAGCTGATAGAAACATGCACATATTGCTGTTTGGGCAGACATGAATTTTTCACTCCTTTGGGAAGGTACCAAAGAGTATGACTGCTGAATCATAAGGGTAAGAGTATGATTAGTTGAAATTACCAAACCATTCCAAAGCGAACCACTTTGTATTCCTGCCAGCAGTGAAAGGAGTTCCTGTTGCTCCACATCCTGGCCAGCATTTGGTGTTGTCAATGTTATGGACTTTGACCATTCTAATAGGTATATAGTGTTGTCCCCTGGTCATTTCTCTGATGACAGATGATGTGTTGGATCTTCTCATGTACTTTTTAGCCATTTGTATGTCGTCTTTGGTGATGTGTGTTTTAAGGTCTTTGGCCCATTTTAAAATATTTTTAAATAACCCACTGGTTATTTATTTTATTGTATTGTTTTATGAGTTCTCTTTTGAAGATACTTCAAAAAGTTTGTGAAAAAAGTCATTAAACTATGTGGTTTTTTGTGGGGAGGGCAAAATTTTTTGAAATCCATGCATAGCTTTTTCATAATACACATTGTCAATGAACTCTTTAAAGATCCCTCATATATTAGGAGCAACAGTCTTTCATTGGCTATACCTTTTCCAGATGTTTTCTTCCAATCTGTGAAAGTAGCCTTATTTTTTTGGCATTGGCTTTCACAGAGCCAAAGTTCATAATTTTAAGGAAAACCAGTTTATTGTATCTCTTTCCTGGATTGTGCCTTTGGTGTAACATTTATAAAAGCATCATTGTGTTCAATGCTATCTAGAAGTTTGCTTGTTATCTGCTAAGTTTTATAGTTTTACATTTTACATTTAGGACTATGTTCTATTTAGAGTGAATGTTTGTGAAGTGTAAAAAGTCTGTGTCTAGATCCACTTTTTGTATGCGGTGTTCAGTTGCTCCAGCACCATCTGTTAAACAGGCTATTTTTGATTCATTGTATTACTTTTGCTTCCATTTTATTTCAAAGACCCCATTTCAAAAATCAGCTGCCATAATTGTGGGGGTCTATTTTGGGGTTCTTTATTTTGCTCTGTTAGTCTGCTTCTCTCATCATTCACCAATTCTACAGTCTCAGTTATTCTCTCTTGATAGCAGGTCTTGAGGTCAGAAGGCATTATCCTCCAGTTTTGTTTTTCTCTTTCAATATTTTGTGATTATTCTATATTTTTCCTATTTGTATAAACTTTAGAATCAGTCTGTTAATATCCACAAAATGCTTTGCTGGGATTTTGATTAGGATTAAACTGAATCTGTAGAAGACAGTGAGAAGAACTGATATTGTGACAATATTGAGTCTTCCCATTCACCAACATGAAATATTTTTTAATTTTTTTATTTCTTTCTTGGAATTTTGTACTTCCACTCATATTAAACTTGTACATATTTTCTTTTCTTTTTTTGGAGAGGTTTTTCCTACAGGGCACGTGCACTCGCCAAAAAGACAGAGAGAAACATAGACAGAAAGCGAGAAATCACCCCCCGGGGCAGATGGCCACCCCACAATTCCTTCTTCTCCATTCCCCTCTCGGGATCTTGGGCATGCATGCACATGCACCCAGCATGAGTTTAAGCCACCGGGTCCGGCATTCGAACCATGGTCGGCCACATGGGAGTTCAGCAACATAGCTGTTACACTAACTGCTGGTCCCAAACTTGTACATATTTTCTAGGTACATACTTAAGTAATTTATTTTGTGGGATGCTAATGTGAATTTTAGAGGTTTGTAAGTTCAAATTCCACTTGCTTATTACTGACGTATAGGAAAGTGGTTGACATGTGGCTGATTTTTGCATATTAACCTTGTATCCTGCACCCATGCTGTAAATATTCATTAGGTATAGGAGTTTAGATTTTTTGGTTTCTTTTTTGCTTATTTTGTTTTTATTTTTTGTTTATTAGTTGTTTTGGATTTTCTACATAGTTTATCTTCCCATCTTTGAACAAAGATCATTTTATTTCTTTCTTCCTATTCTACATACCTTCTGATTGCATTAGTTAGGACTTCTGGTGCCATATTGAAAAGAAATGGTGACAAGGAACAGGTTTGCCTGGTTCTTCATATTAACGGGAAAACTTTTAGCTTCTCGCTGTTAGTATGATGTTAGCTGTTATTAGTTTTGTAGCTATTCTTTGTGAAGTTGAGGAAGTTTTCCTCTCCTTCTAGTTTACTGAGAATTCTGATCATGGATGAATATTGGATTTTGTTAAATGCTTTTCCTGTGTCTGTTGTGTGATTTTAATTTTCTACACTGTCGATAAAATGGATTACATTAATTTATTTTCAAACGTTGAACCAATCTTGCATACCCTAAATAAATCTCACTTGATCGTGGTATGTACTTTTTCATGCATTGTAAGATTTAATTTGATAATTTTTCGTTAAAATATTTTTGTATCCATGCTTATGAGAGATACTAGTCTATAATTTTTTCTTGTAATATCTTGGTCTGAATTTGATATCAGGTATCATACTGGCCCCATAGAATGAGTTAGAGGCTATTCTTTCTGCTTCTGCCTTCTGAAAGAGACTGTTGATAACTGGCATAACTTCTTAAATGCTGGGTAGAATTCACCAGTGAACCCATCTGAGCCTGATGCTTTCTGTTTTAGAAGATTATTCATTATTGATTTGATTTAATGCCTTCAATGGATGCAGGCCTATAAAATCTTTATTTCTTCTTTTTCTTCTTTGCTTTCTTTTCTTATTTTATTTTATTTATTATTATTATTTTTTTACATTCTATCACTGTACATCTTTATGTATTTTTAAGAGAGATTTTTGCTGTAGGATGCATGTGGTCACTGGAAAAACACAGACAGAAAAATAGAAAGTGAGAAATCACCCCTTGGGAGGAAGGCCATGCTACAACCCCTTTTCCATTCTCCTTTTGAGATTTTGGACCTGCACACACATGTGCTCGGCATGAGTTTTAAGCTGCTGGATCTAGAACTCAAACCACGGTCGATTAATGTGGGAGTCCATAGTCGACTGTTCTGCCATCTGCTGGTCCCAAATCACTGTACACCTTTAGACCAGTGGAAAAGAACTGAGACTCCAGAAATAAGCCCCAAAACCTACAGTCACCTAGTTTTTATTTCTTCTTTTGAGATTTTTGACAGATCATGTCTTTCAGGGGACAGGTTCATTTCATCTAGGTTGTAAAATTTGTGGGTGTAGAATTGTTCATGCTATTCTAAAAATTATCCCTTTAACACTCTTGGGGTCTTTAGTAATAAAAACATTTTTTTCCCTGATATTAGCAGTTTATGTTTCTTTTATTCCTTAATTACTCTGGCTAATTAATTTTATTGCTCTTTTAAAAGAACCAGATTTTGTTTTGGTTTTGTTCATTTTCTCTATTGATTTCCATTTTTAATTTTACCGATTTCTGCTCTAGTTTTTATTTTTTTTCTATTTAATTGGAGTGTAATTTTCTTTTTTTAAAATTTCCTAACGTGAAAATTTAGACAATTGACTTTATATTCTTTCTTATTTTCTAGGATGTGGATTAATATTATAAGTTTATCTTTAAGCATTGCTTTCACTGCATCCCAATTTTTGAGAAATTATATTTTCATTAAATTAAAATTATTTTAAAACTTCTCTTGCAGTTTTTCTTTTGATCCACGTGTTACTTAGAATTATGTTTTCTAGTTCACATATTTTGGGATTTTTCATTTATCTTTCTATTATCATTTCTAATTTAACTCCATTGTGGTCTAAGAGCACACTTTATATAATTTCTATTCATTTTTATTGTTTAAGGGTTATTTTTAGGCTCAGAATGTGGTCTGTCTTGGTGAATGAGCAAATGTCTCAGGCCAGCAGATGAAGCAGGATTAAGGTTCTGGACTCCATGTGGTGAAGTGTGGCTTGAGTCCCAGACCCTGCACCTTAAAACTCATGCTGGGCACATATGCACACATGTCCAAAATCCTGAGAAGAGAAGGAATTGTGGCATGGTCACTCCGGGGGGATATTTTCTCTCTTTCTCTCTCTCTGTCTCTCTGGTGAGCATACATGCCCTGTAACAAAAATCTATAAAATAGAAGTCTATTTTACTATCATCTGTTGAAGTAGTTGATACATGTCAGTTATTCTCAATTGATTGACAATGTTTTTGAGTTCAACAGGGTGCCAAAGCTTCCAACTCTAATGTTTGATGGGGGTATTTTCCTTGCAGTCTTATAAATTTTTGCCTTACATATTTTGATGTTCTGTTGCTGGGCATTTGTGTGGTACAGACTGTCCTAGCTTCTTGGGTAATCAATCTTCTTATCAATATGTAATGTCTCTTTTTACCCTTGATAACTTTCCTTCCTGTTACATCTGCTCTTTTTGAAGTCAATATAGAGATTCCTGCTTTCTTTCTTGTCTTTTGCATATTTCTCTTGTGACAGTGAAAGACAGATAGGGACAAAGAGAGACAGGAAGAGAGGGAGGAAAGATATGCACTCTCTAGAGGGTCACACCGTGCTCCTCTCTCTACCCTTCTTAAGAAGCCAGACTCACGGGCACATGTGCCGAGTATGTGCAGGTGGACTGGGGGACTGAACCCATAACGCTGCGTATGGATCCCATATTCCTGATGGCATGGGGCTGCTGCGCCATGAGCTGGCTGCTCCTGCTGCCTCCATTAGTGTCCACTGGTATATTTTTCTCCATCCCTTTACTTTTAGTCTATATATGTCTTTATAATTAAAGTGGATTTCTTGTGCACGATATGTATTTTGGTCTTTTTTTTTTTTCCCTTTAAATTTTACTTTGCCAGAGAGTGCATACATTCACTTGAAAGAAACAGAAAGAGAGGGAAAGTGAGAGAACAGTTCCATGGGACATGTTCACAGTCCGTCCCTTCTCCTTCTTCCCTTCCTTTCGGGATTTTGGGCACATGCGCATATGAGCCCAGCAAGTTTTTCAAGCTGCTGATTCTGGGTTCCGGCCACCTTGACCACCATACCGTGGGCTGGCCCCAGTCTTCTTGATTGACCCACTCAGATGGGCTCTTTTAATTGGTGCATTTAAAATATTGGCACTTGAACTGACTTTGGATATAGTTGTATTGATAGCTATCACGGTTCATTTCTTTTTCTTGCCTTTGTTCTTTGTTGTTATTTTTGTCTCTCATTCTATTTCTGTCTTCTTTGGTTTAAATTGAGCATTTCATAAAATATCATTTTCTCTTTGTTGAGTACATCAGTTGTATTCCTTTTAAAACTTTATTTTGTGTTTGTCCTAGAGTTTGTAATATGTACTTATAGAGGCTAGCAGGTGGTATGTTGGTTAAGGCAGCTGGATTCCCAAATGGCTGACCATAGTTCTTGAGTTCCAGACCTGGTGGCTTAAAAATCACACTGGGCACATGTGCATGTGTGCCCAGAATTTCAGAAGAATGGAGAAGGGATTGCACTGTGGTCATCCCCTTACAGGGTGATTTCTTACTTTCCCAGTCACTGTCTCTCTTTGTTTCTCTCTGGTGAGCGCATGCAACCTATGGCAAAAACAAAAACAATCAAACAAAAATATGTATTTACAAGTAATCCAAGTCCATTTTAAAATGACAGCATGCCACTTCACAGGTAGAATACATGGTTACACTTAAGCAGTGATGTCTGTAACTGTGTATACTGTTGCTAATACTGTTTTGAATAGTTAATCTGTTATAAGAATTAAGAATATGAAAAGTAAAAAATTTTATTTTACCTTCACTTATTCTTTCTCTGAAGCTTTCTTTCTTTATGAAGATCCATGTTTCCCATTTATATCATTTTCCTTCTCTCTAAGGAAACCTTTAACAATTTCTTGCAAGCAGGTATACTGAAAACACATTCCCTCAATACCTTCCTGGAGGTAGAACTCTCAAGAGTGTGAGGGCCCCCGTTAAAAATGGATGCATCTGGAGTCTTTAACTCCTAACATTGTCCTCACCGAAGCTTGGCAGCTCCTCACCAAGGGCAGGCTTTGCTGTCCTTCGTGGTTCCTGCTGCAGCCTCCAGTAGCCAGGGTTGTCTTCGGTTAGCCGTGATTCCCTGCTTCCTCCGTCTGTCTCTCCAGTCTTGCAGACTGCTGTTTTTCCTCTTACAGATCCAAGAGGAGTATTGATGTTTCTGTTTGTTCACCTTTTAGTTGTTAGGACAGAACGGCAATTTCCCGGACCCTCGCGTATGCAACTGGAAGCCAGTCGATGCCACGTTTTTATATTGTGGTGGAATATTTCATGGCGAGACATTTGAGGACCATGTGACTATGCTGTTCCCCAGTAAGCTTTTGCCTGCTAGTTTTAAAATCCTTTGATGATTCTCATCAGAATCAGTTATTACTATAATGAGTGTTAATCCTATTGTTTTCTTTCCACACTTACTAGTTAGTATATTCTGTATTAAGGAAGACTTTCTTCTCGTGGAGGCCTGTATTCATTTGTTTTCTTTCTGAACTCATGGATTCTTAGTTGCATCTGGACAGTGAATACAACCTGGGGAACATCCCCTGAGCCATGGGGTCACAGTTAGCATCCTCAGTTATGTGATGCAGGGGCTGTGTGCCTTCTGATATGCATTTAGGGGAACCATCCTCCCTCTGAGATATTCCTACCAACACTCTCATGCTGAAACCAGATCAGATCTTAAACTCAAAAGACCAAGGAACTGTCCCAAATTGATGGAGACTGGAGAGAAAGGACAAATGAATGCAATGGTGTCCCTGACTTACATCCTAAAGCAGGAAGAAAAATAGCTGTCACAGACATCATCAGAAACGTTTATAGAATTTGAATGTGAACTGAGGCTTAGATGATAACAGTTACTGTTGTTGACGTTTCTGATTTCAATACCTGTTAGGTAAGGGAGTATCCTCGCTCTTATGAAATTCATACTAAAATATTTAGGAGTAAAGGAGCATGGTGCCTGCAGCTCACTTTCATGTGATCCAGCAAATATCAATATGTGAGGAAAAGAAAGAAAGGAAAAGAGGGAGGAGGAAAGGGGGGACAGGAGCAAACATAGGAAGAACGCGTGAGTAACTGGTGAGTGTGGACGGCTTGGTCCATCTGGGCTGCTGTGACAGCACGCTGTAAGCTGGGTGGCTTGTCTCCTGCTGTTAGGAAGGCTGGGAGTTCAAGATCAAAATGCCAGCAGATCTGGTCCTGGTGAGGATTCACCGCTTGGTTCATAGCGGGTGGCCTTCTCTCTGTGTCCTCACCTGGTGGGAGGGAGAGCCAGGGGGCTCCACCCTCAGGACCTACTTGCTCCCACAGGCCCCACCTGCTGGGACCATCACCTGGAGCTGGGATCTCAGCGTACACACCTGGGGAGGGACATCGCGTCCACTGCACTGGGTATGGGTTTCATGAGTTTCCTAAGGTTGCTGCAATAAAGTACCACGACCGGGTGGCTTAGCACCACAGGGAGTTGTTCTCGCACAGTTCTGCAGTTTGGAAGTATAAAATAAGGTTGTTGGTAGGGTCGTGCTCTCTCTGAGCCTCAGACCCTTTCTGCCTCTTCCCCTCCTGGTGGCCCCTGTGTTTCCTGGCTTGTGGCAGCATCACCCAGTCCAGGCCTGCATCTTCAGATGGCTGTCTTTGCTCTGTGTCTCTCTCCAGATTTCTCTCTTCTTAAAAGGACACCAAGCATATTGGATCAAGGGCCCACCCTCCTCCAGTCTGACCTTATCCTAACTAATTACATCTGCAATGATCTTATTTCTAAAAAAAGTCACCGTCACAAATACTGGGAGTTGGGATTTTTACACATACTTCTGGTGGAAATGCAGGTCAAAGCATAACAGACATACTGGAGTTTTTGGGTGCTAATTTTGCAATTTTCAGTAAATTTGAAATTATATAAAAATTAAAAATTACCAAGAAGTCTTGGCATGTAAAAAAAGTGGTCCTTGTTTATTAAAAATGCTATTAGATACCCATCATTAATATTCAGTATTAATGTTAGAGTATTATTACTAAATGAACCAGCTGACAAATACATCATTGAGATTAAATTGTTATGTTACGTAAACAGAAAACGTTAATTTATTGGAAATGTACAGTTCTTGGTTCACATGCTGTCTGACTCACAGTAAGCAGGATTGTCATGCGGGAGGAATGATGGGTTTGAGTTCCATTTCCACAACTCCAGGAGCATAGTTAAGGACAAATTGGGAGCTGAGTAGCCTTCCAGTCTCAAAAGCTCAAGAAGATAGCTGCATAGGACTCGGGAGGAACCATCCAGCCCCAATTACAGAAGAAAATTTGAGGGGTCACTGTTGATTTGACATACACAACTTTCATTGTTTTTCATTTCATTTCATCATGTTGTGATTGATTAATTTTCTTGAAGTCAAACTGAATGATTTGCCTTACTGTTTATACTACATTGAACAGAAATAATATTTTATTTTGCTACAGTGTACATGCACTCACTCAAGAGAGAATGAGAGAGGGAGAGAAAGTGAGAAAGCATTCCTTAGGGGGATGACCACGCCACAATCTCTTCTCCCCCATACTCCTCTTGGGATTTTTGGCATGGACGCACATGTAGCTGGTGTGTTTTTCAGGCTGCCAGGTCTGACACTGGAACTGCACAGTCAGCCTTGTGGAGTCAGCCCCTGAAGCACTATATCACTTGGCTGGCTCAGAGAGCGTATTTCGTTTAAGTGTGTTCATACATGTTTTTCACAACTTGGAATTTATTCTTTTAGTGAGACTAACAGGTAAAGGCTAATAAGTGCTGTCAGTATAAGAAATTTGACATTTAATGTGTATGATTAGCATGTAAATTATAATGGTATTTTATGCACATGCACACCAGCATACACACACATATACATACAAACCCCTTTGGGGTTTAGGCTATTAGTGGACAGCAAATTTAAAGTGGTTCTCTTGAATCATGAGAAAGTATGTACATTTTCCATCTACTCTCATTCTAATATGCTCTTTACAGACAGATTTCCTAATCCGTACACTTTTACAAAAGTACAACATTATAGTTATTTCAGATGATCAAAAATTAGAAAATATGTAGTAATTGCTAAAGTTGTTATTCCTATATCATAAAGAAAGTTCAGGTTTGGATATCTTTGTTTTATATCTGACAATCTAATCTAAAATTCTCAGTCCCCCCTCTTCTCATCCCTGACATCAACAACTGTGCACACAACCTAACGTGAGTGCCGACAGAAGTACAGTTAATGTTCAGTGCTGGCTCCCTGGTCAGTACTGAAAGATCCGCTCTCGTGTCTGAAGAAGCAATGCGATGAATACATACATTACTTGGGAGTGTTTGTCTCTCACCGTTATGTTTTTTTTTTTTTTTTTGTAGAGGTTTTTCACTATAGGGCGCGTGCGCTCGCCAGACAGATAGAGAGAGACATAGAGACAGAAAGCGAGAAATCACCCCCCAGGGGGGATGGTCACGCCGCAATCCCTTCTCCTCCATTCTCCTCTCGGGATCTTGGGCACGCACGCACACGCGCCCGGCGTGAGTTGTAAGCCACCGGGTCCGAGACGCGAACCGCGGTCGACTACGTGGGAGTCCAGCGACATAGCCATTACGCTAACTGCTGGTTCCCTCTCACCGTTATGTTAATAGCTACAAATTTATATATGGACTCTGACATCAGAAGACAGAAATCTGAAATCGAAAGAGAATATTCGGCATATGTGTGTGTATGTGTGTGTGTGTGTGTGTGAGAGAGAGAGAGAGAAAGAGAGCATGTGGTGTTTTAGCCAGGATCTTTCAGTGTGGGGATCCACCTGTGTCATCGTCCCAGCTAGCTGGGACCAAAGGTGTGAGCCACAGTGCCTGGCTTCTCAGGGTGGACCGTGAGTCAGACCAGGGCCTCCCATGTGGGAGCAGCAGCATCTGGGATGCACTGACCTGTAGAGAACATCTTATAAAGATATTTAAGAGTGTCAGGTTTGTACCTAGGAAGAGAGAAATAATACAGCTTAGGTTACATATCTACTTACAGTCTCATATTGTATGTGAGCAATATAATGAATGATTTTTTATTGAATTGAATTATTCATTAGTTCTCATTTAATCAAATGGAGTAAATTGATTTGCTATGCCTGAGTGGTTTAATAAGTTCTTTAAAAAGGGAACTAACATAATACCTTATACAGGCTACTGATTCTGGGCCTCATGGGTCCTTTCGTCTTCAGTTTACTAGAAATGCAACGTCCCTGGTGGTGTGCAAGAGGTCTGCTGACATTTTGAGGAAACCTCTTGCTTGGCATCTCATTGACTCTCTGGTCCCAGCAGGATCCATTATCAACTCAAATTGCACATTCACTTCTGAGTTAGCCAGATGCATAATAAAAATCAGCCAGAAATCTTTTGAATGGTGTTTATATTAACCTTAAAGTACGGCAAAAATAAGGAATCTTTTAATAAAACAAAATCCTGCAAAAGGGGAGATTGGCCCTCTTTGAACAGGCACATGTGAGAGGGGTCCGTCAACCCTCGTGGCCTGGTTTTGAGCATCACCAGTCTGGCATGGTCCGTGTCGGCTTCTCAAGGTATGCACGTCCCAGGAAAAATTGGATCTCGGGAACTCCTGAGGCTCAAAGGGTCAGGTTTTGCCTCTGGAGCTTGTCTGAATTGTATTATAACTTGAGAAACAGCAAAGACTCCACTTGCTAAAGTATTTCACGCTAGCTTGCCTGAGAATCTGCTATCTCAGCTTTAAAGATGCCCTTTGTGTCAAGGCACTGCCTCCAAACGCAGACACGTATGCAGTTGTGTGAGACAACACTTCTGCACTTCTGCTTCGCCTGAGGAGCCCCAGTCTCTTTCTCAGCAGAAAGTGGTAAGAATGAGCTTTCATTTCACGGGACAAGACAAAAGACTCCACATATAGCAAGAATCAGGCAGTCGTGATCCTCAGAGGGCATGAAGGAACCCAAGGAAGAGATTAGCCAACTCTTAGCACCACTTTATCAAACCCTTTAACCTAGACTCACTCCCGCACTTTCAGAGTTAAATACTTAACCAGTAGTTGCATGTACTTCCATAGACACACTAAGCTGTTAAATTGCCATATATCCCTTAAGGCAGGGGTCTCCAACCCCCAGGCCACAGTCAGGTGCTGGTCTGCTGGCTGCGCAGGGGTGGGAGCAGGTGAGCGAGCCAGGCCTTGTCCTGCTTGTGGCCGCTCCCCACTGCTTGCATCGCAGCCTGGACTCCACTGCAGTAATCAGATTCTCCTAGGAGCGTGAAACCTACTGTACGGTTACTTCATGGGATATTGCAATGTGGTAGAAGTGGAAATGGGGTGCATGGTGAATGTGATGCACTAGGGTCATCCCAGGACCAACCCCCCACCTCCATCCCTGCCTAGTTCATGGAGAGATTTCTCCCACAAGGCCAGTTCCTGGTCCCGGGAAGGTTGGGGACTGCTGCCTTAAGGGAATGTTATTACTTAAATGGACATTTGTATCTACAAAATACTGTTTGTAGCAGTCCTGTGAAACTGCTTCCAAAGGCACTAATAATTTCCTTCTTGGTTTTTCCTCAGTGAACATGTTTATTTTCAGTCAGACATTTTGTTGGCTCTACTAAATCTTGTTCACAGCCAGATAAAAAATGGTCCTTGTATCTCTACTGCATTATTATTATTAATAATACTTTGCCATTATTAGCCCACGTTATCTTCATGACAACCTTGTCATTTCCATTTTCCAGCTGGGAGAACTAAACACTGAGAGGGAAAATAATGTGATTGATACCTGTCTGAGCAGAGCTTTGACCTGAGTCCTGTCTGTAACTATTGCTTACCTATGCTGCCCCTGGTGGAGAGTAACAGTGCATGCATGGGGAGAGTCAGAGACACAGAGACATATTCAACACCATGTGGATGAGCATGCCCGTTAGTCACAGTAGCTAAGATGGATTGCATGTCCTTAGAACCAGGCATGAAAAGTATCAGGCGAGCGTCTAACATGCAACTTTTCCCAGTGGTGTTTATAATTACTACACCCTGCAGTTACATGTGAGGAAAACGAAGCATAGAAACCTTAAGAAAACTTGTATATGTCCCGAAGTTTGTCCATCTTATCTAGGTTTTCTAGTTTGTCAGGATTTATTTGCTTCATAGTATTTTTTCCATAGTTTTTGTATTTCTGATATTTCAGGCATAACATTACCAGTTTTGTTACTGATTTTATCTATCTGGTTCAGTCTACTTAATGGTTTGTCGATTTCATTTATCCTCTTGATAAAACACCTTTTTGTTTTATTGATTTTTTTGTATAGTTCTTTTATTCTCTATTTCATTTATTTCAGCTCTAATCTTTACTACTTTTCTTCTGTGCGCTCTCTTTCTCTCTCTCTCTCTCTCTCTCTCTCTCTGTTGTTGCTTTTCCAGTCTCATGGGGTGCAATGTTAAATTATTTGACATTTTCTTTTCTTATGAGCACTAATGACTATGAACCTCTGGCTTATGATTGCTGTGTCCCAAAGGTTATGGAGAGTGGTATGTTCCATTATTATTGTTTTCAACAAATCTTTCAATTTCAGTCTTAATTTCTTCAGTAGTTTTAAAGTTGATCAGGAGTACGTTGTTAAGATTCCTTATTTTAGTGTATTTTTTGAGGATTCTTTCTGTGGTTGATTTCATGTTTAATTCCATTGTGGTCAGAGAAGATGCTCAGTTTAGTTTCTATACTTTTACATTTATAGAGGCTTGTTTTGTGCCCTATTATATGATCAGTCTTTGAAACTGTCCCATGTGGAGATTAGAAAAGTATTTGTAGTAGCTATATTAAATGTTCTCTCTCTCTCTCTCTCTCTCTCTCTATATATATATATATATATATATATACATGTATATATATATATATATATATATATATATATATATATATTCATTTGCTTTGTGATATCAATAAGCCCCTGTGTGTCTTTGTTTATTTTTTTGTCTAGATGGCCTCGCCAGTGGTGATAGTGGGGTTTTGAAATATCCACCAATTAGTGTGTTGCAGTCTATATCTTCCTCTGGATCTGGCAGTCTTTCTTTTACATATTTGGGTGCCCTGGCATTGGGTGCAATAATATTTATATTATTATATCTTCTGAGTGAACTAATCCTTTTATAACTATATAGTGTCCTTCTTTGTCTCTTTTTACTCATTTTTATCTTCACGTCTATTTTGTCTGATATAAATAACATGTCTCCTGCCTTTTTAAAATTTCTGTTTGTATGAAATGGCTTTGCCCTAGGCCATAAGGCTAATACAGAATTGAATCATCACCATTAACTGTGGAGTTTGTGCAATATTTGCTGTAAACGTAATATAAGAGTACCAACGAAGGCATGTGAGCCAGCCAGGGTTTGGTTAGAAGACAGGGAACCCACCAAGGAAGAGAGTTTGAATAGGGAACATTTAATATGGTAAGTTAGCTAACTTATAAAGGTAGGTCAGTTACTAAGTGGGTAATGCAACTAACTATTGTAGTAAAGGTAGGCGAGTTAAGAGGTGGGTAATGGACTTGCTAAACAGCATGGGCACAGATGTGAGTCCAGCCACTCTCTGAGGTGAGGGAGAGTATCCAAATGGGGAACTCCTGGAGGAGAGCTTCTGAGAACTGGGATTAGAATCTTATGGAGAGGATGTGGTTGTGGCCTCTGCATAGTAGAGACTTTGTGGAGGTATCAGAGGTTATGGCAACTAGGAAGCTTCCTAGGGGTGCCAGTGACATGGGCAGGAGGGTGTGCAACCCTGGGTAGCTCCAACTCCAGTGAGCAAGAAGCCTCCCTGTGACCACAGGAGTGAGAAGAAACATCCTGGGCCAGTGAGAAAGGTTCCTTCCTCCTGCGGTGCCCTTCCCATCCTTTCTCTGTACACAGGTGATTGGTTCCAACACATCTGTCTGCCTGAACCTTTAGATTTCTTTTCAAGCCAGAGCCTTGAGCGATATTTCTGGCATTGCAGTCTCATCAAATAGAGACTAATGGGTGCCCAAAGTTTGGTGAGCCAGCAAAGTAAGCAGTTTGAGCCATCTCCAACTGCTCAAGCTATCACATTGTATCTGGAATCTCTACCAAGTACAAGCAGGCCAGGGAATTCATATTCTGCCTTCTTTCATTCAACATTCCAGATGTGTGTGTGTGTGTGTGTGTGTGTGTGTACAAAATCTATCAATACTCTGGATGTCTAACCTACTTCATCCTGGCTCTAGTGTTCACTTCACAATGAAGGATATGAAACTTCACCCTGCATATGAATCTAGTAGAAAACAAAGGGTGGTCATGGTGGTTCTTGAAGAAAATAAGCCTCCTTGTTCGAGGCATTTGTCTCATGAGAGGCCTTCACAGTGTTTTCAAGCAGACAAAGGGGCATCTTCCAGGCATAGGAGAGCAAGCTGCTTCCCTGGTAAGGGACACCCAGGCACCCTGAGACTGGGATTGCCTGTTCCATCGGAGTCCGACCAGATAGCCTCATTCTCGTTGCAAGAGTTCCATTTCACCCCAATTAATGGGAATAATCAGATTTTTAAAAAAATAAATAATGAGACTGTGAATCCAAAAATGAGACTGTAATTTAGCAACTCATAGAGTTAAATTTTGTACCTTTTGGCAATTTGATCTCTAAATAGGAGACATAATAGATTCTTTTAAGATAGGATGGAATCTTCTTGTTCTCGTATTGTAACTGGAGAATATAGTTAAAAGACTTGTCTTTATTATTTATTTATTTATTGAAAATCTTCAGTGCCCTCAGAGGAGTCTGGTCCCAGAGTGATTGTCAATATTTCTTCCACGGGGCCAAGGGCGGCAGCCACCTGACTTCCAGGGTACTTGCTTCAGTGCCTGCTCCAAGGCTGTGGACCACAGGTGACAGCTCCAGTGGGCATGAGGCTGCTGCATCTGGTTCCCACCGATGGAGCCTTGGCAACGTGAAGCCCAACAGCGCAACTGCACCAAGTTCCGGGCCTACCCTTGAGTGGCTGTTCCTTGAGACCACCCCATTCTTGAAAGGTATCCTGTTACTGCTCAGCAGGAGGCAGAGTTCGTTTTTACCAATAATTTCAAAAAGTCTGGATAGTAATAGGGAGCAGCTATTGGTGTGATGGGGGACCTCTGCAGAAGGGAGGGATAGCAGACGTGGGAAGCAGAGACCACTCCTGAGACAGAGAGAAGGAACCCAAGCAAGAGGCACTCTTGGAAGGTCCCTCCCCAGCTGAACCAGACTCCACCGGAGAGGGAGCGCCTGGCCCACGGGGCAGAACATCTGTGGAGGTGTCCCAGGTCAGGGATGGCAGGTAGGAATTGAGATGACAGCAAAATTTGCTAGGAAGCTTCCTGCTGAGGCCAGAGAACATTTTTGGTAGGCCATATGCTGGGTGCAAGACAGACTTCCTGTGGGATCTTAGGGATGCTCTTGGAGGATCATCACTTCTGGGTCCCCTTGACAGCAATGACAAAGAGGCTTCCAGCCCTTAGGCAAGAACCGGCAGATGCCCTTCCTCCTGCTGTGTCCCTCTAGCACCCTCTACTGACAAGACCCGGTGCCGTTGCAGCTGATAAAGGGAAACCTCCAGGCCCAGCACCAGGATCTCCGGAGCAGAGCAAAGGATGTTGGATCAGGTGACAGCCCATTGTAATGGACACGGAACGGAACCCAGAAGGATTTCTCTCATTTTCATGGTTTCCAGAGTTCTACTTCCTGAGGCAAAGCACCTATCCCTATGGCACAGAGATACTCCACTGAGGAAAGGTCACCTTGATGTTACTGTTACCATGCCCCATTTCTAAATTAACTTTACCGTAGGTATACATGTATGGAAAAAAACAGGGTATGAATAGAGTTTGTAAATACCCGAGGTTTCAGCCTCCATGAGGCGTCTCAGAAGGTACTCCTTCCAGATAAGGGGAGATGACTAATGCTACTGTAATCTTGTAATGTTATCTATAAAATTTTGAAAATAAAGATCAGAAAATTTCATTTAAAAGAGTTTTTATGAAAAATTATAATTTGTTTCCTCGATCTTTGATAATTTTTAAGTTCCATTTTTGGCTTATTATTAAATTGTTTCAATAAACCTTGGTCAGTACCTAATAAGTCCAGGCCCTAGGTAGCCATCAGGATGTCAAGGGGATGTCCTGATCTGTGGTCAGAAAGTTGCCCACTCTCAGGAAGACCGTCTCTGTATCGGGAATAATACCTGCAGTTCAGCCGCGTAGAAGAGTGAGTGACTGACTAGCCCAGCTGTGGTATTCAGCGCTGCGTTATGGGGAAGACTTTCCTCGAAAGAGCCTCATTACCTCCGAAAGTATAAGTAATACTCTTTTCAAGTCCACACTCCCCTCTGCCTCAGGTTTCTTTCCGGCTCTGGGTTCTGGGTGTAAGGCAGACTTGTTGCTGGGATCCTAGGAATGCTCTTAAAGGACAGCCACCTTGGGGCCCATGACAGCAATATATTTTGTTTGCTTGTTTGTTTCATTTATGTATTTATTTTTTAGGTTTTTGCCATTGGACACATGCTTTCCAGAGAGACAGAGAAAGTGAGCAAGAAAGTGAGAAATCACCCTGTAGGGGGAATGGCTGTGCCACAATTCCTTCTCTTCTATTTTCCTCCTGGGATTTGGGTACACACACACACACACACACACACACACACACGCCTGGTGTGATTTTCAAGCCACCAGCTCCAGGACTCCAACCACGGTTGGCTATGTGGGAGTCCAGAACCTTAAGCACCATGTTACCTGCTGGCCCTGTATTATTGTTTTGAGTGGTGACACTCAACTGAGTGATATTCCCTGTCACCTTAGGCCCAGGCGTGCGGCATAGATAAAGTTCTACTTAAAACATGTATGCATTGATACATGAAGAATAACTTGAGGATTCTACCAATCAATAGAGTGGAGATACTAAAATTGGTATGAAAATAATAACTACACTCTGGGATTCTGGCTTGTTAATTGATCACTTAAAAACTGATAATTTGGATAGGCATGCAAAATCTTATTCTTGGGGTTTTGAAATGGAAGGACAGGAATAATTTAAAAAATCAACTAGAGACTGTGCCTCAGTGAATATATTTTTCAAACCGAATAGCTGAAATTAAACACAGTAGGAAGATAATTTGAAGTCTGTAGGACCTTGAAATCCCATGCATTCCCTAAGTAGGTAAAACCTGAAATGTATGACTTTCAGTGTTCTGGTAAAGTGTCATTGTACGGTTATAGAAAACATCGTGTCCATTCAATATGGTGAGGTGAGCAATGCACCTTCTCTTTTTTTTTTCTCTTTTTTTATTTTTTATTATCATCATAATCTTCTTTATATTACATTGGGTTACATATAATTTTACAGTGTATTACATTGCTTTTTCAAAAGGGAATGCCATGCATGTCAGTCAATACTGAGGCATTAATCTCCCCACTTCATCATTCAATATCTTTTCTATGTTTTTTCCAATCATTATTATTATTATTCTAATTATTTTTTAAAACAGTCAATCACTATTTCTCATTTTGCTTGTAAAAAGACTTTACACATCATGAAATACTTCTCAGACCAATCCAGTTGAGAATGCACCTTCTCTTGACAGACAATACGAAGATGTAACATTTTGCCAATTTCACCTACTTCTTTGGTTTGATTTTTGTAGTATGTTTAGAGTAGCCCTTTGGAAATCTGCTCAGACTTAATGAGGTATAGGAACGCTATTTGTATGTATAGACTAGCAAAAGGCAAAACCATAACTATTAACATTAAAATTATGAAACTGAATTACCGTTCTATCTAAACTTATGGATTTGAGTATCATAAGAACTATGTTGTCAATGCAGTGCTGAATCCTAATCTGGAAAAGAATAGAACACTTCTATTTGTCTGACCTTAGACTCATTCCAGGAGGTCTGTGGGGAATCTCAGGCAACAGGAACATGTCCATGGCATTGGGAAGTGAGATGTGAACCCTCCTGGTGTGGTTTCATAGAGTTCACTAATGGATGTGGGGCGTAGCAACAACTCGTGTCCAATTTCTTGACAGCAAAAACAAATTTATTCTTGTATTTAAGGCGAGACAGGCAGTGTGTGGAATAGGGTGCTCAAAGGCGCCCATGGAGGGAAGAGAGGTGAAATGGCCGTAGTTAACATAGTCATCATTAATGTCTACAGACGATCGTTTTTGCTAGAAAAAAGTTTCTGGAAAGAGTAAAAAACAACTGGCACCATTAGCATAGGTCTTTATTAAAACATTGCAGTGTGAGACGTTCTCAGGTGATTTTCTGTGACGAGCAAGGACTTGAAGATTTTATGAGACAGATTAGAGATATAAATCAAATTCATTGTTTTCATTAAGCTGCCATTGAGACTCTGAGCCACGGGGCACTTTGTGTTAGAAATGAGACAGGATCCTGGGCAGCTGTCGAGTGCATCTTTGAGGCTTAGGAATAAGACTGGGGAGAAGTAGCTGGGACCAAGGTCTTGCAAGGGTTTGCAGAACCTTTAGAGAATTTTGGTTTCTACAAGTTTTTTTTTAATACAATATTTGTCTTAAAAAGAATGATTCCAGATTTCTCCATGAGTCCTCAGGCCTGTATCTGCCACGTACTATTTGCAGATGTGTTTCCTAAGACTGAAGTGAAACTCGTGATGGGCTTCATTTTAACAGCACCTGTAATATGATTTTTCCTTTCATTTTCCTTTATAGGCCGGAGCCAATGTCCTTCTCCAGGATGTTAATGGAAATATCCCACTAGATTATGCCGTGGAAGGGACTGAGTCCAGCTCTATCCTATTGATCTATCTGGAGGAAAATGGTAGGTGGAAAGGCATAGACTGGAGCATTATGATGTGTGTCTATGTATTTGCAGGCATGCTGATAAGGTTTCAGGTTGATGTGGTTTTCCAGCTGCTGTAAAATCCGATATTTCCTATCTCTCTTTTCATTGCTGTCACGGCTCAGCCCTGCAGGGTTAGTCAAAACACTTTTTTGCAAGCCAGCAGAAATCTAAGGCCAACAAAGAAGGAACATTTTAACAAGCATCTAAACCATAATTAGCGGGACTGGGTCGATAATTACAATCCCTTCTGTGCTGGCAGGGGAGGGAAATGAAACAGCACAATTGAATTTAGTTCATGGGTGTGAGGTCACCGAAGTGCACTCTCTCAGGAACAAGTGGCCCTAGCAGGTGACAGGGCTTAGGTCAAGTTCAGTTTGCACGGGTTCCAGAATCCACGTTTCGTGACTGGAAACACACAGGGTGTTGGAAATCCCCGCGATTGCGATGGCAGCGCAAGTTCACGAAGATGAGCTCGAGCTCCAGAAGCATGCACTGACAAAGGATGCGTAATTACATGGCCCAGCGTGTAATTTCATGAGTAAGCGCGGCCGTGGGAAGGTGGGTGTGCTGTATCCCTGAGCCCAGGGTGGCATTAAACTAAAGAATTATGCTACCTTTTTCCCCTTGCTATTTAGGAATAGATTACAAGAAATTGCAGTTTTTTCAAAGATGACCCATGGCCAGAGAAACAGTGCACAAATAATGGGATCCACACGGTGCTGACAGCTCTACCCCCCAAGGGAAGTCCCCACCTGCCCCATTGTTCCCTGGTGCTCTTTCCCTCCTCCAGTCCCCCTGTCTCAATGGCTTATTCTGAGAGTGGTTTGGAATAATAATAATTAGTACTTAGCAGCCAAGATCCCTGAGAAAATAGTCTCAGTAATTCTGAAGCAAATTAGTATGGTCTCCCTGGGACAGGGCTAATGTGAGTGCTGTGCTGCCAGAGGTCATGACGGGGTCCAGGGTGGCCACACTCTGGGCAGGCTGTGCTGTGAGGGCCCCCCTGCAGCCCCGTATTCCCAGGGCCTGCTCCTACCTACCAGAGCGCACCCATGGTCTGCAGATCTTGTCAGTGGTGGCTTATCGGAGACAGACTCCGTGATGCCTAAAGGAAACAGAGCTGGAAGTTGGGCAGTCATTGTTGGGCAGTTACTCGGCCTTAGTAACCCTGGGCATGTAGTTCCCAGTCCTGACGGCTTGGAGATCCGGCCCGGAGGGTACCTGCGGTTAACAGTGCTGCCTTGTCTCCTAGAGGGGCCGGGAGAGTGGGTCTGAGTTAAGTGTTCTTAGCTCCAAAAATATTAATAGTAACAATAATAGTTACTAAAGAGCGTGGGAGGCGCTTTGCAGGTGGTGGCTGTACTTAGGGTATTATATAATGTGGTGATGGTTCCATGGGTGGATACTTACCTGAAAACTTACCACGGATACGTTAAATGCGTGCAGCATTTTGTATGTCCATTGTACCTCAGTGAAGTGCCTTAAAAATAAGACTCAGGCCAGTCTGTGGGCTGATGGTTAGGGCAGCTGGATCCCACGTGGCCAACCAGGTGGTTCGAGTCCTGGATTCAGTAGCTTGACAAACACATGGAGTGCGTGTGTATGCAGGCCCAAAATCCCCAAAGGAGGGGATAGACGGGGGAGAGGGGTTTGCAGCATGACCATTCCCTGTGGGGCATGCTTTCTCACCTCTCTCTCTCTCTCTCTCTCTCTCTCTCTTTCTCTCTCTCTAATACATCTCTCTCTGGTGAGTGCACATGCCATCTGACAAAATTTAAAATAAGTTAAATTTAAAAATACAAAACTTTGAGTGCTCAATAAAAAATGAACTTGTTTCACTTAGCTATTGTCAGTTATATTGAAAGTTTATTATTTCCTACTTTTCTTATTGTTCTGAATTTTTAATGCCACAGTAAGAAATATTTCTTTTTAGAAAATAAAATTAAGTATCATTATTTGTAAAAATTTTAACATAACTTATAAATCTTTGCAACTTACCAATGTATTTAGTTTGATGGGAAATTTTAGTATTTGCTAAATTATATTACCAGTCTTACATAAAGAAGAAAAATAAGTGTGTTCCTCTGGGAAGCTGATTAAACAAATGATTAAAGGGGTAATATGTGAAAAGCACTGACTCTGATAGTTTAGGAGAAAATCTCACAGCTGTGGCTGTCACAGGCAGTTTGTAAAGGACGTGTTTGCGGGAACAGACTTGTTTTCGTATCTCTTACGTTTGTAAAATTCTGTTTCCATTTGTCGTTCTGATACAGCCTGGCCTCCTGTCCCACCGCCCTTCCTTCACCTCATTCACAATCTGGTTCCGCTTCTGTCTCTCTCTCTCCTACTTATCTGTATCATCTGCCAAGTTCCAGTAAATACGGTCTAATTCGATTTTTCTCTGGCCCTCTTGTTGGTGCACTTTTAGGATGATCTGCTGTGACAGCCTGGGCTGATGTCCTTAGAGTGTTCTCGTATTCCCAGATGTGATTTCTAATAGTATGTGGCTCTTGGTGTCTCAGCCCTGCATTATCATATAGAACCAGGTGGTTGCAGCTCTTGAGTGTTCACCCTGCATCCTTCGTTTCAAGTCAGAGCCCTTATCCTACTGTCATATCAGGGTGCAGGTGGCGGCAGGAGGCAGGTGACATGGAGACACACTGATGACGTGGAAAATCGCAGTCACAAATTCTAATTGTTCTGTCATCACCGGCTTACACTGTAACCTCGGGTGCAGCTATTAACCTCGCCTCGCCTCGCCTCGCCTCGCCTCCTGAGCTTCCCGGCTGTACCCTGAGACAACGTGGAGGGCCCGCTGAGCATTTGATGGGTATTAGGTCTGCGGTGCGGTGCACGGTGAACTGGCCAGTGTGCAAAGAGAGCGAGTGAGGACAAAAAACGCGGTCCAGGGAAGGACCTGGACCTGTCCTGAGGGACAGGCCTTCATGGTCCCGGAGCAGCAGACTCAGTGTAGAAGATAGACATCCATGCCTTGGGAAAAAAAGGAAGATTTTTTTGGCTCTGCATATAACATCATGCACTGTCTCACCCTTGAAGCCCATCCTTTTAGAATACAGAGTGCACATTAATTCTCCCGGTCCTCGGCCCTCTCGAGTTCAGCTACCAGCCCCACCAGTCCACCAGAAGGGCTCCTGCAGCCATCACAACTGCTCTCCTTGGTTCTCTGTCAGAGACCTCTGCTCTGTTCTCCATCTCGTCATGTCTCAGTGACTCACTGGCCTTGGTCACAGTCTCCCAAAAAAACTGCCTGCAGTGACCTTCCCAAAGCTGCCCGCACTCGTGTGTTTGACCGTCTTCCTGAATTTTATTTGAGTGCTGCACTTGTGTATCCAGATTCTGAGCTTCATCATCCCAGGAGGGCTCTTGAGGAATCTCCTCTTCTTTCTTTGCACTCCTTTGCTGGGTCATCTCATCCTTTTGCTTGTCCCATTCCTCCTGCTTATTCCCAAGGACATTGTTGTAGCTTAATTGTTTTTCAAGAGCTTTAGTCCTGTATGTTCCTTGAGCGGGTATCTGCTCGCCTGAAATGACCTGTCCAGTATGGAACTTCCTGTTGCCTTCATGTTCTACCCGTCCCACATCTCACCGTCAGCCAGGAGCCCAGGTGTCCCGCATTGCTTTTCTCCTCCCAAATCCCCCATGTCTAGATGTCCCAAATCTTACCGATTCTACATCCATGACATCTTTTTAAAGTCCACACCTATCACCAGTCATGTGGTTACATCTTAATTAAGACATTGCCTTTTTGGGACCAGCGAATGGCATAATGGTTATCTTGCTGGACTCCCACGTAGTCAACGACTGTTCTAGTCTTGGACCTGGTGGCTTAAAGCTCACCAGGCATGTGTGCGTGTGTGCCCAAAATCCCAAGAGGAGAATGGAGAAGAGATTGTGGTGTGGCCTTCCCCCTGAAGAGTGATTTTCTTACAGAAAATAGGCTGCCTAGAAAACGAGCTCTACCCAGAGAGGAGGAAAAGGCAGGTTTATGATGCCGGCAGTCCCAGCAAAGCTCTACTCTGAAGTCAGAGCCCCGACCTGAGGAAGTTGCAGGTGTTATACAGTCTGGGTCATGGGTGTTGCAGCCCCAGAGAGTGGAAGAGGCACAAAGCAGCTGCAAAACAGTTGCAGTCCAGCTCATAACATTCACCAGCAGGCAATGTACAAAGGTGGGATAGAAACACTTCCTGTCTACTAGCCTTAGCAAACAGAATCCATGTCATTTTCTTGCTTCCTGTCTCTCTGTCTCTCCTCTCTCTGTCTCTCCCTAAAGAGCATATGCCCTATAGCCAAAAAGTCTCTCTCTGAAAAAAAAAAAATGACTTTTCTATTTTGGATTATGGCAATCGCTTTCAAATCTGCTCTTCTTGCCTCCAGTCTTAGCTCTTCCCAATCTTTTTTTTTTTTTTTTGGAAGACTCAGGTGAATCAGTTCATAAATGCCACGTGTCCTTGTTCTACTTAATGAAGCTTATTCAGAAGGTTGTCCCTGCACTGTCCCCTGCAGATCGTGTGGCATGAGGGTCTCAGTGTATCCCAGTCTGCATGGGACAGTCCCAGGTTGCACCTGTTGACAGTGGTAAAGGAAGAAGAGTAGATAGAGAGTGCAAGTCCTTTTGGCTTGAACGTATTTGTTTTTCTTTGTTGGAACCATCTTTTTTCTTTCTTCATTTTATTTATTTATGTATTTGCTTATTTTGCCTACTCGTTTGCTTTCTTGACTCTCTTAAGAAGCTTACTATGCAGACAAAAATGTGATTTATTTGCAATTCTGTGAACTGAAAGAATCCCCTGCTAAAATAAGGGGCCCGGTCGTGTCATGGTAAACAGTGAGTACCTGTTTAGGTTTGTTCTCTTGTTGAGGTCAAAAATGATGTTTTACGAACCAAACGATAACGAGTAGCACACAGTGCAGTGTGTGCAGGTCTCACAGACACGCCGAGGAGGAAGGATGGAATTTCCCCCATTAGAGCTACAGGGAGCTGCACAGTCATGACACACTTTCTTTTGCTCGAAGGGTTGTGATTCTCTAAGGAACCCACGGAGTTGGTTGGGTCCAGGCATCGTGAAGCGTGTGCAGTGAGAGAGGCTGTAAAACCGTGGGAGAGAAGGGAGCGAGCACAACGGCAGGACAGCTCTGCCTCCTCTCAGTCGTCATTCAGCACCGAGCAGCCTGACTGCAGCATGGGGAAGAGGGACGCTGCATTGTTACAAAACAATATTGCTTTAAGAGGGGCAGTGAAGGGACATTACGAGGGCTCAGAATGACTTGCAGTGTAAAGGTAACTTCAGTCTTACATGTGTGTCTACGGATACTGTCAAAGGTAATCAGCCATCACATATAAAAAGTTGTGAATTTCAGGTAAATGATTTTGTTTCTTAGCTCTTAAATGAAAAGAAATGACCAGATTTCTTTCAAAATAATAAATCTCAGGAGCAGATGGTGTGGTGGTTAAGGCGCTGGACTCCCACATGGCGACTACAGGTTGAGTCCTGGATCTGGCAGCTTGAAACACACCAGGCACGTGTGCGTGTGTGCCCCAGATCCCAAGAGAATTTAGAAGAAGGGATTGCAGTGTGGCCATCCCCCCAGGGGGGTGATTTTTCACTTCCTCTCTCTCTGTTTCTGTCTCACTGGCTAGTACATGCGCCCTATAGTGAAAATCTCTTTATATAAAATAAACAAATAAATAATAAATCTCAATAAGCCTTATGTTAAATTTTTTTTCATAAAACATTACAAAAATAAAATTAAATTTCTTCCAGAATATAATCATTGGCCTGTTAGCAAGTGAAAATAGAGTTACTATGAGCTATGGCCATCTTGGTTGATTTTACTTAAGGGCAGTTAAAGAAATTTGTTTGACCAAAAAGGAGACAATTTCTGTTGTATCATATTACCAGAAGTTGACTTGTGCTTCTTTTCTAAACAAAAATCTAAATGTCACATTTTATTTGACATCATATTTAGATCAAAATCCATCTTTAAAATAATAGGATACAGTGTTGTTATCTGCCCCTCCAATATCTTCCAAACAGTGATGAGAAATTGATTGTTTTCTCACGATTTGTTGAACTGTAAATGAGTCTGAATTGAGTGATATTTTATCTCTGTTTTAATTCATCTTTTGTCTTTGAGCTCTGTTCTGTTTTTAATCACTCAATTTTATTTATATGCTTAAATCTCTAAAAGATACACACAGCTTCAGTAAATATTGCAACATTACAAAAGTGGTGTAAATTTAGGGTTGGGTAACCATCAGATTCTTCTGCTATTTCAACATGCGGAATCGAATGCTGGCATCTGAGAAAAGATATTTTCCAAAATTAAATCGTATGTCAAATTCCATAATCCTAAGTGTAAGAACAGAGTGTCAGTTTTGCTGGCTCATAATAGACCTCGTACGCCTCTCTCAGGGAACCCCGCATGTGCTGATTAAGAAGCCGAGGGCTGATGATGGGCGCTCCCAGTTCACATTTCTACCAGCGTGGCTTCACTTGGACAGAATATTTGAAGCAAGCTACGGTTTTTCAAATGTTCCATTTTGCTTTATATTTCTTGGTTCCTCCCTACCTACTTCTTATTGCAAAGGAAGATGCACCTTAACTAATGGGATGTAACCCACCTGCCAGGAGGCTGTCAAAAAATCACAGCCCGGGACCAGCAGTTGGTCTAATGGTTACGTCGCTGGACTCTCATGTAGTCGACTGCAGTTTGAGTCCAGGACCCAGTGGCTTAAACTCACGCTGGGCGCGTGTGTGTGCCCAGGATCCTGAGAGGAGAATGGAGAAGGCATTGCTGTGTGGCCATGCCCCCTGGGAGGTGATTTCTCACTTTCTGTCTCTCTGTCTGTCTCTGTCTTTCTGATGAGTGTAAACACCCCTATAGCAAAAACCTCTCCAAAACAAACAAACAAAACCAAAAAAACTCTCAAAAAAAAGAAAAAAAATCAGAGCTCACTTTTATTGACAGCTTACTGCAAGCCAAATACTGTTGAGTGTTTTAACTCGTTCTGATAACAACCCATGAAGCAAGACCGATCAGCCTCGCTTTGTAGATGACGAAGCTGAGGCTGAGGATGAGTTACCTGCACGCTGGCACCAATAGTGATTGATAAGCTCAGCACTGACAGCTGGGCAGAGTGATGCCGGAGCACCTCTGCTTTGTCAGAGTTCAGACAGTGAGCTGTGGAGTGAGGCAGACCTGGAAGCCCTCAGGAGAAGACAGCCGCAGAGATGCAGTGTTCTTTAAAAAAAAAAAAAAAAAAGTTTGTTTCTTTCTTCCGTGAGTGAGAGACAGAGAGACAGAGACACGAACTACTGCAGGATCTTCATGTCACAATCCACCTCCAAGCCTCAGCAAGCCCTGGATCACAGGCACATGTGCCCAGTGTGCTCAGGGAGGCCACCAGACAAGAGCCTGGTACCTTCCGTGTGGCTCAGTCTCGCAGAGCTTCGCGTTCTACCTGGGTCACCACCCCAATGCAACATTGCTTTTTTTTTTTTTTTTTGGAGAGGCTTTTCGTTATAGGGCGCGTGCCCTCGCCAGACAGACAGAGAGAGACATAGAGACAGAAAGCGAGAAATCACCCCCCAGGGGGGATGGTCACGCCGCAATCCCTCCTCCTCCATTCTCCTCTCGGGATCTTGGGCACGCACGCACACGCGTCCGGCATGAGTTGTAAGCCACCGGGTCCGAGACGTGAACCGCGGTCGACTACGTGGGAGTCCAGCGACATAGCCATTACGCTAACTGCTGGTTCCCAACATTGCTTTTTTAAAAAATTTATTATTTACATTTAACCACCTTACATCATTTTATTATTATTATTTATCTTTTTATTTTTTGAGAAGTTTTTTTTTTCTTTTTCTTTTTGTTACAAAGCACATGTGCTTGCCAGAAAGACAGAAAGAGACGAAGAGATAGGAAGTGAGAAGACAGTGTGGGGGATAGCCAGGCCACACTCTCTTCTCCTCCATTCTCCTCTGGGGATCTTGGGCACGCATGCACGCGTGCCCGGTATAAGTTTAAGCCACTGGGTCCAGGACTTGAACCACCGTTGACTACATGGGAGTCCAGTGACATAGCCATTATGCCAACTGCTGGTCCCATCAATGTACATCTTTACGGTGTACAAAACTTTTATTTTTTCCAAGCCCAAATACAATGCGTATCAGTGAAGACAAAGGCATTATCCTATACATTATCATCAGCAAATAACTTCATTTTTGTGTCAATTAAACATGTCATTTTCCGGACCAGCAGTTTGCGTAATGGCTATGTCACTGGACTCCCATGTAGTCGACCGCGGTTCGAGTCCCAGACCTGGTGGCTTAAACTCACGCCGGGCACGTGTGCGTGCGTGCCCAAGATCCCGAGAGGAGAATGGAGGAGAAGGGATTGCGGCGTGGCCATCCCCCCTGGGGGGTGATTTCTCGCTTTCTATCCCTCTGTCTCTCTCTGTCTGTCTGGCGAGCGCACGCGCCCTATAGCAAAAACCTCTCCAAAAAAAAAAAAAAAAATGTCATTTTCCTGTTCCCCTCCTTCTCCCTATTACCCACCCAGCCCCCACTCTCTGGACTGTCCACAGTTCCCCTCTTTGCTGTTACACCAATCTTTCAGTTTCTGCTGTAGCACACAGACACTCGATGTATACTGAGCAGGACACACCGAGTCTCCCTTTCATATTACTTCGCTTAGTATTAGGTCTTCGATACTCGTCCACTTTGTATCAAATGTCAACGTTCTTAATATGGCGATCTTAAAACTATCAACCATAGCTTCAGCCCTGTGAGTATGTATTACTATGTGAGTAACTGAGGATACGGAAGCCCAGGCAGGTTAAATAACTTTCCCAGTGTGAACCTGAGGGAGTAAACTGTGAAACAGGCGCATCCGGGCCATCACTCCAGGGCTTCGCTGGCTTTCTCTCAATAACTGCAAGCAAGACTCAAGAGATGAGTCCTAGAAATTGCTCAGAGGAGCAGCTGGTTCAGACAGCACCTGCTGAGAGCAGAATATAGCTATTGTCATATCATTGTCTTCGTTTTCACCTGCGGGAGTTATTTCCCCTTGGTAAATAGCTGCTTTGTCCAGGACCCAGTGCTCACAGGGGATGTGTAAATGAAGAGCTACAAGACAGCATCAAGGTTGTACTGGCGGGAAATTTCAGGTTAAAATACACGCTGAATCGAGGTGTAAATGGGAGGCAAGCAGACCTAGCTCTCTGTGCATGAACCTCCCAGGTCAGTGAAGTCAGACTGTGAGTGTTTCACTCAGTCTGAGTGATCTGTATTCGTACTAGTGAAATAGTCTACAGGAGCATCCTTTTTAAAACATTCTAAAATAATTTTAGATGCAGAGGAAAAACCTCAGAGATAGTACAGATTTGCAACATCCTCTCCACCAAGCTTCCTTTAAGGTCACCACATCATTGTAGTATATTTCTCAAAGCTAATAAATTGACGGGAACAACTCTGCTATTAACTAAACTACAAAATTCATTCAGATTTTTCCAATTTGTTTTCACTAAAGTAGTTTTTCTATTCCAAAGTAGTACATTACTTTCAGGAGCAATTATTTTGGCCAGAAAAACATAGAGAACAAAAACTATATATTTAGAACTTGTTTAAATTCACATACTTCAAAATACATTGGGCAGTGTATGTTGATTTATCCTAAAACAGATACTCATTGAACTCTTGCCATGGACAAGGTGTCATGTCATATTTTTGGTAAAGAACAAGAGATAGATGTTTCTTCTTTGAAAGACTTCAGTGTAGTTGGGAAGAGAATGTATGCAAAGAGAAACAATGATCTTTGCTTTGAAAGAGAGTTCAAAGTGGAAGAGGGGCTTCACAGAGGAACTGCTGGGAAGAGCAGATGAAGCTGTTCTGACCTCCAGCAGCTGAGAAGCGTCTCTCTATTCTGTTTGAAAGGCTGTTTTCCCCCTAGGAGTGGACTTGACCTCGTTGCGCCAAGTGAAGCTCCAGAGACCGATGAGCATGTTAGCAGATGTCACCCGCTTCTTGGCATCTGGAGGAGACGTTGACAAGCAAAACGAGGAAGGCGTAACGCTGGTGAGTTAATATACTTGATTCGGACATTGTTTGAATGGAGAATTTAAGTTGGTTCTAAGACATAGAATTGGATATAATTAACCTTTGCGAATTTTTTTCTGATCATAAAAATAATGCATATTCATGGTAGATATTTTGGAAAAGAAGTTTGCAAAGAAGAAAATGCAAAATACTTACGGCATCACTGAGAGACAACCAATGTGCCTATGTTGACATATTTTCTTCACGCTTTTCTTTTATCTATTTTGTCTTACAAACTTACGAATAACTTTATGCATTTATTTCATGAATACAATTTTTGAAATATATCATAAGAAAAATCTTTCATTTTAGTTTTAACAAAACAAAGTATGGGTTACCTTACTGAATGAATTTCTAAAGTGAAGCAAACTCCTGTCATTACTTTTGTATTACTACCCATCTCTGTTGCAATAAATTAGAAAAATATCAGTTGAATTGGGATAAACTTGGGCTAGCAGGTGGTGTAGTGGTTAAGACACTGAATTTTCCCACATGACTGACCACAGTTGGACTTGAGAGTAAGTAGATTGAAAATCACATTGTGTGTGTATGTGCAAGCATGCCCAAAACTCCAAGAAGAGAATGGAGGAGAAAGGATTGCAGCATGGCCATCCTCCCTGGGAGGGAGATGTCTTTCTTTTTCTCTCTCTCTCTTTCTTGTGCGTGCATACACCCTATGGCAAAAACCTTTAACAAAAATAAGGATAAATTTTAATGTAATCATATGTAGTCACCGGAATAAGTCTATTTTGTCTAATCAACCTATAAAATTTACCTGAACTGGCAATGCTTGAATTAACATTAATTATGAGAGGAAGGAATATGTTAAAACCCAGGTTATTGAGAGAAAATAAACTAGGATAGGAGTAGAAGCTTGGTCTCATGGGAAATTCGATTCAATTTCTTCCAAAGAAAAACTATGGTGTAAGGTTGAACACAATAGATGAAAAAACTAATTTAACCAAATGGATACCAGTTTTGTCATCTGTAAAGTTTTCATGAGATCTGATATAGTTGTAGCTTTATTAAATGCAGATTAAATGCCTTGAGCTCTCTAGATGTAATTAGTTTCCTAAATATTGGTGTTGGAAGACAAAATTTAGAAATCTATCATTTTAGGGCTGATTCCATGGTTTGATGGTTAAGTGAACTGGATCCTACATGGTTGACTGCACAGTTCGAGTCCTGAACCTGGGGCTTGGAAAACACTCCAGGCACATGTACATGTGTTCCCCAAATTCCAGAGGGTGAAGAAATGGAGAAAGGATTGCAGCATGACCATAACCCACTAAGGGGTGCTTTTTCCTTTTCTGTAGTTCTCTGTCTTTCTCTCTCTCTGATGAATGCAGGTGTGTGCCCTCTGGCAAAATTAAGTAAAACTGTCATTTTATAATTTTATAGTTTTCTGAAGTTTATAAAATTTTTAAATGATGGTCTTCCAAAATTAATTTTTATAAATTTCAGAATATTAAAGATGTAATTTATAAGAAAGAAAACAAAGCATGTTTTGAGTTTATTGAAAAATAAAATATTTAATTGGCAATGCAATTTAATTAATTCACTGACTATTACTGACCACATGATATGAACAAAACAGTAGTGAGTGAAACCACAAAAATCCTTTTCTCCTGGACTCATGTTTTGGGGAAAGATAACTGATATACACTAAAAGTTAGCTGAACATTGGGGCCAGCAGGTAATGTGGTGGTTAAGGCTCTGGACTCCCACATGACCAATCGTGGTTTGAGTTCCAGATCTGGTGGTTTGCTTTCTCACTTTCCCTCTCTTTCTCTCTCTCTCTCTCTGGTGAGTGCATGTGCCCTATAGCGAATTAAAATAATAATAATAATAATAATAATAAAATGAATAATTCTTGGGACCAGCAGATGGCATAGTGATTATGTCTCTGGACTCCCACATGGTCAACCCCAGTTTGAATCCCTGACCCAGTGACTTAAAACTCACACCAGATGCATGTGCGTACATGTCCAAGATCCCAGGAGGAGAACAGAGAAGGGATTGCAGCTTGGTCATCCCTCCTGCAGGGTGATTTCTCACTTTCCCTTTCACTGTTTCTGTCTCTCTCTTTCTCTGGTGACGGCCTAAGGCAAAAATCTCAAATAAATAATTATTAAATTAGCTAAACATATAGTATACTAATAATGATAACTATAAGGAGAAAATTACAAAACAAGACGGGGATCTGCTGGGTGTATGTTTTCCATTTTGGACAGGTGGACAGTGAGATCTCAGTAACTAAGCTAGTTTTGAGTAATGGCTTAAAGAAGTAAACAGGAGAACATGTAGTGGGACGACACCATTCAGAGCTTTAGGGGTCACATGAGGACTATGGCTATTATCTGAGGGGGACAACACAGAGAGTTGTGAAGAGGGAAGGGACACGTTCTACTTGGGTTTGAAAGGATCTTTCCCTGTTGTGAGAAGAGACTGCAAGAGGGCAGGGTGGGGGTGGAATTCACCCGAGCTTTTCTAGTAACCTAGGCAGCCTGCATTGTGGCTCAGACAAAGGCAGTGGCGGCTGAGGTGGGGAGAAGTCGTTGAATTCTGGCTAGATTCATGATGACCCTTTGGGACTTCCTGATACATGTAAGGTGTGAGATAAAGAGAAGGCTTCAGAAGGACGCCAGCGCGTTTGGCTTGATCAAGTGTTGTGTGATAGAGTTGACTTCAAATGACATCACGTGGGTATCATAATAGATGTTGAGTTGTGGGTTGGATATTGGAATCTGGAATCCAGTACACACCTGGACCTGAGACAAAAACTTTGGTAACATATAAATGAAATTACCAGCCTTGTTACTGGAGGAATCACCAATTTAACAGAAAAGGGAAGAGGATTTGGGACTAAGCCTTGGCAATGAGAGAAAGGAGGTTCCAGAAAGGAGATGAAAAGGACCAAGTACTGAGGAGGAGGAAACTGAGACGGTGAGGTTTCCTCGGAGCCATGCGGAGAAAGTGTGGTGAAACGGAGAGGATGGAGGCTCTCAGATGCTGCTGGAAGGTCAAGTACGTGGGGACTGCAGATGGGCTCTTGGACTTGGGAATTTGCAGGTTCTTGTTTTTCTCTTGGAGAGCAGTGTCAATGGATGTTTGGGGTCAAAAATCAGGTTAGAGTGCAGTATTTAAGTAATAGTTTGTTTACTGCATGCAATGAGTTAATGGCGAACACATGATAGAAATGCTTTAGAACCTTTTTTTCTTTGTATGGTAGGAGATATTACAACTGCACTTTTTTTTTCCTTTTTTTTTTTTTTTTTTTAAATCACTGCCTAAGGTCTAGCAGGTGGTGTGGCGGTTAAGGTGCTGGATTTCCACATGGCCTACCATAGTTCAAGTCCTAGACCCAGTGGCTTATACGTATGCATGCCCAAAGTCCCAAGAAGAGAATGGAGAAGGAACTATGGCATGGCCATTCATGCTATGGGAGTGATTTCTCACTTTCTCTTTCTCTTTTTTCTCTCTCTTTCCTCCCTGTCTCTCTGCTGGGGAACGCATGCACTCTGTAGCAAAAAAAAAAAAAAACAAAAAAAAAGAAAACCAAAAAAAAAAACCACTGCTAAATAAAAATAGCTACACACTTTAATCACTGCTAAGCACTGAGCATACACATTTGAGTAGTGACACCATTGAAAGGATCAATACAGGGACCAGCAGATGGCACAATGGTTATGTAGCTGGACTCCCATTTAGTTGACCACGGTTCAAGTCCTGGTCATGGTGACTTGAAACTAACGCTTGGTATTTGTGCATGTGTGCCTAAAATCCCAAGAGGAGAAAGAAGAAAGGTGACTGAGGCATGGCTATCTCCCCTGAGAAGTTGTTTCTTGCTTTCTGTCTCTTTGACTCTCTCTGTCCTTTTGGTGAGAGCATGCACCCTATAGCAAAAATATCTCTCAAAAACAAAAAAAAAAAAAAGAAGAAAAAAAGAATCAATAAGAACAATACATTACTATTATCTTCAACTACCTTCAATTTTGACATTCCTTGTGACCATTTTTTTTTTAGAACAGAGAGCACAAATGTTGCTGATAATTGTTTCTCAATAACTAAATCTTGTGGTAATCCTTTTTGAACTTTTAACACAAACGTGACAGTGAATGGAAGGCCAGGACACCATCTCCCTATTCACAGCATTTCACAAATGGTGGTGTAGACCCCTAAGTCTGAATCAGTTAGTCTGTTTATGCTAATGACTATCATTTCTTGGCGTGTTCTTTCTGTAAGGTGCACTGTGCTTTTCTGTAGTGGTGGTGGAAAAGAGATAAGAAGACACTTGTTCACAGATCGGTTTTCATATGATGAGTTGTCGTGTCAGCTGTGGTTAAAATTAAAAATAATTTCTCACACTGTTAAATTGTTTAGAGCAAAAGAGATGAAACTGCTAACAAAGGGCTTCATGAAAATAAACTTCTAGTAAGCTGGTTTATGCTTTCTTTTCCCTTATTTTAGAATGTGCAGTAAAATAACTAAATGGAATATAGTTCTTTTTAAAAATCTCTTTTACAATTTCTAAGGTATGGAATCAACCCAAATGCCCAAGAGCAGATAAATGTATTGAGATAGTGTGAAACATACACACCATGGAATACTACTCAGCTATAAAAAGCAATGAGACCCTGGCATTTGATAGGAAGTGAGTGAATATGCAAGATTTAACGTTAAGTGAAGCAAGCAAGACTATGAAAGAGAAGCATTGTATGTCCCCACTTAATATACACCAAACGTCTGCACTCTATGGCAGGAATAAGGAAAGCAACTGTGGGTACTGGAGACATTGAGAGTAGGGTGGGAAATGGGGAATGTGGAGAAACAAATGGTAGAAGACCCACCACACACACACATACACACACACACACACACACACACACACACACACACACAAATGGTTTAATTTATGAAATACACTGTGATTCTAATTTTGTAAAATAAATGGCTTAGTTAAATAAATATAAATCACTAGAATGTGGAAACCAACTGTCAGGAAAGTACAATGCTCAATATTTTTAAAAATGTTTTACACTTTATACATGTCTTGAACTAAAAAAAAATCCATATTAATTTATAGTTAGAAAAATATCTCTGGATTTTTATTAGTTAAGGACTGGGAGCATGCCAGTGCTAGAACTTCCATGAATGTCTGCTTTGTGGTGTTAAGCCCTGATCAGAGCAGTTAGTTCATCTGAGAACCAACTTTCAAGATATATAATAATTGGTACTTTTTTCTATTTTATTACTGTCGTATTAGGGGTATATTATGAAATATGAGGACTGTCATTTATTTGGGAAAATAAACAGAAAATCTCTAACAGCTGATAGTGTGTTTTAGACATACAAGCTGCCATTAGAGGGGACAAGCTGGCCACTGCAGGTGTTTGGGTGACACGGATGCAGTCTGCTGGGCTTCCACCTTAGCCAGTGCAAGATTATTCCCCTGTGAGATCACCAGCGAGGTGTTCGAAGGCTCAAGGACCGCGTGCGCTGACTTCATCCAGGCCCTGTCAGGCTAGACGGGCCGGGGGAGGTAGGGTTGGAGGGGCTCCTGGAGAGTGGCTTCAGACCCCCTGGAGAGGAGTCTCAGACTGTCATGTGCTTTGGTGTCTGAAGAGTGTCAGCGCCTGGTGATGGTTCTGTGAAGTATGCCAGGGGGCGACAGCTGCATCTGACAACCAGGCTGTGCTAGCCGGGGAATGTGCAAGTGATGCTGTGGCAAGTGTGTAAATGTGGTGCAACTTCCAGAGGCTGGACCTGTGCAGAATTAGCACGTGGGGGACCAGAGGGGTACAGGAAGGAGAATTTCATAGTAAGACAAGTTAACAGTGGGAATTCTGTGCGATGTCTTGGGAGCATTGATTCTGTGATGTCACCCAGGTGTCCACTCTCCCCTCTACTCAGGCCTGAGTCTAGGTTGGGCAGCAGAATGTGGCCTTGGGTCTCAGTGCCAGTAATGGAAATTCTCTAACACACGGGTTTTCCATCAGCACAGTCAGGGTAACGGCCACCTCATCAGTGGTCAAGATTAGAGGAGTGTGGGTAACTATCAGACGCAGTCCCTGAGCGACCACCCCAGTGCCATGTTGTGCGCTGTGAGTGAACTGGCAAGTTACACGGACTCTGGGTTTCCTCGCAATGCACTGCTGCTTCTGCCCAGACGGGAGACTCCCTCAGTAGTTCTCATAACCCCGCCAAGCAGCCGGACAGGAGTTTTCTAAGCCTCCATGGTGATTTGGGTGCCCAGTAGCTTCCAGCCATAACAGGAAGAGGAGTAGGAGATCCATTTCAGAATAAAGGCTGGCTTAGCTGTTTTTTGTTTGTTTGTTTTGTTTTTAACTCTATCATGTTCTCAGTGATAACAAAGTCCCCCTGCCCCAGGAGTTCAGGGACCTGCTTTCAATTTCAGAAGGCAGTTATCAGCAGAATCAAAGTAAAGACTTTTTGCTCCTGACATTTTATTATGATAAATTTTTAAAGTTGTTTTATCTTTTATGTAAAGTGGGAGTATTAATTTAGAGTTCTTTATGTAGTTTTGTTTTTGTCTTGAGATTAGCTAGAATTAAATTTGCAAGTCTCCATAGATGTCACTGGTAACCAGTGTTTTTTAGATTTTAGATGGTGTTTCTGTTTAGATAGCTTTATTTCTTTCTGCTTTTGTTTTTACAGAGAGCACATGTGCTCACCAGGTAGAGAGAGAGAGACAGAGAGGAAAAAAAAATCCCCTAGTGGAGCATAGTCACCTTTCCTCCATTTTTCCCTCTCAGTTTGTTTTTCAAGCCTCTGAGGCCAGGATTCGAACCATGATCAGCCATATGAGGTCCTGCTTCCAGTGCATGGGCCTTAACCATTGCCCTCCAGGGCTGGCAGTAGATAGCTTTTCTAGTAGGTAAACCAGAACTTCCTTCCTTTCACGTCTCAGCTGTGCATAAGATGACTGGCCAGGGGTTGGACCAAATTCTAGATGGTAGAACCCAATTTTTGCTGCATGTAAACCAAACCCCTCCCACAGGGGCTGAGCCATACTCTGAGCATGGCATAATTGGTATCAGTTGCTAATTAACTGGTTCTTAATTCAATTTTATAAATTATTTTTTTTACTAAATATAAAAATCTTCTGAAATCCAGATATTATTGCATATAGTAGAGGAACCTGCAAATCACTTATTGACTATTCAAATAATGTAGAATAAATTTAGATGCAGGTAAAAGATTAGTCTTCCAAGAGAGCAAGTATATAAATGATATTTTCTAAAATGCCTGTGGGTATATCATTCTTAGGGCTGCTTGTTAGAGTATAAATGAGGTGAATTCTGTATATAAAAAAATGTGAGAAGACTTGGTCTTGATGTGAAACTTGGTCTCAATGGTTAGGCCTTAAGTTAGATGAATATATTTGTTACTTTAATGTAGTTAAAAGTAAAAGAAATAAACAGGTAAGTATATACTGTAGACTGATGCATATAATGAAGTCCAAAAGAGAAACATAAATGCTTCTGATAAATTTTATCAGAATTTATACAAGTAATAAGCCTTTTTGACTTTAATACTATTTTATTTTTGTAATGAAAACAGAAAGGAAGAGAGCTACAGAAGCCCAGGCTGCCAAGCACAGAGTGGTGTTGAATTTACTTTTTTCCTTATTGTGATTTCTGACTTACATATAATCATTGTACGTCTTTGTGGGGTCCAGGAAGGTTTTCAAAGCACGCACACAGGGTGTGATCATCAGATCCAGGACATGGCATCCTCGTCTTTACCACTGAACATGACATTGTGCTGTGCATGTCTGACTGGTCTCCGTGTCAGTGTGGAGGGGAGCGTGTGCCAGGCGGGCGGGGCCTCTCCTGCCCTGCTGTGGTATGCCGTTCCATGACCGAGGCCACTTGCTCCCAGGCGTTGTTGGGTCAGCAAACCACTTTCTCCTGAACTTACCATGCCCCCTCCCCCGAGTGTAGACTCTGGTATTGGTCATTATACTCTCACTCTTGGATATTTTCCCAAAGGTTGGGAAATCGCTCTGTCAGGGATTCTACCACTTCTAAGTTACTGTTTCCTTTTACTGATAGTTTCTCCTTAATTAATATGTTTATGAAATAAATCATGTAGTTACTTAGTAACTGCATTTAAATGGGATGTGATGATAGTTTACATAGAAATAAAGGCTGCTACTTTGGAAACAGGAATTCCCCCTTCTGAAAATTATGAAAAAATGTTCAAACTCTGATATCCTCATTATAGTTCCTAAATTACAGTTCCTAAGATCTCTCTTTTTTCTTTTCTTTTTTTTTTTTTTTAAGTTTTGCCAGAGGAAACATATGCTCACCAAAGAGAGAAAGACAGAGAGAAAGAGAGAGTGAGAAAGCACCCCATAGGCAGTATTCATGCTCCAGTTTCTTCTCTATTTCTCCCTTCTTTGGGGATTTTGGGCATGCACGTGCACACGCCCCGCATGTTTCCCAAGCCACTGGGTCTGGGGCTTGAACTGCACAGTTGACCTTGTGCGATCCCGCCACCTCCATCACCACGCCGTGGGCTGCCGTGCTAGCATCTCATTTTTAAGCTTCCTTTTTATTAAAAAACTAAAAATGGGAGAATGTGAAAATGATCACTACACAGCCATTTTAAAGCCTATCATGAATAATTCTTTCTCATTTCCACGCCTTTCTCGTGAACATAAGCACCACAGTGGTCATGTTCTTCTTATTTCTGCCGCAGTCCCTTTCTATAGCACCAAGTATGTGTTCGAGATCTGCAGTAGGCCTTTGACCTTTGGGCAGAAAGTGGTGCAAACTATTGAATTTTTGCGTTTTGTATTTTAAAATATTCAGACTGTAGTAGAAAGAGCATTGAGGGGTGGGGAATAGGAACTGTATGAAAAAGTACATAATCACAGAAAGAAGACAATAAATTATGAACTCCTAATCTTTCCTTCAAAGAATGAGAACAAATCCTCTGGCACCCAAGTAGACCAATTACAGGTGTGTTCTTTTGTTTTGTGGTCTCTGAATCTTCGATCCATTGTTTTATTAGACAGCTCACTTCAAACCGTGGAGTGAGCGATGTTGACGTCACCACTTCCTCTTACACATTCAGTAGTGAGCCGTCTTTTCTCTGCAGTTGCACATGGCATGTGCGAGTGGCTACAGGGAGGTGGCGGCCCTCCTCCTGGAGCACGGCGCGGACGCCAGCGTTGCGGACGACCGGTACTGGACACCCCTCCACTTGGCAGCCAAGTACGGCCAGGTAAAGGGGGTCTACGAATTACTTTTTAAAATCGTTTCAGAATCGATGAAGAAACTACGTATGTAACTTTGATTTTATGTAATTATGTAATTGACTTTTAATAGCATCTTCTTGCAAAACAAATATTTTTATGGATGAAGGAAAATATTTACTTTTTCAAGGGCATGTAATATATATTTCTATGACTCTGTATATGACAGTCCTGATCACTGGAGAAATAATCAAAACCAACAAACCTTCTTTATAAAATGGAGTCAGTATTGTTACCTTAATATTAGTTAGTCCTTACAAGCTCAATTTATTCTTGGTGGGTTGGATGTTTTTAAGAATGTATAGTTTCTAGTTTTGCAAGTCTATAATAAGTCAGTCAGTAGATGTAAAGCAAATTTACGTCTTATGATTTACTATTCTCTATAAATTATGTTTCCTGTTTTCTGTGGTAGAGTGAGAGAGAGGAAGAAAGAGAAAGAGAGGGTCCTTATATTTTCTATGACAAGGTCTCACCATAGTGACCTTCCTTCCCTAGCCTCCCAGTTACCTGGGGTCACAGGTACATGCCATCACACCCGGCCCATCCAGGCTGGTCCATGTGACAGCAGTCCCTCACAGGGCACCCTTCGGCTTGTACCACTGCTGTCAGGCCAATAAGCTACATCTCACTTAATGAATGGAGAATGAAGGGAAAATCTCTCTAAATCTTTGTTTTTAGATGTTTTTCCTTTAGAGTGCATGTTCTCTCGGGGCGGGGGGGGGAGAAGGAAAGTGAGAAACTACCACCCCCAGGGGAATGGCCACACCACAATCCGCTCTCCGTTCTACCCCTGGGATCTTGGGCATGTACACATGCACCCATGAGTTTGAAACCACCAGAACCAGGACTCAAACTGGGGTCGGCCATCTGGGAGTCCAGTAATGTAACCATCACACCATCTGTTTGCCCCCTCTAAATTGATTTCTGACTGCATCTAGTATATCTTGAGTTACTATCCACAGACCAGTTTTTCACTAGGCATCATTGTATCATGAAAAAGAAACATATTCTAAATTTTAAATGATTTCTAGGAGCCAGTGTCACAGACCGGTGTTCATAATAATTCATACCAAAATCTAATTCTAGAAATACAAATAACATTTTGTATTAGAGAAAGCCTTAATATAAAACAAACAAGCAAATAAAAACTCAGTTTTTTTAATACACGGAGGTTTAAGCTGAACGTATTGAATTAGAAAAATTAGTTTGGGGTAACACTCACATCCAGTAACTTTATACTAACTTAGATCTCTTAGATACTAACCAACATGTACATATTTACCCTAAAAGGTGAATAGTACAAGGGCTGAAAGAATTGAGAGCATTTATATTTTAAGGAATTTAGAAAATCATATTGCTTGGGGAAGGTCTTTCAAACTAACAAGAATATTGTTTGTTTTAGCATTTCCTGTAGATAAGATTTATTTATTCTACACATATATTTAACAGATTAGTAAATACCCTCACCCTGGGCTTCCGGCAAGTCTCCTTGTGTGTTATCTTCTGCTCTAGCTTTCTGTTCCCTGTTTAGCCTCATTAGATTGTGCACTTTCAGGAATCTCGCGTTTCCTCTGGGTTTCCAGCCTGTCCGTGATGCCCTCGCGTGGCCCTCTGCATTTCTGAGGTGTCTGTCGTAGTGTCTCCTTCCGAAGTGTTTCCAGAGGTGTTATTTCTGGGCTTGAATGCTGTGATGAGTGTGGAGGAGTGGGAAGACAAGTTTAAGTAGGTGTTTTAAAACAGCTGTGTCAGCTTCTGAAATACTTACTCCTCAAAGCCCTATGAAGCTTGGTAAAGAAGAACGAATCATGTATATGATTTTCACTCACCTGGGAGGTGGAGACGATGCGAACACGCACTAACACAACTGGTCTGTGTGAAGGGTCTGTTGCGATCTGTGGTCCTCCATATTGAGCTTGCCAGGGTTTTCCGACTCACATTTGAAACAACATCTAGATGGGTTCTTCTGTCTACTTTCTGGAAGTATGAGGATAAAAGCAGAAAGAGAGGTTATCAGAAATCGTATCTATCAGCAGTCAGATGACATTACTGACCCTTTTCTTAGAACTGCAAGGATAGAAAAAGCACACTACTGTGTCAGAGGCTGAGATTCTTCCATAAAGCTGGGCACTGGCCTTGCAGAGGGCCACGGAAAGCCAGTTCTGCAGAAATGGCCATTTCTGCCAGGAAATCATATTTTTCTATGTCTGTAGTAAAACTGTATTACGTGAGGAGTGTTAAAAAACAAGATCTGAGTTGTATAAAAGTTGTGTCATGGGGAGAGGCATATTTTATATAACCTTGGCAAAAAACTTAATAATGATGAGTATTAAATAATATTAAATAATATAGCAAGTCATCTATGCTATTATACAATAATATAATTTTTCAATTAGTTAAAATTGAAAAATTAATTTAATAATAATGGCAAATATTAATATTAAATAATATAGCAGGTTGTCTCTAGTATAATTATACTATTATACAATAATACAGGAGGTTGTCTATATGCTGAAAAGATCCGCAATGATTTGAGTGGTGAAAGTAGTTTTTCTTAAATGTTAATTTACACAGTTACATATAACAATACAAATAGTAGTGATTAACATCTATGCCACCCTTCAGTGATATAAGGACCATGAGATAACTGAATTGTTACTTCCTTAAAAAGAATTGCTAGAGGGACCAGCAGATGGCGTAATGGTTATGTCGTTGGACTCCTATGTAGTCAACCATGGTTCAAGTCCCGGACCCGGTGACTTAAACTTACCCTAGGCACGTGTGCGTGCATGTCCAAGATCCCAAGAGGAGAATGGAGGAGAAGGGATTGTGGTGTGGCCATCCCCCCCTGGAGGTGATTTCTCACTTTCTTTCTCTCTGTCACTCTCTGTCTTTCTGGTGAGCGCACACGCCCTATAGCAAAAACCTCTGGGGGGGGGGAAGAGAATTGCTAGAGATATCCCCCCCAGAGCCATAAGAGAGGAATCAGAGTGCCATCAGTACTGTTGCCCACAGTCACCTATCGGAGTCCCCACATTTCCCAACCTTGTTTTTTTTTAAATCTGTGCTTTCAACCTAGAGAAACATGGTAAAAAAAATTACATGGGAAATATAATACAGAAGCTACATTTTTTCTGCAACACACAAAGTTATCTAGATTGATGTTTTCATTGCTCTTGGGTTGTCGGAAGTCATGATGTATTGGTCTGTTTTTCCGTACAAAAATGTGTCATGACTTTTCCTGTGTCCTAGGACTTGCTTCTCAGTACCCCAGCTACACTTCCAGCACTTCATCAAAAGTGAACTGAACACTGTCCAATGGCTCCATTTTTATTAATTGATACATAAAATTGTATTTATGACATGGGCTGCACTGTGATTTTTTGATACATGAATACAAGGAGTAGTAATCAAATCAGGGTTAACTAGCATATCTGTCACCTCAGAATTTATGGTTACTTTGTGTTAGGAACATTTAAAATCCTCTCTTCTAGTTATCTGGAGGAGTATAATGCTTTCCTACTACTACAGCCAGACTACGCGCTGCGGAAACCTGGCATTGTATTCCTGTCTGTTCTCCTACAGCTCATCAACCTCTCCCTACACCCACTTCTTCCCCCTGCCCCAGCTGTGGTAACCACGGCTACTCTGTTCTTTTCTGAGATCAAATTTTTCAGCTTCCCTGCCTGGCTCATTTTCCTTCAGAAAATGTCTCCCAGGCTCATCCATGTCATCATAAATACAGAATTCCATCCTTTTTTATGACTGTATAGGATTCCATTGTGCTGCCAAGAGTCCGGTACAATTAAATATGCGTATTATTAATGACTGTGAGGTTCCCTGTGTGCTGTCCTCACACGGGCACACCCGTGTTTCACTCTGTTCGACGAGTGAGCAGGCCAGATTTGTGCTGGAACCCCGGACTGCCCACTGCCTCAGTAAGGGCCCAGCTCTGAGTTCCAGCCCAACCGCTTGCTGGCCAGGAGAACCCAATGCCTCGTAATCTTTCCCCAGAGCCCAGCCTCGGGGCTGTGCTCCACAAGAACCACCTGCCACTGTGAAAAGGGAGGGTGGTGGGGGCTTACAGAGCTCAGTGGCTTCTTGGGGAATAACAAGGCAAGGCCTTGTGTGTGCCTGACATCAGTGGACACCCATCCTGGGCCTTGACCCATGGCTAGGTTTGACAGATTCCAAACAGCGGTCTCCAGAATGGCCATTTTTAGCGTGTGTGGAGATTTTATAATAATATTCCCCCGCCCTTTATTTTTCTGCTTTCCTAGAAAGTAATACACCATGCATTCAGAATTTCTAAATTGTGCATGTTGGCTCAGAGTAGTGTCTGAGGGTCATACGTGTCTTTCTGTTTTGCTCCAAGTAACCTACTCTTCTGACAGGGTCTTTGCTAAAAGTGTGAGCTCTAGAAAGGCAGATCCCTTACCTGCATTGCCCAGCGAGCCTCCCTGGGTCCAGCAGAGGTACTGAATGAACACTCCAAGCCCGTCAGTCGAGAACTCGAAGCAAAACTGGACACACTGATCATGGAGAAAAGGCTTTTTTCTGTTAGAACTTTTTTTTTTTTTTTTTTTTTGGAGAGGTTTTTTTGCTATAGGGCGCGTGCGCTCGCCAGACAGACAGAGAAAGACATAGAGATAGAAAGCGAGAAATCACCCCCCAGGGGGGATGGTCACGCCGCAATCCCTTCTCCTCCATTCTCCTCTTGGGATCTTGGGCACGCACGCACACGCGCCCGGCGTGAGTTGTAAGCCACCGGGTCCGAGACGCGAACCGCGGTCGACTACGTGGGAGTCCAGCGACATAGCCATTACGCTAACTGCTGGTTCCCAGTCTGTTAGAACTTCTAACAAACAAACTTAATGATTCTCCTGTGATTGAGACAGAAAGAAACAACTAAGAGATTTATGATAATAGCAGGTTTTGAGTATATTATATCTCAATTATTTTGTCAAGAAAAATACTATATGACATCTAGAATTTTTTTAAAAATTATTCACCCACAGAAATACCATTTAATATCCATCTTAAAAGTGATATTTTAGAAACAGTTTTTATTTGAATATCAATTTATATGCATGGAGATTTATAACTCTTCCTGAAGAAATTTACTGTAAATAAATGTACCTCTGTTTAGGGGAAAATACTTTAGAGAGGCTAACGTTTTAGAGAGACGAATGGCATTTTTTAGAAACACTGACAGTAATTTTACTTTCTCATAAATATCCTACAAATATAAATACCTTTGTGTACAGGTAGTTAATAATCTGTAAAATATTTATTATGCATATTTATTCTGGGATGTACATATTTTAAAACTTCCCTGTACAAATTTATCTTTTCTAGTAAAAGAGAGAGGCTAGTTTTTCTAAAATTGCAAACAGAATGAATTTTTTCAATTTTTGTTCGTTTATTAGATTTTTGTCATGGTGTGCACGTGCTCACCAGATGGAGAGGGAGAGACAGTGAGAAAGAGAATGCGAAGTCAGCCCCCAAGCGGGGAGCCATGCTGCCATCTCTTCCTCCATTCTTCTCTCGGGATTGTGATCATGAACGCTTACGTGCCTGGCATGTTCCTCAAGCCGCCAGGTCCAGGACTTGAACTGCAGTCGTTCCCCTTTGGGATCTAGCCGCCTTAACCACCATGCCATCTGACTGGCCCTGAGTAAGTTATTTTAGCAGTATTTCTGTTTGTTTGTTTTTACAATTCTTCTGTGAATTGCATGTAAAATATTGGGTTGTTGGAAAAGTCAGGATGTCTTTTTCTAGGTTTTTCTAGGCAAAAATGTGTCATGACTTTTCCACCAACCCAATAATATTTTATTTTATGTATGTTTACTATTTTTAGTGTTTATGATAGAATTGGTAATACTACCCCATGAGACAAGAAAATACTTATGCAAATGCAAAACTGAAAATATTCTTCTTTGCCTGATACAACTTATACATCTGGTGTATCAGGAGTTCAAGTACATTTTTTTCTAAGCTCATAGAACTGAGACACATTGAGAGTTGTTTTTTACTTTGCATTGGAACAAAAATAACCTCTGTTTTCCTGCTCCTGCTCTGAGCTGTGGTGTCCACAGATGCGGTGCTCCGTCTGTCTCCTTCTCCGCTTCGCATTTGCTCTTTAAGGACATCCCCTCCGGAGATGCTCGTGGCTTCTAGAGGTTCCTCCCAGTTTCTTTCCCATGTAGGCCACTCCCAAAGCTAACGTTCTGTCAGCCTGTCCTCAAACACAACATGTATAAAATGGAAAGGGTCATCTTTTCCCTGTCCCTGATCTGTTGCCCCCTCTAAGTTCCTCATTTACTCACCACAAAACCAGCCCTTTCCATTTTCCTACCTCTTCTTCCGCTCCCATTCCTACTAATCCACTGGGCCTGCAAACTGCTATTCAGTGGGTGGCTTTGAGCTTTGGGGCTGCAGTCGCTCTCCATCCATCTGAGCATCCTCACTGCTTCAACTCTGGCCCAGGGCCTCAGCATCCCTCCCTCCTGGTCAGCCCATCAGCCTTTCAGCAGGGGTCTCTGCCCTACCCCACTCTGTTCTCAACGATGAGCACAGTGATCTTTGACATGCAGACATAAATTATTCCAACAAATCAACCCCATTACCATTACCGTTGAAATAAAATACTCATTTCATAGCCCCAGTTAGAACTCGCCACGTGCCTGGGCCCCTGCAGGTCTCCAGCTTCGCTTTTCTGCTTTCCTGCACCATGTTTGAGGGTACAGACATGCTGAATTTCTTTTGGTTTCTGGAGTAGGCCCCACATATATATCCTTGCCCTGCTCTTTGCTCCTCCTAACATTGCTAGTTCTTACTTGCCCTGGAGAACTGCTTTGAGAAGTCACTTCGCCTCGCTGGCTGCGTTCCTCCCTCCCTGGACGGTGTGAGCAGGTGCCCCTCTGCTGCCCTGCACAGCACCCTGTCTGTCCTGTACCCCAGCCCGTCAGCTCCCTGTCTGTCCTGTACCCCAGCCCGTCAGCTCCCTGTCTGTCCCATACCCCAGCCCGTCAGCTCCCTGTCTGTCCCGTACCCAGCCCGTCAGCTCGCTGTCTGTCCCGTACCCCAGCCCGTCAGCTCCCTGTCTGTCCCGTACCCCAGCCTGTCAGCTCCCTGTCTGTCCCGTACCCCAGCCCGTCAGCTCGCTGTCTGTCCCGTACCCCAGCCCGTCAGCTCCCTGTCTGTCCCGTACCCAGCCCGTCAGCTCCCTGTCTGTCCCGTACCCCAGCCCGTCCGCTCCCTGTCTGTCCCGTACCCCAGCCCGTCCGCTCCCTGTCTGTCCCGTACCCCAGCCCGTCAGCTCCCTGTCTGTCCCGTACCCCAGCCCGTCCGCTCCCTGTCTGTCCCGTACCCCAGCCCGTCCGCTCCCTGTCTGTCCCGTACCCCAGCCCGTCCGCTCCCTGTCTGTCCCGTACCCCAGCCCATCCGCTCCCTGTCTGTCCCGTACCCAGCCCGTCCGCTCCCTGTCTGTCCCGTACCCCAGCCCATCCGCTCCCTGTCTGTCCTGTACCCAGCCCGTCCGCTCCCTGTCTGTCCTGTACCCCAGCCCGTCAGCTCGCTGTAACTGGCTGCTCATTGACCACATTTGCTCTCTAGTCTGTGAGATCTGAATGTAGCCACACGTTGTTTGGTTTATGGCTCTGTCATGGCACCTGGGCAGAGCAGGACCCAATGAGGAGCAGTTACTATTTACTTATGAGACAATCAATGATGCTCCTAGTTTAGCTGATGCTTGCTTTTATCAAGGGTCAGTGAATGAATGGATGGCAAGGGAGTGACCCTGAGACCAGGGCTTGGAGCAGTCTTCATGGAGAGTCCCAGAAGAAACCTGGGCACATGCACGGCATTGGGTTGGGCTGGAGAGAGAGGCTTGGGATAGACTACTCAGAGAAATCAGGCACCATGGAAGGAAGTTCAGATGACGGAGAACTACTGTTCTATGGTAGGGAAGTGTTCCTCGGAATTCATGTTAGAAATTGAATCCCCAGTGCAAAGGGATTAGGAAGTGTGGACTAATGGGAGGTGTGGAAGTTTGGATTAATGCCACTGTTTATTTTCTGGGATGAAATAGAATCATTTTTTAAATGATAAATCATAACTGAACTATAAATAAGCAATGATGATTAGACATGCATGTGTTTATTTATTTGTCATTGTTCTCACTGTGTTGTGATCCTCCTGCTTCAGCCTCTGAGTAGCTGGGATTGCAGGCATTTTCCGCTGTGCCCAGGTTTGCAGAGTGAGCCAGGAATTGAACCCAGGCCTCCTATGGGTCCTCAGCCTGCTAGTCAGCAGTGTCCAGTGTGCACTACTTCAGCTGGGCCTACACGATTTTGTATCTTAGATCCGAAATCCATCGTATGGTTCTCAGAATCAGAGACGGCAGCTCATCACAATGCAGCGTGCACCAGTGAGTGTAGGTGCAGAGGATTCAAGTGGAATACAGATTCTGAATTCTGGAGGATCTTTCATATTGTGATATTCTCTTATTAAATTAAATACATTTAAATTCCCTTATTTAATTAATGATTAAATTAAGGATCTTGTGCTGGGGAGATTTTTCTGGATTGGGGAGAGCAGATGGCATAATGGTTATGTTGCTGGACTCCCACGTAGTCAACGGCAGTACTAGTCCCGGACCCAGTGTTTTAAAACCCATGCTGGGTGTGTGTGCATGCATGCCCAAGATCCTGAGAGAATGGAAAAGGAATTATGATGTGACCATCCCTCTTAGGGGGTGATTTTTGCTTTCTGTCTCTCTGTCTCTGTCTCTTTGGCAAGCGCATATGCCTGATAGCAAAAATCTCGCAAAAAAAATTTAAATAGAATAATCACTTTCAGTTTTTGAACCAGGAAAGAGTGTTAGCTCCAAACACTCACTGTTATTTTTAACTCTTTAAAGAGACACTTAAGCAACCATCAAGGAGTCAATTTTGCGATATCTGTACAAACTGAAATGCTGCTCCCCGAAGAATGAGAACAGTGCTTATCAGTAACTTGTATGACTTTTCATTTCGGCTTAAAAACATTTTCTGTTACCCACTTAGTGTTTCCTTTCACACACACACACACACACACACACACACACATTCACACACATGCACAAACATGCGTACACATGTGCATGCATGAGTGCGCGCATACACACACACACACACACACACACACACACACACTGTGAATATCCATCTCCTTGACTTGTGATAGCTTTGTGGATTATAAAGCTCTGCTAATAGTGCAGGTGAGTTCTCTGTGGCTGGGCTTCACACTCCATCTATTCACATTTGAAGGCATTTACCTGAAGATCTTCTGTGAGGTTAAGACAGACCTTCGAGAGTAGAGTAACTGAAATTAGCTCTGTGCTGCTTGGTTCAGCTGGTGACCTGTCTCACAGACTTCTGATTGAGAGCGCATGCAAATACCGACTTGATGAAAGCGCTTCCCCATTCCACGCCCGAATGCTTGTTTTTACCAGCCTGAAATAAAATGGAATTACTGTTTCTATTGAAGACGATCCTGTAAGAAATATTTTGCTTTTATTACTTAAATATTTTCTTCAGTTGAAATTGGGGAGAGAGGTGGCTTGTTGAGAGATTGTGCGAGTTTTTCTCTGGAGTTCGGTAAGGAGCAATTTGAATTAGAAAGGTAACGTTATTAGACTCGCTGACACTCTGACACTTTCATTGAGATATCATTGCTTTTAGGTTTACTGCTATTCTTTTAAATTTGTAAAAGCAAAAACAAAAAAAAACAAAACAAGGTGATCTGATCCCATTTTTGTCTCCCTTTGTTTTACCTTATTGTTTTTCTGCCTTTCCTTTTCCCTGTCTCCTCTCCCTTCATTTTTTCCTACCTCACTCACATTCTCCACTTTTGTTTTCCTTCTTTCTTTCCTTCCTTTTTTTTTCCCTTCCTTCCTCTTCCCTCCCTTCTTTCCTCTCTTCCATCCTTCCTTTGATCTGTCCTTTTTTTCCCTCAAAACTTAAATACAAAACCCTAGTACGTATTTTAATGACCAGGGAATTTACTATGCATATTTTGTCTTCCAAATTTCCATAGAAGTTCTTTTTCTCTAGTAAACGAGGTATAAAATTTCTACACTGAATACTACAGAACTTTTCAGGGAGTGATGAAAGACCTAAGTGATCAGTAGAACTGAGCCTTCCTCATGGGCTGGGACACTGGACATCATTAAGGTGTCTGGGAAAGCAGAATCTAGCCCCCAAAGATGTCTGTGTTCTAATCCCTGGAACCTGTCAATGTGTTCCCGTATAAAGCTAAGGAATTTCATAGTTTTGATCACGTTAAGGAGTTTGAGCTGGAGATTTTCCTGGGTTATCCAGGTGAAGCCAGTGGATCTTTCAAAGCAGAGACCGATTTCTGACTGACAGGAAGAGTGAGACATGGCTGTGGAGAAAGGGCTGGAGTGATGCAGTGCTGCTGGTATGAGGGTGGAGGATGGCAGCCATGGGCTAAGGAGTGCAGGCAGCCTCTGTAAGCCAGAAAAATCAGCAACAGATTCTCCCTGAGAGCTGGAGGGCACACATTGCTCTCAACACCGGTGAGCTTGTGACACACTTCTGACACACAGAATTGTAAGATAATACATTTTTATCATTTAAGTCACCAACTTTGTAGTAATTTTCTAAGACAACCATATAAAACTAATGCGGTGTCTATTTCAAGCAATCCTACTCAAAGTTATGGCAGCTTTTCTTATAGACATTGGAAAATCTATTCTAAAATTGATAGGGAAATGTAAAGTATCTACAAGAACCAAAATTATCTTGAAAAAGAATAAGAAAATTAGAGAATTTCCAAGAGTTAGTTTCAGTCTTTCACTTACAAGATTTCCAGATCTAGGGCAGCTACGGTGGTGCAGCAGTTTGCAATTTTGAAACTATATGGGAAGTCCCAGGTTCGTGTACCAAGGTCTCCCTGTACTCACCAGGCATACACATGTGCACGGGCCGGCTGGGGCTGGAGGTGGATTGTAGCATGAGGACCTTGTTGAGAGTCTCTCTCTCAGAAGAAATAAGTAAATAAGTAACAACAACAACAAAAAAAACAATTTAAGACTTACCATAAAGCTCCATTAATCAAGGTTCTTCAGTAATACAGTAAGGACAGACCAATAAATCAAGAGAACATAAATTAAGTCCACAAGTGGGCATAATATATCTGGTCCATTGGTCTGCAGAAGTCACAAAGCAATCCAGCAAGAAAAAAGTAGCCTTTTCACAAATATTGCTGCAAAATCAGCAGTGCTGGATCAGCCAAGCCTTTACATGCCATTGACAAAACTCACTTGAGGTGGACCCTAAATATAAAAGTTAAAATGATAACATTTTTAGAAGGGAAGATAGTGGGATTCAGCAGATGGTGTAATGGTTGCGTCGCTAGACTCCCATGCTGTTGATCACGGTTCGAGTCCTGGACCTGGCAGCTTAAAACTCACTCCAGGTGCATGTGCATGCATGCCGAAGATCCTGAGAGGAGAACAGAAGAGAAGGGATTGCAGCATGGTCATGCTCCCTGAGGGGCGATTTCTCTCTTTCTGTCTCTCTGGCGAGCACATGTGCCCTATAGCAATAATCTCTCTCTAAAAAAAAAGAAGGAAAAATAGTATGATGTTGTCATGAACATTGAGTAGCTAAGGACTTACTTGGAACTTAAAAACACTAATAAATACAGAAAAAAATCTACAACTGTTGTACTTAAATATAAAACAAATTGAACATTTCTTTGTTCATCAAAGGACTTTTTTTTTGAAGATTAAACAGCAAGCCATAGAATGGGAGGAATAGATGTAATATAAATATCTGAAAAATTTACCAAAACATGTAAAGTACCTGTAAAAATAAAAATTAAGATGCTAAACAGTCTCGTAACTAATGGACTAAATTCTTGAATTGTCACACCACAAAAGAAAATGAAGAAATGGCCATGATGTACTTAAAAAAAAAGTGTTCAACGTCATTAGTCATCATGCAAATATAAAGTAACCTATAATAAGATACTACCTCACACCTGGTATCATTGCTAACATTGTTTTAAAATAACAATGCCAAGTGTTGGAGAGAATCTGATACAAAATTTCTAGTAAAGATGTAAAATGATAAAACTACTTTGAAAATCTCTCACAGTTTCTTACGAAATTAAATACATACTTAAAAAATCACCCAGCATTCCACACTTAGGATTTTCAGAAGAGCAATGAACACCTATTTTAATTAAAACAACAATGTTCATAATAACTTTATTCAGAACCTAAAGAGCTGAAAGCTGAAATAGTTGGACACATTGTAGTATATTTGTACAGTGTACAGTAACTCCACAATACAAAGTAAAGCATCACTATATGCAAACACATGGATGGATCTCAAGAACATTATGTATATATATATGTCTTCTACTTATATGAAGTTCAAAAATAGGCAGAACAGCCTGGGTGATATAAAACACAGTGTGGTTTCTTTCCTTCTCCTTTTATCCATGATAAAGCACATTAAATGTACTTGAGAAAGGCAAAGGAAGTTAATTGGGGCACTGTGTGCATTGTGTGCAATTTCATTGCATTTAGATTTTAAAAAGTAGCATTAGACAACAGGTGGCCATGAGGTTAAGGTGACTGGATCCCATGTGGGTGACTGTGTACTTCGAGTCCTGGGCCCAGCGGCTTAAGAAGCACACTGGGCACATATGCCTGCATGCTCAAATCCTGAGAGGAGAAAGGAGGAAAAGGAATTGTGGTAAGGCCATCCTCCCTGGGAGGTGCTTTCTCACTTTCCTAATCCTTCTCTGTCTCTCTCTCTCTCTTTATCCCTCTCTCTCTCTCCCTTTCTTTTTCTTCGGCAAGCGTATGCACTGTACAGCAAAACTGAAAATAAAGTATTAGATAAAAATACAGATAAGAGGATTCCATAATGGTAACAATACATTGTCTATATCACTTTATGGCTATAGAAAAAGTGGTATTTCAGTGTAAATTTACAGCCGTTAAGACTGTAAAGCAAATAATAAATGTTTGCATTATATAAGAGGTTTTTAAAATCAATGACCTAGATGGTCAACTTCAGAAGTTTCCAAGAGATTACTAAAATAAACATAGACAATGTAGAAATAAGCACAGAAAGAAAAAAAAAAAAAGACAAAGGCAAAGATTATTGAACTGAGACCAAAAGATACAATAGGTCAACAATACTTAAATTGGTTCTTGTAAGGACTGAGATGTTGTAAGTTCTGGAAAATTTGTTCAGAGAGAGAGAGTGAATACACACATGACTGTTACTGTGCATGCAGGAGAAAAGTTACGACACACACAGCACATCTTCCAAAAAGAGTGAGAAAATGAGCCACAAGGTGATGGAGCTGCCTTACTCTGCTGTAACAGAACACCTGAGACCGGGCGATCTGTAAAGAAGAGAAATTAATTTCTAATGGTTTTGGATGTTGGGAAGTCCTAAACCATTGTGCTGGCATGTTCAGTGTCTGGTGAGGGTCTGGTCTCTGTTCCCAAGAGGGTCTTTAAATGCTGCCTTGCCTGGAGGGCTGAATGTTATGGAGGGAATGGATGGCTGACAGGGCAAGAGAGACCCAGATATTTTCCTCCAGCTCTTTTTATAAGGTCATCCCTAGTACCTCCTAGTGGTCTACCTCTTAATACTGTCACACTGAGAATTAAGTTCCAATGTGAATTTTGAAGGGACACAAACATCTAAACCACAATAGTTACAACAAAGTTATGCCAAAAAATTTGAAAACACACAAAAATGGAAAATCATAACTTAAAAAAATGACTCAAAAGCAGAAGGAAAGTCAGAAGGATCCTATAGCTACTATAGATTTCCATTTTCAAATGCATGCACCTTTAAACCATTTGAATCTGTTCTTTTATACCCAGCGATCTAGCACCATGTAAGTGTTTGATATTAGATTATAAGAGTGTGTACCAACAGGAACTCATGCGAGTAGTACGAATGTTAAGTACAAGTGATCATTTTGAAAAAACAAAAATCAGAGCCATATAATCACTTTTTCTGGTTTCCCTGCCTATATCCCAACACCTTCAGTCCTAAGAACACATATCCTGAAGAAAGTCTTGCACTTGTGGACCAAGAGATATAAACAAGAATATTTATAAGAACATTATAAAAATTAATAAATGACTGCAAATGGCTTGAATTTCCTCTAGAGGAACGTGGACACAACATGATGTGTCTGTATAGTGCAGCTCTATGCAGGCTAGAAAGTGAATGAACCTTGGTTGAACTCAACAACTGGAATTATTCAAACAATGCAATGGTCAATCACAAAAGCGGGGATGGAAGAATGTATGCACTAGGACTGCATTTCTATAAATGCCACTGACATTTATATGTTGCTTAGAGATATTTAGTATGCAACTGCTAGTCATATAAAGAAGAAACATTAATGATTTGCCTAAAATTCATAATAGTGGTCAATTCTGGGAAGTAGGGAGAGGGTTGGTTTTCGGGAGATATACAAAGATACCACTAATGACATTTTTTAAAAAAGATTGGTACATTGAAATTTATTTTATTACTATTCTTACAGTGTGATGTATACATCATATATACTACTTGTATGCATAAATTAGTATAATTTTAAAATATATTAATTTTTCATTGAGTTGGTTCATTCTGAGGTTGAATTTTCTTAGTTGTTTAATGTGACTTTAGGTTTATAATTTCCACAATACCATTAAGTCAGACCGATAAATTGCTAAATGAAAACAAAACACAATATAGTATATAATTCCTTGCATAAAGTTCCCTAAAACAAGCCAGAAAAATAGCATTGTAAAGGTAAGTGTAGGTGGTGACAATTCCATGTATCTAAATAGCTAAAAGAAGATTTCAAATGTTCAAAATGCCAAGTAAGGGTGAATGTTTGAGGCAGAGGTCTGTTTATTGCCTCTTTTGATTATTATACCTTGTATTCATGCATTGAAATATCACACTGCTACCTCATAAATATGAAACTATTATGTTAATTAAAAATATAATACAAAAAGTGGAAGAGATTCCTGAGCAGCTGTTGGCCTATTTAACTGCTACCTGTCTACAATGCCTGACCTTGAGTGGCCACCTTGTCCATGGCAGTAACCACTGCAGCGTAATGAAGACCACACTAAAGAGAAAAGGACCTGAAAGGCAGAAAGTGTCCTTTTCAAGTCCTCAGCGATTAAATACACACTTAATAATACATAATGATGCATAAATTGCTGGGGGAGTTTGCAAATTTGACATTTTTAAAAGAGGGAGCAGGAATGTGGGGATAATAAGGAGTAAGCAGTGAGGATACTAATACATGCTCACACAGGACTGGGTAGGGCTCCCCGAGGGCAGCAGCTGCATGAATTTTCAGCATCTGGTGTAGCATTTCCTCTTTCAATTGTCTTTAACGTTTCAGACAAACCTGGTGAAGCTTCTTCTGATGCATCAGGCAAACCCAAACCTCGTGAACTGCAATGAAGAGAAGCCATCAGGTGGGTTGCAAGTCTCAGGTCCCGCTGAGCAGTTCCTGTTTCCTTCCTTCCCTATTGAAAGGCACCTTTAGCACAGCTGTGGACTGAGGCTGGGCTCCCCTGGGAAGCTGCATGAAAACAGCCCAGCCCCAGCCCCACACACAGACTTTCTAGATACACAACTCCATCACAGCCGGGAGCTAGGAAGCAGTTAGGCCGATTGGAAACTGATATACCTGCTCGTATTTTGTTTTTCATGCTTTAAACCTCCAGAGAAGTGATTCAGTGATTCATTCAGTGTCACTTAATTTTTTTTATTATCTAACTCACTTCTCATTCATAAAAAATGGAATTAAAGGACAAGTTTATTTTTGTGCAAAACATTTTTAAAATCTACACAGGAGTGTGTATATATGTGTGTGTGTGTGTGTGTGTGTGTGTGTATGTACATGTTATTATGCACTTCCCATGAACTTTTTGAATACTCGTGTATATGCTTCGTTAGGTTATTTTTAAACAATAATAGTATTTTTTTTTCTGCACAGATATTCAGGTGATCAGAAATGTAGAAAGACTACCATTCTCACACTAACTTAACACTTTGAAAGTCTTGACTTACTGTAACGTTTTTTTAACTGCTAGGGGGTATGGGCACTCACCAGAGAGAGATGAAGAGACGGAGGAGGAGGAGCAGATGTGTTAGTGACTACCCCTGGAGTGAGGCACTGGTTGGGAGTTGGGGGTATGTGTGCTCACACATGGAGTGTGTTTCTCAAGCCACTGTGGCTAGGGTTTGAACTGCGCAGTCAGCCTTCAGGATCTGGCTCCCTTAACAAGTAGGCTGTGGGACCCACCCTACTTAAATCTTTTTAAAGTTTATTTTATTTCTTTCTTTCATGGAAAGAGAGAGAAGTCAGCTTTGGCAGGGTCTTGCCATGCCACCACCTCATGTTCAGGTCCAGGTGTGTCCATTCTGGGCCTCCCACATGACCCAACTGTCAAGGAGTGGTCCCACCACCACAGTGAGCCAGCTTTACTTATTTTCTATAAATATCCTTTTGAAGAGCTCTAGAATAATTTTATCGTTACTCTCTTATATGGTCCTACACTTATTAATAAATAGACACCAAGTTAATTTTGTAGCTTTTTAGATTTAGCAACCAAGTTACCACTCATCATTGTTTTTGCAATTTTAGAATTTAAATAACAAAGCAAATTATAGCATAAATAACACAATAATATAGAAATTTTGAAGGTAGTTGATTTGAATTACTTAGTACATTTATTTGTCTTGTTGCAGTACCTCCCTTAACTTAAAAACACTTTGCAATTATAATTTCTTATTTGATATAATTCTAGGACTATGACTATCTGGTTAACCGTAGTTTAAGCAAGGACAGCACCGTTCTTATTTTATTGAAATGAAGTATCATTATAATTGTTCATTACTTCCTGTATTCTGCTAAATAAACCAAAGATTTTACAAACAGAACTATAAAGTAACTTATTAGTCATGACCTTTAGAATTGGGCTGATATATTTTTTAATTTATTCATTTATGTTTTTATTTATTTATTTTATACTCATTTACTGAGCATCACCACAGCATACAAAATGTGATTTCCCACCCAGAACACACTGCATACTGGCTTAATCATGAATGTTATTGTCGACAAATAATTTTTCACTTTTTTAATATATATGTGTGTGTGTGCATGTATGAGTGTGTGTGTGTATATGTATATGTGTATATATATATATGTAAATATATATATTTATATCAACATATATATATCGTCTTCCCCCTATTTCTTACCCTCTGCCATTCCCCACCCTCCTCCCACACTGTCTATGGTGTCTATAGTTTCTTTCCATTCCTTCCCCCCTACACACATTTTATTGATTCACAAAATATCTTAATTTAACTACTTTCAATAGCAAGTTCAGCTGATACATACATGTCTGTGAACACATATGGCATTAAGTATGAAACTCTGAGTTGAATGACTATACTACAGAGTAGCACCTAGCTGATGCTATATAGCTTACTGCGGTCATTAAATAGGTATTTTTAAATATATTTTTAATTTCAAGAAAAGCAATTTTAGCTTTAATAAATCAAAATAAAAAAGAATGCTAAGAGAGCTTTGCTTAAAACTTAAAGCCAGGAAACAGGTTAGGATTCTGTTCAAATTGTAAGCACATGAACCTATTGACAGCTCAAGACAAAACAGAAATCCTTAGATCTGGAAAACAAAACATAGAAGAAAATCAGTAATGTTTTAGTCAAAAGTCATAAGATTCTATTTCACCAGTTCAGTCTCATGCTGTGGTCTTACTTTCCCACTTAAATTCTGGAAGATAAAATTCAACTCCAGACTTGTCCCTACCATTAAGGACGCCATTTTCTTAGTTGTTCTGAAATTCTTATTTCAGGCTATTTTCTTAGTAGTTTTGGAACTCTTATATTTAGTTTTCCTGATATAGTACTCCCTTCAGAACTTCTTGGAGAGCTGGTCTGGTGTTGGTAAATTATTTCAGATTTTGTTTATCTGAGAATGTCCTTATCTTTTCTTCCCATATGAAGATATGAAGGATAATCTTGCCAGGTACAGTATTCTTGGTTGAAATTGCTTTTCCCTTAACACTTTGAATATATTGTCCCATTCTTTCCTTGTTCACATCGTTTGTGATGAAAGATCTGCTGTTAGCCTGATGGGATATCCTTTGTAGGTAATGATTATCTAGCAATCTTCTTTACATCAACCACAGAAATTTGCCTAATGGTAAATATTGAAAGAGCAAATAGAAATTTATAACTTCCTGTCATTTTTTTTTTTTTGGAGAGGTTTTTGCCATTGGGCACGTGCATTCGCCAGAAAGACAGAGAGAGACAGAGAGACAGTGAGAAATCATCCCCCAGAGGGTATGACCACACCACAATCCTTCTCCTCCATTCTCCTCTCGGGATCTTGGACACAAACGCACACGTGTCTGGCATGAGTTTAAGCCACCAGGTCCAGGACTCAAACCACAGTCATCTACACTGGAGTTCAGCGACATAGCCATTACGCTAACTGCTGGTCCCAGTGAGAAAGGAAACTGCCAGATCTGGGACTCGATCCACAGTCGGCCATGTAGGAGTCCCACACCCTTAACCAGCATGCCACCTGCTGGCCCCCAGTTTTTAAAAAGTATATTCACTGTGAAAATGTCACATACTCCTTATCCTTTTTCTCTTTTTTTGAGAGACTTTTGCTATAGAGTATGTTCATTCACCAGAATGACGGAGAGACAGAGAAACAGAAAGCAAAAAAAATCACACTCTGGGAGGGTTGGCCATACCACAGTCCTTTCTCCTCCATTCTTCTCTTGGGATCTTGGGCACACACACACACGTGCCTGGCATGGGTTTCAATCCACCAGATCTGGGACTCGAACTGCAGTAGGCTATGTGGGAGTCCAGCTGTCTTAACCACTATGCCACCTGCTGGCCCCAAAATCCTCTTTAACTCTAGTTCTAGCAGGAGATCACTTTTTTCCAGTTGATACTTCTGGCTTCTTCCCCAGTCCAGGGCAGACATAATTGACCCTTGATAGCATGGACTCTCATCCATCACCCTTTCCCCCCTTGGATCTGGGGTCAGGTGTTCCGAAACAGCATCTAAGGTTAAGGCACTTGACAGTCTTAGGCCCCAGCGAGTGAATAAACTTCCATTTAGACTCAGCCCTGCTCCGTCAGCACAGTGTGTAAGGACTCAGCTCCTAGTGACTTTTTCAAGTTGGTCATGCAAAGTTTCCCATCAATCTTGTGATTTTTTTTTTATGACATATTTGCATTGAGAAATGGTTCTGGTCCCATAATAGACCCTTAGTAAGTGTTTGTTAATTGAATAAGAACAGTTCTCTCAAACACCAATTGGCCAGTGTGCTGAGCTGCCGTGGGCAAGTTCAGCTAAGTGTAGGCTTTGCTGGCATCCCTCGGCTGGCAAGGACGAACTAGGGACAGTGATAGTGCGGAGAAGGTAAACTAGACGCTCATACTATGGCTGGGAAAATGAAATACGCTCATTATTTCGTGTTTCTTGTATTCAGAAAACACGTACAAAGAAGCAACAGTGACGAACCACGTCTGGGTAGTAAGAAGCATTTGGCGATATTGCTGTGAGGTGGGGCATGTGCTTAATCTTCCGGAGCAAAGAAGCTGAGCTCTCCCCTATTCTTTACATGCATATTATTTAATCTGCAACAAAATATGATAAATACGGCATAAACATCTTCTGTAGCAGCTGAATTCCTTTGATCAGCTGGGAACTCAAAGGTGTAGCAAGACGTAGGCGGTCCTGCAGTTTAGACACAAGACCAGAGAAGGTGTGGCTGTTTCTGTTAAGCTCTTACTTGATATTAATGTGAATTTTTCTTTGGGACTTATCAGGTTTCAGTTTCAGTTGTTGTTAGGTGTAAATTAAATTAACGCATGTCTACATTGCTGAATAATATGTTCTCATGTCACTGCTGACATACGGATTTGTGAGGAAGTGCATGTACTTACTTTTCCAATGGAACAAAAGAGATGCTATAGGGAGGCCAGCCTCCTGTTTTAGTAGTACACCTGAGCCATTTAGTACAGTGTTTATAGAATGCCTTCTACAGGTTTTGTGATAACCCAGTTGCTGGGAAAACGTAACTGTGTGTGTTGCTTTGATTCATATTCACCAAGAGGCAGAACAAGTTTTCCAGAGAATGAAATGACATTAAGTTCTTTCAAGCTTAGCTTCTCAATGATCTTTCATTTCACACATCACCATCCGGTGAATATCATTTTTATATTTTGTATTTGTAATTAAACGTGTCACTGATGTAAAACAAGACAGTCTGTGAAGTTACAGTACTGCAGTTTTATCCCTACCATAAACTTTTAATGTTTTTCTTCATGCGTTGGTAAGTTTTAGCATTTTCAGCATAATTGTTGAAAGTAGATAGTTTCCTGTGCTGTCATCATCCACTTTTTTCTGATTTTCTCATTGTTTCTGGCAGATATCGCCGCATCTGAGTTTATTGAGGAAATGCTGCTGAAAGCTGAAATTGCCTGGGAAGAAGCGCAAGAGCCCCTGCCTGGTCCGAGCTTGGCACAAGAGGAGCCGTATGAGGAGATCACTCACGCTGTCCCCACACTCTCCAGCAAGCTGTAAGTGCCTTGTGCAGGAGCGAGAATGCAGTGGGAGCCACTTACTGACTCTCCTCTGCCATCTTTCGTGTTACCTGCCACTTTGCAGCCAGTATTAAGTCTGACTCTCAACCAGAAAAATGGGGGCTGACCCTCTGGCCTGGTAGCTAAGGGAGCTGGATTCCACGTGGCCAGCCATAGTTGGAACCCCTGCTCCTGTGCTTGAAAACACACCAGCGTATGCACATTCTGCCTGCCCCAAAGCTGGACAGTATGGAGGAATGGGGGAAGGGACTGCAGTGTGACCACACCCCACTGCGGAGGTTCTTCCTCCCTCCTCCCCAACTTCTCTCTGCTGAGGATACATGCCCTCTGGCAATCAAAATAGTCAGAAAAATGGAAACTGTCTAGAATTATTTTATTTAACTTTATGTGTTATTATTATTTTAATATTTCCAGAGAGAGACAAAGACAGATAGAGCGAAAGAAAGTGAGAAAGCAAGCCTCCAAGTTCGGGACTCAACCACGGTCAGCCATGTGGGAGTCCAGTGCCTTTAATCACCATACCACCTACTGGCCCCAAAACTATTTATTAGCATATGTACAAAATATTCATTGACAAGGCTGAGTTTAGCATAATTTTATGATATTTTAACAGCAATATTTTAGCTATTAGTGCAGGTTCAGGGGCCATGAGACCAAAGGCAGTTTTTAAACACACTCTGAGGCTTACGCTCTACTCTGTGCGAGGTTGCCACGGACTAACATCACAGCTGACTTTCCCAAAGCAGGAAATATACATATACATTTTTTCCTCTCTTTAGCATAAAAGTGATGGTTTCTTATTATTGAAAATATCTCCTGAAAATCTAACTTTCCAATTACTCGGCAATGCCAGGACTGGGACGAAACACTGCTGTGGTTTGCAGGGTCTGCAGACGTGACCCACCGTGACTGATAGGAATGACTGACCACAACTCCTGCTGTGATAACTGCTCCTTTTACTGGGGAAGGAGGGTCCAGTTAACCCCTAAAACAATTGTTGTTCCCTTGGAGTGTCTCTGCCAGCATGTACACCCTATGCACAGGGTGTAGACATACACATACATGTATCATGCACAGAACTTTATATCACACGCACACCCCACGATAGGCGAAGCCCTGAGAACAGGAAGCAGGCAGTGGTTGCCAGGACTGAGAGCAGGAACTAGGGAGCTCTGCCACGGCTTTGGGGCTCTTGGGGGATGGAAACCATCTGGAATCAGAATCGTGATGGCTATGCAGATTTGTGAATATACTGAAACTCGAAAGGGTGAATGGTATGCAATGTGAATTATATCTCAAGAAGAGAAACAAGCACATTTCATAAAAGAAGAAGAAGAAAAATCCAGGTTGAGAATGAAATCGGCCCTAGCCACAGGAAGTTGCTGGAGGAAGTTTCTTCCATTCCTGCTCCTGTTTCTTGTTTCTCAGTGAAGACTTTGTCTAACATGGGCCCTCTGAGGGTGAGTAAGCAACATCTGGGTTCTGAACCATCTGAGAAATAAACAAGCAGGAAAGACAGAAGCCAAAGCCACCCGGGCACTAAGGAGGCCACAGAGCTCCTCACAGGGCACAGCGGCAGAAGTGTGTGCGCGCAGGGCCCTTTCTCGGATTTACACCTGCTGGGCATGTCTTACATTTGTCTGTGATTTCTACTTAATTTGAAAAGCAAAGGAAATCAAAACACCTCCTCTGCCCAGTGCTTTCACATTCTTTTTACATTATTAATTGAACTGTAGGCATAAACATGAACTTAACGGTAGGCATAACTGGAGTAATCTGACTTGTTTTCCACAGTGAAGCACATGGTTTACTTACGATTTTTTTGTTTCTCTGAACAAAGCTTTGAAACTGAAATAAGTTGCATGTTCAGTGTATGTTACCTGCTGACTCTTTCTTTCCTTTCTCTTTCTTTTCTTTTTCTTTCCTTCCTTCACTTTCTTTCTTTCTCTCTCTCTCTCTTTCTTCCTTTTTCTTTTTCTTCCTTCCTTTCTCTTTCTTCCTTTATTTGTTCTTCTTTCTTTCTTTTCATTATTTTGTTACATACTGTTCTGTTCTTCAGAGGTGGGATTGAAAAGTAAATAAAAAACAGGTCAATAGTAAATTTAAGTTTTAGTTCTCTCTATGAAAAAATGGCAAGTATTTTTGCTACTTTAAGAATTATACCTAAAGGGACCAGCAGTTAGTGTAATGGCTATGTCGCTGGACACCCATGTAGTTGACCACGGTTCGCGTCTGGACCCAGTGGCTTAAAATTCATGCCAGGCGTGTGTGCATGCGTGCCCAAGATCCCAGGAGGAGAATGAAGGAGAAGGGATTGCGGCGTGGCCATCCCCCCTGGGGGGTGATTTCTTGCTTTCTGTCTCTCTGTCTCTCTCTGTCTGGCGAGCGCACGAGCACTATAGCAAAAACCTCTCCAGAAAAGAGTTACATCTAAGTACTACAAAAATGTTCTTTCATAATTTATGATTGTGATACTTTGGGGGGGGGGTGCTATTTTCATTGTCACTAAAAGCATATAAATATGATTCAGGAGAAACTATACATGTTGCAAAAACAATTAGGAATAGTTTATGTTCAATGCAGAAAAATGTAGTGTCTGTGATGTAGTTCTTCGGGCCTTTTTGTCTAAAAAGGAAAAAAAAAACATGAAAATGTTAGGATGCCTCTATGAACAAAATTACAGGCGTTATAAAGGACAAATCTTTTTCTGAGGCTGATAATTGTGTATTTTTTGGAGAACAAAATATTGCTGGCTGATTAATCAAATTAAATTTAATATTACAATGGTGATTGATTGAATAAATTATTGAAACATGGGAAGTTTTCTATATGAAATGAACCAGAGAACTGACACAATTACAGGAAATATAAATGTATTTCTTTGAAAAATCGCTTATACCTTACTCAAAAAGCAACATTTCTCAGAACCAGTTGTTTGGTGGTCCATGGGGTAGATTCTGAGAGGATATGGGTTTCCTGTCGCTTTTCTTCAATATCGCTTCGGTTTTTTGAAAATTCTTCCTCGCAATCTGTTTTATCTTTTTTGTTTGTTTGTTTTGTTGTTTTTTTTTTGTTTGTTTGTTTTTTGAGAGGTTTTTGCTATAGGGCGCGTGCGCTTGCCAGACAGACAGAGAGACAGAAAGCGAGAAATCACCTCTCAGGGGAGATGGCCACACCGCAATCCCTTCTCCTCTATTCTCCTCTCGAGATCTTGGGCACGCACGCACACGCGCCCGGCGTGAGTTTAAGCCACCAGGTCCAGGAAGCGAACCGCGGTCGACTACGTGGGAGTCCAGCGACATAGCCATTACGCTAACTGCTGGTCCCACAATCTGTTTTATCTTTTAAAGTAGAAGAATTGCTACTATTCTGTGACGATCCAGGTCCCACTCATTCGAACCACGTGTGCTCTTGCGTATTTTGAAAACTGAATCGTAAAAGTTCAGCCCGTGATGTACTTTCAGTTCCTCGTAGAAATCCCTCAGCCCTAAGAAACAATCAAGGAAGAAGTAGAAAAATGTTAAGCAGAGATTGAAATAGAGCATCTTTCTCTGCTCCATTCAGATGCATCTAGCTGTCCTTTAATTTTATTATTTTGCCCAAGAAAGAATAGTGCTTATTCATTGATAGGAGAAGCATACAATTAGAAATAATTTAAAAGGCCCTTTTATGTGGTCTTTTCTTACAAAGAAGCAACTTTAAATTGTATTTCCAGGATCCTAAGAAACAGAACTTTACAGGCAGGAGTCTATTACTGGTCTTTTGCTTTTATAGAGAGTTCAAATTCTTGCTCTTTCAAGTATGGGCCGAAAACCAGCGGCATTTTCATCACGTGGGAGCTCACAGAATCTTCGTGTCTCCTAGCTCCCGGTCAGAACCTGTGCTGTGACAAGGTGCCTGGGTGATCAAGGTCCTGAATGAAGGTGCATTCGCTATTAAATTCCTCATACTCCTTAGTGTCTGGCTGTGGGAGCAACTACACCAGGGACACAGGCATTCTGTGGCAGGAAAACAATCTGTGAAAAAACCGATGAGGACAAAACTTCAAAACATAGGCAGCCTGGCAGGAGGCCACGTCAGGGAGCTGGGACCATGGGAGGGACACAGGGATTCCCGTCTCACTAACCTCAGCCCTCAGCAAAGGACTGTCACTCAAGGAGGAGGTGTGTCTTGGCGCATTAGGGCTTCCTGTGCCAGAACGAGCAGCAGCAGCACCTGGGAGGGAGGGAGGAGGGCGTGAACCAGCCTAGGTGACTGTGACGGGGTGGGGGGGCATGCTGAGCCCAAGACCTAGTGAGACCTGACTAGGGGGTGAGGACAGAGTCTGCACAGATGACAGTCTGCACACGGACAACAGAGTCTGCACACGGACAACAGAGTCTGCACACGGATGACAGAGTCCGCACACGGACGACAGAGTCTGCACACGGATGACAGAGTCTGCACACGGATGACAAAGTCTGCACACGGATGACAGAGTTTGCACACTGATGACAGAGTCTGCACACGTACGGCGGAGCTTGCACATGGACGACAGATCTATAAATGGATGACAAACTGTGTACACAGCTGAAGGAGTCTGTACATGGATGACAAAAGTCTGCACACGGATGATGGAGTCTGCACCCAGATGACAAAAGTCTGCACATGGATGAAAGAATCTGTACACAGGTGACAGAGGTCGGCACACAGATTATATAGTCTGCACACAATGACACAGGTCGGCACATGGATGACACAGGCTGGCACACGGATGACATAGGCCAGCACACAGATGACACAGGCCGGCACATGATGACACAGGCTGGCAAACGGATGACATAGGCCAGCACACGGATGACACAGGCCGGCACACGTATGACACAGGCTGGCACATGATGACACAGACTGGCACATGATGATACAGGCCGGCACACAGATGACACAGGCCAGCACATGGATGACACAGGCCGGCACACGGATGACACAGGCTGGCACATGATGACACAGGCCAGCACACGGATGACACAGGCCGGCACATGATGACACAGGCCGGCACACAGATGACATAGGCTGGCACATGATGACAAAGGCCAGCACATGGATGACAGAGGCCGGCACACAGAAGACAAGCTGGTACACGGATGACACAGGCCGGCACACGGAAGACACAGGCCGGCACACGGATGACACAGGCCGGCACACGGATGACACAGTCCAGAACACGGATGACACAGGCCGGCACACAGATGACAGAGGCCGGCACACAGATGACACAGTCTGGCACAAAGATGACACAGGCCGGAACATGATGACACAGGCCGGCACATGATAACAGAGGCTGGCACACGGATGACAGGACTTCGGAAGGGACTAGCAAAGCAGGGAGACACGAGGGCAGGTGCCTCCGTCTTTCTGTTGCTCTCTGCTCGTTCCCGTTGTCCCTGCTCGTGTCCTCCTCCCTCATCCCGATGACCGTGTGAGTTACCCCATCTTATGGGTGCTTTTCTTTCTTTACCGATTTCAACCCCAGCGTCTCCTCCTTTGTGTTACAGAGTTGCTTTCTTTCACGTTCTTTCAGGATGCAGTTTGCTGAAGTTTATGCAAAGGATGAAATGGGCTACTCTTCCCATTTTTTCAGCATACAGATCAATTTCCTCTCTGTTATAGCACGTGTGTTTTATTTTGTGAGTATTTTGTGCAGTTCAGGAATCAGGATTTAATGAGAGGAACATCACTTGCATTACCACCTTTCCGTAGCAACTACTGCTGTTGAGTATTTACTAAATCTGAAAGCCCTGTACTTAGGGTCATCCCACATTCTGTGACATTGGAGATGTTTTCTCGCCATTCTCACATTCGCAAGATCCCTGTGTATCACCTGACTTTCGACCTTATGTCTGAAAGTGTGCAGGTCACATGTAACCCGAAGGTCCTTCCAGTGGTGGTATTCTAGAAGGATGAAGCCAAGTCATTTTCGGTGCCTCTTCTCTTCAGACATGCGACAGTGTGTCCACGCCACGCTTACCCGCTCTCCTTTCTTTCCTTCCACGTGGGAGCCCATTTCTGTGCTCTCTTTCCGCCCCAGCCGTGTCCAAGGGCATCGCTGACCGCCGTTGCTGCCCTTGGAGCAGCGGCTGCCGGGTGTGCCCTGCAGTGTTTCAACGTGGAGACGGTCCCCCTGGGCTCTCATCTCAGGAAGTTTCTGAGTCTCGGCTTGTTCCCGGGGTTCTGCTTCTTGGAGCCCTCGGCCCTGAATCTGCATGAGTTCTGCAGGATGTCTACATGGAGTAGATCTCATGAACGTTTTCACTATTTTTGTTTGCTTTTTTTTTTTTTGGCATAGGGCACCTGTGTGTGTGCTAGAGAGAGACAGAAAGAGGGAAATTGAGAAATCATTCCATGGAGGGAGAGCCACGCTGCAATCCCTCTTCCTCCATTCTCCTCTTGGGATTTTGGGCACACAGGCACAGGTACCTGGTATGATTTTCAAGTCGACAGCTAGGGAACCCAAACCATGTTTGACCATGTGGGAATCCAGTGCCTTAACCACCATGCTACCTGCTGGCCCCAGTGTTCACTTTTTGGTAATAACAAAGTTAGCAGCTGCCTCGTTTTGTAGTGGCCAGGTGTTGGGACCAGGGCAGAGTGGCATTCCAGGACCATTTCAGTGAACACGAGATCTGGCTGGGAGCACCTTCAGTGAAGATGCCTGTTCTGCACGTCCCTGTCTGGGGCTCAGAGCTTCAGAAATGGCTCCTATCACTCCTCGGTGCGATCTTACATAGTTTCAGTGATGGCAGTTTTATTTGTAATTCCAAGACTTGTCATTTGACTTTGAAGAAGAAATCGGTGGCCTGGGTTCACTCCTGTGGTCAGTCAGCCTCGAATGGCCCATTTCCTTCCAGCCGATTCAGTGCGAGTTCAGTACGGTACTGGAGGAGCAGCCTGGTCTGCAGGAAATTCCCCCTCTCAGAAGTGAGGCCAGGAGGACCCTGCAGTACCGTTTGCCACAGAGCTGCTTTTCAGCTAGGGCTGTGAGTCGGAATGGAACAAGGCGGGTTATGTTCTTCTACCAAGCTGCCCTGTGGCTGTGCTCTGGGTGTCCACCTTCCCTCCCTGCGTGTCACAGGAAGTCAGCGTGGTGAGCTGATTACGGACACAGTGCACAGACCCATCCTGTCCTGCTTCAGACTCTGGCCCTGCCCTGCGGTGACTGTAGGCAGTTTAGTGTTTTGTAAACCTCTGGTGTCTTTTCACTGAAGTGCCAGATGGGCACACTGTGGTACAAAAGCTTGCCTGGCCTTTCTCCCAGGTTCCTGGGAAAAAGGGATCCTGAGACTCCACATCCTTGGAATTCGTCCAGTAAAAAAAGAGGGTTTTTATTATTCATGAGCACCTTGGGTCACACTTAGCTTTCTGCTAGCCACATGAGAGGACTCAGGACAGGGGCTGGTCACACCAGGAAGACCAGCCATGTGATGAAAAGACTTGGTGGTTTGAGCCAGCTCAATGTTCGGGGGAGATGGGACTGGGAATGGAGCTCAGGCATGTCCCATGGCCGAGTCAGAAATCCAGTGAAAACTGGACATCTCAGCCCGGGCATCCCTGACAGGGCACGTCAGTGGGCAGAGAGTGGACAGGGAAGGTCTGCGCTCGGCTCTCCCAGAACTCACCCTGGGTACCTGTTTGGCTCTTCCAGGTTTCCATCTTTATAATCAAGTTCTAGCAGGAAGGGTGGCACTGATGCATTCTAGTGAATCGTCAGACCTGAGTGGGGCTGTAGGGTTCCCAGAATGTTTAGCTACTTGGACGGAAGTCTGGGTGGCCCGGCGACCTCTGAACTTGTACTGGCATCTGAAACAGGAGCATCTTTTTGGAGTCTGAGCTGTGAGTGGCGAGCGTCAGAACTGCACTGCAGCCCCTCGTGTTATGATGAGAATGACAGTAACAACTCTCTCTCTTGGACTTTTTTTTTTCTTTTTAAGACAGAGTTTTGCTATAGGGTGCATGTGTTCACTGGAGAGATATAGAGAGACAAAGAGACAGAAAGCAAGAAATCACCCCCCCGGGGGGGGGGGGGTGGTCATGCCACAGTCCCTTCCCCTCCAGTCGCCCCTCAGGAATTTGGGCATGCATGCACACGCACCTGGTATGAGTCTTAAGCTTCTGGGTTTGGGATGTTGTTACTGTGGAGATGAATATAAAATATCTTTACAAACTAATGTAATTTCCAGTCCAGCTGCTTGACACATCTAAAGTTTTAGTTGCTTTTAAGAGACAAATAATATTTTTACCAATATGGTGTTTAAATTGAGATTTTTTTTTTCTTGAAAGATTGAAGTAATTTTTTTCTTGGGAGGGGGAAGAACCAAAGTCAGCAATTAATTAAAATATTTACAAGAAATATTTTATTTAGCATCAGCCTTGGGTTACTGTCTCGTTTCATAGAAGCAAAGCAAATAACAACAAAAAGATGCAAAGTTATTTTATTTTGAGTGATTGAGTTAAGTTCCCTGTAATAAAGAGTTTGTGAATCTGTTCTTCTGGTATCAACATTGAGAACCATCTATTCGGCCCACCAAGTTAAGCATCCAAATACCTGAGTCACATGTGCTCTATCTTTGCATTTGTTTCAATTGAATTTATTTTTGTTTTTGTTGACCTAATATATCTCAATATCATCTATTTTATTTAATCTCCATTGTTTTCTAAAATCGTTGTAGTTATAATGGGCAATAATTGTTGCCTTTCTTAGTTTCAACTTATTATGTATCTCTTTTCATTTTCAAAAATAAATTCCTATTTTACACAAGCACATTTGCTCTGCATGAAATGCCTTTTATGTTTATAGAATAAGTGAGTTTTGAGTACATCCAGTAGAGTTCATAAATTGGTTATCTGCTGGTATATTTCCACCTCATTTTTTCCATGAAGTTATAGCTTTCTCTTCTGAATTAATCTAAATGGCCCTTGGGTGGTAGCTATTTAATTTCTTTTAAGTTTATAGAGTCTACCTAACTGAAACCCCTTTTAGAAAATACACTGTTGGGAACCAACTAGTCGCTGGACTCCCACGTAGTCGACCATGGTTCGCGTCCCGGACTCGGTGGCTTAAAACTCACGCCGGGCGCGTGTGCGTGCGTGCCCAAGATCCTGAGAGGAGAATGGAGGAGAAGGGATTGCGGCTTGGCCATCCACCCGGGGGGTGATTTCTCACTTTCTGTCTCTATCTCTCTCTGTCTGGCGAGCGCACGCGCCCTATAGCAAAAATCTCTCCAAAAAAAAAAAAAAAAAGAAAGAAAAGAGAATACACTGTTTCAATCCTACTTCTTTGTTTTGTATTGGTAAATTTCTGTTACTAATCATTTCTTTTTTTCTAATCAAAATAAGACTTGTTTATTGAAGAACATTTGGAAAATACAAACTTCAAGTTGTAAGATTAACAAGTTTTGGAGAGCTGACACACAACATGGGTGGTGAAGGATGTGTTAACATAATATGATTGTGATAATATTACACAATGTGTAAGTGTATTGAATTACTATGCTGCACATGTTAAGTAAACATATATATGTGTGTGTGTGTATATATATATACATATATATGTATAATCATTATTTAACAATTAAATTTTTTAAGAGGTTTTTGCTATAGGACATGTATGCTTACCAGAAAGACAAAGAGAGATAGACAGAAAAAAAAAATCCCCCCGGGGGGATGGCCATGCCGCAATCCCTTCTCTTCCATTCTCCTCCTGGGATCTTGGACACACACGCACACGCGCCCAGCATGAGTTTAAGCCACCAGGACTGGGACTCGAACCGCAGTCGGCTACATGGAAGTCCAGTGACAGCCATTACACCAGCTGCTGGTCCCAACAATTAAATATTTTAAAATTAAAAAAAAATCTTAAGTAAAACCACAGTGAGGCGGCTGGCAGTGGAGCAGCCGTAACACCGCTGCACCTACGTGAGCACTCTTGGGTGTGCATTCTGGGACCTCTCTGAGCACACTGGGCACATACATGCATGCCTGTGCACTAGGGAGCGGGTTATGGTGTGGAGACTGTTAGGGTCTCCTGTCTCCCTGCCTTTCACTGCTTCTCTCTCTCTCTCTCTCTGTTTCTCTTTCATGAGAAAATAAATAAAAATGTAAAATCACAGTAAGAAGCTGCTAACACTAATAATTGACTCTAAATTGGCACAGAGAGGATGATTAACAAAAAATGTCTATGTAGTGGAGGGACCAGATGATAGCCCAGCAGTTCATGCAGCACGCTGTGGGGCATCATGACCCCAAAGGAACATTTCTAATTCTCTCACCTGGACTTCCCTGAGCGTTTCAGGCATGCTCACACCCTTGAGCCTGGACTCGCTGAAGCTGGGTGGGTCGAGGTGTCAGACCCAATCGGGGGTGTTTGTTTTCTATTGTGTATCTATCTCTATTTGTATCTCTCTATCATCTGTCTGTCTGTCTGTCTGTCTTCGTCACTCTTACTCATGGAAGAAATAAGCTCTTTAAAACACATTCCTCAAAATGAAATAATTTTTAAATGTATGTATTATTGGTTATGTTGGTTATACAAATCTGTATATACACACATATATCTCTATTTGTCAACCTCTATTGAACTGTATTATCTGCAAAGAGTACATTTTACTCTATATAATAGACCTCAATAAGCCTAAACCTAAAGAGGACAAAAATGGGCATCGACCTTTAATTAGAGTTACAACTACTATCGCAGACTACATGAAATAATTACGCTTACATATATTGTGCTTGATTAAGTATGCTGCAGTGCTGCTTGTGTAGTAATATTTAGGGCAATATATTTTTAAATCCTATTATAATACAGCGCTGCAAGGCGAATTCAGCATTTGTTCTGTGTGCTTTTTAAATGAGCATTACAGTATAACAGCTGTATTTTGGCAATGATGTCTATAGAACAAGAGAAAATGAATTCACTTTCATTTTCGTTTTTGACCTGGTTCGAGCTAAAGGGAAATAACAAAATGTATTCTACTGGTAATATTGCAATCCCTAACCATGCTATTTTTCTCTAATTCCCATATTGGTATTTCATTATAAACACAAAATGTCATCCATGATTCCATAATATGTCTTAAATTCTGAATGAATAATATCTTAATTAATTGCATAATTACACTTTTCTTTACGTGTTTAGAATCCATTTTCACATTTAAATATTTTGCTCAGTTCAATCATGCATTCCAACCAGCTTTTAAATTGCTTATTGATTTGTCTATTACAGTCAGCTATACATGTATAAATGTTTTGCTTTTGTTTTTTAAAGTTAAAATTGAATGAAATTTGGAATTAATAGAAAAATTTTCAGATTTTCACTCCTGTTTTCTCCTGTATGGCTAGAAATGGTTTGTTATGTGAATAACACAACCTCTGTAGCCTAGCTACCCTGTAGTAGTGCTATCTGATTATACCATGCTAGAAGGAGACTAATGGCGGTATTGATTATTTTCTGTAGCAGCCCTCTGGTGCTACCGATTGCCAAGCAAGACAGTTTGCTGGAAAAAGACATTATGTTCAAAGACGCAACAAAAGGTGTGTGTAAGCAGCAGTCTCAGGACAGCACCCCTGAAAACACCGTGATGAGAGGCTCCTGCAAACCTGAGCAGGTAAGTGTACCCTCACCCCATGCTCACTGGGGTTCTGTTCCATAAAGTCCCATCTCAAACTCCAGCATATTTCAAAAGCAAACATCCGTTAATTTCCATTCAAAGAAACATGAATGAGTTTATAGGTTAGTACTTTGTTTACAATTCCCTGAAATAATCAGGGAAATTTCTTGCTCATTATCAACCTTAGTTGCTATTGTGTCTTATAACTTGAATTTGACATTCTTGACTCAGGTACCAGGCAGGCAAGCTCAGAGGATACTTACTTCCTGAGCAGTTCCAGTTGAGCCGATTTCATTTACTTTGATTAGTATGCATCTATGTTTCTTTATTTCCTTCAACTTTCCAGATACTTTCCAAGCAGAAAAGGTGAACTAGTCACCGCTCACTTATTCTTGAAAGTAACTGTGGCAATTTGTTGTGTATATACCTGTGTGTTTCTCTGTGCACGTGTATGTGTCTGCACACATGTCCCAGAGGCCAAGGTAAGGGGGGATCAATTTGGATGTGGGAGGTCATGAGCTTCGACTTACAGAAATTAATGTTTTATTTTGTTTCAATGATTGCCACAGAAGTAAATGATGTTTATGCATTTAGTGTAGTATCAGTGGCAGATTAATTTACATCCTTGAACGTACTCTGTTTCAACGTATCTAATTTTCACTATTTTAAAGAAATTTTACCCTGGTTTTCTAAAGACCTTCTTTCCAAAATTCAATTTTATTAATTTTCTTTATTTCAAATAAATAGATAACAGAACATTCAAAATACTTTTAAATTTTAGTAGGTTATTCATCGACTCAAGTGACCAAAACAAAAACACCACCGGGTGGGGGGCTTCAACAGAAATGTCTCACAGTTGCGGCTGGAAGTCTAAGATCAGGTCCAGGTTGATTTGGCTTCTTCTGAAGTCTTCTTGCTCAGCTCTTACACGCCATCTTCTCCCTGCTGTGTCCTCACATGGTGGATAGAGAGGGGAGAAGGTGAGAGAGAGAGAGCAACGTGGAGTCTCTTCTTAAAGGACACTAATCCGACCAGAGGGCCCGGCCCTCGCTGACTCAGTTACCTCCTATGGCTCCCCTCTCCAAATGCAGCCACGTGGGAGTTTGAGTGAGAGTGGGGGGGGAGGTACAGTTCAGCCCATCGCAATAGGCAAATTAGAAGTTAGATAAAATTTACAGCAAAACGCTTTTTAACATTTGAGGGCTTTATTAACTTCCTTTCACAGTCCACATGTTTCTGATCTGTATCGTTTGTGTCCTTCTGACATACATTTCTGCTTCACGACTGCTTCAAAACCTGTCATTAGTGTCCTGTCCTAGTGAAAAGTGACTTAATTAGCCAGTGTTTACCACACCTCCTCGTATACATTGACACATCCATAACATTTAGTAACGTAAATGCTTGTTTTCTGTTTCTATTGCAGATATTTAAGACTCGAAATAAATTAGTTTGTAGTGAGTGTTGAGAAAAAGAATGAGTCATTTCACAACTGTGAGAACTCATAGGTGATTTCTGTTTCCTGATTTTTCCCACAGTGGCCATTTTGCATATGGCATAGTACCATGCACTTTGCCTTGGTAGAGAGATATGAACCTGGGGTCAGCCAGCGGCTGAGGCAACCGGATCTCAGATGACAAACTGAGTGGTTCAAATTATGGACCCAACAGGTTGAAAATCACACCAGGCACTTGTGTGTGCATGCCTAAAATCCTGAGAGAAGAATGGAGGAGAAGGGATTGCAGTGTGGCCATACCCCTTGGGTGTGATTTCTCACTTTCCCTCTCTCTCTGTCTCTCTGTCTCTCTCTCTCTAGTGATCACACAAGTGCATGCACCCTGCAGCAAAAGTAAAAAAAATAAAAATATGAACTTATTACCTTTAACTTGGCCAAAATAATATCCTATATATGTCAGGCATACATATGTTGTCTTTTTGAGATGGGAAAGACTTAATTTTTATTTAATAACTTAGTTTCTCAATTAGAAGGTTATGATATATCACATAAAATATCGTATGGTTATAAATAAATGTGTCATCAAAGGAATTGAGCATTATTGACTATCACTATTTTTAACCTTAGGGAGTTATTTTCCTCAGATGAATGTACTTATTTATTTATTTATTTTTCCTGGGCTTAAGTGTTTAAGGTTTTATTTTAAAATTTTTATCTTTATTTTTTATACATTCAATCACTATACATCATTTAGCTTGTAAAGAGAATTAACTCAACATGAAATACACCTCAGACCAGTCCAGTTGAGAATACTGTACATTTTATCAACAGGTAATAAACCATTTCTGTGTCCCACAAATGTCTTACCTCCCTATTTTCTCTCCCTGACTTCCTTCCCTACACTCTTCCCCTCTCCCACCTCCTCCCACACTGTCTCCAGTATCCATAACTATTTTCAATGCTCTTATGTCCTCCAATCTTTCAGTCTCTACCACAGAGTACAGTCAGTATATGTTAAGTGGAGGCGTACAATGTCTCTCTTATAGGATGGCTTGCTTCACTCAGCAATAAATCTTCCATATTCATCCACTTTCTATCAAATGCCAGGGTCTTTTTTTTTTTTTTTTTTTTTTTTTTTTTTTTAATGGGTGACAAGTATACCATGGAGTACCCAGGCAAGAGTTTTTCAATACATTCATCTGTTTGGACATTTGGGTTGGTTCCATGTCTTAGCAATCATGAATAATACCGCAATAAACATTGATGTGCAAGCGCTTTTCTGACTGAGCGTTCTCCTGTCCTTTGGGTATATATCCAGGAGTGGAGTTTCTGGATCATATGGTAGTTGTATTTGTAGATCTTTGAGGAACCTCCATATTGTTTTCCATAGTGGCGGGATCAATTTACATTCCCACCAACAGTGTAGGAGAGTTCCCCTTTCACACATCCCCACCAACACTTACCATTTTTGTATTTTTAATCTTTACCATTCTGACAGTGTTTAAGATATCTCATTGTGGTTTTAATCTGCATTTCCCTTAAGATGAGGGATGTTGAACATTTTTTCATATGCCTTTTGTCTGTTCATATTGTCTTCCTTAGAGAGTTTTTTGTTCAGCTCATTCTCCCATATATTACTTGGGTTTGTCTTTTTTTTTTTTTTTTTTTTCTGGGAAGTCAGTTGAGTTCTCTGCGTATTCTTGGTCCTCCAATTTAAATTTGTAATTGACAATGGGAGTATTGATTTTGTTTATCAGATTTCTTAGACAAAGATGATTTTTACATGGTTTTCCATTTTCATTGGTATTATCTTGAAAATTTTAAAAATTAACTTATAAATATTTGTGGAAACTCTAAGGTTAATGTGATTTTTTTTTTTTTTTTTTTTTTTTTGCTATAACAAAACAGAAAAAGACAGAAGGAAAGTGAGAAATCACTGCCCCAGAGAAATGGCCATGCCATGATCCATTCTCCTTCAGTCTACTGTCAGGATTTGGGGCATGCACACACACATGCCTGGCATGACTTCCTGTTTTCTCTTTTTTAATTATTATTTTTGTCCATTCAACCACTGTATATCATTATAGCTTGCAAAGTGAGTTTTTCCAGCATGAATACACTGCATATTAGTCCAGTTAAAGATATTACCATGCCCATTATTATCAATGGATAATTTCCACTTTCGTATCCCTTAAATGTTTTGCTGCTTTCTTTTCCCCTTGATTCCCTCCTTCTCACCCCTCCCCATCCCTCACCCTCCTCCCACTGTCTTCATGCTTTTATATCTTCTAGTCTTTCAGTTTCTGCCAGAGAGTGCAGATTCTGTGGGGACATAGAGTGTCTCTCTTTCATAGTCTGGCTTGCTTTGCTCAGCAGTAAATCTTCCATATTTGTCTACTTCCTATCAAATGCCAGGGTCTCATTTTTTGTGACCGAGTGGTATTCCATAGTGTATATGTGTCATAATTTTTCAGTCCAGTCATCTGTTTATAGACATTTGGGTTGGTTTCATGTCTTAGAAATTGTGAATAATGCTACAGTAAACATGGATGTGAAAGTACTGTTCCAGCTGAATGTATTCCTATCTTATGTCTGGGCTGATTTTCAAGCCACTAGGTCTGGGACTTGAACCCTGGTTGGCTGTTTGCGATCTAGTGCCTTAAGCACCATGCCCTGTGGGCCCCAGGTTAGTGTGATTTTCTACTTTCCCAATTCATTATCATTCATAAACTTTTAGATTCTATTACAGGTGTTGTGTGACTTGTCGTGAATGTTTACATGTGGAGTCACTGTATTTTACACTATTTGTTTTAGTCTATCATATATTTGAGTATAGCAATTGTGAAATGATAATTATTCATTTAATTAAAGAAGGACAAACGAGGTCAACCTTTTCATTGAGGCACTTAGATTAGTCCCTCTGTTGAGTCAGTACAGTTTCCAGTTAGCAAAACGATAACATCTAAGTGGTAATTTAACAAAATGTTTCTAAAAGATATAAAACATTCTTCAGATATGAGTAGATATCCATATCAGAAGAATGCCAAGTGTCACCCTCTAGGATGGCTTTTCTGTCTTTAATGTAGGCTTCTCGCGGTCGTATTCTGGACGTGAGAAGCCCGTGCAATCATGCTCCGTGTGTTTGGTATTGGAGGGGGAGTGGCTGCTGTCCAGCCTCCCATATTGATCTACTGTCCACCCACCAAGGGCCCCCCAACCCCCTCCGTATGCATCTTGTTCTCAACATTCTTAGCCATGCGGTACTGGGTGGTTCCCTCCAGGGACAGAGCACCACTGTTTGCTGACTGGATTATTCATTCACATCTCATAGTCAGCCTTCACAAAAAGTTTCCAAAGCTATAAAATGATGGTCATCATTTTAAAGAGAAATACATAATGTAGAAATTTTTTTTAAATGAAATTAAACACCACGTAGTATCTCTTCTTGCAGATTTTTATAAAATGTAGGTCTTATCACATGGAAACTGTGTAAAATGAATATTCGAGGCTCGATTTAACCTTTTAAAAAAAATTCTGAGAAACACTAAAATTAGCCTTTGCTTTTATAATATCTCTGAGAATATACAATTTTTAAGTTCCCTAAAAATATGCAGCACATTCTTCCTTCTCTTCCCTTTCGGCCCTGATTTTTCCCTCACGTCCCTTCCCTCCCCTCCCCTGTCCTCTTTCGTTCTCATCCTGGTTTCCTAACTTAAGTTCTTACCTTTCTCTCCTCTCTCTTCTTTCAACACGTATTTGTGTGAACTTAGATGAAGCTTGGAATTGGAGTCACCTTTGGTTCCATGAGGGCATGGTAGTTACTCAGGAGCTTGAGATGCTGGCTCCTTCCTGTCACTGAGCCTCCTCTGCATAGCACTGACCCCTGGCTACCGTGACAGTGACAGTAGTTGGGCACTGTAAGTTGTAACACAAAGGACAGAATAAAAACCCAGTTTGTGCCATAGTGTGCATGTACTCACCAGAAAGAGAGAAAGAGAGACGGTGAGAGGGAAAGCATCCCCTATGGGAGAAGACCATACCATCTTTTTATGACCATGACCACTCCTTTCTTTTTATTTTATTATTTTTATTTAATTACCATATATTGTTACAGCATTACAAAATGAATTTCCTGGAATCTCAAGATTTTGGGCACACACGTGTATGTGCCTCGAGTGGTTTTCAAGCTGTTAGGTCTAGGACTCAAACTGTAGTCGGCTATGTGAAGTTCAGTACCTTAACCAGCATGCCAACTGCTGGCCCGTTTACCTGTTCTTAATTCATATAATTCCAGACAAAATATCTGAGATTGTTTTTCCTAGGTAAATGTACATTATTTGAGAAAATAATAATACAGGAGCCAGAAGATGGCGTAATGGTTACGTTGCTGGATTCCCACGTAGTTGACCTCAGTTTGAGTCCTGGACCCAGTGGCTGGAAACTCAACACCGGGCACATGTGCTTGCATGCCCAAGATCCCTAGAGGAGAACGAAGGGATTGCAGCATGGCCATCTGCTCTAGGAGGGGTGATTTCTCACTTTCCCTCTTACTGTTTCTGTCTCTCTTTTTCTCTGGCAAGTGCATATGCCCTAAGGCAAAAACCTCTAGAAGAATAAAGGAAAGAAAATAATAATACAAAGTAGTACTTTACATTGGTTAACGTTTTCAAACTTAACAATGCTTTGACCTTCATTATTTTATTCCTAAGAATATCACTGAGAGCAAATTATTTTTCACTTTGAAAACTTAACTGATACTCAAGCTTCCACCTGAAATTTACACTGACTGTGCAGGAGTGCAGGAAGGTTGAGCTGGTTGCATAGGATCACGAGCTTGACTTCACAGCGGGATTCTCTCTTACTCTCTACGCAGTGCTCCTGTAGGAGCTGCCGCCAGCCCGTCTCTGCTCCGCTCTGTTCTGTGTGCAGGAGAGAAGGTGCTTTCCAGGGCTGCGTGTGCAATGGCGGTCCTCGGGAGTCCACGGGCACCACCATGCACGTGCACATAGGCGTAGTCCTCAACCAAGAAAAACAGCAGGGAAGGGTTTGCCTGACAAACCCCATTATTTTAGCTACGCTGCACCAGATAATGAAAGCACGGCAGAACTATCAACCCCAGGTGGTCCAGCCAGGCAGTGGACGTCAGCTCGGGGGAGCTCGGTGAAGCGTTTGCCACATCAGCACCAGGACCTGTGACGACCATTCCGGTCATCTCGTCTCTTCCCCAGTTTTCTCTCATCCTTTGTGTTCACCATTCTGGACTCTGCCTCAAATTGGCCTTTTCCCAAATCCTGTTACCCAGATCCCATGTGTCAGACCATCTCGTGAGCATCTAGTCCCCAAGTGTAAGTTGCTAATCTCACAGAGGGCGATTCACCGGAAGCAAACAACAAAGCCGTAAGAGCGACAGCACTCTGAGCTGTGTTGAAGGGTGGAGACAGAGACCAGCAAATCAGCATGCTCCCAAAAGCTCGGTCTGCTTTGAATTGTGAAACATTTCTCAAGTGTTTCTCCTAAATTGTTCTGACTTTCTGTTCTGAATTGTGTCCGTTTGTGTTCTGTATCTGTCCTTTTGGAGATATACCTAATATGAACTATCTCAGGCAATCCTAGAGAGGGCATGCAATCTTTATTTGCTCATGTATCTGATACCTGTTTGGACTGCTGTTCTAATTCTGCAGTTGCTTGGTACGCATTGGTAGTACACAGAGAAGCTTCGAAGAGTTCATGGAAAACGCTTATCATGAAAGAACTGTACATGGAGTTCATAAATGCTTTGTAGCAAAGTACACTTGTACTACAATTCCATTTTTCTGTAAATTTTTTAAAAAGAATTATTTATTTAATTTTATTTATTATTATTATTATTATTATTATTGTTATAGGACACATGCATTCATGAGAGAGAGAGAGAGAGAGAAAGTGAAAAAGCAAACTGCTAGTTCTCAGACTCCAACCACAGTAGGCCATGTGAAGCCCAGCACCCTAATCGCCGTGTCACCTGCTGGCCCTCTGTAAACTTTGTGAAGTCTTCTCCTACACTGTTCAGTCTGCAACTAAACATCAAAATATCGGGAACCAGCAGTTAGCGTAATGGCTATGTCGCTGGACTCCCACGTAGTCGACCGCGGTTCGCGTCTCGGACCCGGTGGCTTACAACTCACACCGGGCGCGTGTGCGTGCGTGCCCAAGATCCCGAGAGGAGAATGGAGGAGAAGGGATTGCGGCATGACCATCCCCCCTGGGGGGTGATTTCTCGCTTTCTGTCTCTATGTCTCTCTCTGTCTGTCTGGCGAGCACACGCGCCCTATAGCGAAAAACCTCTCAAAAAAAAAAAATTTGTAGACATAATTTTCATTTTCATTCTACTTATCAGTTGTCACAGTGCTTTCACAGTCTTTATAAGGAATGTACCCTTGTGATAATGTTGCTTAAGACTGATGATCAAAGCTTCTTTCCTGATCATTTAGAATCTTGCTGTGACAAGTGCAAGAAATTCTTCCTTGGTGTACCCTAACCCTGTACTAGTCACATTTCCTTACTGTACACAGCCCAGAGAATGTGAACATTTTTACTGTCAGCCTAGTACTTTCTGTAAGCAACTGGAGCTGAAACCCACAAGAATGCCAGCGAGATGTCTGTGACACACTTCCAGGCTTGTTGGAACAAACGGAGGACCTCTGTTGAAACTATTTATGCTTCTTCTAAACGGGTTGCAGAAATTTGCACTGAGACCATGGGCATTGTGGTTGTAAGAAAAGGTCATTATCGTACTGGAAATCATTAGTTCTGGGGGAAAAAAGAAATTTTGCAATTGGTTTTTCTCCTTTTCATGATTTCTTTGGGAGTTAAATATGTGTGTAACTTATTGGAGATCTTTGCCTTGTTCTTGCATTATTCAAACTTACATACTATTGTGATCATAATATTGATTTATATTGTACATGTAAATGCATGCATGTATGTGTGTGATTCTTTATGTGTATGCACATACACTCATGCATACGAGGCTGGGGATGTTCTTGTGTGTATGTGTAAGTTTTGCAAACTCTTACAAAGGTATCAGAAACCAAAGGTACTTCCATCCATCCCTAGATTGAAATGAAAGTGCCCTTTCATAAATCTCCTGCATAATGACTTGCTCCTAGTCTGCTCACTACTAGAAAACATGCCCTTACCCAGTTGCACAAATTTTCTAGATTCTTTTCATATGCAAGGGCAGGCATTCCAGCCTGTGATCCTGGAGTACGTAAAGTTGTCCATCTCTGTGAGGAAAACCTTCAGTCTTGTCTACATGAATCCTAACTAAACAAGTGCAACTAGCACCACATAGCTGAGAAGGCGGCTCCTCTTTGCCTAGAAAAATGAGTCCAGTCCACCCCTCCTCTTCTTCAGCGCTCTCCTTGGCCACCTCTTCCTGGAGCTAGCTAGCTGGTCTCTCACCATGTGGCCCTTTGTTGACTTCAAGCCAGAGCCTCACCTTAGCCAATGAAGTGACCCTGCCATCCTGCCAACGGCCCTCAGTCAGTCTTGGAACTGAGCAGCCCCTCCTGGGGCCTACACCATCATGCGTGGGTCTCCTCCATCCACCCAACCTCTGTGGGGCCCCACTGCCCCACACACCCCTCTGTCTCTGATAGCCTCTCCTGGGGCCTACACCGTCATGCGAGGGTCTCCTCCCTCCACCCAGCCTCTGCGGGGCCCCACTCCCCACACACCCCTGTCTCTGACCGTAGGCCACTGCCGTGCTCTTTCCTACCCGGGGATGTTCTTCCCCCCAGCCCAAACGACTGTCTTTAAAAATGATTTCCAACTTCGAGTTCAGTATGAACTCCTCCTGAAAGATTCCTGAGCCTTAGACTCTAAAGTGAGATTCCTGTTTTTCCTTTATTCCTTTATATGATTTTAAAAAAAATACTGGGTCTATTACAGGAACATAAAGATGTTACTCTCTTTCTTTTTATTTTGTAAGTTTATTTATTTCTTCCATGAACAAGAGAGACAAGGAGAGAGAGGGACAGACAGGAAGGGTGGCAGCCCCCACGGGGTCCGGTGCTGCAGCCCGCCACCAGCCTCGCCTGTCTTCGGTCACGGATGGGCACCACAGGCGTCCCAGGAAGGTGTGCAGACCTGGACTGACACCTTCCCAGTGGAGTTGTTGGCGGAGCACCACTCCTTCCTGACGTGCCACCCTGGGGCCTCTCCTTCATACATGTTTTGTGCTTATATTTCCAATTTATGTTTTCTCACTTATGTCCTTTCTTCATCCCTCTCCTCTTCGTATTAAGCCACCAGCTCAATGCCTGGCCAAGGGTAGCAGAGGAAGTTGGCGGGTGGTTGAGTGGATGCCCTCCTCCACTGCTGCCCGTGGTTACTGTCTTCTTTTTTTTTGGGGGGGGGAGAGATTTTCGCTATAGGGCGCGTGCGTTCGCCAGACAGACAGACAGAGACATAGAAACAGAAAGCGAGAAATCACCCCCCAGGGGGGATGGTCACGCCGCAATCCCTTCTCCTCCATTCTCCTCTCGGGATCTTAGGCACGCACGCACATGCACCCGGCGTGAGTTTTAAGCCACCGGGTTTGGGACGCAAACCGAGGTCGACGACGTGGGAGTCCAGCGACATAGCCATTACACTAACTGCTGGTTCCCGGTTACTGTCTTCTGATTTATCAGCCGTGGGGCCCTAAGAAAATTCCCTGGACTCTTTAGGCTCAGGCTTTTTTTTTTTTTTTTAATTAAGGAGGTTAGACTATAGCAATAAATGTCAAACTATTAAAAATATTGAGCAGAAGAAAATTTCCCAGAAAAGCAGGTATGTGAAAGGGAGCTCTAAATCTTAGAGCCGAAGAGACGAGAATCTACTAAGAGCAGCACACACAGATCCAGAGCCTCCGCGCGGCCTGCACACAGCCTGCACACGGCAACCACACAGCCTGCACACGGCCTGCACACAGCAACCACACGGCCTGCACACGGCAACCACACGGCCTGCACACGGCAACCACACGGCCTGCACACGGCAACCACACGGCCTGCACACGGCAACCACACGGCCTGCACACAGCAACCACACGGCCTGCACACGGCCTGCACACAGCAACCACACGGCCTACACATGGCAACCACACGGCCTGCACATGGCAACAACATGGCCTGCACACGGCCTGCACACAGCAACCACACGGCCTGCACATGGCAACCACACAGCCTGTGCATGGCCTGCACACGGCAACCACACAGCCTGGATACGGCCTGCACACGGCAACCACACGGCCTGCACATGGCAACCACACGGCCTGGATACGGCCTGCACACGGCCTGCACATGGCCCCCTCTGCCCCAAAGCAGCCCTCGGGGAGGCTGGCTAGGAGCTGACCCCCGACAGGAAGCTGACCCTGGCAGGAAGCTGACCCCGGCAGGAGCCACTGCAGGTGTAGCATTAACGGCCCTCCCCAAGCTCACTTAGCAGAGCCAGACACAGCACCATGTCCTTCCCATGTACCTGCTTCCCAGCATTCTGTACCGTATTTTATGAGAAAGTTCTAAGTGGGGACCAGCAGATGGCATAAGAGTTATGTCGCTGGACTCCCCCCGTAGTTGGGCATGGTTCTAGTCCCAGACCCGGTGACCTAAAGTCATGCTGGGCACATGTGCATGTGTGCCCAAGATCCCAAGAGTAGAATGGAGGGGAAGGGATTGCAATGTTGCCATCCCCCATGAGGGATGTCTCTCTGTCCTTTCCCTGTCTTTCTTGCGAGTACACGTGCTCTATAGCAAAAAAAAAAAAAAAAAAAAAAAAAAAAAAATCAAAAAAAAAATCTCTTCAAAAAAGAAAGTTCTAAATAGTATCATAAGATAGAAAAGATAGAAAGATAGAAAATGCGCCAGCTCTAAAGAGAGAGAGATATTGCTGAGACTTAAGCACTAGCTACCTAGGGTGACCACAAATATTTGATGTCCTAGGCTCAAAGGAGCTTGAATTTCCAAGCATTTCAGGCAGAAAAGTGCAGGTCAGTGCACAAAATGACCGTAACTGAAGAATGCACAATTAAAAGCTGCCCAAGTGAAAAAGACCATGAGTTACTTCACCCAAGGGCTGGATGAAGGCAGGTGCACTACACTCACTTCCCTCCTCCCCGAGCTCTGCAGCCTCAGCACCACTGCATGCCAGCAGAGCCCTCCTGAGTGGAACGAAGTGGATACTGTTATAAAGTTGGTGTAATACAGACCTAGGTGAGCTGGGACATCCTGACTTTATTTTTGTCAGGAAAAGGCACTGGTTTTGGGATACTACGCTGGAGCTATTTAAGTGGATATTTCAGAAAGTGTCAATGTCTTAAAGCTACTCCATGATAAATAACTCATTTTAATAAGATGATACAATATGCTTTGTAAAGGTTAAATCTGGAAGATGTTTTGAAATATGTTTACTGTGAGGCCAGCAGGTGGTGTGGTGGTTAAAGTGCTGGACTCCCACATGGCTCACTTAGGTTTGAGTCCTGGACCCACTAGTTTGAAACTCATGTCAGGCAAGTGTGTATCCGAACCAAAAATCCCGGGAGGAGAATGGAAGAGAAGGGATTGCAGCGTGGCCATCCCCTCTCAGGGAAAGATCTCATTTTCCCTTTCTCTGTCTCTGTCTCTCCAGCTAACATACACACCTTATGGCAAAAAGCTAAAAAAGAGATAGAGACAGAGAGAAATACGTTACTTTGAATGGATTTAAACGTAGAAAAGGCAATAAACTTGCACATTCGTGGGGGAAGAGGGTTGTTCCTGAACTTTCCAGGGTCTGGGCTATGTCACGACTTACAGCTGAGTAAGGCAGTCTGCTTTGGGACACTCTCCCGCTGTGGAGCCGGCGTCATCTGCACCGACGAGCCAGCTGCGTGCCCTCCTTCCCACCAAGGTGCACACCAGCTGCTCTGACCCTGCAAGGTGCCCACAGCAGAGTCTCGGCTTCCATCAGTAATGCATCAGGTCGGAAACGGTATGGGAATACAAAGGACTGAGTTTATGAACACCTGAAAAATATATTTCATTTTTTGGAATATTTGGAAGTATCTGAAAAATAGTTCTAAATTTAGTTTTTGTTTTGTTTTGTTTTTAGATTTTTGCTATAGGACTCATGTGCTTGCTGGAGAGACAGAGAAACAAAAAGTGAAAAATCACCCATCCCACCCTGTGGGGGGATGGCCACGCCCAATACCTTCCCCTCTCAAGATTTCGGGCATGTATGCACATACGTCCAGCGTGAGTTTCAAGCCGCTGGGTCCCGGACTCATACCATGGTCGACTGCCTGGGAGTCCTCTGTCTTAACCACTACGCCACCTGCTGGCCCTAGTTGTTTTTTTTAAGTGTTGTATTTGTTTACTCAAGCATTAAACTGATAAACAACAGTATCTAAGCTCAGATTATTTGGCAGTGGTATATGCAGCTAATATTGCTACAAAAAATGCAAACTCAAATAAGGACTGCAAACATGAATAACTGCTGTTGCTCAGACTTCCCTGAGGACACGAAAGAACTCAGGGCATTCTAAGGACATGCTTAGATTTCTGCCCTTCTGACAAGCAAGGCAGTGCTTCATTGCAAACAGAAGCCTGATCTCTAAGCAAATCCTGGGAATGTGAAGGAAGACACTGCCCATTTCCAACCTGGAAATGATCTTTGTCTCAGTAAAGAACTCAGACCCCTTTGTTTCTTTTATTTGAAATATTGCTCAGTTCTTACACTGTATCACTCTGTATCACCTGTGATGGGAAAATTTACTTTTTGGCAGAGTTCTCTGACTCTCACAGTGACTTTGATCTTAAGGGTAATGTGGAGCAGAATAAAAATCACAGAGAAAGATCTGGAGCTCATCGCACATGAGTGTGGAAGCCAGATTCCATACTCAGGTGGCTTCTTGGCTGTGCCCAGGGTAGAAGCGCGAGGAGTTTTGCTGTGGTTTGGCACACGTGAGCATTCAGCTGCCTGTCTCACCGTGGACTCAGGACAGTCCCACCCTGTCTACACTGCAGGTAGAGAGAAGGCAGTTAGCATGGGGCCGTGATCTCGACAGACTCAGTGACCTTGAGTGACTCACGCGGGCCTGAGTGTGCACACTAGGGAGAAAACAGAAGTTCTCAGCTGAATGCACTGCTCAGTGATGTGATGTTTTTCCTTTCCATCGAACCATTTCATCTCTCAATCACAGTTTCAGACTCATGTGGTCTTTACAGGTTTGACATATAATTGTGGTGAGACCTCCCACTGTGAAGAACGTTGATTGGAAAACGATTAGAATTGATCCACCCTCTTTCATCTCAGGTCAAGCTGATGCCTCCTGCTCCCAGCGATGACCTGGCGACCCTCAGCGAGCTGGATGACGGCAGCCTGCTCTATGAGATCCAGAAGCGCTTTGGGAACGACCAGATCCACGTGAGTGCCTTGCATGGCCTTCGGCGGGCTGTCGTCTGCCTGCTTATTTCATAACACTGCTGCGAAGATCTCAAAGGCCCGTGGGTGCCTCTGCTCCTGGGGAGGGCATGTGGTGAATTCCACAGGTCTCAGGTGCCTTCTGGCTCAGTGAGAGGGCAAATCCAACCAAGTGCCAAAGGATGGACGCAAGGAGTCACCACAGCCAGGCGTGCCGGTGGGCGGGAGGGCCATGGCTGGTCCAGCGAGGACCAGAAGGACTTGCACACCTTCCCTGAAATGCTACCAGCCTCCTCCATGTCACTGCAGTCTGCTCCGTCGGGAGGAGAGCCCTGGATGGCCCAGCACCCGTGCACGGAGGGAGGGCCGCCTCTGATTGCATGACAAGAGAAACTGTCATTGTTCTGTTATCAGGAAATATCTTTGTGCAGTAAATAATTTATACACAGATTTCTGATAATATGAGACCAAAATATGCATAGAGAATTGATTCCTGTGGCTCGGTCCTCATCCCTATGTGTTAATTCTTCCAACACTGATAACAATTTAGGCACCCCGCGATCTCAAAATCAATCTCTCCCTCCCTCCCTCTCTGCCTTCATCCTCTCTTGTTGACTTTGTGACCTGCAGAGCAGTTCAATCAGTGTCTACAGAGGAATCGCTCTGCATATACCTAGTCTTCAGAGAAATTGATTAAGTAATCGTCATGTAAATGTGAAGTCTGAGATTCTCTGTAAGTAATGACTCCTCAGACGCTAATTAGCCTATGAAAATAAAGGATAGACTCTGAAGGCCTGGACGAATTGCCCGCCACACTAAATTACACACTCACAATTAAATAGTTCTATCTAAAGTCATGACATTGCGTTGTCGACACACAGGGGCGAAACGTGATCATTTTGGTCTGTTACCACCTTATTATCCTAATTACAGTACTGGTGACTATAGGACCGAAAGGCAGCTTACATCGTCTTGTATTTCTCTACTTTCTTTTTTTCACCAGAGGGCACACATGCTCACCAGAAAGAGACAGGAAGAGAAAGCACCCCGAGTGGGAGGGGGCGTGGTGACTGCAGTTCTCTCCATTGCTCTGTCCCAGCAGAGTGTCAGCATGCACACACCCGTGCCCGGAGTGCTTTCCACGCTGCACGGCTGGGACTCAAGCCACGGCCAGCTCTGTGGGCCCCGGCTCCCAGTCCCAGTCCCAACCGCTGCCCGTGGGCTGGCCCTGCTGTGTCTTTACAAGTGGTGGTGCCTCCTGACAGCCCTTCTTTTCCACTGTGGCCACCACCCTCAGTCCTTTTCCAAGGGCCTCCTGATATTCTAGAAGAACCATCCTTCCCTTTCAACCCACTCTCTCAATGAACTGCAGTAATTATTTAAATTGCATTTTACTTATTTATTTCCTTCATGTGAGAGAAAGAGAAAGAAGGTCTCCTTGACAGAGCCCGCACTGCAGTCCTTCCCAGCCCTGCAGACAGCTGGGATTGAGTGCACCTGTGGGCACAGCTGGTGTGTTCAGGGAGCCCGGGCACGGACCGGACCCTCCATGTGGTCTCCAGCATTGCCCAGCAATGCCCACTGCCTATGCCACCACGACTGGGCCTGGATATGGAGACTGCCATGAGTGTGAGTGAAATCTTGGTGCTCATCGCTCTTCACGGGAGGAGACGCATCTTTACTTCAGTCTGGAGTCTGGGCTAGGAAGCCATCATGCCTGGCCCCCGAGCACGCTCCCTGTGGACACTGAGCCATGGCACCTGGTACCTGCTCACTGCCCCTTCCTGCAGCAGGCTGGATGTGCCTGGGCTGGCGCTCTTTCTCCCGACCTCCTCCTCCTCCCCATCAACACTTAGCTGAAGAACCCCCACGCACGCTCCTCAGCCTTCAGGCGAGCCTTCCCGCCCTCCGGGGCACGTCCCGTGGGCTCCACTCTCAGGGCACCACTGCAGCCTGAGGCTCTGGGGACCGTCTGCTTCTCCTGACTCACAGCTCCCTGACCGGGGCTTGTGCTCACCCTGGGCCTGGCCAGCTTCTTTCTGAGCCAAAATGGCAAACGTTAATACTCCCTGCTGTTCATCAAGCCCTTCACACACAGTGGACAACCTTCTGAGGCAATTTTCACACTGCTCGGTTTCTTTTCTATATTTTCTATTTTAAAATTTTGTTTTAAATGAAGGTGGCTACAGAGACAAATTCTCTGAAGTTCTTTTTAAAGTTTATTTCTTCTTTGAGAAGAGAGAGAGAGAGAGCTCCCCCAGACATATTGTTGACGCCATGATCCACCCCTAAGCTGAGCCTTCTGAGACCTGGGCACACGCAAACCTAGAATACTCGCGCAGGTCTCCAGACTTGAACTGAAAACCTTCACGTGGGGTCGTCCTCGCAGAACATCACATTTACTGCTGCATCAGTGGACCCTTCTTCTTCTTGTTTTAAAGTTTATTTCTTCTGAGCAAGAGCATGAGACAGACCAGCAGCCCTGACAGGGTTTCCGCACTGATCCCACCCAGGCTCAGCCGACCCAGATCACTGGCAAGTGTGCATGTGTGCGTGTGCCTGCGTGTGTGTGCTTATGCGCACATGTGTGTGTGCACCCAGCAGGTACAGGAAGGCTTTGGGATGTGAACTCAGGATGTTCCCCACTTGGGGCCAGGTGCATCTTTAATGTCCCACCGTTTGACTTCTGTTCACTTTCTCTCTCTACCTGGCAGATCGGAATTAATTTTTTTTCTCTTATTTCTTTTAGTTTGCTAGAGGGCATGTATGCATACCAGAGACAGACAGACAGACAGACAGACAGAGGGGAGACAGAGAGTGTGAGGAAGCACCCCGGGGAACAGCCACACCACAGTCTCTTTGTTCTTTAGAGATTTTGAGCCCCCATGCACACATGCCCAGTGTATCTTCCAAGCCACCATGTTCAGGATTTGAACCATGCAGTCAGCCATGCGGGATCCAGCTGCCTTAACCATCATGCCACCTTCTGGCCCTGTATTTTCTGCTTCTTTAAAGTTCATGTGAAATAGAGGTCTGGCGCTGGCGAAGCAGTTTTCCTCTTCCCTGTCCCTGAAATAGGGACGCGCTGGGTCATCCAGGACCGACTCTGCCCTCAGAGCGCTCCGTGCTGTGGTCCCTGAAGTGCACTGATGGAGCGGTGGCAGCCCCCACCCTGGGGGGCCAATAACAAGTGCTCCTCTCGAGTCAGCTCGGGCCGGGGGTCGCCGGCTGCCGTGAGCGTGGATGTGAACTGTCGTTCCTCATCACGTCTGATTCTCTTGCAAAGTTCAGCGGCCTCCCCTCAGGAAAACACATGGAGTACCACCTGGCCGAGGGCCCTGGCACATGTCTTCGGCTGCTGTGTGTTGCGCAAACCTGCACATAGGTGTCCGCACTTCCCACCCTCCCCTCCGTCCATCCTCAGTTCAGGAGCCGAAGCGAGCATGCTGTGCACAGGGCGTCATGGCATGTCAGAGCTTCGTGGCTCTCCTGGCCACTCAGAGTGAAGCCAGAGGCACAGGGAGGGCCCAGGGCTGCACTCTGCCCCAACCCCATCCTTCCTGACCTTGGGGTCCCTCTGCTCTGGCCACGCTGGTCACAGTGGTGTCCTGTGAGCACACCCTGCACTCAGGGCTGGCTTTCACCTGAGCAGCCTGCTCCGCCCAGTGCTCCTGTCCCTCGGGTCCTCATGCCCTGCTCATGGAGGCCTGGCCTCAGTTGGGTAAAGGACAGCCCTGTGCTTCCTACCCCTGGCATGCAAATTATCACCCTCTGACAAATTATGTATGTCTCATATTCAGACTATTCATTGTGTCCCCCCACATGAACACGCATACACGTGTGCATCCCACATGCAACAGCGTGCGTGCTCCATAAGAGCAAAAGCGTCTGTTCTGTTCACTGCCGAGTATGTGGCATCAGTGTGCGTCGCTAGTAGATGCCCCGTCACTGCACATACGTGAGCAGACCTCTTACACCACACACACGCTTTTAGCACGAGAGAAAGTTAATATTTATCCATGGCCAACAGTTGAGGCTGGGTTAAGCAATAACTTTAATCAAATCCAAAATAGAATATTTTGGCTGAATTGATTGTTTGACTAGGATTTTTATCTTTCTGCTGTCGTCTGATGTATTGCCTAATAGGATCTTTTAAAACAAGCTGTAAATTGCTCTTCTGCCAGTGTGTGACATTCTAATGAGACAGTGGGACATTCCCAAACTTTCAGACAGCAAGTGCATTGCAGGTGAGGAGACGCGTGCATACCAGGCACGTGCAGAATGAGCATCCATCCCCGCATGGTTGGAGCAGCGGGGCCCGAGAGCGCAGGGTATGCAGCGAGACCTCGATGGAGGGCAACGTGTTGGTGTTCTCTCTGCAAGTGCACGAGTGGGACTTAGGACTCGTAAAGGGAAAGCAGCCTCAAAATAAACACAGGAGCTCTCGAAACATCTCGTTAGCCAGGAGGTTGCTAAGACATACGTCCTTGGCATTCAGGAAACCAGAGTAAACCACACGTCCATGCAGTTCCTGGTACACAGCCTGGGTCGTCTCGGCCCCTGGATGACTGTTCATATCCCATCAGGGAGACCCAGTTGGAATAAACACGTTCTCTTTTAAGAACATGTGGATGGGCTGGCTCTGTGATACAGCAGTAATGTGCTGCTCAAGGGAAGGTGGATCCCACAGGTACCACAGTTCAAATCCCCAGCTGAGTCAGCCTGAGGCACGCAGGGCAGGCATGTGAGTGCCCAAGAATGAGCTGGAGAACTGGGGAAGGGCTCAGCAGACCAGGCCCTGTGAGAGCTTCTCGCAGCCGCTCGCTCTCTCACATGCCTGTGCTCGATTGCGGATAAAGAGGGAAAGTGTTTGAAGAGTCTGAATTTGCCAAGGTGGTGTCAGAGGCCAAGGTCCTTCTCACTTCAAGATATCTGAAATGACGTGGCTGGACACACCTGGCCCGAGCTAGCGGCCCAAGCCTGCATGTCCTCAGCCTTGTCCGGTACTCTGTGCTGTGCTCTGCAGTTCCGATCGTGCAGCTCCACATCTTTCCACCCTAACACCTTCTGAGGGCAGAACATGCAGAAGGTGCTGGAAAAACCAGTATATAGTGAACGATGAGATGAAGGGGCCGGCAGGTGGCATGGTGGTTAAAGTGTTGTACTCCCACGTGGCCTAACACAGTTCAAGTCTCAGACCCAGAGACTTGAAAATCACACTGGGCACATGTGTTCAAGCATGGCCAAAATCTCAGGAGAATGGAGGAGAAGGGATTGCAGCATGGCCGTCCCCCCTTGGAGTGACTTCTAATTTTCGCTTTCTCTCTGTCTCCCTCTGTCTCTCTCCAGCAAGTGCACGCACACTCTATGACGAAGCCTAAAAAAAAAAAAAGAGAGAGAGAAGAAAAGAAAGATGAAGTAAAGAAAATATCTAGGTTTATACCATTCAAAAATTATTTCTCTGTAGTTCATTTAAAGTGCTCCATTTTATTTAAATAGCCTCTTTAGTTTTGAAGACCTACAGAAAGTCATACTTTAAGACTTTATCATTAATATTAAAAAACATTTTTATGTATTTTCAAAGGCAGTCTAAGATTCCTTCAGCAATTAGGACAATCTAAAATTATGTATCAATAGATAAATGAAATTTTAAAGATATTTTAATTTTATTTTAAAGTTTTTCTCCTCTCTTAGAAAATTGTGAAAGTCTCTCAAAATCTGTATTGCAGCATTACTATTCTCTGGAATTTAATGGTAATTTTTGAATACTAATAAGTTTCTCTTTGCATCTACTATTTTACTTTTCTTTTTTAAACTAGGCTATAAAATGCTGGCCAATCCTTTTCTAAAATAAATATTGTATTCAATTATAACACCTAAACAGAATAATGTGCAAGTTAGTAGTGTACAGCTTGATAGATTTTTATTTCATTAACATGCCTGTGTAACCAGCAGCTCATAAAGAAATGAAAGAGAAGAAAATAAATAAATAAGGAGCACACCAGATACGTGTGCATGTGCACGCCCCGAACCCCAGCAGGATGGAAAACGAGAAGGGAAGGGACTGTGGTGCGACCGGCCCCGGTTCCTCTCCCTCCCCTCTGCCCCAGCTCTGTCTGGCTAATGCGGCCAGTGCATGTGCCTTCTGGCAAGCAAAAAATAATAAAAATAAGTATGGGACTAGCAGGTGATAAATAAAAAGAAATAGGATAGAAGAGGCCTCTCCCTCAGTTCACATTCGTCACTAAAAAAGATTTGGGCCTCTGCGACTGCAGGTTCGTTTTCCTTCTGCCATGTTCACCTCGCCGTCCTGAGGTGGCTGTGGCTATGGCTTGTCCTCATCCCGCACAGCCAGCTGCGGTGTGACTGCATTCTGACTCACCTACCCCGAGGGCGGGAGCCATAATGGGAGCAATCTTCACCTTTGTTTTTATTTTTGTGTTTTTGGTGCACATATGTAAAGATTTCTGTGGGATAAGGTGCAAACGGGTTTCTGTGGGGTACTTACCGAGTATGGAATGCCAACATCCTTCAGCTCGGAGAGATTCAGCCCAATCTCTGTGTGATCGCTATTTTTTTGTTTTGTTAATGTTTTTCTTTTTCTTTTTTAGAGAGAGAGAGCTTTTGCTATAGGGCACATGCAGTCACCAGAGAGACAGAAAGAGAAGAGACAGAAAGCAAGAAGCCACCCCCGAGGAATGGCCATGCCACAATCCCTTCTCCTCCATTCTCCTCTCCTGATCTTGGGCCTGGGGTGAATTTTAAGCTGCTGAGTTGGAGACTCAAACTGCAGCTGACTGTGTGGGAGTTCAGCGAGTAACCACTACGCCATCCGCTGGTCCCTTGTTAATGGTTTTCAGATTCGAGCCTTTCTGGCAGGCAGTTGTGTGATGGTGTCTCACTGCCGTTTTCATTTCTACTTCTCTGGTAACTGGTGACCTTGCCCGCGGTTGTATGTTTGCTACACATTTGATTATCCTCTTTTGTGAAGTGTTTGTTCAGTTTACTGCCTTATAAAAGAAAAAAAGATTAAAGAAAGGAGGTTTTTCCTCTTGCATAGGAGCTTTTGCATATCCAGGGTTTTCTGTCTTTGCCACACACACACACACACACACACATACACACACACACACACACACACACACGTGCACGTGCACACACATGCATGCACACACATACACTCACACACGTGCACATGCACACACATGGCAGAGATTTCTTCCCATTTGCTCCCTGTGTTATACTCTTATGATACTGTCTTTAGATACAGAGGCTTTTTACATTTTTTTTACAAATTCTTTATGCTTAGTGCTTTTTTTTTTAGAATTATTTATTTAATTTTGTTTATTAGTGTTGCTATTTTAAATTTGCTATAGGGCTTGTGGACTCACCAAAGAGAAACAGATAAAGTGAGAAAGCAAGCTGCCAGGTCTGGGACTTGAACCATCGGCCATGTGAGAGTTCAGAGTCTTTAATACCATGCCACTTGCTGGACCCAGGATTAGTGCTTCTTTTGTCCTTTTTAAAAAGTCTGGGCCTTGGTTATGAAAATGTTCTTCTGTACTGTTTATTTGAAGTCTGACTGTTTTACTTTTTACGTTCAAGGCATATTACCCTGTGGGAACGGTTTTGCAGTGGTCAAAGAGAACAGCCAATATTAGTGTTTTCTCCATTAATCACTTTCCTTCCTGTCTTGTGGTGGGAGAGGGCTCTAATATTTGTAGGGTTTGTTTTCTGTTGTGGTGCTCTGCTGTCCATAAACTAATCCCAAAATATCTTAATCTTCAGTGCTATCAATAAATCTTGGTAGATGTGAAGTCCCTGAGTTCTCCCGAATGCCTTGGCTCATGGTGACCTTTGGGCCCCCCAGTGCATGTATTTTATTCTGCAGCAACTGAGAACTCACTTCACCATTTACTTCTTCCAGGATATTTTGTCATGTGTCTTTTATTCTGATTCTCTTAAATCCCTTTAAGATAAGGGATTCTTAGATAAACCATGTCATATACTAATATGTCTCTTATAAGTTTTATTTTATTTGAATTTGATTTTTCTATTTCTTCAATTACAAACATTTAAGACAATTTGCAAAATGTTACAGTGTTTTTATTTTTACTTTTTCTATTTTACACAACAATTTTATAATTGTATTTTTGAATTTTTAGAAATGCTAGTCATATAATTCATGAGCTATTTTCATATTTTTTTAAATAGACTTTTATTGGGGATGTCCTCTTGCTTGTCAACCCGTTCAAGGAACTTCCGATTTATTCTACCATGGTGAGTATGTAACTTATAATATCATTAAATAATGTAGAATGACACCCATTAGGCATACATTTGTGTGTAAATGACCGATTAGGAAAAAAATAACAATAAGGTCAAACTTGTCAGAAATCTTTTTTAAATCTTAACTGCATGATGACAACTTTTAATTTGTTATGAGGAGCTTTGAAAATCAGAGCTATCTTTTGATAGACAGTTTCCTTTGCACTTACAATGTGTGATTCTTCCACGATTGTAGTCACTGCACAGACTTCGAGAATTAAACCATATAGAACTTAGAATTAAACCGTATAGAACTGTATTTTCCAGCCATTCTTGGCCAAAGCATGGTCCCCTGGGTTAAAGCTCTATTTGGATACATGACTCCTTTCTGAAGGGGTTCTGTAAAGTTAAAGCAAGGGAAGTGTTACATTTTAATAAGCCTAATTATATATGTATATGTATCTACATATTTGTTTATACAGTTCACCCATTATATTCATCATCTACATCCAACACTGTCATGGACTGTAAGAGAAAAATAAATAGAAAGATATATTAGGAAAATGTACACTGACAATGCTTACAATAAAATGACACACTTTTTACTGGTCTTAATGGATTTAAAACATGTCTGCTAGTTTCGAACCTCACATCCATTATATAGAATCAAAAAGTTTGTACTGGCTTGCAAGTAGCAAGCCATAAAATTACAGATACGAGGTTGATACAAGGACCTATTTTTTGGTTGAATTAGTATATATCTTCTGTAGTACTACTAGTGCCTAATAATTTACTATTAGCATTCAGAAACAGTATTATTTTTAAATGATCTTAGGAAAACTACTTTCTTTTAGTGTTTATTAATTATCACTGTATGTACATTTGTTGTTTAAAATGATAAATTTTCTTCAAATATTTTGGTTTCTTCCTGTGTTGGTTAATGTGATAAAAACAGATAGAACATTAAGGATGATTATATCTATGAATGTTATAATGACCAGGAGAATGACTTCTGTTTCATTTTTTAAAAAAATCCATGCTCAGGGGACCAGCAGATGGTGTAACGGTTACCTCACTAGACTCCCACATAGTTGATCGTGGTTTTAGTCCCCGACCTGGCAGCTTAAAACTCACACCAATTGTATGTGCATGCCCCAGATCCCAAGAGAAGAATGTAGGAGAAGGGACTGCAGCGTGGCCATCCCTCTAGGGGAGGCTTCTCGCTTTCTGTCTCTGTGGCGAGCATGTGTGCCCTATAGCAAAAATCTCTCTCTTAAAGAAAAATCTACATGCAGCATTTGTGTATTACAATTTTGTTGAGAAAACAAAAGAGATTTTGTTTTGTTGCCATTAATCACGTGATTTTAAGCCTCACCGTAGTCATCCTTTCTTCTTTCTGTCAAGTCCTTAATCACAGACATAGAACACTGGTTGCAGCGAGCTTCATTCTGAGCCTGGTGCAAGCACCTGGCAGTGAGCCGACCTGGGCCTGGGCCCGACCTGGGCCTGGGCCCGCTGGCTGGCTGCTGAGGCTGCGCCCATCTGATGCCAGGCTCAGAGGAAGGCTGGGAGCCAGGGAGCAGCAGTTCTTGGTGTGGGACCAACAGGGAGTGGGGATTCCTGTGATGCCCGTGCATGCTGAAGGCAAGAGCCATCTCCCTTCTAAATTGGGAAGATGGGGGAGCAGGAGGACATGGACAAGTAGCCACGTCTTTCTGCACTGGCTTTCAAAAACGCAGCCTTAACATCAGGAACAAAAGCACTCTACCAAGCCAACATTGGCAGAATTGATGGATAGGATACATTGTGTTCGTTTGGGGATGCTGAGTAAGGTTGGTGTCCTTAAGAGCCACATAGACATTCTAGAGGCCAAACACAAGTAACCATAACAAATACCACAGGCTTCACTTGTAGCTGAGGACAACAGTGGAATGGCTGCACTGGGGTGCATTAGCGGCTGACGGGTGGGGAGGTCAGAAGGGAAGAGAATGAGGCTGAGAAAGGCACCACGTCGAAGAGCAGAAGGACTGGGGTGGATCTTAAAGGACTAGCACGATTGCCGAGAGTCAGGGCAGTGTCTGGGAAGAACTGGCAGGAACCACATTATGGAGAAAGATATTTGCCCAGGTAGAGGAATGCTCAGTCTGCTTGATAAAAGCAGGAAGATCAATAATAAGGGGCTCTCAACAGCACCGACTCCGAACCCAGAGGCGGACATTTCCTTTTAATTACATGATGCTTTGTGAAAGCAAAGATTTTGGAATACGTCCCCTCTACGTGGGTACATAGATAATTAGTAGGTGATCTATTAATAGCTGGGTGAGGGAAGTAGACATTTCATAGTGCAGAGTGAAGCGAAGAACCCACGCACGATCTCCACTGGCTTCTGGGGGGTCCCATGAGGGGCCCAGGATGCTGACAGCTGGGGCCTTGCTGTCCGGCCCTTCCAGTGCTGTGGAAGTGGAGGGTTGGCTTCAGGATTAAGCACGTGGCCGGGTTCCTCAGGCCGCTCACAGCCGACTGAGCGGCATCCACAGCTGCAGAAGCAACACTCCTCAGTTTTAACAAAAATTCAGTAGAAAGTATGCTCAGGATGCTGTCGTTCTGTCTTTGTATTCTTTTTTATTTTAAATAATTATTTTATTTACTTTATTTATTTTAATTTGACCAGAGAGGGGCAGAGAGAGAGAAAAAGAAAGTGAGGAAGCAAGCTGCCAAGTCTGGGACTCACACTGCGGTCGACCATGTGGGAGTCCAGTGCCCTTCACCACCACGGCACATGCTGGCCCCTATCCTTAATATTCTTATGATATTATTTAGAAAGCACAGAATCAGCACCAAGCACAGCATAGCAGTGGAATATTCTACACTATAACTTTCCATGAAAAGAGAGGAATTGGAAGGAAAAACACCTGAGACATTGACTATCATGAAAATACTGTATTTACACACTCAAGCACTTTCATTTAATCTCTAGTAAAATTTGGCCTAAAGAAAGTACCTCACCCCAAGTAGGTTCAAAGAAATAGGGTAAGAAAGGGAGAGAAATTTCACATACTTGTAGATTCATTTACGTGCCAAGGTCTCTATTCTGTCTGCTCTGTTTATGATGTTTAATGAAATCTTTGGCAGTTCCGGGACCAGCAGTTGGCATAATGGCTATGTCGCTGGACTCCTATGTAGTCGACCCTGACTTGAGTCCTAGACCCAGTGGCTTAAACTCATGCCGGGTGCACGTGTGTGCATACCCAAGATCCCAAGAGAAGAATAGAGGAGAAGGGAGTACAGCATGACTATCCCCTTGGGGGGTGATTTCTTGCTTTCTGTCTCTCTGTCTCTCTCTGTGTTTCTGGCAACCACACATGCCCTATAGCAAAAACCTCTCCAAAAAAATAAAAAGAGAGAGAGAGATTTTTTTGCCTTAGGGTTGTGTGCTCACCAGAGAAAGACAAAAAGTGAGAAATCACCCCCCAGGAGGGATGGCCATGTCAAAATCCTTTCTCCTCCATTTTCCTTCTGGGAGCTGAGGCACACACATACATCTGGCATGAGTATCAAGCCACTGGGTCCAGGACTTGAACCACAGTCGGCCATTTGGGAGTCCAGCAATGTAAATACTCTGCTATCTGCTGGTCCCAATAATAAATATTTTTCTGCAAGAAAATAAATCTAGGTTAAACCTCCTGAGCTAAACTTTCTTTGTTTTATGAATTATAATGTATATATCATTATCATTTAATTATTTTTATTATTCATTTAAACTTCTGGAATTGCACAACTACTTCAAGTACAAATGAAGGACTAGCCAATTGTGTGCCTACCACCATATATCTTCAGAGGATATTTTTCATTAAAAATGCCATGTGTTTTCACCTATGTACCTGATATTAGAGTATAGTTTAAAGATGTGATTTAAAAAATCTTATCATTGTTTAATTGTAACATTTCTTTTCTGGGTAGCACAGAAGAGAAGGCATATTTTAATTATGTGGTGTCTTTTACTATAATGCGGGAAATTGGGGTCATCAGACCCAACACCAGAGCCAAATCTGGAACAGCAAGCTGACCAGGAGCTTGTCTCATGCTCATGAAGAATTAGAGACATGGACACAGGGAAGGAATGGTAAAGCAGAGTTTATTGAGAGGAGAAGAGAAACATAGCTTCCAGGCAGCGAGGGGTCTCAGGAATGAGTTCTAGAAGAGGAACTGAGGTGAGGTTTTCTCGTTTTGTGTTTCAGAGAGATTTTTGCTATAGGGCACATGCACTCACCAGAGAGTCAGAGAGAGACAGAGAGAAAAAATATCACTCCCCAGAGAGGATGGCCATGCCACAGTTGCTTCTCTTCTATTCTTCTCTTGGGATTTTGGGCACTCACACATATGCGCCTGGTGTGAGTCTTAAGCCACCAGGTCTGGGATTTGAACCACTGTCAACTACATGGGAGTCCAGCAACATAACCATTACACCATCTGCTGTTCCAGGGTGAGAGGTTTTAATCTTAGTTGGAAGGGGCTTTGTCTGGGCTCATTCTCAGAACAAACTTGTTCACGTGTTCCCCTCACAGTGGGAGTCACACACTAGATTGGTCTGGTTGTTTTTCCCAGTTTTGGAGTGGGTATGAAGGTCAGGAGACCCTCTTTGTCTAAAAGCTATAGGCCATAGAGTCCATCGGTGAATAAGAGAATTCTTACATCATTGAAGCTCATGGTATGGGTGCCCATTGGCCATAATTGTGGCCCTGTGCCATGAATGTTGGGCCTGTCGGGTTATCTCATAGTTTTCACTAGTCCCAGGTACTTTAGATTCCAGCGTTAGGAGTGACCTGACCCCTGGTCCCTTACTCTAACGTGTGTGACCTGCAGAGGAGGTTACAATCAGCAGTTCCTGTAGGAGTCAAGGGCAGGTGATAAAGGAGAAAGAAACCAAATTTCTGAAGGAGCCAGATCCAGCTGGCTGGCTTTGGCTGACCTTATCCTCATTTGATCATGGCTTCCCTGTGCTCTGCCTAACTGACTTCTGTGTCGACAGCCCTGCTGGAACATACATCCTCGAGTTTAAAAGATATTGCCAAATGATTCTTGTGATCGTTTAAAACGACAGTGCCCACGTAGCCAGAGACGCAGGTCCGTATCACACATGCACTTCCATCTCCTTCCACATGAAGCTGTTCTGCAGGCTGCTCTGAATTTCCTAAGCACAACCTCTTTGGAGATCTAGGTCAATTCATTCATAAAATAAAAATTAGGTGTACCTGATGTCTCTTCATGGTTTAGAAGTCTTCCATTAGTGCAGGTTCTATTCCAGTGTATCAAAATTCACTAGAAACTCAAAAGCACTAAGAATACTACAAAGAGTCACTTTGGTAATCTTGATATATCACAATTTCACTCAAATTAAGCTAATTGTATTTGTTGTTTGAGAAATTTGTAAATTTGTATTCACACTGCCGTTGTCTTCTCATGTTCTGTTTAAAACCCTTACTGCCTCATGTCACTGGAGTAAATACTGCTGAAATTGCCTTGATGTGCATCACCACGTGTTGACCTAGTTCACAGATGTCTGTTAAACTGGAGTTTTGTGAATTTCTCTTCTCAAAGACAGTAGGATAATTTAAGACCTATGGACCAGAAGCTTCCATTTTGTTGTCATGCAAGTTCAAAATGTACTGAGAAGGTAGGATTTGACAATTGTGCCGTGGATATGCAGTCCTTAGTTGGAACTGCATTTGCTCTGGTGCAGGGACATGTTGACGTATCGTGGGGAAAGGTTTCCTGGCGCCTTTTCACGGAGACATCTGTCTCTTGGCTGACCTGTTTTCCAGGTGTCCCAGCTGTACTTGAGCGACTCTGGGAAGCTGTGCCCCTCTCTGCCGCCTCACCTCTTCTCCTGCACAGAGAGGGCGTTCCACCAGCTCTTCCAAGAGCAGCGAGCCCAGGGCTTCATTCTCAGGTGACGCTCCCTCGCCCCATCTCCCACCCTCAGCCTGCTCCCACCCCGACCCTCAGCCTGCTCCCACCTCTGACCCTCAGCCTGCTCCCACCCCGAGCCTCAGCCTGCTCCCACCCCGAGCCTCGGCCTGCCCCCACCCCGACCCTCGGCCTGCTCCCACCTCTGACCCTCGGCCTGCGACCCTCGCCTGCCCCCACCCCGACCCTCGGCCTGCTCCCACCTCTGACCCTCGGCCTGCCCCCACCCCGACCCTTGGCCTGCTCCCACCTCTGACCCTCAGCCTGCTCCCACCCCGAGCCTCAGCCTGCTCCCACCCTGACCCTCGGCCTGCTTCCACCCCGACCCTCAGCCTGCTCCCACCCCGACCCTCAGCCGTGCTTCTACCTCCGCTCAGCCTTGCCCCAGGGGATTGGTGTAAAAGATACCTGGTTTCTCGTAGCTTATGTTTATTTACTCTCTCAGCGATTTGAGGCCGGTATATATTTTCGTAGTAAGTCCATTTGTCTCGTTACGAAGAAGAAACAGCTTTACTCTTAGAAATAGCCCCAAGTGTAGTTGGATCAATATCAACCAACTTACCCTGAAACTCATTTCATTCCGAAGATTTAAACTTAGAACCAGAGTGTTTTTGCTTTCCAACCTAAGAGAACACGGAGGAAGAATAGCACCTGGTGACAGTGTCCCAGCCACCATCCTCCAAGATGTGCTGCTGCCAGAGATGGACCTATGTCTGCAGGGTGGGTTTCCCACCTGCCCGGTGTGGACGGACCTTTGCTCAGATTTCACTGAATTACACTCGCAAAAGCATTTTTACCTGAAATGTGTTATTAGCTCATAAATGCCCAAATGCCCAGAGGATGATTTACATTAGAACAAAAATTGTTCAAAAAAAGTCAATGAAGGGATGTCTCCAAATGTAGTGGTAAAATGCGAAGGTCAGATTGATGGCTGCAAATTTAGTGTTCTAGTTTTCAAAATAGTGTGCAGTTGGGCTGTCCATGCAGCCTAGTGGTTAAGGGAGTCGGAGTCCACGTGACAAACTGTGGTGCAATCCTGGACCCAGAGGCCTGGAACACACGTCACTACATGGGGGTATTTCTCCAAACACGGACCCAGAGGAGAAATGGAGGAGGAGGGATTCCAGTGGGATCCTGCCCTGCTGACGGCGCGTTCTCCCGTCTTTTCTCACTGCTGAGCCTCTGGTAATTTTACAACCACCAACCACTCTGTGTCCTTCAGTATCCCAGGGATGAGAGAGGCGCTTAAGAGGGGGCTCCCACCCATTCTATAAAGCAACTCTTTTTTTTTTTTTTTTTTTTTTTTTTTTTTTTGTCAACGGGCATATGTAAGCAGGAAAGTGAGCTGGAGATCGACAAGAGAGGAGGAACACACCCCCATGGGGAATTGTCACACCACAGTCCCTTTTCCTCCATGTCTCTCTCCTTTTGGGATTTTGGGCACACGTACACATACCTGGCTTGTTTCTCAAGCCGCTGAGTGCAGGACTTGAACCACATGGTCAGCTGTGTGGGGTTTGTTAACCACCAGGCCACAGAGCCAGCCCCAAACAACTCTTTATATGTTATATTTATTGGGGCTTCTGGTCTTACTTTTTTAAAAAGATAAACACTTTTTAAAAATTGCTCAGGAAGTATCATAGGTCGGCAAGTGTGTGGAGAGCATATAAAATGCTGACAGTAATACTCAGGGGAGTGTTGAGGACTCACGGGGGCCACACCCTCGCTGTGGTTCCGCGTATTACGTCACTCACCTCCTCAGAGCCCTTCCCACCATTTGACCTACCAGGTGACCGCGCACTAGAGGAATCACCTAATTAGCCAGGCCCTCACCCGTGGTGAGCCGTGAATCTAGCCAGTGAGTGCCACACTGTGGCTGCAGAGCCCAATGTAGTCAGACCCAAGCACACAGCCAGTTCCTGCTGCTCATCTGAGGGAGCCTCGGTCTTCCCTGAGACAGTGGTCACAGACCCACGGACTTACCCAGATTCCTGCGGAACCCTCTTCATTCTAAAGCAAACCCTTTTGCTGCTGTTCATGGGCTGTGGAAACCACTGGTGGCTAGCAAAGCTCCGAGGGAGGGGAAGGAGCCGCACTGACCCTGGGAACTGCCCCCTGCCATGCCCACAAGGTCTGGATCCCATCTCAGGAAGGACACCTGCTCTGCCCCTCGTGGCTTAACTTCATGGTTGATACACGAATTCGGTCATGGATTTTTTTTCAGTAAAGCTTAATACTTTGTACAGCTAGTGTTCCTTTCTTCCATTAGAGAGAAAGAGGCAGACTTATACAGAGAAAGGCACCCCCAGGAGACCCAGCAGGCTTGGGGAGGTCCCAGGATGTGAACTCAGGACCTTTCTCACGGCATCCAGTCGTATTACCGTCGCACCACCACCTGGCCCCTTTGAAACATCTTCTAAGGCTAATAAAGCCATATATCAACCACTTTTTTTTTTTTTTTTTTGAGAGGTTTTCGCTATAGGGCATGTGTGCTCGCCAGACAGACAGAGAGACATAGAGACAGAAAGCGAGAAATCACCCCCCAGGGGGGATGACCACGCCACAATCCCTTCTCCTCCATTCTCCTCTCGGGATCTTGGGCACGCACGCACACGCGCCCGGCGTGAGTTTTAAGCCACCAGGTCCGGGACGCGAACCATGGGAGTCCAGTGACATAGCCATTACACTAACTGCTGGTTCCCTCACCCACTTATTTTGAAAAGTATATTTCTTCCTCGAAGCTTTGAATGCAGTCACCGTGCTCTGGGACGCAGAATCAGAGAAGGAATTCAGGGTCACGAGGGCTGTCGCTGTCTTCCCAGAGTGCGAGCTTCCGTGAAGTAGTGCAAAGACGTTCTCCACTTCTACACTAAAATTGGTCATTGAGAAGTCAACTACATAAATGTTTATAGATTACTTAAATATTGTGTCCCAGAATTAGCATTTACAGAAAATGATTGACAATTTGGTGATTAAAACTCAAATATGCTTGGAATAGATGCCACATTTGTTAGTACCATACCAGAAAAAATTTAATTTTGTTTCAAGATTTTAGTTCAATATCTCATTTTGTTGATAAGTTTTAGGGCATATTAGCATACAAGGCTTTGCCCTCAGGAATAGTTCTTAATAGAGTTCATGTTTTTATCCTGGCTCCGAGGTGGGAGTCCAGGGACCTCCATAATCTCTCTTACCTTTAATTTTATAACAGCCTTGTTAGATGGTTTGAATTAATGGTTGAAATTAGCGTGGCCAGTACCCACCGTGGCTGGTGATAAGCCGAGCTGAATCGACACTCTGCTGACCACACAGAGATGGCTGTTCCTGGCGAGGCTGTTCAGATAAACTGGAAATTCTAAAGGTTTTTGATGGGCACCAACCAAAATCCTTGTTTAATTTCAAATTTGTATTATTGGACTTTCAAATCAAGAATGTTTTTGAATAAGTTGGACTAGCATTTTCCGTTTTAACCTGGTCTCCTAAGGAACCAAGCCTGTCCTACTCCATTTTCTTCTTTTATTTACTTTGATTTCACTCAGGGCTCTTAATGAATTTTGAAGACTCTGAGGATGACTGAAATGCACGTGCTGCCCGGGCCGGCCTCTGAGGTGGCGTGAGCGTGACGTGACGCGGCGGCGTGGCACCACAGTCAACCCCAGTCTCGCACACGGGCACCACGCCTGCTGTGTTCGCTGCTCTCCGCCCGCTGCCCACTGGCCCTCAGGAAGCAGCGGGGCAGGGCCAGGCTGAATAAAGGGCACCTTTCACGTTCTCCGAGCGGGGCCCCACCCTCACCTTATCCGGGGCCTTCCCTGGCTCTGCAGGAGTGTGACCTGTGCCTTTACAGTGGGACCTGTGCCCTGTGCTCCCTGAGCCCTGCTTTTTTTTTTTTTTTAATTTTTTTATATACATTTAATCACATTGTTTAGCTTACAAAGTGAACATTTCAATATGTGGACGTTTCTCCCCAATCCAGTTTATCAAAATATCTTCAACAGATAACACCACACCTCCCCATCCCATCAATGCTCTGCCTCTGTATCCCTCCTCCAAATGACCTATCCTAGGCCCCACTCCACACATACCACATCTGACATTCACACCCACCTCTTGTGTTTGTACAACCTGTAGTCAATCAGTTTCAGTCATAGAGTGTGGACACTCGGTAGATATTAAGTCAGGACATACAATGTCTCTCCTTCATAGCCTGGATTGCTTCAATCAGCAGTAACTCTTCCATATCCTTCCACTTTCTGTCAAAAGCCAGGGTATTGTTGGTTTTTATGGCTGAACAGTATTCCATAGAGTATATGTGCCACAGTTTTTCAGTCATTTGTAATGACACATTATCTGTGTCATTAGCATTTGCTGGGCAGTGTCCCCAGGAGATGGCCAGCTCCTCAGGGAGGGAGCCATGCTATGTCTTTACCTCTGTACCCTCTGAGGTCTAAGGCGGATGCCTACACACAGGAGGTGCTTAGCAAGTTTCATGGGAAAGAATGGGCCATCTTGGGGCTAGCAGGTGGCATGGTAGTTAAGGTGCTAGACTCCCATATGGCCAACCATGGTTCAAGTCCTCAACCTGGAGGCTTGAAAATCATACTGAATGCATGTGTGCACATGCCCAAGACCCCAAGAGGAGATTAGAAGAGAAGGGACTGCCTAATGGGCATCACCCATGGGGGGTGATGTCTCACTTTCCCTCTCACTGTCTTTCTCTGTCTGTCTCTCTCTCTCTCTCTCATGAGCACACACACACAATGCGGGGGGGGGGGGGGAAGAAGAGAGAGAGAAAAGAATGGGTCCTCCTTTACAAAGGAAAAGAGCATTTTCAAAAGATCCCTAAGTGAATGCCTACAAAACCTAAAAAAAAAAAAAAAACCAGATTTATGAAACATCAAATTATTTTGCTGGCTAGTAGACTTTTTACAAAGACTGTGATTGTAGACATCTGGTTTTTACCACAGAGGATCTGTTCTGAAATGAGAAGTTTCAAGGGGAAGGCCTGGGGACCCAGAAAAGGAGCGGGTTGCCCTCCACAGGTGGCGGTAACCTCTTCGGGGCGGCCAGAAGTTTCTGAAAGTGGAAGGTCCGTGCAAATGGGGAAGGAGCAGCTTTCTTTTCTTTCTTTCTCTCTTTAACTGGAGTCTGCATAAGAGAAGGGACGTCAACCTCTTTCCTGGCAAACATCCTTTAGTCAAATTCATTAGAATAAATGTCCGAAGGCCGACTGACCACTGTCAAAGTACTAATAAGTGTGTTTTCAAAAAATGACTGTCCAGTAAATAAGACTGTCTATAGTGAGTTTTATACCTGGAAGGAGGAATAGCTTTATTGCATATACAGCCCTGGTATAGCGAGGGTTGTATTGGGATTTTATGTTAAAGCAATGCAGTCTAGTATCGGGATAGACCCTGGTTATAGTGGTGGCGGAGCATGTATTTACCAAGTGAATGTATCAAATCAGAGCGAATCAACAACCTTGAGAAGCTGTCGTGACGTCATTCCCTCTCACCTGTGTGTCGGGGAATTATCTGTGGCTTTTCACTTTTTGACTCCACTCCCTTGTACAATAACCTTGTGTTTTTCTGTTTTCTCTTAGTGGAGAAAGAGGATCTGGAAAGTCCGAAGCCACCAAACAAATAGTGAGGCACCTGAGCTGCAGGGCTGGCTCCGGCAGGGATGTGTTCGATTCCCGGTTTAAGCACGTAAGTGTCTTGTGAGTTGGCGAATGTATAAATAAACATGTTTAACCAAGAAAAATGTCCTTTACAGGAAAAGAGAACATCACAATAGGCAGAAAGAGGTTGAGACATGCAGAAAATAGAAAAGAAAAAGATCCGTGTTGCAGACTGTTCAGGAGAACGCTGATTTCCCTCCGTGTGTGTAAGACACTTGGACCGTAGTCTCTGTTCGGTGTGTTAGTTGGTTCTAAACAGGTACCATGTCAGAGACTGGTTTTTGGCATAGGAAGTGCCACTTCAGTGTGTGGCTGCACTGGGGGACTGGCTGGGTAGGCGGTGGTTGTGGGAGGGCTGAGCGCTGATGGTAGCTCTGGTGTCTGAGCGAGTCAACACGGTAAACCATGGTGATGCCCACGCAGAGTAAACCCTCAGCCCCCGAGCTGATGTTAAATCCCATTCGGAAACACCTGCAGTGCTATGTCTGTAAGTGAAGACCCTCACCCGGCAGCTCTGCCTGTGGTTCGAGGCCTCACGGAGGAAGCGCCAGGGCATGGTAGCAGCTAAGGCGAAATCAAAGCAAGGCCACAGCAGTGGCTCCCATCCAACCCCGGAGTGCCGTGCATACTGACCCTCATCACACGGTTCTGGCGAGTGTAATCAGCAGGTTTGTCGGTTGGTTGATTGAATTGCCCTCACCAGAGAGACAGGGAGAGGGACAAAGCACTGCCCACTGGGGTATGCTCACACCACAGCCCTCCCTCCCTCCTGGCAGGATTTGGGCATGCATGTGTGTGTGTCTGGAGTGATTTTCAGGCCTCCAGGAACAGGAGGCCACACGGGAACCACCATCGGCCATATGGGACGGTGTTTAATATTTTTATTGAAGTGTTTTATTTTCAGTTGTTTCTTCCATGGTAGAGAGAGGGCGAGCCCCTCCCTTCAGGCCACCACCCAGCCCCGGCGCAGCCCGTGTCAGGAGCAGGCACCCATTCCGTTGTGCGTAGGGAGCCCTCGGGCAAGAACCTGGGGCTTTCCCACGTGGCTTCAGTGTCACAGAGTGGCCTGATCCTTCTGCACCCCACAGCTGCAGCGTCCTCCACCCAACTGACTTCAGTGCATGACCACATGCTGGTCTTGGTTGCAGGCTGACTCTGCACCCCAGGGCCAGGGAGGCCCAGGCCTGGTCACTCCCCAGGTCACTGTCAGTGGCACAGAGGAAGGAGAAGAGAGCGCCATCCAGGTACAGGGCCGGTGTTGGGAGGAGGTGACGCCCCGTGTTTGGTGAGGTAGCGACTCCCCGAGCTTGGTGAGGTAGCCACATAGCCAGAACCCATCTCTAACTGGACAGCATGCGCCCAGCTGTTACAGGGAAGAGGAGGGCATTTGGTGTGGGTGAGCCACTGCCAGGCTGGCCACCATCACGCCTTTGCTCGAACCCTTAAGGGATTCTTTACTTCAAGTCGAACACATCGGCACAGGCCAGCACGCGTCTTGGGGACCCTCACTCCTCTAGTCCCGCAGAGCTCCAGTGACCAGTGTGCCTCGGTTCTGCATCAGCAGGTTCAGCCAAATCTAGATCAAAAACAGTATTCAGGAAAATAAAGCAACAAAAAACAACAAACAACATCCGAAACTGTGCAAATAAAAAACAATAGAGAGGGCAGCAGGTGGTGTAGCGTTAAGGCACTGGACTCCTGCATGGCTGACTGTGGTTCAAGTCCTGCTCTCGGTGACTTGAAACTTATGCTGGGTGCGTGTGGGTGCGTGCCCCAAATCCTGAGAGGAGTATGGAGGAGAAGGGATTGTGGCATGGCTATCCCCCTGGGGGGTGATCTCTTGCTTTCTGTTTTTCTGTCTCTCCGGCGAGCACATGCACTCTATAGCAAAAACCTCTTTAAAAACAAGCAAACTAACAGTAAAACAGGGCTGGCCTCAAAATCTGGTGGTTTAGGGAAGCCTCCTACATGGCAGACTGGTTCAAATCCTGGCCCTGGCTGCTGTGTGAGTGTGCCTCAATTCCCAGCAGGACTGAGGGACAGAGGAGAAGGGACTGCGACGTGACGGTGCTGCATGAGGGTGCTTTCTCCCCACTCCTCCCATCTGTCTCTCTCTGGGGAGTGCACAAGCCCTCTAACAACTAAACAAACAAACAAAAACAATGTCACGGGTATCCGCACAGTGTTTATGATGTATACCGAGTAACCCAGCCCTGACTTACAGTACTGTGTACTGAGATGTGCACACGTGAGTATCGTGCCAGGCGTCTAAGGGACTTCAGCATCAGGAAGGTGGGTATTGCTGGGGGTGGGGGGTCCTGGAACCAGTCCCCCGGGCACTGAGGAGCCATGTCGAACCTTGTCCTCTTTCTTGGGCAGAAGTGCCTCCGAGTTCAGTCCCCCAGGGCGGGCCGTGCTCCCTCCTTCATTGTTCGCTCACTCAGGAAGCCCTTCCCAGGCAGCGGCCGCGCTGTCTGGGGTTCAGAGAGGCTGCTTTGTCTGCCCCGTGGCTGGAGCTTGGTGTCTGTAGGGTGAATAAATAAATACAGCTTGTAGTTATCTAAGTTTCCTACACTGACTCAGAACTAATATAAGCAAATAAATCGAATGTGGATTAATCACTTATTTGCAGTCAGGACCCTGTGAATTTGTGTGTGTGTGTGTGTATGTGTGTGTGTGCGCACACACACAGTTTATGGAACTAACATGTTCACCTCTCTGTGTCCAGCTTACCAGTCCTGCCTCTGTTAGGTAGTGAGAATGTTTTCCCTCTCTTCCCCTCCTCTCTTTTTCCCCTTAAATCAACTTTTGCTTTTTGGTTCAAGAGTGGGAAAGATACATCGGTCCAAACAACTTGGTTAGTATTTCACTCAGGTCAGAAGGTCACTAAGTGCACATTTAAAAAATCATAGTCGATTCCTCATACAAAGAAAAATCATATGATGTTTGCTAGGTAAATAAACATGCTCTGATACCGTGGAAGAAATTGACACACATACATACTATGCCATTTCCTTGGAGAAAAAATGAATGAATAGAAACCTGCCTCATTCACTTCAGGCCGCGGTGTGAGTACGGACGCTCGGTGGGTGCTCATGTCAGGGTGAGGTCTCCAGATACGGCGATGCGCCTCGGGCTCCTGGGCGCTCCTCACTGACTTTCTGTGGCTCCCCAGAGACGCATTTGCAGAAAGACACTTGCAAGTCATTCAGTGATTTCATAGATCATAACACCTGATTTCCTTGGGATAAGAGCTGCTGCCATTTTAGATCATTCCTTAAAACAATGACATCTAAGGACCAGCAGATGGCATGATGGTTAAGGCTTTGAACTCCCACATGGTCTACTGTGGTTCGAGTCCCGGATCCAGTGGCTTCAAAATCACACTTGGTGCATGTGCCTGCGTCCCCCAAAATTCCCAAGAGGAGAATGGAGGAGAAGGAGTCACACTGTGGCCATCCGCCTGGGGGTTATTCCTCACTTTCCCTCTCACTGTCTGGCAAGTGCATGCACCTTATGGCAAAAACCTTAAGAAAAAGACACCTGAAAGTCCAGAAATTTAACATCTAGAAACATATTTGACAGTGAGTATTGTACTGTGTTGTTTTCTCGTCACTGCCCTTTTTGCCTAGCCCTATAGGGCTATTAATTCTACTGCAGTGTGTTCACTTGTGAACAGCCTGGAAATTTGTAGTATCTGATTCCTCATTTAGAAGTGAGAGGCACTTATGTTCAGTCAGTAGTTAGTATGGATTTTTTAGTTTCTACTTTTTTTCAAGTTTATTGAGAGAGACAGGCAGACATTGCCAACAGGTCTTCAGTTGGCAGTTCCAGTCAGCATCAGCACGCCTGGGTCAGACAGGTACACACCCCCACCGGGTGCACATGGGCACCCTGGAACTCGAACCCAGGACCTTGTCATGTGGGTCCAGCATCTCACAGCATTGTCTTACTGCAGTGCCCGTCGGACCCTGTAGCTTCTCCTTTTGAATCCTAATTCTTAAGAAATTAAATCTGCTCTAATGGATCCCTAGGCTTATGTCTAATTATGGAGATTGTTATCTTCAAAAAGAAAGTGTAATCACTCAAGAACATATCTGTGGCATCGTACATGCTCATTAACGACTTTAATTTGTAATCATTATTAAGCTCCTACTGTACTTAGCACCAGTATTATTCTACAGCTCAGCTCAACATAATTTAACATTTGCAGTCGATTTAAGAAGAGCACAATCTGTCTCCTTTGCTCAAGTATGTGCATGTCCTGACCCTGGTACTGAAGGACTGCAGCATGTATAAATGACATGGCTGAAAAATAGACCCAGGTTGACTAATGAAAAGAACAGAATCTGTTGACTTAGTTATAGTGACACGGAACAGTAGTTTCTCTCTAAATTGTAACTGAAACAATCATTTATTCAAACAGTCATTTAAGAGAAAGGCAAGCTGTATATTTCCAAAATGCACTCTGGATCACTTTATGTAAATTGACTTTGCGCTTTACTAAGTGAATCCATTCTAAGTTGCGTTCGTTTGGATGAGATGGGTGTGACTGTCCCACATAAATCAATTATACAGTTTGAGAGTCCAACTAATAGCAATGCAAATTTCACCTAAAACTTCCTAAATCATTTGTCCATTTTATTCACTCTTTGTGACAAATAGAAGATGTCAAGAGTAACTGATCTCAGGCCAGCTCCATGGCCTGTGGGTGAGAGAGCTGGTTCTTACAAGGCTGAGCCTCCAGGCCAAGTTCTGGACCCAGTGGCCCCAACGGGCCAGCCATGTGTGCGCACAGACCCCAGATCCTGAGAGTGTGGGAAGGTGGAGGAGCAGGGAATACTGTGATTGTTCTCCACGGGGGAGGAGGTGCTTTCTCCTTCTCCCTCCTTCCCTCTCTTTGGTGAGCACTCCAGTCCTCTGGCAAAATCTTAAAAAACAAATAAATAGGGACCAGCAGTTAGCGTAATGGCTATGTTGCTGGACTCCCACGTAGTCGACCGCAGTTCGCATCCCGGACCCGGTGGCTTGAACTCATGCCGGGCGCGTGTGCGTGCGTGCCCAAGATCCCGAGAGGAGAATGGAGGAGAAGGGATTGCGGCATGGCCATCCCCCCTGGAGGGTGATTTCCTGCTTTCTGTCTCTCTGTCTCTCTCTGTCTGCCTGGCGAGCGCACGCGCCCTATAGCAAAAACCTCTCCAAAAAATAAATAAATAAATAAATAAATAAATAAATAAATAACTGAACTCTAGTTCCGTAAGAAAACATTACCCATGGGTGAGCATGGCTTCAATTGCATGTCAGTTACGCTTTTAGGTTTCCCTTTAAATTATTATCCACTAGCATTCAGTGTCCAGGATGGTTATGAACATTATTCAGCCACAGTTTTTAACAATACGCCCAAGTATATGTACAGGAATGAAATACAGCACTGAATAAGTTCATGAATTGACTACAGATTACAGGGTTTCAGTGAAATTGGGTACACTTAAAAGATGGGTCCATACTTTCCACATGAAAGAAAAATCAGATTAAAGAAATTGTAGAAGAGCTCACCCTTGGTAAAAGGAGCTGGGCAGTAGCGGGCCTGAGGTTTGGGACAAGGCCAGATGAAAGGAAGGCTTGCCGGTGCCGGTAAGGAGGAGACTAAGTCCAGAGCCTAGGTTTCACCTGTTTGATCTGGCAGGCAGGTGTGCAGAGCACTGGCACACGGGGCCAGCTGCACACGGCACCTTCCACTGTGAGAGGCCAGTGAAGTGTGGCCAGAGTGTTGCCCGAATCCCAGCATCGTGGGAAGGGAGCTAAGTCGCTGGAGGCCGTGCTGACCAGCTGTTACATGAGAATGCACAGTGGAAGAAGGCAGAGAAATAGAAGAACAGAAGGACTGGGATGGTCCTCGGATACAACCACGCAGGGGTGGGGCGGTGCAGGACCTCCTCCTCGTGGTCCACGTTGGCGGCAGCAGGGGTGAATTGAGAGAGTGTCCTCTCATGGAGTGTGGACAGCAGGAGCCCCAGGGAAGGCGGGCAGGACAGAGGCAGGAAAACATTTTGTTGGTTTCTGGAAGGTGAGGGAGAGGTCGGCGTTGAGTCCAGAAACAATCTTTGGTAATTTTGTGCAGATAATACATCCCTTTAAGGGGACACATGGCTGAAATGTTTCCGAATTTTAATATCACAGTTGTCCCATACGGAGAGGCCAGGTGGGTTTCTATTCGGATTGTGTGATGTGCCCGAGTTTTACCCCTGGGGAATGGGTGGAGCCCTACCTGCTAATGTTGCTCTTAGTCCCCTGCACAATTTCAGAACAGCTGAGGTCAGTTAAGAAGGGCTGTTTCGTTTCTAATGCCTGTGTTTGAACTTCAAATGCTGGATACAGGGGGATTTCCATGGCATTAGATTTACTGGAACAGAAGTCTTGTTTTGGAAAGTATTGCCTGGGATTTCACATCAACTTTATCTCAAACGAATTTCAACTTTAAGAAAAATTTGATTCCATTCAGATCCTTTAGCCATTTACTACCGATAGCTTTCATAGCAGTGACGGACTCAGCCTGATCAAGCTATTATTATTATTATTATTATTATTACTATTTTGGAGAGGTTTTTGCTATAGGGTGCGTGCACTCACCAGAAGGAGAGAGAGAGAGAGACAGAAAACAAGAAATCACCCCCCAGGGAGGATGGCCATGCCTCAATCCCTTCTCCTCTGTTCTCTTCTTGGGATCTTGGGCACACACGCACATGCACCCGGTGTGAGTTTAAGCAACCAGGTCCAGGACTTGAACCGTGGTCGACTACATGATAGTCCAGCGACATAGCCATTGCGCCAACTGCTGGTCCCATCAAGCTATTATATTTTATTGACGTTCCCACAGGTTTTCCCTCTTAGGAATCATAATAGATTACTGCTATAATAGTGCATAACTTTTGGTGACATAACTATTGAAATTAGAAAACAATCTATATGGTATAAATATAATTTAAAAATCAGTAACATTGGACTTGATAAATGCTGAGGATGTATATTCATAAGTTCCTTCACTAATGTTTTATGAATATTCTATTCTGTGCATTATTCTCATTATTGTGTTTAAAGGCAAGGAGAGCAGTTTTGTGTTTTCTTGGTAATCTTCTAAAATCTCTATTTAGTGCCGCCTGTCGCCCGAGTGGCTGACTAGAGACGCACACCACTGTTGCGTCCGTTGAACTGGCGCGGACCTTGAGCTGTGAGCAGCTGTGCCGGGCGCTGACGGTCTCGGCGGCTCGCAGGCTCTGCTGTTCCCACACGGGAGCCATCCAAGGCGGAGCCTGTGTGCGGGCTTCTGCCAACCGACGTGTGGTCCAAAGCCAGCTCCATTACTTACGAGCTCTGAGCATTGAGAACATTCCTTAATCTCATTCTTTCCTCTCTTGTAAGAATAGCTATAAGAATGTAAAGAAAACTTACACAGGCCCAGCCTAAACCATGTGTACAGACTCAGATCCTGCATGGCACCATGGTAGAACTTTGCAGCACGTGTGTGCACATGTGTGCACATGTATGTATGTGAATGCTTGAATGTGCTCGAATGTGCTCAAAGTCTGACACACAGAGAAATTGAAGAGAGAATTGCATCAGGGAGGGACTTTTTTTTTTATTAAGATTTTTGCATTGGGTGCATGTGCTCACCAGAGATTGAGAGAACGGGAAAGTGAGAAATCACCCCCCAGGGAACATGGCCATGTCAGTCTCCTCTCCTCCATTCTCCTCTTGGGATTTTGGGCACACATGCACACGTGCCCTGTGTGTTTTTCAAGCCACTGGGTTGAGGACTTGCACCACTGAGTTGGCCATGTGGGATCCAGCACCTTAATCACCGTGCCACCTGCCGGCCCAGGGGAGGGGTTACCTTCTCACGTGCTCTCCTGCATTAAAACAAAACAAAGGAAATTCACATCTCACTGTGGGATACCGCCTCGCACACGGTAAACACAGGACAAACCGTTGTACGATTACTGCGTGTCTGACACTGAACAGCTTCGCGCACCCTGCATGGACGGCCTCCGAAGGAGCCAGCCCCAGGTTTGAGACAGAGGAAATGTAGGGATTTGGGACTTGCCGGGAGTCATACCCTTTCCCATGGGCTGCACTGACATGTGGCCGAAGTGTTCTCTTACTCCAGGGTACATGCATTTAACTATGTATGGGTCACGCCACAGTTACTGTCTCTGTGGGCCCATGTCATTACATGCCCATAATGTTCTTTTTCCAAGAACAGAAAGAAAAACAAAAACTTTGTTATCAGATAAAACACCAAAATAACTAGAAGACACAATATGTTATTTTGAAAAGCTTCTCCTAATTATTTTTATGAATTTTAAAGGAATTGTTTAATTGAAATAATATTATGTTTAAAACATGATATAATTACATTATTAATTTAGGTATATGTATATACATATATATATATATATATATATATCACTGCATGTTAATATTAGATTATTATGAAACAAGAAAATAGAGGTTCATTTAAATTACTTTTCAGAAAACATTTCTGTCATTACTACGATTCTCATCATCTTTAAAATTAGTTTATTATACAAAGGCATAGATCATACAGTTTTGGCAAAGATTTAATACATATTTGTCTCTAGAAAATTCACGTTCCAAAAACAAACGGCTTAACATCACTGTTACATCCTTTAGTACTTTTGTGGTTAAAATCAAAGTGCTTTATAATCTCCCACAATATAAAATAATTCCAGGAGAAATAAATGCCTTGGTATAGCAGATGTTTTATAAAACAAATTTAAAATGAAGTCTCAAAAAATACTGTCACCAGAAATCCCAGGGCAAGAAAAGCCCAGTGTATGGATCAGTGTTGTCCTGCTCCCTCTAGTGGCTGTTGCTGAAACTGTAGCTAACATGCAAAAAAAAAACACCCTTGAATCATCCAGGTTTCACACTCTGGAAAATCTAGTGATGGCCATCATTATTATAGGCACAACGAATTGATGGATAATAAGTGACTTTTATTCTCTTGACAGTGTTTAAGGAAAGTGTCAAAGATCAAATAGAACTAAAGACCCCAGGGCTGACCGCAGGAGCTTCGTCAATAGTGTTTGAAAGCCATGGCCTTCGCTCCACTGAGAGGAGGTTCAGGACCGTGAGGGGCAACGGTGAAGCAGCCCTGACAACAAGGTTTCTTTCTGTGTCTGAGAGACAATGGTTGTTACACAGGGAAGAATACAGTAGAGAGAGGACTGAGTGAGGGCTCGGGACTGACTGGAGTTCCCGTGAACAGTAATGGGACCAGCAGTTGGCGTAATGGCTATGTCGCTGAATTCCCATGTAGTCGAATGCGGTTCGAGTCCTGGACCCGGTGGCTTGAACTCATGCCGGGCACGTGTGTATGTGTGCCCAAGATCCCGAGAGGGGAATGGAAGAGAAGGGATTGCAGTGTGGCCATCTCCCCGGGCGGTGATTTCTCACTTTCTGTCTCCCTGTCTCTCTCTGTCTTTCTGGCGGGTGCACACTCCCTATAGCAAAGAAAAAGAAAAAAGAAACTAAAAAAAAAAAAAAAAAAAAACAGTAATGAAGGGCCAGCAGGTAGAGTGGTGGTGAAGGCACTGGACTCCCACAGGGCCAACCGCGATTCCAGTCTTGGGCCCAGAGGCTAGAAAAAAATGCACACTGGGCATGTGTGCATGTGCGTGCGTGCCCAAAATTCCAAAGAGAATGGAGAGGATGGGACTGTGCCATGGCCACCCCCTGGGGAGTACTCTCTTACGCTCCCCCCCCCCCCCCCCCCCCCGTCTCTGTTTCTTTCCAGCAGGGATAAGTGCCTACTTCCGGGGCCTCCCAAGTTCGGGGCACCTGCACATGATGTTTGCTGATTCCAGAGAACACACTTGAAGGTCAACAGAGAAAGACATGAATTTACGGACTAGGGAAGCTCCCTGGTGGCCGAGTGGAAAATGTCCCATACCATCGGCAAATACAGGCTCAGGTTTTAGACGCCGAGAACACGGCATGCATACATCACATACAGACATGCTTTGTACTGCTTAGGGATTTCTACACCAGATCAGCTTAGCAATTAATCGCATCAGCAGGGTGAGTCTGGGTTCCTGTCTGGGGTTTAGAGCTTCTCGTCTTGTGACGCTCACTGTGGGAGAGGCGCAAGACATACCTCCAGAACAGCCCAGCCACAGGCCAGTTCCCTGAGAGAAGGGACAGCCATGAGGGGCTCCCGAGTTCCCGCTGGGTCAGTGGCGGATCTTAGCGGGGTAGGGCAGAGGAGAGGAGAGGAAGGAGAGCTCCCTGTGGAGTGTGCCCTCAGCGTGCTATGGTTAAGTCAAAAAAAAAAAAAAAAAAGAAAGAAAGAAAAAAAGGGGGGGGAGAAAAGAGAGAAACGAAGGATTCAAAACAATATTGTATGCCAACTTTTAAGTAAATTTACTATTTAAAAAGAAATTCTGACAATTGCTTATATTAATTCTAATCCCTCTCCTCTAAAGAAGCAAGCTCTTCTACTGTTCTACGTACATGAAAACTGTCAGCAGACATTGTGTGTGTGTGTGTGTTTGTGTGCAATGTGTGTGTGCGAAGGGGATGGTTTCCCCCACTTGCACGCGTTGTGAGGGGACTGACGTGAGCTGCCATCACTGCTCTATTGACAGTAGCCGCGACAGAAAAGAGTAGGTATTAGTAGTTTGACTTTGAGGAAAGAATTACCTAAAAACTCGACGTGATTTACACGAACAATACACAACCTTTTAGATCGTGGAATAGTCCCTGCTCTTTGCTAACTATTACTCTGAATTTTGTTTTTCTAAAAACTGAGCAGTGAGTAATTCAGTCATTTTTTTTTTTCTCTTCCACTTCAGGTTCTGTGCATCTTAGAGGCCTTTGGTCACGCCAAGACGACGCTCAATGATCTGTCCAGTTGCTTCATAAAGTACCTGGAGCTGCAGTTCTGCGAGAGGAGCAGGCAGCTGGCTGGAGGTGAGTGTGCTGTTGGCAAGTAGAACCTCCGAACTGCACCTTGGTGAAGCCCAGGGCCCAGGGAGGTGGACCTTCACCGTCTAGCACAGAGAAGCAGGCACCCCTGCAGAGAAGCCACACCCAAGCCCGCTCAGGGAAGAGAAAATCTGCTGGTCGTTGTGGGTGTGTTCATAACCTTCTCATGATGTTCCAGGAAGTCTTCCTTCCATTAGAACAAGGCTGACGCTCAGGAACACAGAGCGTGTGTGTGTGTGTGTGTGTGTGTGTGTGTGTACACCTAGGACTTCATTTATTAATAATGTAAGTTCTACAATCATTGTACATTGAAAAATGGTCTCCAATGCAAGGCCCACCTTTTCAAGATGGTTATGTTAACTATACTATGAAGCCAAACCCAGCCTCCGGATAGCTGAAATCAGTCGTACTTGCCGAACATAGACGCAGACTCAAACAATTTAAATAAAGCACAACTTTAGTTTAGAATTTCTTCTCACAACACACACTGAAATTTATTTTAAATAAAATGGAATCCTGATTTTTCTAATGCTTAAGATAAATCCAAACATTAAAATAATTAGCAAACAAAACTCAAATGGAGTCTGTTTCTTGTTTGATTAAATATTGAGTGTGTATTTTTAAAAAAACTCCTTATTTAAAATTTAATGAATATAGAATTCAGCTAGAATTTTACCTCTTCCTAATCAAAACAGGTCATTCATACAAATTAATAATATAAATACAGTGTAAATTGACTGCCCAATCTACTACTTAAAGAAATTTTTGCAACACCTATTGTTTGCTAATTATAAATTATTAAAAAAAAATGTTTGGCCTTTTCAAGTTACCCTATTTTCTTTACTTCAGGAAACAAAAGGTTTTTTACTATAATCTAGAAACATAAAGGTTGTATTTTGCTACAAAAGCATATCAAAATCATATTACTACTAAATGAAGTCCAGTAAGGAGCACGCGTGAGAGGTGTAAGTGAAGACAAGTTCAAACGTTGAAGTTACAGGTGTAAATTCTGCAGTAAGAAAGTTCTCTCTTTTTATTAGCCATGGCCTAGAGTTCTGAAGACCTGCTCTTTTATAGGGAAAACACCTTATTTTAAAGTTGATTTATTTATGTCTTCCATGAGTGTGTGCACACAAGAGAGAGAGACAGAGACAGAGAGAGCACACACATCCTGATGCCGCAACTTGCCCTCAGACGCAGCCAGCCCAGGGTCACCGGTGCCTGTGCCCAGGGGACTTCAGAGAGGACTCCAGACATGAACCTGGAACCTTCCAGGTTCGGCCTCTGCAGAGCACGGCGTCTTGCTACTGCGCCGCTCTCCGGCCCCCTAGGGGTAATGTCAAGCTTAGTGAGAACGCGCTCCCAGGTCAAAGCCCAACTAACTTTTTCAAACATGAACGTGGTTCTCTCTCTGAGCTCACAGTGACTGTTGGTGGCAGCCATAGTAGCTCAGGGTGGGAGCAGGGACGTTAGAGCTGCAGGTCTGCCCTTTTGCCACTCACGCGTGGCCCAAGGACCAGCCCTGGTGGTGTAACGGGCACTGACTGGAAACCTGCCCACCACGACGCTGTCGCAAGGTTCGGTGAGCACCAGGGTGGCAGGGCCCTGTTAGCCCGGCACCAAGAGAAGCAGGCACTGGACCGCACGCATGGCTGATGGGAGCGTCACTGTCCCCATCTGTGTCCCCTCTGCCAAGGGGCAGGTGTGAGGACTGGCTCCTGAAGGGCTTTTCCAGCATTTGTTTTGTTTGATTTTCCTTTCTTTTTTCTTTCCCGGCTGGAATTTAACACTGCCTCTTCCTCAGGAATGTTAATTTGGAAAGTAATTACAGAGGATATTAAAAAGAACTAGACAGCTCTGTAGTCATCGGGCAACAGGGAGCGGGCCTGCTGCTCGTCATGCAGCCTGTCAGCTTGGGGTCCTGTGTCTTCAGCTTAATCAGCTCCACCAGAACCTCTCCCACTGAGGGGCAGGCCGCACGCTGTGACAGGGGGACGATGCATATTCATGACGAAGACCGGAAGTGCTGCAAGGTCCTGGAAGGCCTGAGAATTGTTAAGGAGCTATGAGCATAAATTCAGTGTAGTCTCAGCATCACATACGATTCCCCCTTCTCCTGGAGAGGACTGTCCCAGCCACCACGAGGCATTCTCCAGTTTCCTGCACTTTTCATTCCCCTTTTCTCTTCATTCTGCTGTCCTAATTAACACCCTTCACTCGGTTCCTGTTGCCTATGTTTGTTTGCTTGGTTGTTTCCTGCTGTGTTCTCTTAAAAATCTGGCCAAAAATTTGGTGGTATTTTTATGGGCTTTTAAAATTAAGGCTGCTACAACTGCTAAAGAAAAAAAAAAGGAAAAGAAAAGAAATAGAAAAAAGAAAGAAAATAAAGGAGAGGAGAGAAGAGAAGAAAAAGAAAGAGAAAGAGAAAGAGAAAGAGAAAAAGAAAAAGAAAAAGAAAAAGAAAAAGAAAAAGAAAAAGAAAAAGAAAAAGAAAAAGAAAAAGAGCCAGTGCTGTTTGCAGCTGCATGAGCTCAAGCATGTAGTGCCCAGAACCTAAATGGTAAGGCCCTGAAGGGGTCAGGCTGGGGATGCATATCTTTATTTCTTCTACTCAAGAGGAAAATGATCAGAGTTGTGTTTGGAGGATATTTATCAGGACACTGAATGTTCAAGTGCCATGTTTTTTAAATAAACGTTGAAGGAACTAAAACCATTTATGCTGGAAAAGACATAACTTGAGGGAAGCAGATAAATTTCTTAAATACTCTCTGGCATGAGAGGAGGGCCTTGGGCACACAGACTTACTGTGCAGTGCGTAATGTAGGAGCTGGCCCGTCTCAGAAGGAAGATCTTCACGGAATCACAAGAACTTGCCAGCATGCATCCTTGGTTTGCCAAACTCCTCACCTGACACCAGCCGGAAGCACAGAAGTAGAATGAAAGCTCAGACACCAGGGTGCTCAAAACAGGCCTGCTTCAGGCAGGGCCTGGCCCGGCCTGTGTTAGGGACGGTACGTAGACCCGGGCCCTTTAAGCTCTGGAGGCTGCAGCTCTGAATTGGGGTTTCCACAGAGCCACAATCTCCTCACACCTTCCTGGCCTGTCCCAGCTCCTGATGGTTGCCAGGGCTGTGGTCCTTGGCTTGCAGGTGCAACCTTTGTCCATGCTTCTTCTTAAAAGGACGATAGTTAGGGGCCAGCCAGGTGGTTAAGGTGATTAGACCCCACATGGCTGAGTGTGAGTCCAGGACCCAGCAGCTAGAAAAAGATGTCCGGTGCATGTGTGTGCATGCCCAGAATCCTGAGAGGACAATCGAGGAGAAGGATGTGGCATGGCTATACCCCTGCGGGTAATTTCCCACTTTCTCCCTCTTACTCTGACTCTCTGGCCACACCTATTTGTCTTGTCATTAAAAAAAAAAAAAAAGAAGGCACCAATTTTAGATTAGGCCCCACCTATCCCAGGGTGAGCTTACCTGACCTGGGGTGCCTGTTTCCAAATAGGATTACGGTGGGGTACTCAAGCCAGGTCACAGTCACGCTCCTGGAGGCATGACTTCGATTTGGTGGACACAACGCACCTGTAACAGAGTAAGGGCCCACGTAGTATGCCAGCTTTTACATACAAAGCGAGCATCAGTTTAAGAATGTGTGTTCAGGGAACCAGCAGTTAGCGTAATGGCTATGTCGCTGGACTCCCACGTAGTCGACCGCGGTTCGCGTCCCGAACTCAGTGGCTTAAAACTCACGCCGGGCGCGTGTGCGTGCGTGCCCAAGATCCCGAGAGGAGAATGGAGGAGAAGGGATTGCGGCGTGACCATCCCCCCCGGGGGGTAATTTCTCGCTTTCTGTCTCTTATCTCTCTCTCTGTCTGTCTGGTGAGCGCACGCGCCATATATCGAAAAAAAAAAAAAAAAAAGAATGTGTGTTCTCAGGGGCCAGCAGATGGCATAGAGGTTATATTGCTGGACTCTTTCATGGCGGTCCACAGTTCGAATCCCAGACTGGAGGCTTGAAACTTATTCTGGGCATGTGTCTACATGTGCCCAAGATCCTGAGAGGAGAATGCAGGAGGAGGGACTGTGACATGGCCATGCCCCCGGGGATATCTTGCTTTCTGTCTGTCTCTCTGGCAAGCACACATGTCCTTCAGCAAAAATCTCTCTTAAAAAAAGAATGAATGTCCTCACAACTAAAAATAGTGGGCATTAAACACTTGAAGAAACTGTAATTACACGTCATACTACATTGCCAGGAAAGTCATGAGGCATTTTTCTATGCAAAAAAGCATTGTAACTTTCCCGACAACCCAATCATTTTGCATAATTTCATTTATTACAAGATTATTTTTTGAAAGAGAAATAAATAGCATCTGCACATTAACTTCAGACACGTCTGAAGGCGACAGTCAGAGCTCCATCATCCCCTGATCCGGAAGGTGGTGATACACGCGCTGGGCAGCTGAGTGCTGTGATACCATGACACGAGTAACATGGGAGAAATGCTGCGCAGGCACCGACTAGAATGGTATTCATTAACGAAACCTCCACAAGTAGATACAATCCTTACTTTTCTATAGCTGGTGTCTCATAAAACAGCCTGGTATTTTTGGCGTTATAAAGTGCCGTGGCCTCCTAATGAGAGAATTGGCATAATATAATAAAAGTACAGCTAATAGTAACAGCAAAGGAGACAGAGAGCATGTGTCCACCTTAAAATAATTAGTCGTATCCCTGCCCAGTGAAATGGAAGTTGATCATTTAAGGAAACTAAAACCATCAAACGTCTGAAACCAACCTACAGCCTACGTTCATTTGTCCTTGTGGGAGCTCTACCAGCCTTATTCCAATTTGATTCAAAACAGAGAATTTAGAAGGCTTTTATTGAGGACTAGTTTAAATGACCTAGCTCTTTCCTAAAAATTGTGTGAAGTGGTTGAAATTAATGTGCTATTTGTCTTCCACAGTTTCATGACTCTTGCCTCCCCCGTGTAAGTACCACCACCTTCAGGTCCGGGACTTACAGAGCTCTGACCATCACCCACAGTCACGTTTAGAAGCTAATGTGTGCTTTCCCCATGACGACTGTCCCTTGTCCCACAGCACCTGTGGTTTGAGACTTGACGTCATTTGTTGGATTCAGCATGTGCATTCTTACTGATTGGTTTTTATCAAAGAATGCTGAGAGGTTTAATGCAGCATGACATTCGATCTGACTTAGGCAATTAATGGCAGAAAGTATAGTATTTACTGTTTTCCTAGCTCTTCCTCTGATCATCAGGATCTTTCCTTGACTTTAAAAGGAATAAAAGTGCAAGTTTTTCATTCCCTGTAGAGTGTATGAACGATTTTATATAGTGCACAAAGCCATCTGACAGAACAAACCGCCTTACAGGTAAAGTAGAATACACTGTGCTCATTCTTCTGTCAGCAAATCGCTTTCTTGTTTATAAACCTTCAAAGACTAGTAATACTGACATCCCAGTGGATACTTCGTTTTATTTTCCTCCTACACTCCCTGCTTGGTGGGAACTACAAATCCAGCTGCAAAGCAACCTTCGTGCTAGACAGCTCCGGGAGTGGCAGAGACATCCCCGTGAAACTGCAGCTCGGCCCCTGGTTGGAAGGCTCAGGGAGGTCACTCACCCTTTTTCTGCAACTATAAAAGGAAGCAGAAGAATCCAAGCTCTTCTCTTTCAGCTATGTTACATTTAGTTGAAATAAGTTGCTATTGAGGTTGACCAATTCCTGGTCTGAGATGGGAGCGCTGAATGTAGTAACAGCTGCCAACGCAGACGGATGGACGTGACCAGGAAATGATGGCTGTCACTGGCCTCAGGGCACTGTCAGCGCCCCTCTGGGTAATTGGCTGGTGGTAGAGCACAGCACTAGGTCTCCCCGAGTCTCAGAGGACTACTAGGCGCTCAAACTTGTCACTCCATTTATCGAAGGAAACCTTAGCTCCGATCAGGCCATTTTTCTGACAGTGAGTGGGACATCTGTCACTGAAGAGACAGCTAGTCATTGAAACCCGACTGAAGGACATTCACAGGTTACCGTCCCAGGAACTTCAGATCTTTACTGCCCTATATGACTCTCCCCCGGCAGCGACAGCCTCTTGGTGTTTTCTTCTTGTGCTCTTCCATAAAGCTTACTCCTTAAGGAGGTGGGAGCCATGAGTGGGTGCAGCGCGTTCACCCTCGGGGACGTGCAGCATTCCTCCTCCTCCTCACGTGCTCAGCACCCTCCCCTTCGCACCCCCACCATGAGGTCGGCCCCCTCCGCCCCACGTGCTCGGCGTCCTCCCTGCGTCCCACGTGCTCAACGTCCTCCCTCCGCCCCACGTGCTCGGCGTCCTCCCTGTGTCCCACGTGCTCGGCCTCCTCCCTGCATCCCACGTGTTCGGCCTCCTCCGAACCCACGTGCTCGGTGTCCTCCGGCCGGTGCTCGGCCTCCTGCATACCACGTGCTGGGCTCGTCCATACCACGTGCTTGCCGTCCTCTGCCCCACATGTTCAGCTGCCCACAAGACCCTCAAGCTGCCTGGCGCTGGGTCCTGCCTCCTGGGCTGTCCAACTCTGTGGACTTGGGTAGGTACTGGACTTTATGTGCCTGTTTTCCTCTTCTGTTCGATCATCACCCATACTCTCAGGGTCTCCGTGAGTACTGCACGTCAGCCTTGCTCACAGACCGTCACCCCTTTTCCTTTCACTTTTATTCCCAACCTTAGGTCACCTCTCTGGGAAATACGCTGGAGCAGCCACCAGGGAGGGACCAGAGTCCCCGGCGGGTGTGAAGAGGCATGGCTCTTGGTCTGTTCAGTGCCCCGCAGACACCCGAGTCTGTCTACACTGATGCTGAACTTTCTAGTGTAATGAAATGGTCTTCTAGAAATTATCTAGAAAATTTAAACCTTAGAGTTGGTGCAAATGAGGTGGAAATATATATTAGGGCTTTTGCTTCGTGCTTTCTTTTTAGCCCCAATCCTGATTTTTAAGTAAACAAGTCAGAGATGGAGTAAGAGGTGAATAATTATCTTCATTATTATCAACTATCAGTAGTATTACGTGCTTAACTGGACATTCATTTAGAAGCGTCAGTGTGCGTTAATTGCTCACATCTATGTGAAGAGCACGCCATCTTTGCAGAAGCTAGATGTTGGCCAGTCCGGTGTGGTGTGGGAGGGCCTGGGGGGACTGAACTGAACAGTGTGGGAAAGGCAGCTCCCATAGTGTCGTGACGGCAGGTGATCCAACCAGTACTCCCTTCCCGGGTCCAGAGGAAGCTGGGGACATTGTGTCTGTTCATCCCCATGTAGCAGGTGGGAAGAGAAGGTGAGTGGTGTGGAGGAGTCTGAGACGAGCCAATGTTGAGGCCTCATCCATTTAAACCAGGCCTTGCCTTATGATCATGAATAATGAAGAAAAAGAGGAATGTGAAAGAATAAATACTTGGGTATATTGATTAATCAGTGGCGTACCTCGGGTCATAGCTAACTGAAGGTGTGACGGACTTTCTGAGAACAGGTTTTAAGTAGTCCTGTATTTGCTATTAGGTGGTGGGACTGGAGGAGCATGGGTGTTAGAAATTTCTGGAAGTCAATCACAAGGACAGCATCAGGAATTTTTCTCTCTTGAAGGATACGGAAATTTATTTCCTCCACTTCCTTTCATATTGAAAAGAATTGGCATAGTTTTATAAAATATTATCTTTGTTATAGCATATGCTGTATAATTTGCAAACATATATTTCTGCTATATACCAGAAGGGTTTGGGAAGCATACATTCATATGTAGATAGCTACAGAGGATTACAGTTGTAATTGTAGAGTATATTTCCAGTCAAGAATATTTCTGACACAAATGAGTTTTTAAAGCATACATGTCTTGAGAAGTCAAGCAATCAGTGAGTAGAAAGCTTCTTTTTGAAACTATAGTATAAAGATGTGTTTAAAGAAAGAAGAAAAGAAAAGCAAAACAAAGCTTCCTTTGTGTATGTCACCTTCATGAATGAATCCAAAACCTCTTTAACCTGTAGACTCAGCAGTTTCTTTCCATCACGGTTTCATTTCAGACACAATGGAAGGTATGCATTTCTCCATTTGGAAGAATATTAGATTCTCATGACTATTTGGACTCCCGGCTGTCTCGTGTTTACTTCCATCTACAAGCTCATCTGAGTCACTTATTTTTAATCCTGCTGATCCAAACCCTGCTAATCCCCGGGGATTTTATTCACTGCAGGAGATAAACCCACCGGGAGGATTGACAGTTATGCTGTTTCTGAATAGGGATGAAAGGTGCTGAGGCCTCTCCAGGACGTGGGACTTGGTCAGTTGGAACACTGCTTTAAGCAGTGCTGGTGTATTGGCCTAGGCAAATGGGTATATATCCACCCTTTCACCAGACAGACAAGCATGCGGACCACTCAGCCCTCTAATCCCACCTGATATTTCTGTCTAGAAAACAATGAAAGCAAGGAATTACGACGGTTTATTTCACGTGTGTGTGTGGATTTTTTAAAAATTATTTATTTAATTTATTCATTCATTTATTTTGTTTTATTTTTAATTTGACCAATGGGGGAGTCTACAGAGAGAGAGAAGGAAAAATGAGAAAGCAAGCCACCAGGTCCAGGACTCAAACTGTGGTTGGCCATGTGGGAGTATCCAGCGCCTTAACCACCACGCCACCTGCTGGTCCCCGTGTGTGAGGATTTTTAAAATATCTTCTTGAGCTGTAAATTTTGTCAGGATTTATATTATTAGTACTAAATAGAAAATATTTTCAGAAAAGAAGTTTAGAAGGAAGGGGAAAAAAATGTTAAGATTAAGACATCAATTTGTACTTACCCCCAGTTAGATACTCAAGGGATGTGCATACACACACTGCAACACACACGCGTATCCACTCACACGGGTATTTACTGCTGCTTCACAACCTAGCACGTCCTCATTCTGCTTAAGTTTCTTTTCTTCCATACACAAGACAGAGAGAGAGAGAACCTTCACCAGGGACCTCACAGTTCAGTGCACCCCAGCATCAGCTCAGACCTGTATTGTAGGCATGCGTGCAACTGGTTGGTTCTGGAAAGCCTCTAGACACCACCAGGAATGTTTCCATTTGGGTCAGCCTCCCAGAGCATTCCTTTACTACTTTACCATCATCTGACTGCCCTCGTAATTTGTTTGCTGTAGGGCACATGCATTTATGAGAGAGAGAGAGAGAGAGAGAGAGAGAGAGAGAGAGAGATAGATAGATAGATAGATAGATATATCACCCACCCATCACTGGGGATGGCCATGCCACAATTTCTTCTCCTCCATTTTCTTCTTGGGATATTGGGCATGCATACACGTGCCCCTGGCTTGATTTTCAGACCACTGAGCTTGGAACTGCCCAGTTGGCCATATGGGATCCAGCCACCTGCTGGCACCACCTTATTCTAATTTTAACATCGCTTTGGGACTTTAATGTCATTAAAGGGGATGTTTTGAAATAATCTTCCTTTATGCACTCAGCAACTCTTCTTATATTTGTCTAATAAGAACTTTTAATGAGGGGTTATAATTTTCAGATCTTCATAACACTGGTAATCATTCCTAATCAGCTAAATTGGCCACTTACTTAGGGAGCCAGAGACAAGCACTGGAGATCATGCTTCAGTTGTGGTTATAGATGTGCTATCCAAACCAAAGTGGGGAGACCTTGCATTTTTATTTCTAGAGGCTGCATTCTAGAATAATTCTTTGCTAAGGATTAATTACATGAGATACTTTTTAATAGTTCAAATGTAGGGAATGATTAAATTCATTTGCTTTCCTAAAACCTGCAATCTTTTGACTTTCCCCCAAAAAATTGATGATAGAATTTTATTTCAAAAAAGAAAACTAAAATATTTTGCATTTACATTTAGAACTCAATCACTTAATTGTTCACTGATTATTCATAATGATAAGATAATATCTGTAGTCAAATTAAAAAAAAAGTTCCAGAAACAATGGAATTTTCAGCATGCCAAACATATAGCCATCATCTTTATTGATACTGAAATAGCTTATGTATTGCCAGCCTAACCTGTGAAACAGAATTGATGATTTGATTTAGTATTGCATCCTTTTGACATTGTTCAGCTATGATGAAATTAACGTCAACACCATGAGTTGATGATGTGGGTTATTTTTTGTTGTTGTTGTTCTGTAATGTCCTCAAAAGCAGAGGACCCAAATAATAAGCGTGAGCTGTTAGTCCCTTTAGTGTACATGCACAGTCACAATAAAACTGGAAGACCGACCACTGTTCCCACAGGGCACACATTGTTTCTAGACTTACCCCCGGCTCACTTCCTAATCAGACTGTCAACTTTATTGTTGGAGTACCTGTTTCATTAACTCACTCTATGGTATAATCTATGATTTGACTAATTTTTTCATTTTGATACAAGTCTTGAAGCTTTCCTAAAGTACATTTTTTTCTTTTTGAGAGGTTTTTGCTATAGGGCGCGTGCGCTCGCTAGACAGAGAGAGACATAGAGACAGAAAGCGAGAAATCACCCCCCGGGGGGGATGGTCATGCCGCAATCCCTTCTCCTCCATTCTCCTCTCGGGATCTTGGGCACGCACGCACACGCGCCCGGCGTGATTTTTTTAAGCCACCGGGTCCAGGACGCGAACCGCGGTCGACTACGTGGGAGTCCAGCAACATAGCCATTACGCTAACTGCTGGTTCCCTCCTAAAGTACATTTTTAAAATTTATTTATTTTATACTCATTCACTGAACAGCATCACAGCATACAAAATGGGATTTCCCATCCAGAATATACTGTATAATGGCTTAGACATACATGTTATCATCAACAAATAATTTTCCATTTCTCGTTTTAAATTCTGGATGATAACTTTCAACTCCAGACTTGTCCCTACCATTAAGCTGGCCATTTTCTTAGTTGTTTTTGAACTCTTATTTCTGTGTGTCTAACTTGAGTTTCCTGATATAGCATTCCCTTCAGAACTTCTTGGAGAACTGGTCTGGAATTGGTAAATTCTTTCAGGTTTTATTTATCCAAGAATGTTCTTTTTTTATTAAATTGTTTCTGCATACATTTATGCCAATTTGCTTTTGTTGCAGTGGGTTTCTTCCAGGGGTCCCAGCAGTGAAAACAGCAGACTATATAGATCATATAGTCTGGATTTAATAGTGTGACCACATGCAGTTCTAAACTGGTTGCTAGTAATGTTTGTCCGTGTTTCCAGCAGAGCTCTTTGCAAGTGTTACTAATATATGTGTCTTAAATACATGGCTGGCATTTTCAAGTCATGAGACATTAAGAAAATTCTGAGTTTGTTTGATACAGAAGTTATTTCATACTGTATTGTAAAAGTTACACATTTGGCTATAGAACAATAAAAGGATGTTTCTTCTTACCATTCTTTTCCAACGTCATACTGAAGATCCTAGCCAATGCAATAAGACAAAGAAATAAAATAAAAAGTAAACTGATTGTGAAGAAAGAAATCAAACAGGTTTGCAGATGAAATTTAGGTAGAAAATCTGAAAGAACTGACAAACTCTTTGCAACTTGTAAGTGCGTAAGGCAAGGATAAGTCACACAAGGTTAATATATAAAAAGTCTTTCACTTCCATATGTACCAGTAGTGAAAAATTGGGATTTGAAATAAAAAACAACAGCGTTTACATTAGCACCAAAAATAAATGTCATACTTAGGTAAAAATCTAAGAAAATATGTGCAAAATCTATATGCAGAAAGCTAAATTTCTGAAAAAAGAAATTAAAAGCTATCCATTGGGTTGTTGGAAAAATCATGGATGTGCCATGACTTTTTTTTCTTATCACCCAGTGTATCAGCAGAGATTTATTCTGTATTCACGGATAGGAAGGCTCAATTTTATGGTGTCAGTTCTTATCAAATTGATCTATAGATTCAGTACAATCCCAACTCCAGCAAGTTACTTTATGGATTACAACAAATTGATTTTGAAGTTCATGTGGAAAAGCAAACAAAATCCAGACTAGTCAATACAACATTGAGGAATAACATTGTGAACTGATCTTACCCTACTTCAAGACTTACTATAAACCTACAGCAATCAACATAGTGTTATGTTGGTAAAACAAATAGACAAATATGTCAATGAAATGTATTTAAGAACTGAGAAATAGACCCACATAAGTCTAGCCATCTTACTTCCCTCAAAGGAATACAAGAAATTTCATGGAGAAGGGTAAGTGTCTGAGCAAATCAGTTTGGAACAGCAGGCTGTGCCAGTGCAACACATGGATCTAGATGTTTGGAACAGCAAGCCGTGCCCCTGCAAAACGTGAATCTAGACGCATATGTTGCATAGACATTAACTCCAAATGGATCAGAAACTTAAATGTAAAAGCAAAAGTATAACATTTCTAGAAGATGACATAGGGGAAATTCTAGATAATCTTAGGTGTGGCAGTGACTTTTAGCTCTCATACGAAAGGCCCAGTGTATGAAAGAAAGAAATGGTCAGGTGAACAACTTCATTTAAAAACTTCTACTCTGTGAAGGACACTGTTAATAAAATGTAGTAACAAGCCGCACACGGGGAAAGTATTTGCAAACCACATCCCTGATAAAGGACTGGTATCCAAAACATACAAAGAACTCATAAAACTCAGCAAGAGCAAAATAACCCAGTTTTAAAAATGGACAAAATTATCTGGCAGACACCAAAGAACAGAGAGGGCAAGCAAGGAAACACGAAGATGTGAGCACCGAGTGTACTTGGGGTATTGGAAATCAACACAGTACCGAGGTATGACTGCACCTGTTTGGATGGCTGGAACCCGAAACACTAACGCCAAGTCCTGGAGAGGGTGTGGGGCTCGCGGGGCTCACACTTGTTGCCTGTGGAATGTAAAATTGCACGGCCATGTGGAAGACTTTGGTTGCTTTTTAAAAAGTCTTACCATACATCCAGCAATCCTGCTCCTTGATATTTTCTCCATGAAGTTGAAAACTTGTGTCTGTGAAAAATTTCAGTGTGAATGTTCATAGAGGCTTTATTCCTAATTTCAAAAACTAAAAACTGGAAGCCTACCCTCTAATGGGTGAAGGAGAGACAAACAATGGTACATTCATACAACAGGGCATTAGTTACTCATTAAAAATGAGCTGATAAATTATTTGTAAAGAATGAACCTTTAATGCATATTATTAAATGGAAGAAGCCAGTTTGAAAATGCTGCATCGGGGCCAGCAGTTGACACGGTGGATAAGGGCACTGGACTCTCACATGGTCGACTGTGGACTGTGGTTCAATCTCTGGACCTGGCGGCTTGCTTTCTCACTTTCCTTCTCTTTTTCTCTGTCTCTCCTCTGGCCCTCTCTGGTCAAATTAAAATAAGTAAATAAATAAAGTTAAATTAAGTAATTTTTAAAAAAGGAAGAAGAAGAAAACGCTGCGTTCCAGCCAGTCGGTGACATAGTGGCTAAGGCAGCCGAGTCTCATGTGGCCACACTTTTCCAGTCCCAGAGCCAGAAACCATGGAAACCATGCTGTGTGTGTGTGTGTGTGTGTGTGTGTGTGTGTCCCAGATTTCAAAAGGAGAGAGAAGTGGAAGAAAAGGGATTGCAGTGTGACCATGCCCCATTGGGAGTAAGGAGTGTTTTCTCCCTCCCTCACTCTTCTCTCCAGGAAGTGCACATGCCTTCTGAGAATTTTTTTGAAGGCTACCTACATACTTGACTCTCACTTTATGCCACTCTCCGAAAGATGAAACAATAGAATAAAGTAGATCAGAGGTTGCCAGGGTTGGGGAGAAGAAAGGCAGGCAGAGCCCAGCAGACACTGGGGCGTGGAATCCTTCCTTGTGACCCCTACCCTAGGGCCAAAGCATCACGCATTACTCAAAACCCCCGGAGTTGTACACAGGAAGTGCCCGCGAATGCACACTGTGGGCTTCAGACACTAAGAATGGACCGATATGGCTCAACGCTTCTATCAAATGAACCACATTCATACAAACCTAATAACAGAAAATGGGCCAGCCAAATAGCGTGCTGGTAAGGAGGCTGGATCCCACATGGTCAAGTGTGTGGTTTGATTCCCAGAGCTGGCGTCTTGAAAATCACACCAGTTGGGTGTGTGCGTGTGTGCCCCAAATCCCAAGAGAGTTGAGGAGAGGGGATTGTGGTGTGGCCATACCCCAGAAGTGATTTCTCATTTCCACTCCCTCCCTCTCTCTCTTTCTGCCGAGCACACGTGGCCTATAGCAGAAACTAACAAAACAATTTTTAAAAATAGAGAAAACAGGTGGGAGCAGGGAAAAAAGAACCTCTTAGAGCGATAGTTATCTTCTTAATTTTTCTGGAAACGTAAAACCACTCTAGAAAATACTTTTAAAGTCTGTTCCTTTTTTTTAAGGCCTGTATTGGAAAAGATGCATTATTATCTCAATTGTGATTAGTTAATACGTTTGAATTCATGGAAACAAAAAACTGATAATGTCATTTGACAGAACCACTTTTGTTCTCTCAACCAGCCAGAATTTGTACATATATGCTAGAGAAATCCAGGCTTGTTTCACAGCCTCTCGGCCACAGCAACTTCCTCGTTTTCTACTTGTTGATGGACGGGTTGTCTGCAGAGGAAAGACACGGACTGCACCTTAGCGACCCCTGCACCCACCGGTGAGTGACCCAGTGCGTTCAGCCGACAGTCCCGCCTTCGCGTGAGATAGCGGCTCAGTAGTCTTCAGTTATGTTCTTGTTTTTAAGAGGAGAAATGGTGAGGGAAAGAGCTTGCTGGCCACTGTCAGGTCGGAACCCTGCATTTACAGGGCTATAGCCGTTTATTGAATGTTTAAGTCAGGTTTTGTATGTGCATGTATAAACTTAAGTTTCTGTTTTACTAGTTTTCAGATCCAATTAAATAAGCAGTGCATGTGTAAAGTTTCCTTTTCCTTTTAGGTGTTTTGGATAAAGCATCAGTTCTCGATCTTCGGTCCTCTTGAAATAACGGGACTATCCTTTGAGTAGCTGTCACTCATAGCAGATGAGGCAGTGTAATGCCCTGAGCTGAAAGCTTGCATGAGCTGAGGGGCCTGTTTTCTGCACTGTGGGTGGGAGGTATTTGTACTGAAATTAGGATGCTTTGGCCAGAGGAAGGTGATGGATGCGCGAGGGCACAACGATGCTGAGCTGAGGAATGACTCAGCATGTGTTCTGGTGACTTCCTGATCCGGCGTCTCCCCCACAAGCGCTGGTCCAGATTGGGATGGGCCAAGAGCAGGGAAGAAATGAGGAGTGACCTTTACCCCGCAGAGAGGCTGGTGTAGGAGGAGCACTGATGGGTCCCGAGGCCGGGATGGGGAACCAGGCTGTTTCCTTCTGACCCCACTGTACCTGACGGGCGGTCCACTGGGTGTGTTTTATGGGATGGTGCAAATTTAATTACCTTTTAGAGTCCTTCTCTTAAAAAACAAAACAAAACAACAGTAGCAGAGGCTCTCATAAGACACACACACGCGTGCGCGCGCACACACACTCACAGAGGGTTGTTTCACTGACCTGCAAATACCCAAAACAACGGCTAAGGCAAAAGCCATGAATGAGAAAATGAGTAACTGGAGAGTCTCGCAGCAAACCAGCCCCTTTACGCGCACGCGTGCACACACACACACACCCCACTCACACACACACACGCACGTGCAGGCTTTCAGGAGAATGTCTCCAGTTTCTCTCTGTGTAGCTGCGCTGGTTTCTTCATGTTAATCTGCTGTGTTGTGGCAGGGAGCCGTGATACATGGGCCCATGTAGTCACGGAGAAACAAGGACAGATGAACCTCGATGGGAGCAGAGGTGGAGGTGGGCATCCTGTTCTAGATGGGGCCATTGGCGATGGCTCCTTTCAGGGTATCTGATGAGGGGACTCCTGAGACGGACGTGAGATTGGGGACAGAGTGTCCCAGGCACACAGATCGCCTGTGGGGGCTCCGAGAGCATGAACACCAATGAGGAACACCAGGGAGGCCCGAGGTGTGACTGTGATCACAGCTGGTGGGCAGGAGGGAGAACCACAGAAAAGGGCAGAGTGGTTGGAAATGCAGGCTTATTCTGAACGTGGAAGGGGTGATTGTACAGCTCCGGGTACAGAGGAGCACTGCCCTGGTAGGTAAGCCTACTTTTCTGGAGGGCCCAGCAGGGCCTGTAGCTGGAAGAGGAGAGCTGGGGGAGAGCTGGGGTATGGTCTGGGGTTGGAGGTGCTGATGTATTGTCCAGTGGCCAGTGGGTGGAGTGACAGGAGAGCCAGCTGGAGATCCAGCCGAATGCTGAAGGGCCTAGGGATGAGCTGATCTTGGGAAGTGAGGAGGGGACAGGTCAGCAGTCATTTCTGTGACCGGCCTGGGCACTGCAGGTGTCACTTCCAGGGTGGCCAGACTCACAGGAGACAGTGTGCTCAGGAGGAGCCACTGGGATGGAGGAGCAGATGGAGGAGCAGCTGAGCAGTCCCGACTGTCAGGGTGGAGCTGTCCACTGCACATGGAGTGGGTGTTGGTGGGAGCTAGGAAGGTGAGGGGTCTTCCAGGGTCCTGGGGCCAAGAAGGGCTGACTCTAAGAACAGACTAGAGAAACGGGGGCACCCGGTCCTCTGAGGTGAGCGTGAATGGTGGTGAGAGCAGGAGAAGAGAACCAATAGGCCATGGCCCAGTTTACTGTTATACTGCAAGTCACTGTCGTCAAACGTCAGTGCAAATATTGCATTCAGGGGAGCAGACATCGTTTGTCACGTTCAATAGGAGTAGCAGCCAAGGTAAGAAGGCCTCGTCGGACTGACCTGGTATCACAGGGGTTAAGCCCTGGACATAGGAAGCCATGGGGCACGTGTGCATGCCCCAAATCCCGACAGGATAGGGAAATGGAGCAAAAAGAATATTGTGTGACCAGGACCCGTTGAAGGATATTCTTCCCCTCCCCCTCCCCCTCTTTCGCTCTCTCCCTCTCTCTCTCTCACTTGTTTTTCCCTCTTTGCAGCTAGCAGTGTCCTCTGGCAATGAATAAAAATAAACAAGACTTTATCAAAACTGTTCTATTCCACAAGAAAGACTATTTGCGGGATTGCTATTTCCCAAGTACAGCACAAATGTAGAAGAAAATAAAACACTAGTATTGAAATATAATATCTCAAATAAAAGTGATAGAAAAATAGAAATTCAAAATTTTCAGGATATTAAATTATTTTTTAATCGGGGGCCAGCAGGTGACGTGGTGGTTAAGGCACTGGACAGTCCCATGTGGCCAGCCATGGTTCGAGTCCCAGACCAGGTGGCTTGCCTTCTCACTTGCACTCTCTGTCTCTCTCTGGTCAAATTAAAATAAATGAATGAATAAATAAACATTAAACAATTAAATTTTTCATCAAATTTCTTCATTTTGTAAATGAGGAAATCAAAGGTGAGACACTCACACTGTGGCAATGTCTCAGCAGCGGTATCAACACAGCTCGTTCCCTGAAATTAACGTCTTACTTTCCTACTTCGAGCATCTGTAACTGGACAGGGTGATTCTAGGAGGAAAACCTGGACTGGAGATAAAGGACTGAGAGTCGAGGGGTAGGCAATTTGGATTTCTACATGCTCAGCCCTTCTTAAAAGCAAAAGCTCAGCCTTAGAGAGTGCCTCTGCCCACGTGTCTGCGTGTGCACACGCGTGTGTGTCTGGCAGTGCAGACGTGGTGCCATGAGGGAGAAACGGCAATAACCTACTATTCAAAGAAGCGGTTTGGCTTCCCAGTCTGCGGTTTGCATGAGTCTTCTTAAGTCCGCAAGTGTGTGGGAGAGACAAGGATTTCTTTATCGAGCTTCGGTTCCGACATTCATTTCTGTTTGCTAAAGAGAGGTTGGCATCACTTAGGCTATTTAGAAAGTCAGAAAACAGCCAGGGGTGGTTTTTGGGCAACACCAACAGGAAAGAACTCAGGAAAATCATGAATAATTCAATTCTCTTCGACAAAGCAGTTATTTTATTAAAATGTATTATAAACATCAAATGGGTACCAAACAACATTTCCCAATAAAAATAGACACCACCACTCCAGATTCATAAGATGTAAGCTGGAGCTTTTGTACAATGAAAATTCCACAGAACTAGATATTCTGTAATAATAAAACAAGCTGGTTGCAAGTTATAACATACTGGGTTGTTGGGAATTCCTGATGCATTTTTGCATAGAAAAACAGGTCATGACTGTCCCGACGACCTAGCATACTGCAGGTTTCTGTGATCTGTCACGTGAGTGCTCTCACCTGGGTGATACTGGCGCATCTTCTCATTTTTACAATGTAGGTGAGGTTTGAGGAGCTCCTATTAGTACGATGTTTGACTTTGGATCAGGGTCTAATCTTGGTTTAGTGATTATGAATATTAAGTACCCTAATCTTGGATATCGCTCAGCTTGTTTATAATTAGAAACCGATCCTCATTTGCTGGCTTTCTAATCCTTCACACACTGAGGACAGTTTGAGCCTCCTACTTCAGTAAGTAGAGGAGATCTCACTTGCATAATGTCTAATCACTGTGCTGGAGTCCTGTGTCACATGCTATGTAGTGTGTGTGTGTGTGTGTGCGCGAGTGCACGCACACCCACATGTGTGTTGTGTGTGTAGGTGAGTATACATGCATGCTGTTACTAGCAGTGCTCTTTAGCACTCTCACTTTCCTTTCTCTAAAAAGATGTTGGCGTCTCCAACAAGTAGAACAAAGTGGCCCATGCGTTAACCATCTGAACACCCCGTCTGCCCACTCCACAGTGCAGCGTATAGGGAAATCTTGATGGAGCATGGCAGTCTGACAGCAGACACTCCAAGGAATTATAAGCCTGCCTTCTTCAAATTGATCTGGTTGCTTCCTCATCCATAACAACTTGAAATCCATATAAAACAAAATAAAATACAGATGCAACAGTAACTGAGCTGAAGGCCTACTTAATATTGGGTCACTGGGAAAGTTATGATGTATTTTTCCATAGAAAAATATAGAAAATACATCATGACTTTTTCAAGGACCCAGTATTTGCCTTACCTTCTGAAGTGATCAGAATTCCGAAGTGAAGGTTTTTATAATTAAAGCTACAAAAGTGTTTTTTAACTTTGACTCAGTATACTGAAATAAATGACAGAAAAAATGTCTGGAGGTTCATTTCAGTGTAAAATACCACCCTGAAAATACTACCCTGTTTAAAACATGAGAATAGTATATAGAAAAAGAAGCACATTTGTCTAGCTGGAGAATATCGTTCAGACACAGACATCAACCCCTATAGCTCATCTGCATGAAAACGGTTTATAACACACTGCCCAAGTGGCTTTCTCCAGACCTTTCAATCAGCAAGGAAGAGGGCTCTCGGTTCCAGCGTTCTGAGCTGCAGCCTAATACTGCACTCACCTAGAACCCCCACAAGATGGCGAGCGCTCCACAGTCAGAGAAACAAAACAGAAAGTAAAAAAAATCAAAATACGAAAAAACAAAACAGAACAAAAGCAGTCATAAAACAAACAGCAAACCACTCATCACTCAGATCACTCATCGTTTTATTATATTTCGGGTTCCTCTCGTGTTTTTTTTTTTTTTTTTTTGGGGGGGGAGGGCGGGCTGATTGTGTCCCAAGTGTCATTTCCTTTTTTTTTTTTTTTTTTTTTGGTAGGCAATACAAATGTTATATTTGGGGAATAAATGTAATTTATGTTCCTGGGAACTAAGATATGATGAAAGTCAGAAATAGTAATTATATGTTTATCTTCAGTTTACTTAAACAGCTTTCATGGGTTTGGTCTCAGAAAAATTGGGCTCCTGAACCTCAGATCTCCTTATCCTCCCTTTGTGTCAATTCAGGACTGGGTAAGATTGGGGCTGATAGTAACACGCTTCAGGAGACAGCAGGTTTTGAATCATAAGCTGAAAGCAAGCTGTCCTTTCGCCTCCAAGCATGTGACCCGCTTCTAGCTGGTGTCAGGGCAAGAAAACGCTGACTCACCGACACTTGAACTTGTGATGGCAGTGAGGGGGAGGACGCCTGTCAGAGCAGCCCGCAGGGAGCTCAGAGACTGTGCTTAATGTGAAGAGTTCATTACGAACATTGAGTTTCACCAGAGAAAGGTTCACACGATTGTTGGAGCAGGTAAGGGAGAGCCTAAATAGGATTTGAAGGTGATTTTTCATAATTTGCAACACGATGCTTGAAAGTGCTCCTAGGACAGACATTCAAGACAGGAGGCATTGCGATCTGTTTCTGACTGACTCTATTGCTAATCATCTAAATGTCGTGGTTAGAATCAGAGCAATTTCTGGGGCACTTTCCATGTGCCAGTCAGTCTGTAGTGTTCGTCACCCCGTATCTTATTGAATCCTCACCTGTGACTAAGCCGAGGGCGTGTGGTCGTGTCTGCATTGTACGCTGAGGAACGAAGACTGGAATGTCAGCCAGGAGCCAAGACACCGACCCAGGTCCTGCTGATGCAACCTCAGCCCTGTACCATCTCCACCACCATGAGGCCAAAAACTGACCTAGTGTGGATGAGATTTTAAAGAAAATGAGAAAGCATAACGTCAAAGTCTGCCTGTGTGTGTCTTCATTTAACATTGAGAAATGACCCTGTTGTGCAATTGTTAAGAGTTGTGAAGGGAACACCTGATCCCACAGGGCCAACCAGAGTTCAAGGACCAGCCCTAGTGGCTGAATACCAGGGGTGTGCAGGAGGGGCATTGGAGGGAGATTGCAAAGTGAACAAACCCTGTTGGGGAGTGCTTTCTTTCTCTCTCTCCTCACTCTCTCTCTAATCCATGATCACATGCCTTCTGGCATAATAAAATATTTTTTTTCTTTATTTAATTTACATAGAATTATTGCACACCTTTACAGCATACAGTAGTTTATCTTTTTTAATTTTCATTTTCATAAAGTAAAAATTACGGAAGCTTTTTCATTCAACAGAAAACTTACATTCTTTTATCTGTTAAATGTATCTTAGCTTTGCCCCTCCCATGTACCCTCTACCACTCATTCTCTACCACCCAGTCTTTACCACCTATTTCCATCCCTTATAGTCTCTGATATCTACTCTTATTCTCTCTAATACCATATCTACAGATCTTTCCATTTCTGCCATACATTTCGGACATTTGGTACATATTGAGTGGGGATATACAGTGTGTCTCTTTCAAGTCTGACTCACATCACTTAACATTAAATTTTCTATATTCATCCACTTTGAACCAAACAATAGGATCTCATTGTTTCTTATGGCTGAGTAAGATTCCATAGTAATTTTGTATTACAGTTTTTCAATCAAGTGATGTTTTTGTACACTTAGGTTGATTCCATGTCTTAACAATTGTGAATAATGCAGCAATAAATATGGCTGTACAAGTGTCTTTCTGACTGTTTTCCTACCCTTTGTGTAGATACCAAGGAATTGGCTTACTTAAGGTAATATGGTAGTTCTATGTGTAGGTTTTTGAAGAACCTCTATATTGTATTCCACAGAGGATATACTAATTTACATTCCTATTAACAGTGTAAGAGGGTTCTCATTTCACCACAGACTCACCAGAATTTGTCATTCTATATAATTTTTTTTTCATCCTGGTAATTTTAACTGGGGTCAAATGGTATGACATTGTGGTTTTAATTTGTACTTCCCTTATGACATGAATCTGAACTTTTTTCATATGTCTTTTTACCATTATTAAGTGTTCCTTGAAGAGTTGTCTATTTACTTCATTTGTCCATTTTTTAATTGGATTATTCTTTTATTTATGGGTAAGTTCTTTGAGTTCCCTGTATCTAGGTATCAATCCTTTATATGGGGAGTAATTTGCAAATATTTTCTTCCATTCTGAGGGTTGTCTTTCTACTCTAATTATTATTTCCTTTGCTGTGAGAAAGCTTTTGAGTTTGATGTAATTCTACTTGTCTATTTTGAGGATTACTGCTTAGGGGTCTTATTTAAGAAATCTTTGCCTATTCTAATGTCTTCGACAGTTTCTCTTAAGTTTTCTATGAATAGTTTTATACTTTGAGGCTTTACATTTAAGTGTGTGATCCATTTTGTGTTGATTCTTGTTAATGGTAAGAGATAGATGTTCAGTTTTGTTTTTCAGCAGGTGAATATCCAGCACCATTTGCTGAAAAGACTTTGTTTTCTCCACTGCATTGCCTTGTACCCTTTGTCAAAGATCAGTGAGCTGTATGATTTGCGCTTTATTTCTGGATTCTCTGTTCTGGTCTGTGTGTCTATTTTTGTGCAGTACTCTGGGGTTTTGATTATCACTGCTTTGTTAGAAATTTTGAAGTTGAAAAGTGAGATGCCTCCTTCTTTATTCATTTTTCACAGTATTGCCTTGGTGATATGGAGTCTTTTATGACGCGAGAAAAATATTTTTGAATTTTTTTATTTCTGTGAAGAATGTCACAGGAAATTGGATTGGAATCACATTGAATTAATTTGGGTTGAATTGACATTTTGATTATATTGATTCTTCCAATTTAAGAAAATGAGATGTCTTCTTTTTTTTTTTTCTGATATTCTAATTTCTCTTTTCAGGTTTTCATAGTTACCCTTGTAGAAGTCTTATGCCTCTTTGGTTGGGTTTATTTCTAGGTATCTTATTCATATTGTGGCTACTATAAATGGGATTGCTTTCCTCAATTCTACCTCAATCTGTTCATTGTTGGTGTATAAAAATGCTATAGATTTTTGTATTATGATTTTATATCCTGATACTTTACTGAATTCATTTATAACTTTTAGGAGATTTTTCATGGATTAATTTGGTTTTTCTATGTCTATAATTATATCAACTGAAAACAGAGACAATTTAGCTTCTTTTTCTATCTGAATGCCTTTTTTTTTTAACTGTCTTATCTGATTGCATTGGTCAGAGCTTCCAAAACTATGTGGAAAGGAGTGGAGAAAGTGGGCAGCCTTGTCTTGTTCCAGTTTTCATTCAACATAATGTTCACAGTGAGTCTGTGATATGTGACTTTTATTGTTTGGAGGAATGTCTCTTCTACCTCTGTTTTCCTGATAGTGTTGATTGTGAAGGGATTTTTTTTTTCAGAGAGAGATTTTTGCTATAGGCACATGAACTCACCAGAATGACTGAGAGAGACAGACAGACAGAAAGCAAGAAATCACCCCCCCAGGGGAGATGGCCACGCCACAGTCCCGTCTCCTCCATTCTCCTCTCAAGATCTTGTGCATGCACGCACACATGCCTGGCATGAGTTTAAGCCACTAGGTCCAGGACTTGAATCACAGTCGACTACATGGGCATCCAGTGACATAGCCATTATGCCAACTGCTGGTCCCAGGATGTTGTTTTTTATCAAATGCTTTTTCTGCATCTCTAGATACGATCATATGGTTTTATCTTTTTGTGTTAATGTGATGTATTACATTTATTGTTCTGCGTATGTTGACAGTCTTGCATCCCTGAGGAAAAAAAACCTACCTGGTTGTGATGTATAATCTTCTTGTTTATGGTCTACTCAGACTTTCTATATCATTCTGATTCAACCTAGGTAACCTGTACGTGTCCAGATATTTGCCCATCTTGACTAAGTTTTCTACTTTCTTGGCATATAGTCACTCATGGTATTATCTCATAATTTTTTTATATTTCTCGTATATCCATTATGATATTACCAGCTTCATGACTGATTTTTTCACTGTTTCTGTTCTCTGTTTTTCTTGATTAGTCTAGCTAATGGTTTGTCAATTTTGTTTATCCTCTCAAAAAATCAGCCTTTTCTCCAGTGATTCTTTTTTTATAGTGATTTTATTGTCTGTTTCATCTATTTCAACTCTAATGTTTACTATTTCTTTTCTTCTGTTATTTCTGGTTATTTTTTGGTTTCTGATTTTCCAGTTTCTTTAGACATGATGTTAGGTTATTTATTTGCCACTTTTCTTTTTTTCTTCTTGTGAGCACTAATGGCTATGAACTTCCTTCTTAGAGTTGCTTTCACTATGTCCCTAAGGTTATAAAGAGTAGTGTATTAATTACTTTGGGCTTCTATAAATCTTTTGATTTCTGCTTAATTGCTTCAGTAGTTTGAATGTTTTAACAGTAGAGATTGTTTCACTTCCCTGTTTTTGTGTGTTTTGAGGGGTCTTTCTCTGGTTGATAGCCATTTTGGTCATAGAAGATGAATTGTTCTATATATGTCTGCCAAGTCCATTTGGTTTATGGTATCAATTTGCTCCTGTGTCTCTTTATTTTTTGTCCAATGATCTATCCAGTGGTGACAATGGAGTGTTGAAATTCCCAACAATTAGTGTATTGCAATCTACATCTTTCATTATATCTAGCAGTCTTTCTTTTACATATTTCTGTGTTGTGGTGTTGGGTGCATAAATATTTATGATTGCTGTATCTTCTTGTTGAATTAATCCTTTTAGAATTATGTAATATCCTTCTTTGTCTCTTTTTACCTGTTTATCTTAAAGTCTATTTTGTCTGATATCAGTATCATGAGCCCTGTCTTTCAAAATCTCTGTTCACATGAAACAACTTTTTCTAGCCCTTCACTTTTAGTCGATGTATATTTTTGTCAGTGAGGTATGTTTCTTATAAGCAACATAAAGAGGCTTTCTGTTTTATTAATCCATTGGTCCAGTCTGTGTCTTTGAGTTGGTGAATTTAATCCATTAACATTTACTGTTATTATTGATAAGTGTGGACATATCCCTGTCATTTAGTCACTCTTTTTGTTTCTAATTGTTTTGTGTTTTCTTACTAATATTTATTTTCCTTTAGTTTTCCAGGTGGTATATTTTTTAAGCATTTTCCAAAGAGCTGGTCTACTTTGGGTGAATTCTTTCAGTTTTTGTTTATCTTCTGATGATTTTGTTTCTCCTTCTAATTGAAAGATAATCTTACTGGCATAGTGTTTTTGCCTGAAATTATTTTTCTTTGAGAGTTTTAAATACATTTTCCCATTCATTACTTGCCTGGATTGCTTCAGTTTGAGAAGTCCAATGTTAGTCTAGTGGGGTAACCTTTTGTGAGTAACCTGGCATTTCTCTCTTGCTATGTTTAAAATATTGCCTTTATCTTTGTTTTTAATCAATTTGGCTACACTATGCCTTGGAGAAGATTTTCTTATGTTAAATCTATTTGGTGTTCTTTGTATTTCCTGGATTTGGATTTGTGTATGCTTCTCTAAATTTAGAAAATTTTCAACTAACATATCATGAGAGAGATTTTTATAAGCCTCTGCCATCTCTTCATCTGAAATACCCATTATGTGAATATTCAGCCATTTAATGGTGTCTAGGATTTCCTATATGTTGCCATCATTTGTAATGGTTATTTTTCCATTCATCTCAGTTGCTTGAACTGAATCAGAAGTTTTGTCATCAAGGTCAGAGATGGTTTCTTCTGCATGGTCTAATGCTTTTAATACTTTGAACAGAGGTTTTGATTTTCTGAATTATATTCTTCATCTCTGTAAGTTCTGTTTGATTCTCCTTCAGACTGTCTATCTCATTACTGAACTCCTCCTTCAAGTCATGGAAAGATCTTCTCATTTCCTTCAATGGTTGCCTGTTTCCTCCTTCATCTTATTGAATTTAGTCACAAGAAATACTCTGAAATCTTTGGGGTTGGCAGGTGGCATGGTTGTTAAGGCTCTGGATCCCATATGCCCAACTTTGTGGTTTGAGTCCCAGATTTGGTGGCTTGAAAAGCACACCAGGCTTGTATACATGTGTGCCCACCATCCTGAGAAGAGAATGAAGTAGAAGAGATTATGGCATGGCCATCTTCTCTAGAAGGTGATTTCTTACTTTTTTTTCTATATTTGTCTGGCAAGTACATGCGCCCTATGGAGGGAAAAAAAAAAGAGAACTTTAAAAATTTAAAAATAAAATAAATAAGGGACCAGCAGTTAGCGTAATGGCTATGTCGCTGGACTCCCACGTAGTTGACCGCGGTTCGAGTCCCGGACCCGGTGGCTTGAAACTCACGCCGGGCGCGTGTGCGTGCATGCCCAACATCCCGAGAGGAGAATGGAGGAGAAGGGATTGCGGCGTGGCCATCCCCCCTGGGGGGTGATTTCCTGCTTTCTATCTCTCTGTCTCTCTCTGTCTGTCTGGCGAGCGCACGCGCCCTATAGCAAAAACCTCTCCAAAAAAAAAAATAAATTAAAAAAATAATAAAATAAATAAATACTTTGAAATCTTTTTTTCCTAACATTTCTGTGATTTTTGTGTGATATCCATTTTCGTGAGGAATTATGTTCCTTAGAGGGAAGTATTTTCTGGTTTTCTGTATTTCTTGAGGCTCTACTGATTTTTGGTCACCTGGTGATGTATCACTTCTTGCTACTTCTTTGGAACAGGTTTTGTAGGTATGTACTCATGTGCTTCCCTATGATGTGAGTTATCTCTGTGTCAGTTTCCCTTTCTACTATGATTGACAGAGTGATATGCACAGTGGGAGTTGTTGGTTCTGATTTACGGAGAGGAGTTTCTCTCCTTTTTCTGCTGGAGTGAGTTGGGTAGAGAATTTCTTCAGAGCCTCACTGTGTTCGGCTGTTTGGTTCCTATATACGCAAACCTCTCTGGTGCCTATGTGGCTGAGGACTGAAGTGGGAAACTAGAGTGTAAGGTGGTATCTAAAGTCATGTACCACATGGAGGATGGCCAGTGGACTGAGGCATGGGCAGTGCACTTGAGTGATGAGCTTACCCCAGCTGGTCCTGCTTTTTCCCTTGCTTCTGGATGGGTGAGGGGTAGGGAGGCATCAAGAAAAGAAAGGTGGCTCTTCTACCTTCTAAATCTACAGCAGTAGGAACTGGGGTTGTGGTCTTAAAGTCTGACACAGCCCTGCCTCCTATACTCTGTGCTGGGCAGTGGACTTTGAAGATGAGGTTAGGCTAAGTGGCCCTGCTTTCTCTGTGTTCTGGATGGGTGAAGAGTAGGATGACATCAGCTCAAGAAAGGTGGCCCCTCCTACCCTCTAACTCTGTATGCTGGAACTTGGGTGGTGATTTTGGAGGCGGAGGGCGCCCCTCCTCCCACACTTTAAGATTGGCAGAGGTTTTTGTGATGAGGTTATGCCAGGCACCCCTGCATTCTCTGTGCTACTTCTAACTCTGCAACTGCAGAAACAGGTGGAGGTCTTGAAGGCCAAGCAAGGCATACCTTCTTCACTCTAGACAGGGGGCTTTGGTAATCAAAGAAAAGAGTCTTCGAGATGAATTAAGCAAAACTAACTTACGACAGTGTAAGGTTTATTACCTCTAACTACCATTTAAAAATGGAGTCTTTTTTGGGGACCAGCAGTTAGCATAATGGCTATGTTGCTGGACTACACGTAGTCGACTGCAGTTTGAGTCCCTGACCCAGTGGCTTAAATTCATGCTGGGCATGTGTGCGTGTGTGTCCAAGATCCCAAGAGGAGAATGGAGGAGAAGGGATTGCAGCGTCGCCATCCCCCCGGGGGTGATTTCTTGTTTTCTGTCTGTCTCTCTCTGTCTTTCTGGTGAGTGCACATGCCCTATAGCAAAAACCTCTCCCCGCCAAAAAAAAATTGAGTCTTTTTAAAATCCAGTAATAATAATCTGAAATCAACACAGAGTTGATTATCCTAGTTGAAGTTTATAAATCAGAAATTATAAAAAGGATCAGGTCATCTCTGTAAATGGAAAAGTTAATCCCCCCCTTTTTTTTTAAATTGCCAGAGGTACACAATCAGAGAGACCTGCTCCTTCCCTCTGGTATCCACACACTGCTGGCCAGCCATCTGGGTGGAGAACACCTGGGTGTAGAATGCACCTGCTAAGACACAGTTCCATCACTGTCCACTGGGTGACAGGTGAGATGTAGCACCTTGTGCTTCCCACTGGCTAAGTCCATTTCCACAGATACCAGTGCACAAAGAAGATAGTGTGACCCTCATGATTCTTTCTGTCTGTCCGGTTTTTGTTTGTCTGTTTGTTTGTATTTTTTGCTAGAGGCATGTGAGAGGGAGAGAGCACCCCCCCCCCCCAGTAGCCATGATCACACCAGTTTCTTCTCCATTTCTCCATCCTCTCTAGATTTGGGGCATGTGCACAGGCGTGCCTGGGATGTTTCTGAACCAAGGTTGCCATGCAGGGTTTGGTCCCTTACTCCCCAGGCTATAGAACTGGCCTGTGTCGTCTTCTCTCAACACAACACGGATGCTGACCGTGTGGGCTCTGCGTCTCCCCCGACCACGTCCTTCCTGCGCTCTTGTCTCCCTGCACAGCTTTCTACCCGTCCCACCCTTTAGCTCACATAAGATTTTGTAAGTTCCAGTATATCTGTGATGCCTTTGGACTGGAAAATCTTTAATAAACACTTCTTTTTGTTACACCAAATAAAATCTGGTCAATGACGCCAGGCAACAGAGATGACTAGGCCTGCAGGAACTGAGGGCCACAGGTCTCTAACATGTCCTCGCAGTCCGCTCTACCCCATCTCAGCCAGGTTTCTCAGTGTGGAGTCCAGTGAAAATGTGGTCCTTTGCTGAGGGGAGAGTATGCTTTCTGGCTGCTGGAAGGTCTGGAAACGTAGTTTTCTCTCAGTTAGGAAAATAGAAAGTCACTCTGTGTCAGGAGAGAAACACTGCCGTCTTACTCTCCTAGTCAGGAAATTAGTGTCATAAGGCTTTCTTAGGTTGTTATCAGTAAATAAACTGGTGAATTTAAAGTACATTGGTATCGGTCCTCAGTGGCCTTTTCATAGTCCCAAGGCCCCAAAGGTTCTGGAATCCAAACACTCACGACTCACAAGCTCAGCGGAAACGACCCCACCTGAGCTCATTGAGCAGCAGTATCTAAACCCGAACCAATAGGAGCTTTCATACTCTGTGGGTCTCCCTGACTGTAACTGTTCATATGCCTTTTCCCAGAATTAAGATGTTTGATTAGAAGATACAGCCCTAAACTGACTGGGGATATAAACACTACACTAACTTTAAAAAAAAAAAATACAAATTCTGGAACGTGTTTGTCCTCAGAAGTATAGAATGGGTGTCTGTGGGCTTGTTTGCTCTGGCTTTCCCAGGCCTGAAAACCTGGCAGTAATTGTCTTCCTCACCTAGGTAAGACTCATCTTACCTGTAAGGACACCTGCTAGAAGTGATCAATAAACCCGCATCTATGTCTGGACAGAAGGGGCCAGTGCCTGAGTTTACCCCCTTCCTCCCTTCTCAGTCTCTCTTTCTCCTATTATCTTTCTGTTTCTATTTGATTCACTTTACTGTTCCTGAAATGAATTTTGAAGAGCTACGTGGACATGCACAGACCTGGGGGCCTGCTGGGCCTCGTTGCCCTGGTCGCGATACCAGGGTGAGTGAAGGGGGGCACAGCTCCTCCGCCACTTTAGAGGAACACCCCGTGGGTCCACGTGTGCCTGTGTGAAACCGTCTTCTTTCTGAAAACTGCCACGTGCTGATAGCAAACTGCACCACACACTGACCAGCCCCGGCTGCCGGCGAGAGGTCCAGTCCAGGCAGCCGGCTTTCCGTTCCACATCCCATCCTAGATCTGCCCCAGCTGGTCCCGAGTGACCCAGTGACTGTACTTGGACGTGTCACATAATACCTCTCTCTGTTGGTCTCCTGGGATTCCCTGGTAGTGTGCAGGGTGGAGGATGAAACGAGCCTTTGTCCTATCGACATACGCACATTGCAGAAAATCACTTCCGTACATGAGTGCCTGCTAGCAGAGTCACCTCTGCATCCACCTGTGAAGCCACATCTACTGCTAGTGACAGAGAGATTATGTCCTTAAAGAGGGGCAGCCGTCTTTTTCAGTTCATGAAACTGCAATGATAAATACGTGCATCGCTGAAAGCACAGAGTTCAAGTCAGAATCCACGTTCCCCGGCTGACTGATTTGGGAAAATCACTCAGTCTCCCTGTGCCTCACTTTGCTCGTCCACAGAGCAAGACCAACCTCTGACCACTACATGAGGATCGCTGGGGCTGTGTGGGGTCCTCAGAGAAGCTCCCAGCAAGGAGACACTGGGGAAGGGCCAGCCAGTGTCCTCACAGTGGTCACGGAAGCTGCTCCCGTCAGAGCACAGGAGTACCTGAAGTCATCACTGTTGTGCAGGGACTCTGAGGGAGAGGAAGAGCTTGAAACACCAAGAAGAACCAGGATCCAATAAAGTCTTTCTCCTAAATGCTGTGTCTGCCTCTGTGCAGCTCTGCTCAGGGACAGGCCCAGCTCTGGTGGGCATAAAGAGCTGGGCTTCCATGTGTCATGTAACTGGGATGCAACCTTTATTTAAATCACTCACACCTAGTTGCATAGTTCTTTTTAGTTTTTTTTTTTTTTTTTTTTTAACTCATTTTTATTTATTTACTTATTTTTGCTAGCTGGAGCTTGTTGTCACCAGAGAGAGGAAGAGGGAGAAAGCACTCCCCAAGAAACATGGTCATGCCACATACCTTCTCCATTTCTCCTAGCTTTCAGGATTTGGGGTACTCATGCACACATGACCAGGGTTTCTCAAGCCTTCAGGTCCAAGACTTCATACAGTTGGCCATGTGGGATCCAGCTAGCCCAACTACAAGGTCACAGAGCCTGCCCCCTAATTACATATTTTGAAGAAATTCAGTAGAGCATTTTTTAAGTAGAAAGGCTGAAAATGGAGATGGAAGAGCAAGGTAGGGGCCTCAACCTCTGTTCTGTTGCAGGGAGAAGTGACAGTCCCTTTCTCTGTTTCCCACCAGTGTCTGTGCCAGTCCCCTCAGAACACAGGAGCAGAGTGTCATGTGGCTGAGAGATGATGCAAAAATGAAAAGATATTTGCTAACAGTAATATGTATGGTAATGTCTTTGCCTTGACTGATACGTTCGGTATTCATGCTGGGAGAAGCCATGTTGTATACTGTAAAGCTTTATGGTGATTAACTGTAAATTTCATGTGTGTGTGTATGTGTGTGTATGTATATACATAGTGTATATATATGTATATACATATGTATGTGGGTATATATACATATATAAGTGTGTGTGTATATATATACACACACATACCAGTGTGTGTGTGTGTATATATATACACATATTTCATAATATATGTGTGTATATATATACACATATACATGTATATGTATACACATATATATAACTGTATATATATATACACATTTCACATACATATGTACGTGTGTGTGTGTGTGTGTGTGTGTATATATATATATATATATATATATATATATATGTATATGCATACTTCTGTTTCATATCATTCCTGGGGCCAAAAATCAAGCTTTGTTGGTTTAAAATGCTTTATCTTTCTGGACCACCTAGGTTTTATTTTTTTATTTTTTTAAATTGAACTTTTTCTTTAAGTCTTAAAACCTGTGCTTTCTTAATCCCAAGAGGTAACGATGTCAGTAAGCTTTGGAATGCACTCTGTTGCCAGTCACCTGTCTTTGCAGGTGAAGCCTGTTAGGTTCAAAGCAGGCACACACTGCGGGTCACAGAGTGAATGTGAAACTGATGACATGTGGGCATTTATGATAAAACGTGTGTCTATGCGTGCTGAAATTTCACTCTATGCTAACAGAGTGAGCACTTCAAACATAATCCATTTGCTGTTATAAATCTACAGAAATCCCAGCCAGTGTGTATGCTGTGATTTTGGAATTGCTATGTAGGCAGCTGCATTTTATCTTGTTAGGTTTTGGTCCTGACATGGGTGTTTCTTTATCATTGAACATTTCAGGCCATGTGAAGCTTCCCCACAAAATCTCAGAGGGAGTGAAAAACTTCTACTGTCTTCTACCTCCTGTTGAGGGTCATAGAGTTCAAAGATACATTAACAAATTAACCAAACGTTCATTCAGACAAGATGCTTGGCCCATCAATTTGCCCCGTTGTCACCACACACGAACTCTGTGAGGTGTCCTGAGAGATGGTAGCCCTGTAAATTGAATCTGAGATTCTAGCTGTGAGCTCATACAGTGTGTCTCCTCCGTTGTGAGGCTCCTTGCAGGCTCGATAATCCAGAGCTCCAAAAGCATAGCATAGCCAAGCCCATGCTTCTCTGAGTCATGGGGAAGGCATCCATTGTGCTTCCCAGATCCCCACTCCATAAGTCTCTTCCTCTTTGCAAATGCAACCTGCTGAGTGATCAGTCCTGACCAGATGTTTCAAGGGTCACCCTCGCCCCTCATGGCCTTGAACGTCAGTGGGAAAAATTCTCGTCACTCCAATCAGCTTTGTCCTGCTGGAATCATGTAGGGTCAGACTTCATAGAGTGATAACTCCTGTCTTCTCACTGGCTGGGTCACAGAGCTGTGTGCCTCCATCACTTTGGTCTCTGTGTTGCTGTTGGAAGATTTCCTTCTTGTTAGATGGAGGGAAGGACTGTCTGTTGACCAGCACAGCATGGCACAGCTCAGGGGGCTTGACTCACTTCTGACCCCACGTCTCCTGCTGTGGACAGAGCCAAACGTGTTTTGGTCAACTTACTTGATCTCTTTGTTACACCCTGATGTATTTGGTTCATCTTTTTCATGTGAATATGTATCAGCAAATAAATAATGTCTCATCATAAATGTTGAGTGTGGCATCTCTTCTTGCTGTCTCTTGGTGTGTGAAGACTAGAAAAGTCTTTCTGTGTGCTTCCCTGCCCTGGGTTGCTCAGAATTAGGTAAACATGGTGCTTTGATCCTCAAGAAACAGGACTCTGAACCTCAGCTTCTCTCTTGGCATCTTTGAAGATGTTTCACTCATTTTTTAAGACAGTGAAGTCATGACAGAGTGTTTGCTTTCAGCAGTGCCAATGGGGCAGTCGGGGAGAATGTCATGGAGAAATTGCCAGCTCCTCCATCCCTGCTGTGTAATGTGAGACAGCTTGTGGGGAATCTTTCCAGACCTCACCTCTTACCTAGTGTTAGCAGTGATCTTAGTGTTCTTTAATGGTTAGTGGCATGACCAGACATGAGGTAACTATAAAATGATTCAAAAATGAGTGTATTAAAAAGGTTGTATAATTTTTATTGTGATTTTTTACTAGCTTTGGGGTGATTGTTCTGATTCTCTCTCCAACAAGCCTAGTCTCCCTGACAAGTCCTCCTGTTTCTGTACATGGCCTCTCCCCCACCCTGAAATCAGAAATTTCATCATTGACTCTCCTGTGTTCTCTCACACCAGCCCATGCACGTCCTGTTGGCCACACCTCTGACTGTACCGCTAACCTGGCCCCCTTACACCTCCTGCCACAGTGCAGGGAGTGGCTCCTGTTGACCCTTGACTTTCTAAATCCTCCCGTGGGGCTAACCCCACTGGCTTCCCACTGCTTATTCAACAATACAAGCCCAAGCTTATCAGTGACCCCCACTAGCCCCATTATACTTCTCAGTGCTTCCCCGGAGAACAGAACAAAATCTTCTCTTGACTTCAGCCTGAGGAGCTTTCTGTTCAGTCTCTATCAACTCCTGAGTTCCTTCTGGAGCCACCTCACTCTGATCCCATGACTCAGAGCCACTCCTTGGTAGGTGGTTTCCCAAACCTTTGTCGGGGTACCTCCTGGTTGTTTGGATCTCAATTCAGATATTCTGGGTTCCCAGAGTCTTTCCTAAGCTGAAATACACTGAAGTATTCTGATATGCATAGGGCGTGGAGAAAGAGAGGTGTCCATCAGAGGCTGCAAAGGCAACAGATACAGGAAGTCTACTGTACAGGGACATGGTCTTTATGCATCTTTGTCTCTCCACTTCAAAAAGTAGGTTTTATCTATGGTATTCCAGGCACAGTGCTCTTTTCTGAAGATGCAAAGATAAATAGATGTTCCCTGTTCCAGAGTTGCCCAAAGTGATACTGTTTAAAATCTACGAATCACCAGAGGGACCTGCAGATGGCATAATGGTTACGTTGCCAGACTCCTCCATAGTCAACAGCGGTTCAAATCCTAGACCCAGTGGCTTAAAACATGCCAGGTGTGTGTGTGTGACCAAAATCCCAAGAGGAGAATGGAGGAGAAGGGATTGCAGTGTGGCCATCTCTCCAGGGGGGGTGATTTCTTGCTTTCTATCTCTCTCTCTCTCTTTCTCTCTTTGGCTAGCACATGCACCCTATAGCAAAAATCTCTCTCTTAAAAAAAAATCACCAGGTAGGCGTATTACTGGAGACTTTTAGGGAAACTTGGCTAACATTTTACCCAGGGTGTGGGGAAGCCAGGAGCAGGGACAGAGAGCCAGTCTGTGAGAGATGAACATAGTGTGACTCTACAAAAGGTCAGGATGACTGGGGGTCAAAGGGTAAATGTCAACAAGGATGGGGGGCACACACAGGACAAGTCAGTCAATGGTCCAGTGTGGCCAGAAGAGAAACAAGAGTGACATTTCTAATGGTATTAGAAAGCGAGGAATCAGTCCCCAGTTGGCCATGTGGGAGGGGGTCCAACACATGAACTACGATGCCACCTGCTGGCCCCATTTTAGTATTTTTCAGCTGCTGTGAGTGAGTGCCACAGACTTGGATTTTTATTAAGAATAAAGCTTTATGCAGTTCATGACTCGAGAGATCCAAGGTTAGGCCACACTTCACGAGGGGCTTCTTCCCAGTGTGGACTCCACAGAGTCTCCAGGTGGTGTCACAGTGAACAGGAAGGAGTGTGACAGCTCTCATCTCTCTCCCTCTTCTTATAAAATCACCAGTGTTCAGTCATTAGGGCCCATCTGATGACCTTATTCAATCCAGTTACCTCCTAATGCCCACCTCTTAACACCAGGCTCAGATTAAGTTTCCACCCTCTACATACCATCACGATGCCCACCAAACCATAGCGCATGAACTTGAAGAGAGCTTACTGAAAAATAGCCAGAGTAAATGGTCATAACTGGGAACATGCATGAATTTATCATTATAATCAAGATAGAATATTCAAAATATTCTAAATGAATGAACCTAAACTATATGAATGAACAAGAATAGATTTGTAAACCTAAAGTCTAGTTAACAAAAATGAATTTGCTGAATGATGCATATGCTATAAGTAGTATTTATAAAATCTTAATAGAACATAATAGTGCATATTTTATAATTACATACATGTATAATATGAACAATTTAAAAATAGATTGAAAATACGGCTGCAAATTGATCATACATATATCATCTAATAAAGGAAAAGATGTATAGACGGTGTTGCTAACTTCATCTGTGAAGTGTATTTGTAAATAACAGATCGGAAGTAAATATGTCATAGAGTTTCTATCTTTTACATTGCCAGAGAATGATGCATTGGCTGGCTGTATGTTTCTCTGTATTTTAAAACTTTTTTATTGTCAAAAAATTTTTTTAATAAAAATCCAGTATATCTATGACACTCAGACATGAAAAGATATACTGATAAAAGAATAGACTGTGTCTGACTTATACACAGGCATAAATCATTAAATATGAGTTAAATAGAATCTAGAAGCCCAGTAAAAAAAATACTGAATAAGCCACATTAGGAAATTAACTTAGTACACATCCTATCAATAAGTAGAATGAGAAAAGTGAATTGATCATTTCAAGATGTTCCAAAAAGATGATAAAAGTCAATTCCTAAATCACTTTTTTTAAAGTAAAATAGTCTTTCTCAAGAAAAAAAAATATATCTGTAAAGGTTTACTTACTTTTTCTAGGATGGAGAGAGACAGAGGCAGAATGGGGGAGAGGCATCCCCAGCAGGGCTCCAAACCGTGACCCGCCCACCTTGAGCTGCCAGAACACGGGTGCTCACACGCCCCAGTAAGAGCAGGGCGTCACACTGTGGGCATTCTGCTAACACCACTCGTTCACAGCTGGCCCAGAAGAAAAGTACTGTCAGGTCCCAAGAAGACATCAGATTTGCTTGTAAACAGGGCCCAAACTCCTTTTTAGCTTTGATTCTAAAGCTTTAGTCAACAGAAGAGAATAAACATAAATAAAAACTTTCATCATCCTTCCAGTATTTAAAAAATAAGTAAATAACATTCATAATTAAATATTGATTTGCCTTCTCAGATTTCTTAAATAATCATTGCCAGTCTGTATAGTGCTACACCACATATTATACTCCATGTGACATATGACATATTATATGTGTCTACTACTACAATTGTTCCTTCCTCCTCTCCCCCTTGCTTATTTGTTTGATATTTCCGGGCAAGCACTGTGTCTTGCTCATCTTTGTATCCCTGGTAATCACAGTGCTTGGCACATGTGCAAACTCGGCATTTGTCTTTCTTCCTGAAGCCTTGCCATCTTGAAATAGCAGTGTATGGTAACGGAGAGGTGGAACGCTGCCTGTCACAAGCGTGCGCTGTGTACAGATCTGTCCTTTAGGGAGCGTCCTTGATTCACTCAAACAGCATAGACTACTCTGACACTTACTTCTGTTCTAGCAATTTCCATAGCCTTTTAAAAATCTTACCTATTAGTAACAAGAGTTACTAAAGACCCTGCTTTATTCAGTCCTAGGACCTCAGTAAGGAAGCCTAATTGGTATTAAATTAAACATGTAGCAATAAAGCGAATACTCTGATGATGAACAAATAGCATATTTGCTGAGATTTTGAGAAGTCTATCCAATGAAAGAAATGAATATTCTGGGACCAGCAGGTGGCGTGGTGATTAAGGACGTTGGACTCCCACATGGGCGACCACAGTTCAAGGCTCAGACCTGGTGGCTTGCTTTCTCACTTTCCCTATCTCTCTCTCTCTCTGTCACTCACTTTGTCCCTTTCTGATCAAATTAAAAGAAACAAACCAATGAATAAAGTTAAATAAAATAATTCTTAAAAATAAAAGAAATGAATATTCTGGCTTCAAAGAGGAAAGGTATGAAAATATGTTTGTGAATACCCATAGTCCAAAGATAAACACTTTTTTGTCATGCTACACTGTGGAAATTAATTAGTGGTTAATAAAATGGTCTCTTTCAGTTGCTGCTTTAACTTCAAGAACATTATTTACTAGGATCACTTCACTATATGTTGTATATGAAGAAATGGAAAATAAATTTGGAACATATCATTAAATCCTATAATGATTTGATCTAGGCCACCTTATAGAAGTAGTACGGTTTTATAAGTGTAATATCATTAGCATTTTAAATTCTTATGTTTTATGACATTTTAAAATGAATATTATTTTCTCTCTGACTAAAATGTATGATTGATTGCACTTAGTGGCCATCTCAATTTCAGCAGGAAGACATTTCCAATCTGAAAATGGAGATTACTGTGAAGTGAGAAAGATGTGTAGAGTAAGCTGGTGGGGGGGGGGGGGGCAGCTGATCGAGGTTCTAAGCCAGAATACTCAAAGAGCTCAGCACGGGGGATCAGCAGATGGCATGATGGCTATGTCACTGGACTCACGTTTAGTCAACAGTGGTTTGGGCCACAGACCCAGTGACTTAAAACTTACGCCAGGTACATGTGCATGTGTGCCCAAAATCCTGAGAGGAGATTGGAGAAGGGACTGTGGAGTGGCCATCCCCCCGGGGAGGGGTGATTTCTTGCTTTCTTTCTGTCTCTCCTTTGAGCACACATGCCCTATAGCAAAAATCTCTCACACACACACAAAAAAAAAACTCAGCACAGGAGGCCGTATCCTGCCTTCTTGGGCTCTTCCTTGAGCTCTGCCCCCTCTGGCTTTCTTCATTCCCCCTGTGGCCACATACAGCTCCTGCCATTCTGGAAGATGAGGATTAAAAAAGGGGGGGAAGCTGAGGAAAGAGAGAGGCCCATCTTTTATTCTGAGGTTAAAGAAAGAAAGGAACAGAAAGAAAAGCTAAGAAGAGAGAGAGGCTGGTTCCAGATGTGTTTCCCAGACGGAGGCATTAAGAGTGTGCTCTTACTGGCAAGTGTTTGGCATGCAGCAGTTCGTATCTGTCATCTTGCCTGTTTAACGTATGTGACTTGTCAGCTTACCTACAGTTCCTCCTCTAGAGTAGTGCAGGCATGACCTGATGGTCATACTAGTGGCCAGTTAGCCCAGCCTTTACTCTGCACTAAAGGACATTCACACACAAGCTCTTCTGAATCCTGACAGCTGCCACGTGGGTTAGACTAACTCTGCCCATTTTGCAGATGAGGAAATCAAGGTTCTAAGTCACTTTAGCCACATAACCATCAGTCTTATGTTGAAGTTTGAGCCTAGATCTTACTGACTCTAGTATGTGAGCTTATAACTACCACAAGTTTAGACTTACCAAATCTAAATTAGAATGCCAACGTTCTTTGCTCCATACTCCTCTAGAGATTCTGGGCATGCACACGCATTCGCCCAGTGTGATTCTCAAGCCACTGGTTCTGGAACTCGAACCATAGTCAGCCATTGCGGGAGTCTAATCTTAACCACCTCATCATATGCTGGCCCGGTCCTTTTGGTTTATGGTTTCAATTAGCTCCTGTGTCTCTTTGTTTATTTTTGTGTGGATGACCTGTCTAGTGGTGATGGTCTCAATTCTCATCAGCATGTTGCAGTCTACAGTTCCCGTTAGCCCTTGTAGTCCTTTTTCAGACTCACCGTATTCTAAATGGAACTTTTCAAGATCACTTGTTATTACCCAAGAAGAAGAGGGATATAGGCAATGGGCACTCTTAACTCTATTTATTAAACATTTTTTAAAGAATTATTTATTTTTATTTATTCATTCATATATTTTAATTTGATGAGAGAGAGAGAGAGACAAAGGTATATATATATATATATATATATATACACATATATAGAGAGAGGGAGAGGGAGAGGGAGGGAGGGAGGGAGGGAGGGAGGGAGGGAGGGAGGGAGGGAGGGAGAGAGAGAGAGAGAGAGAGAGAGAGAGAGAGAGAGAAGAAGAAGAAGAAGAAGAAGAAGAAGAAGAAGAAGAAGAAGGAAGAAGAAGGAAGAAGAAGGAAGAAGAAGGGAGAAGAAGGGAGAAGAAGGGAGAAGAAGGGAGAAGAAGGGAGGAAGGGAGGAAGGGAGGAAGAAAGAAAGAAAGAAAGAAAGCAAGCAAGCAAGCAAGCAAGCAAGCAAGCTGCCAGGTCCAGGACTTGAACTGTAGTCAGCCATGTGAGAGTGTCCAGTGCCTCAACCACCTGCCACTTGCTGATCCCTTTTATTTATTAATACAGATTGTGGTTTTTAACTTTCTAATTTTATTTGTGTGATTTAGTTCTTCTTTCTTTTAAGTTTTAGATTCCCTAACAAGTTGGAAATAAATACTTTTTTTTTTTTTTGGTGATGGGGGGTTGCAGGTTGTGTGTGCTTGCTAAAAAGAGATAGAGAGGGCAAGGGACAGTGAGAGAACACCCCCTAGGTGGGATGGCCACACTGCAATCCCTTATCCTCCATTCTCCTCTTGAGATCTGGGCATGCACACACACACAACCAGCATGTCATTCAAGCTGCCAGGTCTGGGCCTTGAACTGCACAGTTGACCATGTAGGATCCAAGCACCTTAACCACTGTGCCACCATTGACCCCCAAAATAAATATCTACCACCTGAAATCTTGCTAATTTTTTGAAGCTTTCATTTTCTTAAAAGTCAAAATTTATTATTAATTCTTTGATAAGTTTGATATCTTAAGTATAAATATTGAAGTTATTAGAAGCAGAAGATTGTCTCAAGATACTGTCACAGTGATTGCCAGAATGTCTAAAGAATGTGCGGTGACATGAATTCACTTAGATTTATTTCTAAGGGGACACGCACTTTTGTACCTTTGAAAATTGAGGATAAATAAGACAATGATGGTACATCTTAATTATATATTTCTTATAAATTTGTGTTACTAACATTTTAAATAATTGGAATTAGTTTAGAAAACCATAGATTTATTTTCTAAATAAGAATAATATTGCAATAATAACAAGAGCTTTATTTTAAAAGGAACTTAATTTCACTAAGTGAAAATATTATTTTACTACTTAAACATATGAGGACAAAATTAAAAGAGAATATTAACTATTCCTCTGAGTTGAAAAAAATATTAAGCCCAGGATATCAGGTCTTAAAGGTTCCAGAATTTCACTTTTGTCCAACAGATCTTACTTATTTTTCACTGGTTCAATACCCTTGTGTGTAAGGCTTGCTTTATAATATTTGTACATAACTGGGCTTTTACATGGTAGCATCTCAGAACGAGAATGTCACAACTGGAGATGCACTCAATCATCCTGACCTCTACTGATTGTTCATCAAAATTTTTGACTTTTAGTTTTTAAATGGAAATGTTTAATGAATGTAAGCTATGTTTGGTTCTTAAAATGTTTTTATTTTTAATATAGAAACTACTTTGACTGAAAAACAAAGCACATGGCAGGAACTACTTCTGTGGAGAATTATCCCATTACTTCCTTTATTATTTCATGAGCACCCTACCATTGTTAGTACTAAGTATTTCAAATTAATTATTCTAAATTAAATATTGGAGTTTGAAGAAATGTAGAACTAAACTGAGAATAAGTAAATAGCTTATCTTGAGTGTTTTCTGACTTCCTTACAATCATCTTTCTTTTAAATTATGTTGGCTTTTTTTTTTTTAAATTCAGTATCATAGTACAGTATTTGAGTTCTAATTTTAGCAGTTGTTTGGCATGTGGCATATATTCTATTAAAATATGTAACATGTAAGTATGCCTTAGGTCCAAACGACATATTTGACTAAAAAATTATTCACAAATAGGGGCTTGTGGATAGTACAGTGATCTGTGAGGCTGCCCCACATTGAGGGGATCAGGTTCGTGCCTGGGCCTCTCTGAGTATGCTGGGTGCACGTGTGCCATGACCCATGGCTGCCTGGGGCTGTGGTAGGTCATGGTGTGAAGACCCTTTTCTGGGTTCTGTCTCTCTGTCTTTGTCACTCATGGAATAAATGAGTGAACTGTAAAAGGCAATAATAATAATAATAATAATATAAAAAATAAAAGGCATAAAAGATGCAATAGAGTAGAACTCACATTTGCATCCTTTTTTTCTCTATTTAATTAGGACTAATTATAATTAGGTAGGCATTCTTACTAAGTTTTACAATAAGAATTGATATTTGGTAATAACGAAAAGTGGAATTAATTAATTCGCTTTCTGACTCTATCCTGACATATCCAGTTCTAATATCCCATTTCCAACATCACTTAGTTGTTACTTTATCTTGAATAAAATGACTTTATTAGGTACAGGCTACACTTGAATAAGGTTTTGTGATTTAGGAGATTGCTGTAACTTTTCTAAAGGATTATTTATTTAATTTTATTTACTATTATTAATTTGCTATAGGGTATGTGCACTCACCAGAGACAGAGAGAGAGAGAGAGAGAGACTGAAAGAGAACATGAGAAAGCAAGCTGCTAGGCCTAGGACTTGAACTGCCATTGGCCATGTGGGAGTCTACTGCTGTAACCACCATACCACTCGTTGGCCCAATTGTTGTAAATTGTACTTTAAAAAGTTCTTTTAAAGCAAGAACGGCCTAGCAACCTAGTGTTTAAGGAAGCAAGATCCCACGTGGCCAACCATAATTTTAACCCCAGCTCCTGTAGCTAGAAAAAAAACACTGGACAATTGTTTCTGGATACCCCAAATCCCAAAGAATGGAGAGATTGAGAAGGGATTGAGGCATGAACACTCCCCTTTGGAAGGTGTTTCCTTCCTCTTTCTCTCTCTCTATCTGTTTCTCTCTGACAAGTGCATACATCCTCTAGCAATTGAGAAAAAAATTCCTAAACTATAGGTAGTGTCTATTTTCATTTTAGTTTTGTAAACTTACCATTTTTTAAAATGGAAGTACTGATGTTTTTCATTAACGTGACAGAAAAGTTTTCAGCACAACTTTTTGCTGTTGTAAATATGCCAGGCCTTGAGCTTTTGTAAATGGGATGTATTTCTCTGTGCATACAGTAGGCATGCAAGGATTAAACTTGCTGTTTGTAGAACTATCAAAGAAGCCACCAAAATAACTAAGAGTATATTTCTGTTTGTGATTTTTAGTATTTTTTCCTTCTCTTCCATTTTGTCATACTTCCTTCTTACTACTCCTATGAGGATTTAAGGCAAGTCGATTGCTTCTGATCATTAATTTGCATATGGTGTCCCATGTCAAGTGGTCAAATAGGAGTTCTCTCTTACTTGGCTTTTTTTTTCCTCAGACCCTTGGTTGATTGTCTAAGGCTCTCTCATACTGGGAAGGGCCATATGCTTGAATCTACAGACTCAAGTATGAGTCTCATAGACAGTCACCCTCACAAGCACTCCCAGTCTAATGTCTACCCAAATGCATGGACATCTTATGACTCAGTTGAGTTGATCTGTAAGTTAGAGATGATAGCTGAAATAGTCAGAGAAAGTTTCATTGAGACGTGTGGCTTGCTCTTGCCCAGAGTCTGCCTAGGCAGGAAGTGAATCCTGGCCAAATTGTGGCTTATGAGCTGAGGGCAGATCAACACTTAGTGACATGGCCGGCTCCAGTCGGGGAGGCTGCAGAATAGAATGTACAGCCAAACGACGATTGTTTGATGGATTTGAGTCATGTTATGGGGAGTGGTGGAAAACACGGAGAGGAATTTAATATTTATAGGAAGCGTTTATGAGAAGAGAATTGACATGCTGGCAGTAAATGCGGGGGAGACCCATCTGGTAGTAGGCTCATGCACATACTCATTGTCTTCAGCCCAAATGACCCCACCTGGTGTACTCCACGCCTTTGAATAGGTCTCAAAGGTCAGCCTTGCCTGTCTGGCAAGGACACATGCTCAGTACATCTTAGTAGATTTTGATCAACAGTGTTTTGGGAGGCTCATAGGCAAGACCTACAAACTTCCTAGATAAAGCAGCTTGTCAAGAATAGTGGATGTTCGATGGAGTTCGGTGTGTGGCTTAAGTCCCCAGTGGAGGGAGCAGAAGGAGCAGAGTGAGGGCACAGACCAGACAGACTACAGAGATTTTATCAAGACCAAGAGCTAGAGAAGAGTGTGAGATCACAGGACAGCAGCCTGGCAATTGTGTGGAGGATTTTGTAGCTAAGAAAAATAGAAACCACTTATGTGTTTGTTTTGGGAAGTGTATTTGCTATAATTTGCGTTCTAGAGAAATAACTCTGTAACGCGGAAAAGAGATTGGAGAAGAGCAGGACTGGAGACAGAAAGACCTACTCATGTGGCCTTTGGGTGGATTGTAATAGATCAAGGTGGGAGGCGGAGAGGCCTTAGAACACTGTAGTACATGGGCTTTGGGTGGATTGTAATAGATCAAGGTGGGAGGCGGAGAGGCCTTAGAACACTGTAGTACATGGACTTTGGGTGGATTGTAATAGATCAAGGTGGGAGGCGGAGAGGCCTTAGAACACTGTAGTACATGGGCTTTGGGTGGATTGTAATAGATCAAGGTGGGAGGCGGAGAGGCCTTAGAACACGGGCTTGAGCGGGAGGCGGAGCCAAGGTGCTGGTAGCTGTGGTGAGCAGGGTCAGGCAGGCCAACCTCCCAGGTTCACTGTGAACCAAGTGTCAGCCCCATCACGTGAATTCCCACACAGAATAGGAGAAGAAAGAAGTGTAAACACGGATTTTGAATATTCTAACAGAAGGCAATGAGAGAGAAACAGAGTAGATATTATAAATAATTAATTTAACACAAAAGTAAATTTCTCTTTTCAACCTACCAAGTTGAAAGAAGTTGCTTGATATATTTGTGGGTTGCAGTCAATTAGGTATATTCACAGTTAGCACTGGAATGACACTGGAAAACACTGGTCAGTAGTAGGAGTCAGTAAGTGGTCATGCATGTGAACTGTGCATTCTATCATATTTACATGTTACTCAAGTTTGCATGAAGTTGCGTGCCTCCCTCAGTATTTAAGATGCAGAGTTGTGTGTAGTTTATCTTTGTTGAAGGTTATGGACGTAATCATACTCAAGGTTTTTCTGTAACTGTCCCTGAGGAGGGCATACTGCCTTGCTGCAGCACAGTTATACGTATGTGTACACTGTCCACTCCGTGTGCAGAGCCCTCACTAGCCTGCAGGACTTGATGTGACTCAGAGACAGCTCTTTTCTCTCTAGGCAGATGCAGCCCCCAGGCCTTGTCTTGATAACTGGCCCCAGATCAGTACATTCATTCTGAGCAAAAACATCTCTGTCTTTCCATTTCACTTGCCCGCTCATTTAAGTGTTCACAATGCTCCATCAGTGTTTCTGTGCGAAGGAAGTGGTGCTCCATCTTCTGGCACAAACCATCTGGGAGCGAGTCTCGGGATGGGTTCAGGTGAGGGTTCAGCTTCCTGACCTTTGCCCCAGTCCTTTGCTTTTAGGATGTGACCACTTTGTCCCTCTGTCCCCACTTCCAGCTCTCTTAACTAGACATTTTCAAGAGACAAATAACTCACCATACTAGTATGCATTATTTGCAAAGTGGTTAGAATTTAGTTTGTTTTGCCAGATGTTTTGAAGAAATAGTCTCAGTGATTAGAAAAATATGGACAAACTATTCTGGGAATGTCACAAGACTCAAAGTCTTTCTGAATGTGTAATTTATTAAATGGATTCTGTTTTTTTCCTGAAGACCACTGACAGGGTTTTCTCTTTCCAAACAAAACAGTTTGAGGCTAATATATTAATATTTTCATTGGTGGTGATTTATGTATCTGAACCTGCAGTTAATAAAAGTTGTATTCATTTTCTTTTGTTGGAGGGGGAGTGCTTAAAATTAGTTAATATGTTCCAGATCATTTGGAAACAATAAAGAAAAGAATTTCCTTTTCAGACATAAGATGGGGGTGGGGCAAGAGAGAATCAACAGTTTGTCATCTTCTTAGCAAACTGTGCTGTCTTGATTGATACCAACAGTTTAATTTTGCCTTATCTGGTTTCTGTTTACATTTTAAACTTCACCAAATAAAAGGCAGTTTTGCCCACAGTAGAGGAGACATTGTTCTTTTGTAGTCTCACAGCAGATTAAAAAAACAGCAAAACCTTGTATTTGGTAGTGTGGGGCCTGTGACTCAGTGAGTGGGATGTACAGGTTTGTCTTGAAAGGATATTATCTTCTGCTTATGTTTGTGCCTCCTCTCCAATCCTGGTGTGCTGTGGGCACACATGCAGGTGTACCATCTTTTCACGTATGCTAGATGGCGGTGTCTGCTGAGCACATACCCAGCGCTGCTGAGCACAGTAGCTATGGACAAGAGAAAGTCAGTGATGGTGTTTTGGGCAAACAGTAGTTCGTATTTGATGTTCAAATATGTCAATTTCCAATTTCAGTTATGCTACAGGCTGAGCCATAGCATTTATAATGCCCCTCTATATGTCATGTCCTGGAAGAGATTCCCTGTGTGGACTCCTCTGTTAACAACAGAAAACTCTCCTGTGATTTAGGGAATTACTTAATTTTATCTATATGTTCTCAGGTGGCACGGAAAGTTATTCTATAACCTGTTTTCTTTTCTACCGAGCAAAAGTATCAAGATTTACATGAACACACACTCATACCCCACATGCATACCTAAAGATTCCGGCTATGTAATTTGTCTTAAGCTAAAATTAAAAGCACAGTACTCTTTCCAATTTTTCCAAGAAAATTAAATACTTCAGGTTTGCACTTAACAAAATATTTACAAGATCTGAATTCTGAAAATTTAAAAATATTGATGAATAAAATCAAAGAGATATACCATACTCATGGATTCAGACTCATTATAGTCAATTATCCCCAAGATGATTTATAGCTTTAATGCCATTCTGATGAAAAACTTAACAATATTAAGACATAGACAAATGTATTCTAATTTATATGTATAAAGGCACAGGTCCTATAATAGTGAAAATAATTAAAAAAAAAATAAAATGAGAAGAGTCATGTTCATGTCAAGGCCTTCCATGTAGCTTTTGTAACCAGATTGTGATATTTATGGACAGAAAGACACATAGATCAAAGAAACAGAGTGGAGAAAATAGAAATAGACTCATACAAGTAAGTCAAACTGATTTGTGACAAAGGGGCAAATTATCCAGTGGAGGGATGATAGCTTTTCAACAGAAGATGCTGGAATACTTGAATATTCATAGATAGAACATAAATAAAGCATAAAAAATCAAAGCAAAATAACTTATACCTATGGAAAAAATCAAAATGGATCAACACTTAAACATAAAGCATAAAGTCATGAAGTTTTAGGGAACAAAAGTGAAAATATTTTGGATCTAGAACTAGAAAAAAAGATCTTACACTTAACACCAAAAGTACAATCCATAAAAAATGATAAATTTTATCATATCAAAGTTTAAAACTATTTTTCTACAAAAGTTTCCATTAAGATTCTAAGTCAGTGCACAAACTGGGAGAAAACATTGCAAACCACATATCCAACAAAGAACTATTTTCTAGAATATATAAACCAATCTTCAAATTCAACACTAGGGAGAAAGAAAAAAGAAACTATTGTAATCCAATTAGAAAATGGGCAAAATAGGATGATATGAAGAGTCATTTCACCAAAGATGAATGGGTAGGTGTCAAATAAGCACGTAAGTCACTCAGTATCACCACCATTAGGAAAATGCACATCCAGACCCCAGAATGAGTTCACCACACACCACTTAGAACAGCTGATATAAAAAATTCAGACATCAAATGCTGATGAGAACATGGAGGAACTGGCTACTCATAGATTGCTAATAAAAATGTAAACTAGTACAGACACACTAGAAAAGTTAGGCAGTTTCTGATAAAGCCAAAGATGCAACTACCATGTGATCCAGCTGTTGTATTAATCAACATGTATCCCAGAAAAATGAAGACTTATGTTTACACAAACACTGGACATGATGAATGTTCATAATGGCCATATTCATAATAGCCCAAACTAGAAACAACCTAAATGCCCTTCAAATGACTGAATGTTTGACAAACTGTGGGATACTGCTCACCAGTAAAATAAAGTAACATATCAGTACAATCAACTGCATGAATCTCCAGAGAATGATGTTCACATTTTTTAAAAGTTTCATAGTTTTATTATTTTTATTCAGGCTATACCTATACTTACTGATTTTTAGAGAAAAATGGAGAAGATGGCAAAGGAAAACACTGACTGACTTAGAGAAAAATACTTTGTCTTCTTTCCCTTCCTTTCTCTCCACTTTGCTTTCTTGAGATTCTTAACTAGACACGGAAAGACAGAAAAATAGCGAAGCTTCATGATGTAAAGTTAATCAGAGAAACTGCACCTGTGCTGCCTGGCGCTGGTGTCTGTATGGTTAGTGTTGTGCTACAGGCTTGGCCGACTCTGTCCAGGGCCTGTATTTTTGCCTGGCACATCTCTGCATATTCAACACCTGTTGAATAAAGATATTATCACGTGACACTTTTCAGATCAATTAGAACTTTCATGTGATCTGTCACTTTAAGTACATAAAAATTAGTTTAGAATTTGCCTCAAGGAGAAGTGACTGTTCTTAATTGGTTAACATTTAGAGGGAAGAAATGAACAATAAATAGATAAGAAAAAAACAGCAACTCGGGACCAGCAGTTAGTGTAATGGCTATGTCACTGGACTCCCATGTAGTTGACCACGGTTCGAGTCCTGACTCACGTTGGGTGTGTGTACGTGCATGCCCAGGATCCCGAGAGGAGAATGGAGAAGAGATTGTGGCATGGCCATCCCCCCTGGGGGGTGATTTCTTGCTTTCTGTCTCTCTGTCTGTCTCTGTCTCTCTGGCGAGTGCACGCATCCTATAGCAAAAACCTCTCAAAAAAAAAAAAAAAAAAAAAAAAAAAAAAAAAAAAAAACCCAAAAACTCTACAGACAGGTTTTTGCTAAGAAGGAGATTAACTCTCTTCTTCGTTACCAGCTCACACAAATAGAGTTAAGATTCTTCTCTTCAATAATTAGAAAATGCAGCTATATAGTACTGATAACAACGTTCCCCAAATTGCCACAGAATTGGACTACTAAATTCCAATGTTTCCATTCTTTTCTGTTAATGGAACTTAGGGGATTTTAAAAAAGACTGAGTTGTAGTAGAAGAACAGCAGGTTCCTCAGTGTGTCTCCCTGCCCCTCCCATCTCCCCTGCAGGAAAGGTGTTACTGAATTTGAGAAATCTGGAGGGTCAGGAAGGGTTGGTCTCCCAGTCAGAACTGCAGGATCTTCAGCAAACGTCCATTCCCTCTGTCATAAATAGGTGAAATAATTGCTCCTTCTGTGAATCCGTGTGAAGGTTAACTGAGGAAGGCCGTCTACAACACCCAGTGAAGGATTTGGCCCATCAGTACCAACAAGTATTAGTTCCCACCACCTTCTCCTTTGAGTAGAAGGAGTCAAACAGTATTCACCCATGGTCAGCCTCTGTCAACATACAGCCCACGTGTTTCAGTCTATCTAACCTTTGCTGGAAACGTCTAGAGCATTTGCTTCAACTGCCAGTCTTCTAAACACAAAATACAATGACTTACAAAGTCCATTTCTCTGGTACTTCTGACTTGAAGATATCTGTGTGTTGCCAAATAGCGCCATTCCAAGTTGTATCTATGTGAGTTAAAAGGAGATGTGGCCAGGCAGTGGTGCAGCAGTCACACAAGGGCATTCACGTGGGAAAGGCCCTCCCTGAGCACACTGAGTGCATGTGCATACCCGCCTGTTCCAGGCTACCTGGCTGGGATCGATTGTGCCCTGAAAACTCTGTTAAGAACACCTCTCTTTCCCTCTTTCATAGAAGAAAGAAATGAACTTAATAATAAGTGAAATGAGATGATTTTAAGAAGAGATTATTGAAGCTATAGGTATGTGATTTTGATTTATAAAAGACATCATATAAAAGACATTAATTAATGAGTTCTAAATTTAAGCATTGAGGATTTGGAGACCGTGAATTAGTAAGTGAGCAGAAGGGGACACTCTCAGTGAGATGAGACACTGGCTTTCAGACACCCTGCTGAGGGCACGGGGGACATCAGAGGACTTACAACCGGTCCATGGGGAAGTCTGTGCCCCGACCCAAAGTTATTCTTACCTATTTAAAGTGTTCAAAAAAGTTTGGAAATGCTAGTGGAACATTGCATATGTGATCGTCAACTCTCAGGTGATTCACATCGGGATAAAACTGTCAACTGAGAATTGTAATCTTTTCCTTTTATCTATTTATTACTTTCATCTGTCTGAGAAGAAGAATAGTGTATTTGATGGCTTAGGATATTCTCCATTGCTATGGCATTCATTGTAATTTCTCATAATACTCCCCTACTACTTGGCTTAGACCTTGTTTGACTAAGAGCTTCATTAAGGACAGAGCACACTGACTAGAAGTTCCCCATCTGCCAGCCTCAGTCTGTTCAGGACACCATCACATCTGACATTCACAGACTTGTTATGAACGAGAAATGGAGAATTTAAAATTATTTTAAACCTATTTTAAACCTACTTTTACCCCATTTTAGAGATAAAATGAAGAGTTTAAAGTTCTTTAGAACTATCAGTCTTTATATTCTTGGCTTCAATATTTTACCAGGCCTCTTTCTCAAGGTTTCTTTTTTTTCCTTTTTTTATGTGAGATTTTGTGATTTTTACAATGTCAAAGGGAAAGGAGAAAAAAGGATTTTTAACCTTCAAAGACAAAACATTCATTATTTTTTTTCTTACTAACCTTTGGATTTTAAAATACAGTTTTATGCCTGGCACATGTGTGTGCATGCCCAGAGTCTCAATGGGGTAGAGTAGTGGAGGAGAAGGGATTATGGCATGACCAGGCCCCACCAGGGAGGGCTTCTCCCTCCTCCTCTCTCTCTGTTTCTCTCTGGGGACCTCACATATCCTCTGGTAGTTTTTTCGAAAAAGAAAAGGTACAGTTTTGCTGAACTAAGAATTGTGCTTCTAAAAGACATCACTAGACACACTAGTGATGTGGTGAAGGCAGCTGGATCCCATAATGGCTGGCTGTGCAGTTCGAGTCACACACCTGGCAATTTGAAAAACATGCTGGGCGCATATGCACGCATGCCCAAAAAATCACCCAAGGAAAATGGAGGAGAGATTGTGGCATGGCGATACCCATAGGGTGTGCTTTCTCACTTCCCCTCTCTCTCTTCCTGTTTCTCTACATGAGTATACGTGCCCCAGAGTAAAAACCTAAAATGAAAAAACCAAACAAACAAAAAACCCCCACTGGGTTCTCTTTCTGATCATCTTCAAGCCAAGTTTGCTGGCTGTGGAGGACACGCTCACGGCCAGCCTGAGCGCTCCATCGCGGTCATCAGACCAAGCGCCCTCTGGAACGGTGGCAACCGCGCTTGGTACTATTAACCGTTATTTTTATTACTAGAGGTCATGAATATTCATTAGTGGGAGGCTCCTTACGCTGCCTATGTTCTTCCTTTAAATTAGAATCCATACGCTCTTTTCCTGCACCTGCGCATCTTCCTCACAGGTAGAGAATGAGGAATTTGATCACCTAATTGCACATGGTGCCCAATGCGAGCCAGGTTGCCCCAATTAGACTGCTCAATTAGTCCATTGCCCTAATAGGAATTGGGGCATTGACCAAAAACGCTTGCTTAAGTCTTTTTGATAAGAGAAAAATCTACGAATCATCCCTGTGTACTTCCCTCAGGCCCCAAGGAAGGAAGATGGCAAATTGCCTCGCCCTCCTGGCGCCTGGAGCTAGGTGAGCCTTTTGCTTTTCTCTTAGGACTGCCCGCTCATGGCTGACTAACTGCCTACCACAGGAGTGGTTGAATGTCTTATCATTCAGACTTCGTAGTCACTAAAATTTTGTAAATCATAGGAACAGCGGTCCCTGGATATCGCAGAGCAATCTCTCCCTGTACCGCTTTCCTTGTTTTTTTCCTTCCAATCTACTGTAAATACTATAAATGATTATCTATATAAATACAGCAACTTTAATGCAAATATCAACCACAGAGCATGTGACAGAACCCTCCAAATTTCCGGGTGAAATCCCTAAGCCGCAGATGCCCCACTGGCCCACCCAGCATCTGGTGTGGAGGCGATCCAGTGAAGGCATTCCCCACGAGCCGGCCTCGGACTCCTGCCTCGGCCACTCCGCAGCGTCGGCCAAGCCTGGCTCCTGCACAGCAGCCGTGTTCCTGTCTGCAGGGCACGGACCGTAGGTTCGCATGGGCTTCCTCAAGCCTACCACCTGCTCGTCCAAACCTCAGCCTCTCTCCTCCCAGGACAGCCAGGCACAGCAGGACCCACCCTGGCCTGAGCCACTACCGGCCTTGGGGACCACATTTGCCACCTTCCCTGCCGTGTCCCCTGTGGCAGGAAGCTGCTCCTCTGCGCCCTGGAGGGATCCATACTGTTTCCCACGCAGCACCCCCTCAGTAGGGCATGTCGCTCTTGGTTTCTATGCAGTCCTGACATACTTCTGCCTCCACACGGAAACACCCTGGGGCCCCTCCCACACCTCAGGCCACCTGACGGGAGTGTCCTGCCCTCACAGCCAAGGTGGAAGAAAGGAAGTCCTGCCAGACCCACCCGCGATCGGCGTCTGCCCCCGCAGCTCTGCAGAACGCTCACTGCCAGGGGAGCACTGTCCTCACTTCGAGGTCTCTTTTCTGTCGCTGTCAGTCAATATTAAAAATGTAGGATTGGGGCCAACGGGTGGCATAGTGGTTAAGGCGCTGGGCTCCCCCATGGCCGAACATGGTTAGAGTCCTGGACCCGGTGGCTTGAAACTCACACCAGTCATGTGTGCATGTGTGCCCCATATTCTGAGAGGAGAATGGAGGAGAAGGGATTGTTGCATGGCCAAATCCTCATGGGGGTGGTGATTTCTCACTTTCTCTGTCTCTGTCTCTCCAGCAAGTGCATGCGCCCTATAGCAAAAATCTCTCCAAAAAACCCCATACATATATACAGCAAAAAATATCTCTCAAAAAAATATAGTCTCTTGTGCTGATTTATTTTAATTTTTCTACTCCTTACTTGAACATCAGTTCTTCCTTTGCCCTTCAGTCCTTTAGTCTCTTTCCACAAGTGCATCTGCTCACATGGATTCAGCCTCCTGCATGTTGATGACTTCAAGATGGCACACGCTGTTTGTGCTGCAGTCTGAGCCTCGTGCCCCTCACTTCCTGGAGCTCCGCTTGAGCCGTAACAAGCAGGTTAAATGCGAGATGAGTAGTTGGAAGCATAAGCCTTTCTTTCTCACAAAACTTCCCCTCCTCTCCAGAGTGCTTTCTGGCTGGAAGGGCCCACGATGCACCCCATTTTGCCATCAGTAACCCCCTCTGCTCCCCTACCCCTTCCATCCCATCCTGCTGACTCCACCCCTCTGTTCCCGTCTCTTCCTTCCTCTTCCCTTCTCACTGCTAGTCTCACTGGGTCACTGACTACCGGAGTTGCTTCGCCTCTTTCCAGGCAATCCCCCACAGGGCACCAGAATATTCTTTCTGAAACAGCGGCCTGATGGTGCCTTTCTTTGTGTCAAGGTCATCAGAGCTGTCCATCACCTCTAGGGCATAGCTCGAAGTCCTGCGAGGTGCACAAAACCTCGTCGGACTCTGCTCATCTCGTTCTGGGCTCCACTTTTGCTAACCTATGCTTCCATCGACATCAGGCTTGACCAACTCCACACCCTGTGTGCGTTGCTAATTATTTCAGGGAAGCCTCAGGTCTTGGTATTTGCCTGGACAAATCTGTCTATTCACGCCCACAGTGACAAACACCCACTCCCTGACAAACACCTGCACACTGAAAAACACCTGCACATTGACAAACACCTGCTCATTGACAAACCCGCTAACTGAAAAACACCCTACCCCTGACATACACCCGCTAACTGAAAAACACCTGCACACTGAGAAACACCTGCTCATTGACAAACCTGCTCACTGACAAACACCTGCTTCCTGAAAAACACCTGCACACTGACAAACAACACCTGCACACGTACAAACAACTGCTCGCTGACAAACACCCACTTTCTCGTTGACAGACACCCACTCCTGACAAACACCCACTCGCTGACAGACACCAGCACTCATCTCCGTTCCTGCACTGTAGCTCTCTCTTCTCTGGGCTCTGGATATGCTCATTTTGTTGCTGGGTTTTAGAAACAAGCTTTCTATCTTCAACTGCCTAGCACGGCCTGTACTTGGTAGGTGACTCATATATATTGCACGAAAGGAAAAAAATCAATGAATTAATCAACCACCTCATAATTAGAAGGTATTGACAAAAGGAAGGAGAAAAGTACTATAGGTAGAGCACCTTACTGTGAGTTCCGATTACAGGGCACGTGACAGAACCTGCCAGGTCCTAGCTGAAATCCAGCCAGCACCTGTGACCTCCTCCTCTCACAGGGAAGGGCACACTGAGGCGAGGGCCCTGATTAACAGCATAAACGTGTTCCGGTACAAGAACTAGTCTCTCCTGTCCTGAAACATCATGTGCTGTTATGTGCTGGAAGCTTTGTGAGCTCATGCGTACACAATGTCCAGGTGCCTTCCATGGTTTTGGGGGCCGATGATCGCTGAGGGACTTGAACCACTGACCTGTCTACAAGCCAAGCTGTAATGCTGTGCACGTTCTGTCCCAACAGATATTTGAGCCAGACCATACGGGAAGATGTAGCAACCGCAGAGAATTCTCTGAACAAGGAGAAATTAGCTGTTTTGAAACAAGCCCTGAATGTAGTTGGCTTCAGCAACTTGGTGAGTCATATCATAAATATTTCACTGAGAACATCAGTGTTCTATAATGTATCAAAGTTATTCATTCAGAAATACTTCCTGAGCCCTACTATATTCCAGAGAGTGTTGGGCACATTGGTGATTCAGCCGAGAAAAAGCTCTAACCCCTGTGGCCTGAAGCGTCCACCCCTGGGGGTGATAGATGAAAACAAACCTCCATTGAGGCTAATAAGTGCCATGAAGGGACCAAAGTAGAATAGAGAGAGTGACTGGGAGCGGGGACTGTGTTCAAGCGGGTAGTCAGGAAGCCTTCCCAGAATATCAGATAACTGCATTGAGCACCCACAAGAACTTTGGATACACCCAGAGCAACTGTTTACTGCTAAAACCCCCTTTGAAAATTAATGTGGTTACTTTATTAAAATGTCTTTTTGAACAACATCAAACTTTCGTTTTTGTTTTTAAAGGATTACTAACCACCTACAAACTTTATTAAGCTGGGAAGAATTCAGTTTAAGGCCTTAGCCCACGGCTGCACAGTAGAAATGTCTTGGTGAGGGGACCCGTCTCGGCGGATTCGTGCACCGTGGGGCCACCAGCCGTGTGCGGGTGCCAGACGTGCAAGAGAGGCCAATGGGACTCAAAGACTGAGTTCTTAGTATTTATTAATTTTAATTAATTTAAATTTAAACAGCCATGTGTGGCGAGTGGTGACTGAGCTGCACGGCATCGGTGAATGAGAAATATGGAATGACGTAGCCCTGAGAGACCTCTCGGGATTTCCACATCTCTGCTGTGCTTACGCACTCTCACGGTCCTCCCCCTCGCCACGGCGGTGTTCCGCACCACCGCCAACTCTGTGAGCGGTTCATGTGAGCACACAGGGGCAGCTCTGGTGTGCCAGCAGTTCACAGGCCCGGGACTAGTCGTGGATTTAAATGTCTTCTTTTAATTTTCCTGAAAGCAGTCAGTAGATTGATCTGGGTCTTTGTTTTTCCCTGACCACGTAATTGTGGCTCGGGCTGGAAGTGGTGCGCTGTGCACATGGGCAGGGTAGGGAAAGGGGCTGGTGGCTCTCGCCCTCACCCACCGTTGAGAGTGGGAAGGGCGCGAGCAGCCTCCCGGCCCCTCTGCTCTGACTGTCCAGTGCGTCCCTGCCTTTTACTGAACCCGGCCTCGTGTGCTTCTCTGTTCTTACACTTACCACTGTTGTCATTTTTTGTTTTTACTTTTCATCTATTTCGGAAATTTCTGCCTCTTTATAGAAGCGGAGTTACAGCTAGGGGTAGGGAGCTAGTCTACCAAAATATCGGTTGCTTGGAAACAGCGCTTTGACATCCGTGACTGAGCCTCAGAGGCCGGGCACGCGCAGGCTACTGGTGGTGAAGCTGGCAGACAGTCTATTGATAATCTCTTTGGTACAGCCATATGCACATTGCAATGAAACACATTACACAGTCCCTCCTCTCGATCCTTTGGAGTGGCCCGAATAGTGACCTCTTCGTCCATTTACCAGGGAGATGACATCCAGTAGGATTCGAAGGAAGGGAGTTTGGACCGACAGTGCCCTCGAAATAAAGCTTCTGGGCAGCCGTGGTCCTGGGAGGTCGGATCGTAAAGGAGCCTCTGCCCCTCTGCTCCAGCCCCGGCTCCGGTGCGGGTTCAGCAGGGCAGGCATGGCCACAGACAGATGCAGAATAGCAGCGCCCCCTGCCGCTGCCCATGCGTACCACGCTCGGATGTGGGCTCTCCATGGTGCCCACAGCGTCTCCATTGCTAACTTGTCAGCCTCCAGGACAGTAGAAGTTCTTCCCATCCAGAGGTGCCCGTCTTTTAGGGCACCAAAACAATGAAGAGTTACTGAATGTATTTAAAAGAGAAAGCTAAAAGTTGTCAGGTAGCCTAAGACGCTAGGAAAATGTTACTTTATCAAGAATAAATGAAGAAAACATGAAACACCAAGATATGGTTTCAGAGTTACCAAAAACATTTAAAAATATACTGTAGTCACACAGAACTGTCCCAGGAAATTACTAAAAACTGTCCTTCCCAATACTCTCATTTTAAAAATGATAAAATCACACCTTAGGATGAAAACTAGACGTTCTGGAGGGGATTCTTGAAGTCTCAGGGCTATCTTATTTCAGCTGTACACTTATAAATCAGATTTGTTCTTAGAGCAATTTCCATGGTAGTTATGGAAGGGTCCTTTTTCCTCATATTACAGATGAGGAAGCTGAGACTGTAACAGGTCCGTTGCCTGTCCGTCACAGGACCCAGCCTGTTGATGCTAAATATTTTGTATTCTAGGGAAGCACAGTTTCACTTGCAGCTTCTGAACTTATTTCATGCTTTGCCACAAAATGACTGTCCAAAGCCAGATTTGAGGTCTAAGTTTTTCTTTATGCAAAGTTCCAGATTCTCAGATATTTTTCTTTCAGCAACCCTTCTCTTATTTCCTGCTTCCTTCTGCTCAAAGGTAGTTCTTGCCAACACCCGCCTTTTTTTCTGAGTTTTCCTTAAAATACCTTTTAAGAAGTAGCATTTTGTCTGTCTAGGCATAGTCTTTTCATTATGCCTCCCTTTCCAAGGAGAAATGAAAAAATTGTGTAATTACCATATCAATGAATTTCATAAGGATAACTAAGGAATGGACCTGCGCTCTGAATGGAGCTCCCGGGGACCCGCAGAGCCGGCTCCGTCTGGGAGGCCCGCAGGACACGGGCTGTGCAGTGTCAGGCCCCTAACTACAGCGCTGGCGTTCCCGTAGTTCCCTGAGGCTGTCATCCGTGTCAGTCTCCCCTGTGGAAGGGGCACACACACACGTAGACGAGACGCACGTTGAACCATGAGCGCTCGGTGTTCACGTAAAGATCGGCCGTCTTCTTATTGAACAGTTGGGATCTGAAAAGTCCCAGCACCACAAATGGGGTCCGTGTCATTTTACAGCCTTCTTTCAGGTTTTTGAAGTTTGTCTTTCGATCTTTCTTCTAAGCGAACCTATCCATTTGTTTTCGTCTATGAAATGCCTAGGAGGTGGAGAACCTGTTCGTGATTCTAGCAGCAATATTACACATTGGTGACCTTCGGTTCACTGCCCTCACCGATGGGGACACTGCCATGGTCGCTGACCTCCAGCTTCTGGAACAAGGTCAGTGGGTCACGACCTTCCAAAGACCACCTCATTGGCATGCAGTTCTGCAAGGCAGCCAGTAGATGGAGACAGAGTACAGAGCCCAGTGGTGTGCCCCCCCTCCCCCAGTAGAATTCAATGAGGGGGAGAAACTATTCACCCTGTTCCTTCTTATAAATGGCTGTGGGAATAAATAACAAGATGTACTTTCATGTTCTCATTCTGTGTGCCACACTAACAGCCTTGCCTTCCCAGCACATACTTGGGCTTATTTATATTGTTCTAAGTAATCTCCACCCCCACCCCCCCTACATTCAGTGTATTTTGGGGCATGTTATTAGCTAAACGTTTTAAACAGAATATAATCACTTCCCTTCAAAGATCTTGCCAAAAATATCTCTCTTCTTTGAAGTTGCCTTGTTAGTCACTCCCAGTTTTTCTTTTTTTTTTTTTTAATATGTTAAAATCACAGATTGTCAATAAATGGCACACCTCACCTATATCAAAGTGACTTAGCCAGGAATTTGGAAAAATTATTTGGTGCCATATGTGAGGACAAGAAGGAAAACACCTGTTGTGGTTTAGTGCATGGAGCCAGAGCGTTCACTAATGTTTTGATTGCTCCAGGATGTTTCCGTAGTTGAATTCAGCAATTACGGTGGTAATTTTCTTTAATGCATGCTTTTCTAGTCTGCATCTATAAGGCTTATAAATTATAAACATAACATGCAATGTTTTTGCTATCGAAAGTGAATTCTAGGGACCAGGAGTTGGCTATGTTGCTGTTCTCCCATGTAGTTGACTGTGGTTTGAGTCCCGGAGCCAGTGGGTTAAACTCACGCTGGGCACGTGTGCGTGCTTGCCAAAGATCCTTAAAGGAGAATGGAGTAGAAGGGATTGCAGCGTGGCCATCCCCCCTGGGGGGTGATTTCTCGCTTTCTGTCTCTCACTGTCTTTCTGGCGAGTGCACGCGCCCTATAGAAAGTGAATTCTAACTTTATCTTTGTAATGCTGTTTGTTTTAGTGGCTGGAATGTTACAAGTATCAACGGATGAATTGGCTTCTGCCTTAACAACTGACATTCAATATTTTAAAGGTAAGTTTTTCTATTCTCCCACTATTGTCTTAGAACAAGTTGTGATTTTGGTTTTTTTTAGAGAGATTTTTGCTTTAGTGCATATGCACTCACTAGGGACACAGAGACAGAGAGAAAGAAAGTGAGAAATCACCCCCAAGAGGGATAGGCACACTGCAATCCCTTCTCCTGTGGTCTCCTCTCAGGATTTTGTACACACGCACGCACACACGCACACACACACACACACCCCGGCATGACTTTCAAGCCTCTGGGTCCAGGACTTGAACCATGTTGGGCTATGTGCAATTCCAACACCTTAACCACAGCCTTGCTTGTTGGCCCAACAGCTTGTGGTCTTTTTTAAAATATGGACATTAAATACAATTTTGCCCATCCCCACGTAGTAAACTGTTTCTAGGAATTGGACAACAAATGGGAGAAGTGTTGTGAAGCCTTCACTCACTGGAGAAGATGACATTGTGAACTCTCTGGGCTCTTCAGAGACAATTCCAAAAAGCCGGTTGCCTTCTTAGAGAATCTGCCATTTTAGAGGAACAAAGCCGTTGATCTAAGGGGACTTACTCAAAGCACGCGTTGGCGCCATTGGCATGTGCCATGCACGCTGCCCTCCTCAGCGAAGAGCCCACCTACCCGCCGCCTCCTTGGCGGGCAGTGGCCATCGCATGCCCCCCGTGCACCGTGCCGGCCGCACCGTGCCCAGACCTGGGACACTGCAGTTTCTGAATTTTCACAAATCCCTTCGGGATGGGCATACCCATTTCCATCTTAACTGAGGAGAAAACTGAAATTCAAAGAGGTTAAATAACTTCCCACGCCAAATCACGCTTAAATGGCATATTTGGAGCTAGGAGCCGCTGCTGTCTGACTCCCGGAGGACATGAGTCACCTCCGTCGCGTGCGTCTCTACTCCGTGGGTGAGGAGGGCACTCCTGCGTGCTCTGCCGTTGTTCGCCCCATGCCTCGGCCCTGCAGCTTCCTCGTCGTGACCGAGAGGGCTCATACTCGGATCGCTCCTCTAAGTCACCGCTGTCCTCGCCGGCTGTCCCTCCTGCGCCTCCCTGCAGGTATTCGGAAGCCCTTGGCCTAAGAGTCCCGCCTCGTTCCTACTCGCAGGTACCCCTTCCATGCTCCTAGGCTTTCCGAGTCTCCCCCTCAGCCACTCTGTTTCCCAGAAGTCGTCTCGGCACCTCTTTCTCTTCCTCCTGAGTGCGTCAGACTCACGCCAGCCTCACAGCACACGTCTCCCCTTCCTGCATCCCTTCGTTTCCATCGGTGTTGCCTAATCGAGCATTCCTTCTGGACTGGGCCAGAACCTGCAGGTAATCTCTTCTCTGGCCGTGCCGTACCCTGCTCTCCTCGGACTGCTGCAGACGCCATCGTCCTCAAGTGCAGGTGCGACTTCCATGGCTAGCAGTCGCCTGAAGACGGCCCGGCTCCTGCAGAGGCAAGCTCAGCGCTCCAGAAGGCACAGGACACCCCTCCGCCGTTCCTGTCTTACCCGATGCCCTGCTTCCTCCTCAGCCTGTGTCCGCCAGCACCCTCGTGTCCACCGCGTGGTCTTGAGTTCTCCACGCAGGCCGTTACTTATCATGCCATTTTGAGAAAAAGTGAATTCACCGTTCGCATCTGTCATTTAGTCTGTGCTGGTGCCACTGCTCACAATGCCCTCTTCATCTGCTTTTTGGGACCCATCTAACCCCCCGAGTCTTGGTGATTCTAGAGACCTCAGCTCTGCAATGTGGCCACACGCGCTTCCCCTGCCGCCGTGGCTGTTCCATCCTGACGGCCTTGAACGTGCAGCTCCCGCCTGCACCACACGCCGTTGCGCTCCCTCCCAGCCCACCCCAGCACCTCTTCCTCTTGCACCTGCAGCTGATGGACGCCCTTCCCAACCCCCAGTCCACAGAGCCCTCACCCCGATATGGACCCCCTGCTCAGTCTGATGCAAGGTCTAGGCAGTTTGACCAACCAGAGAGTGTGAGCGCTGGACTCTCCCCCTCTCAACTCGAGAGTGCTCTGACAGGCCGTGTCAGGTACTGAACTGACAGAACAGAGAAGGCGGGCTCACGTACTCTGTGGAGTACCACTCAGCCATGGAAGGTGAGGCGGTGACATGGGGTAGGAAGTGGAAGAATACGGACGGTTTACGGCCAAGTGCAAACCAGACGATGCAGGAGAGGCGTTCTATGCCCCGCTTCGTACACACCGCACGTCCGCACTCGATAGCAGAGATGGAAAGGTCGGAAGGTGTAAAAGCAGGGAGAGCCGCTGTGGGTACCCCAGACGGGGATGGGTGGGTATGCGCGAGGTGATGGGAAGGTGTAAGTGCAGGGAGAGCAGCTGTGGGTACCCCAGACGGGGATGGGTGGATGTGCGAGGTGATGGGAAGGTGTAAATGCAGGGAGAGCCGCTGTGGGTACCCGAGACGGGGATGGGTGGATGCGCGAGGTGATGGGAAGGTGTAAGTGCAGGGAGAGCCGCTGTGGGTACCCCAGACGGGGATGGGTGGATTCGGGAGGTGATGGGAAGGTGTAAATGCAGGGAGAGCCGCTGTGGGTACCCGAGACGGGGGTGGGTGGATGCGCGAGGTGATGGGAAGGTGTAAATGCAGGGAGAGCCGCTGTGGGTACCCCAGATGGGGGTGGGTGGATGCGCGAGGTGATGGGAAGGTGTAAGTGCAGGGAGAGCCGCTGTGGGTACCCCAGACGGGGATGGGTGGATGCGGGAGGTGATGGGAAGGTGTAAATGCAGGGAGAGCCGCTGTGGGTACCCCAGACGGGGATGGGTGGATGCGCGAGGTGATGGGAAGGTGTAAATGCAGGGAGAGCCGCTGTGGGTACCCCAGACGGGGATGGGTGGATGCGCGAGGTGATGGGAAGGTGTAAGTGCAGGGAGAGCAGCTGTGGGTACCCCAGACGGGGATGGGTGGATGTGCGAGGTGATGGGAAGGTGTAAATGCAGGGAGAGCCGCTGTGGGTACCCGAGACGGGGATGGGTGGATGCGCGAGGTGATGGGAAGGTGTAAGTGCAGGGAGAGCCGCTGTGGGTACCCCAGACGGGGATGGGTGGATTCGGGAGGTGATGGGAAGGTGTAAATGCAGGGAGAGCCGCTGTGGGTACCCGAGACGGGGGTGGGTGGATGCGCGAGGTGATGGGAAGGTGTAAATGCAGGGAGAGCCGCTGTGGGTACCCCAGATGGGGGTGGGTGGATGCGCGAGGTGATGGGAAGGTGTAAGTGCAGGGAGAGCCGCTGTGGGTACCCCAGACGGGGATGGGTGGATGCGGGAGGTGATGGGAAGGTGTAAATGCAGGGAGAGCCGCTGTGGGTACCCCAGACGGGGATGGGTGGATGCGCGAGGTGATGGGAAGGTGTAAATGCAGGGAGAGCCGCTGTGGGTACCCCAGATGGGGGTGGGTGGATGCGCGAGGTGATGGGAAGGTGTAAGTGCAGGGAGAGCCGCTGTGGGTACCCCAGACGGGGATGGGTGGATGCGCGAGGTGATGGGAAGGTGTAAATGCAGGGAGAGCCGCTGTGGGTACCCCAGACGGGGATGGGTGGATGCGCGAGGTGATGGGAAGGTGTAAATGCAGGGAGAGCCGCTGTGGGTACCCCAGACGGGGGTGGGTGGATGCGCGAGGTGATGGGAAGGTGTAAGTGCAGGGAGAGCCGCTGTGGGTACCCCAGACGGGGATGGGTGGATGCGCGAGGTGATGGGAAGGTGTAAATGCAGGGAGAGCCGCTGTGGGTACCCCAGACGGGGATGGGTGGATGCGCGAGGTGATGGGAAGGTGTAAGTGCAGGGAGAGCCGCTGTGGGTACCCCAGACGGGGATGGGTGGATGCGCGAGGTGATGGGAAGGTGTAAGTGCAGGGAGAGCCGCTGTGGGTACCCCAGACGGGGATGGGAGGGGATGCGCGAGGTGATCGGAAGGAAAACAAAAGGAAAAAGAAAGAAGCAAAACATTCAAGGGACACGAAGTGGTCGATGATAATGTGTGTGATAGTGTCTTTGGCTGAACTAATACACAGCATATTCATGCTGGGAAAAGTCATTTTGTGTGTTCTAATGAGAGGCTTGCTTCCAGACCATCCTCGCTCTTTTTATTTCCTTTGTCCCTTATATATTGTAAACGTCTTATCACTCAGCATTTCAGTCGCTGTCTCAGAATGCCATGGACCTTTCTACCTAAAGACCCAATCTTCTTCTCAAAACTCCAGACTCACATTTTGGTTGACACTGCCATTTCTTTGAAGATATTTAAAATGTGACCAATTTTCCAGGTGCACATATTTCAAAATCTTAGGAATGATTCAGTATCCAAGTCACTGTCTTGTTATCAGAAAACTTGCTCAGAGAGGCTTCGTGAGGAGTGGAGCCCCGAAATGAGAGGAAATAACACAGCCTACAGAGGCAGAGCCCAAAGGCTGGGGTTCACAGCGGTAACACTTTATCTGACTCGTTCTAGGGAAGCCTTTCGTGTAATAATCCACAGAAGCCTCGTTTACTAGAGTTGCCGTATAACTTTTAAGACACCGTGCTGTGTGTAGTTAAGTGAGGACCACATAGACTCTGCCTAGTTTTGCTGACTTCTAAGTGTCCTTTACCTCTTCTTCCCACTGTCTTAGGAGACACGATAATACGACGACATACGATACAGATCGCTGAGTTTTACCGGGATCTCCTGGCCAAGTCTCTGTATGGGCGTCTGTTTAGCTTTCTGGTGAACGCCATGAACTGCTGTCTGCATGGGCAGGAGGAGCTCAGAAGGTAGGAGCCCTGGGACGCAGGCCCTGCTGGGCTTCCGTCGCAGACACCTGGGAGGCCCAGCTCCTGGAGACACTTGTGTTACAGTGACCCATCAGTTAGTTAGGCTTCACTAACAGAGCTCACCTGAGCATGGTCATCACACTTACGTGCTCCTTGGGAATTTAAACTCCGGTCCCACCCACTCCCCACTGCACTAAAGAATCAGTCAAATTACTTCTCATACATAGATCTGCATATGATTCTCTCTGAACTGAAGGTACATATGGCCTCTTGAGTGCCAGAATTACAAAAATCTATCAATCGAGGCAGAAGATAGTTTCGAAGTACTCACAGCATGTGAGTTTCTTGAGAAGCCCAAGTTTCTGAGCCCGTTGAGGAGTGTTCCAGATGCTAATTCTTCCTCTCCTTTCTTCACTTATTTCATGGATTATTTGACAAAGGATCTCTATGGTAATCACTTGGCACGTCCCCTTAATCATCTCTAAGCAGGAGCTTTTCGGGGCTATTTGATCATCTAAAAATTATAGATCTCCATGACATCTTGTCAATGGAAAACTGCTATTATTCTCGTCACTACAATGACCTTGAGCAGACAATCGAAAGCAAGTTTGCATCCCGAAGTCTTCCCACGTATGCTTGCCTTTGAATAAACTCTGCTGAGAGCTCCTTTGTTATCCATATAGCCTTCTTCCCTAAATTCCTGAAAATTGCTGCCTTTAGAGATTTCTTAGAAAACATCAGAACTAACTTGTATTAATGGGAGAGTTCTTAAATAGACATCTCAGAAGAGTTCAAGGACAAAGGGGTACTAACATTCTTATTAAAATGTACACATATAAAATCCCACTGAATGTCGATCAGCATATTCAATATCCAGTCCGTGATTAAGGGTAGCTATAGTGTAATCCATATCTCGGCAAAAATGCCTTAGTTTTCAGTATTTTAAGGACTCTTAATCTTACTTAGTTTGTGATTTCCCTTTAAGTATAATGATTTACAGGATGATGCTAAAGAGTCTAAATCTACCAAGGTAGCCTTGTATAGGACTTTCGGCAGCCTATAAAGTCAGCATTGAAAAAAAAATAGACAAATGTAAGTACACACAGAAAGTTTAGAAAAGTTCCACCTAGAGATCGACCCCATGGCCTGGTGGTTAAGGGTGCTGGATCCCACATGGCCAACTGTTGTTCGAATCCAGGCCCTGGTAGCTTGTAAAAAAAAAAAAAAAATGCAGGACATGTACTGTTCCCAAAATCCTGACAGGATGGAAAAATGGAGAAGGGATTGTGGTATGACCACACCCTGTTGGGGGTGCTTTCTCCCAGTCCTTCTCTCTGTGTCTCCCTCTCTCTCCCTAGAGACCATATGCACGCTCAGACAATTAAAAAAATAAAATTTCCACCTAACATTTACATTTTTTAGACCCTTAAATTTATGTAACTGGAAATACATATGGTCTATATTTTTTACTATACACACACACATATACACACTCTTATAGAAAAAATACAAATGGAAAACATGATTTCCCTTTCAGTGGAATTATCACAACTGTATCAATATGTAAATTTACAGCGGTAGTTTTATCTTTTAAAATTCTTTACCAAGTGGTACCAGCCATGACCTGGTGGCTAAGTGGCTGGGTCCCACATGGCTAACTGCACAGTTCGAGGTGAAGGTGTGTGTGTGTGTGTGTGTGTGTGTGTGCCCCAAAGCCCAGAAAGAGAAGGAATAAAGGATAAAGAATTGTGAAATGATCATTCCCCACGGAGGGGAAGGTGCTTTCTCCTTCCCCTTCTCTATCTGAGTCCTCAGACAGTTCAGGGAAGGTTATACTTGCAATATTTCTAACTTACCAAAACTCATAAAAAGCATAAGGTTTTGCTAAACTATTTCCCAAATCACAGAAAAGTCTCAAAAACTTGGGCAACCTTAGAATAGGTTTTTGTTATTTACCAATACTCAGTGTTTTTGAAATGTTGTGATCATGTCAGAAAAGATCATACATTTAAAAAAATAATAATTAAAAAATAATAATATCTATGGTTAATGTTGGGGAACATTTTGATGTCAATAGGCTATGAATACTTTCCATTCTTTTTTTTTTTTTGTAAATTTTGAAAGTGAGACCAAATATAAATACGATTTTCTCTAAGGAGTTATAAAGAGAAAATGTGAAATTAAAGGAGGTAAGATGTCCGCTGTTAGAATGACGGGCTCGTTTCCTGGATCTCAGTAAAATAGGTGCAGTAGCAGTAGTAGAACAAATGTTCAACACTCTGCTTCCTCGACCTAGATTCCAGGTCGGTTTGCCTCAACACGAGAGGCCCGGGCGTGATGCAGGGAAGGCTGGTGACTAACCAGGGCGAGCGAAGCACTTGCTGTGTCTGGAGGCCCGAAGCAAGTGTGGCCGCTAGGACCAGAGTGTGGCCACCCGGCTGCTTCTGCCGTGGCCTTGACGAGGCGGCAGCTGCCTCACCTGGAGGCTCCAGGCTGGGGACCCTCGGGGCCGAGCTGCTGGATCCCGGGCCTAGCTTAGCGGTCAGGGTGTCTCCAAATGGAAATACACAGAAACCTTATCTGCTTGACTCGGTTGAAAATGATTTGGTCCAAGCAAGTGAAAAGGAATTCTAATAATGATAGAAACAACATCAACAACAATAATAAATGCCTCCTATTGGCTTAAAGCTTTATTGGGCACAAAATACACACGCCAGTCACCTCAGGAGGAAGTCCTATGAAACAGCTAAGAGTGACACATAATTGCTGGTGATAGGGAGGCCTGGGAAGTTGTGACGGGTGGACTGCAGCTCTCCTTGGTCCTCTTCTCTTTAAGAAACCCTGGAGTGCCAGCAGGTGGTGTGGTGGGTCGGGTGCTGGACTCCCACATGGTGGACTACAGTTCGAGTCCCAGCCCCAGCAGCTTGAAACACACCGTGCATGTGTCTGTGTGTGCCCAAAATCCCAGGAGGAGAAGGAATTGTGGCATGGTCATCCCCCTCCAGGGGCGTGGTGGTTACTCACTTTCCTTCTCTATGTGTCTCTGTCTCCTGCAAGAGCACAAGCCCTGTAGCAAAAATTTCTCAAATAGTAATAATTAAAAAAACTCAGGATCCTGGCAGGTAGCATGGTGGTTAAGGGCGCTGGACTCTCATATAGCCAACTGTTTCAAGTCCCTGGACCTGGCAGCTTTCTCACTTTACCTCTCCCTCTCTCTGTCACTCTGTCCCTCTTTGGTCAGATTAAAAGTGAATAAATGAATAAATAAAGTTAAATAAAATAATTCCATAAAACCACAAAAACAAACAAAAACTCAGTTAGGAGCCAGCAGGTGGTACGGTGGTTAAGGTGCTGGACTCCCACATGGTTGACCACAGTTTGAGCCTCAGACCTGGCAGCTTGCTTTCTCACTTTCCTTGTCTGTCTGTCTGTCTGTCTGTCTCTCTCCCTCTCACTGGTGAGTGCCTGTATCAAATTAAAAAATAATAAGAATGATAAATAAAATTAAATAAATGAGTCTTTAAAAAATTTTAAAAAGAAACCCACTTAAAAACCAGTGGATTTATATTTAATCATTTGTGAGACATTCTTTTTCTAAACTTTAATTTTCTGACTTCTGAAATGAAGGATGCTGCACATCACTGACCTTCATCTGAGAACGCCATCGTGGGGAAGTCAGGGTCACAGCCTGCTGTGAGGCGAGCGCCTTCTGCCTGCTCACTGTGTCGTCTCCCAGTGCCCTCACACAGCCCTCTCTGTGCAGCCCCTTCCTCCAGGACCCACCCTGGTTTGCTGCTGGTGCCTCAGGAAGCCACGGGCAGGTCTTCTCAGTGTCTCGTGAGCTTCGTTGTCGTCTCTGACTGATGTTAATCAGTTGAGGAACCGGGCGATGTCCAGGCATAGGGAGTCGGGGTGGCAGGGCGGTGGTGGCATGGCCGATGTCGGTGGACACAGTGCACACCGTAAGCAGGTGTGTCTGACCTGCTGGGGGACATCTGAGGGCCCTGAAGTGGACAAGGCCTCTCACAGCCAGAGGAGCAAGGCCACCCCAGGCGCACTGAGAGCCCAGGAAAGGCCTGGCTGGAGCTGCCCAGCTCCTGCTCAGACCTGGGTGGGCGACGTCAGAGACCTCTGTGGGAGCGGAGTCCTCATGTGAGCTGCACAAGAAACCCGTGTGCTGCTCCCTGTAGCTGCGTGGGAGGGAACTGCCACCCGAAGGACCCGGGGACACAGGCCTGCCCTTCCGTTCTCCCAGTGGCCCGTTCAGCCAGTGAATCTGGAGGTGGTGGTTTAGTCTGTCGAGGGGGACAGCCACCCCTCCACAGAGCCTCCATCTTCCCTGACGTTCCATCAGTTCCACACAGGCCGAAGTCGTTCTCTGCTCAACTGCTCCTGCGGCTCCTTGGCCTCTTCCATGGAAACTAGATCATCTGATCAGGCAATGGTAGTGCCAGAGGCTTCCGAGAGGAGCCCAGGCGCCCCTCTGCCCCACTGCTTATGACAGCAGAGCCGCGACAGCTCCTTCACTGATGTAGCCGGGGTAGGTGTCTCCGGGGAGCCACCATGTTTTGGAACTCCGTTGGAGCAAGACCGAGATAGAGAAGATTCCGGACAGTCTCTCATAGCACCTCTGTACTTTCCAGCGTGTCCTGCCTCATGACTGAGAATTCCCTTTCCATCTTGTGACACTCGTTGGCTGTCTCTCATGTGACATTCAAAGCAGAAGGGCTCACCGCTGAGTATCCATGGCTCTTTAACTCGGTGAAACTGCAAGCCTTTGGAAAAGATAGCCAGGGAAACACACCCAGTTATTGCAAACCTGAAGCAGCAGCACATGGACGCGATTACGGTGGCTCCGAGAATCTGCCTGTCCTAGCGCCATGCAGTGTGGTGGGCAGGACGGCTCACGGCTCTGGACGTGCAGTGGGTGTCAAACCTGGAACAGTCTCTGTTGAACAGGTGTGTTTTGCAGAGTGATGGAAACAAGTCCTCATGCCCGTCTCCCTTAAAATGTACCCAGTGGGGAGGTCATCGTTTTCTGACCCTGAGACAGAAGCAGGCCCAAGACTCCTCCACACACTCATAAATCAGTCACAGTTTTGTGGGTCCTTTATTTACGTCCCAAACATCCATTATTTGAACAGAAACTGGAAGTGCACCAAGGGGAGGGTTTTCCTCCTGTTCCCGTAGCTGGGGCTGTGGGGTCTGTTGACCATCTCCCAGATGGCTTGAGCTGCTACAGCACCTAGCGGCAGGCTGAACTCCAGGTCCGAGACAGTGGGGCAGAACCAGGAGGTGAGGAATTTCTTGGCTCACCCACATCTTTTGGCTTCCCTGGCCATGAAGGCATTATGGCGACCTCTTCTCTGCACTTCCTCATAGGTTTCCATTGCTGAGGCTCCTGTCCCTACAGCCTCCATAACTCCTGCACTGGCTGCCCCCTCGCTCCCACAGTTCACGGTGGTTGGTCCGCTAGACCTAGCCTCCAATACGTCAGGGTCCCCACCTGCCCACATGCTTCTTGGAAAGGATTTTCCTAGTTCAAGGGCAGATGGGTTGGGGATGGGGTCGTGACACTGGGGACATTGCAGCTGCTCACTGTTTATCAGTGTTAAACGAAGAATATTCTTATTTATTTATTTATTTATTTATTTTTAATTTGACCAGAGAGAGAGAGAGTGAGAGAGCGAGAAAGAAAGCGAGAAGCAAGCCACCAAGTTCAGGACTCAAACCGCCGTCGGCCATGTGGGAGTCCAGCACCCTTGACCGCCACACCACCTGCTGGCCCCCTAAATGAAGTATATTCTCTAAACTGTGTTGAATCTTTATAAGGGATGTCATCTCTGATTCTGAAATGAGAGAATTGATTAAAAATACTAAAGCATAATGAATAATAACTTACACTTCTTAAAAATGTTTTTTTTACAGTTCTGAAAATTGGATTTGTCTCATAATGCAGCATCCACCCCTAAGATTTAATTATCAATTTTAAATGTTAAATTATTGTCTTTTTCTAAATTGAAGCCTTCTTCAAAATTATGTAAGCAAATAGAGGCTTGGGCAGATATAGGTCACAGAACCTTTGGGAGAGTTTTTCAAATGCCATAAAACACCATAATCCATCATTTATTTCAACTCTTTTTTTTTTCATGAGTTCTTAACAAAAATTATGTGTTATCTATACACACAAATATCATGGTATATAATACCATTATTTATGTGCACACAATATACCATTTCATGTCTGTTTTTGTTTACGCATATCTATCTATTTATCTATATATCTAGCTGAGAAATACAACCTAGGGGAACATTACCCTTTTTACCATAAGAAAGACTTTAGGAATAAGTAGATTGAGGTGAGAAACAAATGAGGCTTGAGAGATAGCAGAGTAAGCTAACAGAGGGTTATTGAAGATACACTTTGACTCACTCATTCTTTTATTCCATCATTACTTTATGTCTACGTAGTCTGAAATTTACATTTTGGACAGCACAGCTTGGCAGGCGGATATGCTGTAGTAAATAAATTGAGCTGCAAACATACATATGTGAAGATTTTTGTTTGTTTTTCACTCAGTGCTCCGTTTCCTACGTATCCGTTATATTACGTTCTTATAAAACGTTAGTTGACCCGAACGTAAACATTTAAATACACGAGAATCGCGTGCCGCTGCCTGAGGTACTCACACGTCCAGGCTCGTTCTCAGCCCCTGGCTCAAGAGCCTGTCTGTTCCCAGGGCTTCGGAGGTTAAAGAGATGGTGCACACAGGGCGTACCGAGTATCAGACACAGAGGAGCCGCTGGTGCTGATCATGGCAGCCGCGGTGGCCGTGGCTGGCAGCAGGCCTTCTTCGTTTCTGTCATTTGTTTATGAGGAAAGGAAGAGGTGTGCACAAGTGCAGAGGGCTCACAGTTTGGAAACCCGAGATTCAGCCCTGTCCCTTCCTTTTAAATTTCAGTCAGTGATCTTGTCAGCTGTGGGAGTGGCAACCAGAGCAGTTCACTGTCCACAGAACGCTGCAGAGACCTGCAGGGCTGGCTTCTTGGACGTTTTGCTCAGGTTTGCTTCCTAAGCAACGGCCATGGGCAAGGATGGGCTGCATGTGCTCCCTCACATGTGCAGGTGTGGCAGCTGTGCAGCGTGCCCGATGGAGGCCAGAGCACAGCTCGTGGATGGGCTGCACGCACTCACTCCCTCGCGTGTGCAGGTGTGGCAGCTGTGCAGCGTGCCCGATGGAGGCCAGAGCACGGCTCGTGGATGGGCTGCACACATGCTCCCTCACATGTGCAGGTGTGGCAGCTGTGCAGCGTGCCCGATGGGGGCCAGAGCACTGCTCGTGGGCTTCAGTTATTGCAAAAGTAAGGTCTGCATGGACAAGAGACCATATTTCCTGATCGATAGGGGCGGGATTCCTTGAGGAAAAAATAGCGTGGAAGGACTGCAGGCCATTCTGCAGTGCCTCAGCTCTTGAACTGGGGAGCAGAGAACCAGTCTCTGCAGAGATGAGACTCTGCAGCCCCTGAGAACCGAGGGAGGAGGAGCGGGACGAGGGACGAAGGCTGTGAGTGCTCAAATGTCCGTGTGGCACCACCTTCCACCAGAGGAGGGGTCACCTCCCCAGGGACTGTCCTTTTCTCCACAGAAGGAGATTGACTTTACAGATAGAAAAGAAGGCTGGTGGAAAGAAATATAAAAGTCACTTGTGAAATTTTCTGAACTATGAAATCTTCCCTCTGCTACGTAGCGTAACTGTAATATGGTTTAAGTAACAAAAAAGGCTGAACGGATGTTGTATCAATGAGGAAGAGGGACTGTTTCAAAGAGAGGCTGAAGTTATTTCCCCTCAGTTTACTTCATGTTTACTTGGCATATCAATTCAGTGATTTAATTCCTGAATCACTAGTAGTTTATTTACTTGCACATGCACGCACACACACACACATTGTATTTCACCCATTTCTGAACCCACATATCTTGGTTATAAGGAAAAGTGATGTTTACATTAGCACGGGATTTCCTAGAGGTCTGGAAACATGTTTGTCTGCATGTTGGCTGATGGCACGAGTCCCCTGACAGTCTGACAGAGGTCACACGTGGAAGCTGGCCGTGAGAACCGTGGGGCCCAGCTGCCCCATCTCTCACTCTCTGAAATGGAGAAAGGCACACCCACTAGGGTGTAAATGAGCCTTCAGAGTGCCCGGTGAACACGGGCATCCCTGACACCGACGTCACCGAGAGAACGACTGCTTTCGTAGGTCACACATACGAGGGGTACGCTGCACAGCAGAGTGTTCTTAGGACACTTCACGTCTTCGTTAGCTGAGACCTGCTACCCTTCCCTACTCAGAGGACACAGATCTCTCACGTGGAGAAAATATAATGACAGCCTCGAGGAGCTGTGCAGGCTGGTTTAAAAAAGAAGGTCCCATTCAATGATTCGGAGACTCTGTAGTCAGCCTTAAGACCGTCTTCACAGACCGGCACAGACAGGCTCAGTGCCTGCTGTCCAGAAGGCAAGGGGCCGCTAACTGGTCAGGTGGGTTAAGCTGACTCAAGTTTTCATTTCCTAACTCCTTTTTAAAGTAAGTATTCATTTTGGGATCAGCAGTTGGCATAATGGCTATGTCGCTGGGCTCCCATGTAGTCTACTGCAGTTTGAGTCCCGGACCCGGTGGTTAAAGTCATGCCGGGCATGTGTGCGTGCATGCCCAACATCCCGAGAGGAGAATGGAGGAGAAGGGATTGTGGCATGGCCATCCCCCCTGGGGAAGTGATTTCTTGCTTTCTGTCTCTCTGTCTCTCTGGCAAGTGCTCGTGCCCTGTAGCAAAAACCTCTCAAAAAAATGATTATTCATTTAATTTTATTTATCTTTCTTTTTTTTTAAATTTGACCATAAAGACAGAGAGAAAGAGAGAGAGAAAGTGAGAAAGCAAGCCTCCAAGTCCAGGATTTGAACCATGGTTGGCTGTGTGGGACTCTAGTCTTAACTACCATGCCACCCGCCATTCGGTCATTTCCTAATTCTGTACTGTGGTTTGTTCTAGTGAGTATCAGCTGTTCTGTGAAGGGAAAGCACGTCTCTGTGGCCCGGGCTTGGCTTACCTGAGTGGCTGGCAGTGCGGGGACCCTGTTTCTCTCTCGTGCATGCATGCTCTCTTTTTCTCTCTCTTTTACTCGTGGAAGAAATAAATAAAACCTTTTAAAAAGAATTAGGTCATACACTGTTTTTAATACATAGGGTTCGTCTACACATATTTGCTGCATTTTCCAGAATTTTAAACATAAGATGATACTTTTTCTGTTGATGTTGTGAGAGTCAAATTCTTATGACTCCACAAGCTTCTGACTGATGTGCTCAGAGCCTTAGGTATGAGTGAGATGTCACAGCACACCCTCCCTCTCTGGTTGCAGTCCAGTCAGAGCCCATGACAGTGTAATGTCACAGTGCACCCACCTCTCCGGTCGGAGTCCGGTCAGAGCCCATGACAATGTAACGTCACAGTGCACACCCTCCCTTTCCAGTCAGAATCCATCCGGTCAGAACCCATGATGGCATAAACACACACAGACTCGTGATTTGCTGTGTAATTTCTGGGGAGTGGGTCATTGTTTCCCTTAGACAAAAATAAAAGTCATATATCTGGGCTATAATGATTTATTGATTAAAGAAATGAATGAATTCTGGGGCCAGCAGGTAGTATGGTAATTAAGGTGCTGAACTCCCACATGGCCTACTATGGTTCAAGTCCCAGATGTGATAGCTTGAAAAATTACTCTGGGTGTGTGTGAGCATGCCCAAAATCCCAAGAGGAGGGTGGAGGAGAAAGGATTGCAGCATGGCCATTCCCCTCCAGGGGGTCATTTTTCACATTCCCTCTGTCTTTCTCCAGTCAATCCATGTGCCCTATGGAAAAGAAAAAATTAATGAATTCTGAATATTAATTACCCTGAGTGTTGTTTATAATCCCCTGGATAATTCTTAAGGATTTTCAAGTCTAAATTTTTTTTTTTTAATAATTTGATTGTTGACTTTTCTAAAAAAAGTAAGGAGTTCTACATTAAATTGTAGATAAAGTTTATCATTTTAAAAACATACACTAATGGGACCAGCTGATGGTATAATGGTTGCATTGCTGGACTCCCACGTCACTGGCTGTGGTTCAAGCCCTGGATCTGGTGGCTTAAAACTCACACTGGGTGTGTGTGTGCATGCCCAATATCTTGAGAGGAGAAGGGATAGAAACATGGCCATCTCCCTGGGGATGATTTCTCACTTTCTGTCTCTTTGTCTCTCCAGCGAGTACATGCATTCTACAGCAAAATTCTCTCTCATAAATATATATATATATATATGTGTGTGTGTGTGTATACATATATACTGAGATACCACTCATAGATGAATAATGTAATTTTTAAGGCACTTAGATGACAGTAAGCAGATTAGTCTCTCTTCTAAAATTATTTTTAGTAAGTTAAATTTTTTCAGCTGTAACCACATCATTGTTCAAGGATCTTGTCCTTTAGGGACAGAAAGTCCAGGACTTGCTTTGTGACGACTCCTGGTCCTAAAGATGGATCTAAGGATGGGAGCATTTCTCTCTCCACTGCAGGCCAGCCGTCCTCTGAATTATGGTCTGTACCTTCACTGCTTACACAGTTCACTACAAAGACTGGACCTAGCATGTTAGGACCATTTGCAACTTTCCATGCAGGGGGATTTGCCATTACTTCTGCAGCAAAGATTATCCATCTTTTCCATTGAAACTTGTTACACATATTAAGTATAATGGCAATTAGGATATATCAATATGCTTTAGATTTGGGGATACTATTATCAGTATATAATCAATACTCATCAATATACTGTCTGGAACTAGGGTTTCAGAGGTCCCCAGCACTGTTAAGGCTTTCAGGAATTTACCATCTCTTATTTTACAGAATGCATGAGCCAAAAATTTAGATGTATATGTGTGTGTGTGTGTGTGTGTGTGTGTGTGTGTGATTATTCTTATTTAAGCCAGATTTTTTACTTAATATCAGTAATATTTTTTACTTAATAACAATTTATGGATTCTTTTCAAGAATTGGAATATATACATAATAGTGAGAAATTATTCTTGGAAAAATGTAGTGTGTTAATCTTTTGCAAGGAGTGGAGATTGGTACGGGTAGGTTAAATCTTTGAGTTAAGATCCTGAAGGTATCTATCCCAAGGGGACAACCATCAGGAGCCTTCCAAGATTGTGAGAACCACCAATCCCCAGACCTGAAAATCTCAAAAGGGTGTGAACACACAATTCCCATCCTTATTTCTTCATGTCAGGCATCAGTTGCTTTGGATGAGAGATTGCCATCTTCCCTCTGACAGGAAAAGGTAGTGTCGGTGGTGCATCTTTTTTCCTGGGCAGGTAGATGGGAGTATTGTAATGAAAAGAAGCAACAGGATTCATCTGGAATAATAAAAGACCCCGCATTGCCAAAGCAATTCTACAAAAGAAGAGTGGAGTGGGCGGCATCTCACTCCCCAACCCAAAAATATACTACAAAGCTGTGGTAATCAAAACAGCATGGTATTGGCACAGGAACAGACGTGTGGACCAATGGAACAGATTTGAGTTCACAGGAATAAATTCCCAATCATTCAGTCAACTGATTTTTGAAAAGGGGTACCAGTCAATCCAGTGGGAAAAGGAAAACCTCTTCAGCAAATGGTGCTGGAAAAACTGGACTTCCACCTGTAGAAAGATGAATCTGAACCCCTACCTCTCACCTTTGACAAAAATCAAGTCAAGGTGGATCAAGGATCTAAATCTAAGACCCCAAACTATTAAACTGCTTCTAGAAAACACTGGGGAAACTCTGGGAGACATTGGGGTAGGGAAAGACTTCTTACATAAGACCCCTAAAGCACAGTTGATAATCCCCAAAATAGACAAGTGGGATTACATCAGACTTACAAGTTTCTGCATGGCAAAAGACACAGTAATAAGTGTGAATCGACAGCCCTCAGAATGGGAAAATATTTTTGTAAACTATGCATCAGATAAGGGATTGATAACCAGAATACATAAGGAACTAAAGAAGCTATTTGGAAGAAAGATGATGAACCCTATTAAAAGATGGGAGAAGGAGTTGAAAAGAACACTCACTAAAGATGACATACGAATAGCCAGAGGGCATATGAAAAAATGCTCAACATCCCTCATCGTAAGGGAAATGCAGATCAAAACAACAATGAGATACCACCTAACCCCAGTCAGAAAGGCGAAGATTAAAAAAACAAAGAATGATAAGTGTTGGTGGGGGTGTGATGAAAGGGGAACTCTCTTACACTGCTGGTGGGAATGTAAATTAGTCCAACCACTGTGGAGAACCATTTGGAGATTCCTCAAAAATCTACAAATAGAACTGCCATATGATCCAGAAATTCCATTTCTTGGCATCTACCCTAAGGACAGAAGAATTTCTCATTGGAAAAGTGCTTGCACATCAATGTTTATTGCGGCACTTTTCATGATTGCTAAGACATGGAACCAACCCAAATGCCCCTGTACGGCTGAATGGATTGAAAAACTGTGGCACATATACTCTATGGAATACTATTCAGTCATTAAGAATGACAAAACCCTGGCTTTTGACAGAAAGTGGAAGAATATGGAAGATTTACTGCTGAGTGAAGCAAGCCAGGCTATGAAGGAGAGACACTGTATGTCCCCACTTAATATATACTGAATGTCCACACTCTATAACTGAAACTGACGGACTAAAGGATGTACAAACATAAGAGGTGGATGTGAATGCCAGATGTGGTGTGTGTGGAAGAGTGGAGCCTGGGGAAGAACATTTGGAGGAGGGATATGAAGACAGCATTGTTGAGACAGGGAGGTAGTGTTGTTATATTTTGATCAACTTGACAGGGGAGAAATGTTCATATATTAAAATGATCACCTTGTAAGCTAAATAATGTGATTGAATGTATTAAAAAATGTAAATAAAAAAATAAATAAATATGGAAAAAAAAAAAAAAAAGCAACAGGATTTTTCAGAATGAATGTGCCCGACCTCCAGTACTGACGGAAGCTTGTCTAAACATCACCTGACTGGAGGGGAGCATTTGGGTGTGGCCCTCACACCACCGACTGGGTGCTCTCATGATTTTCAGCACCGTGGGTGGGCAGGGTCAGTGGCTGGTGCAGAGAAGAGGAATATCACATTGATAACGCATCAAAACAGCACCCCCACTCAACACTGGGGGATCAAGAGGGAGAGTTTGTGATGCACCTCAGTTTTCCAAGCTGGAATAAGAATCTTAATCTAAATGTAGACTAAGAGACAGAAAAAGCAGATAAGAAGAAATGTCTGGAAATTACATTGTCCGTTGTTGTTTTGATAATATGATTGGAGAGTAATTTCTCCCATAAAACGTCTGACCAAAGGATATATTTAACATTACTTACGAATCTCAACTAAAATCTCATTTTCCCTCTTATTTTATCTGTGTTAACATGTACAGTGATGCTAAAAGTTTGGAAAAGAACAGGAGATAGCATCTGTCTTCATTTAACAGACAGAATAACTAGAAATAAAATGATCACTTCTGAAGCAGTGATCGAATGTGTATAAATGAATCTGAATAAAACAGAGCATTTTACATTACTTACTACTTTCAGCTTTGTGCCTGATAGCACTTTATTAAAATGAGTTTGAAGATTTTAATTCTCTAATGGGAATTTCAAATCAAACACATCTACTGCAGTAAGCAATGTGCAGTGTACAAATGTCTCTCAGGCAGGTTCATTTCTTGGGATTACTGGGCCATACAGAGTTCTATTTTCAGGTTTTTAAGGACCCCCCTGTACCCTTCCACAATGGCAGTACTAATTTACATTCTCCCTAGCAGTGCACGAGGCTCCCCTTTTCCATCCAACCTTGCCAACACCTGTTAGCCATTGTTTTTTGAGAGTAGCCATTCTGACTGGGGTTATTGGTACCTCACTGTGGTTTTGATGTGCATTTTCCTCATGCTAAAATACGGTGAGCATTTTTTCATATGCTTTTTACCCATTTTTATGTCTTCCTTTGAGGGTTGTACATTCAGACCTAGAAGTTATAATACTAAGTGAAATAAGCCAGGCTATGAAAGGTGAATACTTACGGTTCTGCTTAACATACACCAAATGTTTTCGCTGCCTGTCAGGAACTGAAGATTCAGTGGCATGATATAAAGAGAGTAATGGTAGACACCCACAGCTGGGTGGAGTTGGAGAATGGTTTGGGAGAAAATGATTAACAGACACAAGAAGGCATGCAAGCAAGAGAAATTTTTTATGGAATGGTGTACCGCAAAAGAGTAGAAAATGTCCTTGCCAATCTGGTATATACCTACTAAAACAACGAGTGAAACGAATTTCAAATGTGTACAGTGCAACATACTGTTTAGTCTTGAAGATGAGGAATATGTTTTTATTCTTGACTTTGTTACTATACACTTATGTATGCTTTGAAAAACCATACTGGGGCTGCCAGGTGGCATGGTGGTTGAGGTGCTGGACTCCCACATGGCCAACCACGATTCGAGTCTTGTACCTAGCAACTCGTTCTCTCTCTCTCTCTCTCTCTCTTTTCCTCTCTCTCCTTCTCTCATCAAATTAAAAAATATTAAATAAAATTAAATACAAAAAAGTTTTAAAAACCATACTGTAGTCCACAGCATTATACAATTATATGTAAATCAGAAGTATAGTAGAAAAAGAGAAAGATAAGAATTCCAAATTCCAATCAGTTCATAAGTGATAAAGTGTGGGTAAAAACATTTTGTGCATTACATTATTAATTACGATTAAAGTACTTAATTTGTAAGAAATAGATTTATGTTATTAATTTCCAAATACTTTATAAAAATAATAAAACACCTGCTGTGCATTGGTGAGAAAATGAAAAACCTACCCAGCCTTCTCTTTCTCCATTTAGTACATGATGCTCTTCATAATAATTTGTCTCTCTTTTTTTTGTTTTTTGGAAAAAAATTCATAATCAGGAATAGTACAGACAGATGTAGGCAAATTACCCTCTCCCTGCTACCTAGTGAGCACTGTTCATGTGGCCCAACTTCTCCCTCGGGCTTTTATTTACAAAAAATAAACAGACAATTAAAAATAAAAGCTGAAGTTTATGTTTTTGGGTCATTAGAAAAGTCATGCCACAGTTTTGCTTAGAAAAACACAGAAAACCACATCATGATTTTTCCGACACAGATCCATGCTTCACCCTCCCTCCCCAGAGATGACAACATAATTGATCTGTGTAAATTTTCCAGAATTAAAAAAAAAAATTATCTAGCTATTGCTTTTTTCATAACAAATACATAACATAATGAGTCATTTAGCATTATGGAAATGTAAGGCCAGCTGGTGGTGTGGTGGTTAAGGTGTTAGACTCCGATGTATTTGACTATGACTCAAGTCCCACACCCCTGGTAGCTTGAAAATCATGCTGGGCACATGTGTGTGTGTGCCCCAAATTCTGAGAGGAGAACGGAGGAGAAGGGATTGCAGTGTGTTCATGCCCTAGCAGTGATTTCTCACTTTCCCTCTCTCTGCCTCTCTCAAGTGAGTGCACATGCCCTATAGCAAACACCTAAAAAAATGTAAAAAAGTATGGAAATATTACACTGCATTATATCTCATGCTTTATTTTGTATTTCTGTTTATAACTCCATATGGTTTTGAGATTTCATTATATGGGTACATCAAGAGCTAATTCATCCTTTATGACTGCTTAATTCTCTTGACTGCTAATTTTAACTACTTAATTCTTTTTAATTCTTCTGCACGATGAAACCACACTATTCTCATCTCTCTCCCGTTGGTGGACATTTAGGCTTCTTCTAGCTTTGTTCTCAGTTACAGTGTTTATTCTGGGGCGGAGGCTTAGTCACATGACTGAGGGGCGAGCGTGAGTCTGCAGCTCCCTGACTCTGAGTGAGGCTGAGTATCTCCTGGCGTGGTGGTTGCACACAGCACTCTGGTACGAGCCACGGATGCGCGGTGACATGCACACGGCATGTGTGGTGTATGTCAGCGAGCTGCCTGCCTGCCGCAGATGCTATTTCCCTACTCTAAAGTCATCTCATGTTTCCTCTAAAATCTTTGGGTTTCAAGGCATCGGGAATATTATTACATACATGAGCAATTAGTATGATTTTGTCATTTTAGTCAGATATTCAGTGATCCTACTCTGTATATTTGCTATTCTTCATGCCCTCCTGATTTCTTTTTCTTCTTTTTTTTTTAAGAGGTTTTTGCCTTAAGGTGTGTACTCACTGAAGAGAGAGAGACAGAGACCATGAGAGGAAACGTAGTCATCCGGGGATGACTACACAACAATCCCTTCTCCTCCATTCTCCTCCTGGGATCTTGGGCACGCAGCCACATGCACCTGGCAGGATTCTTCTTTAATTTTTTTTTAAATAGGATATATTTTAAAAGATAATGCCAGCTAACTACTCACTGAAAAGAAAAGTTAACTTCATCAATATTTACAGATATTAAGCCACTGGATCTGGAACTCGAACTGTGGTTGCTTTGTGGGAAATCCAACAGTGTAACCACTGTGACAGCTGCTGGCCCCGTGCCCTCCCGGTTTCTGAAAAACTGTGTCAGTCAGACATTGTTTTAGTCACTTAGTTCTCATGATAGGTTGTTCTATTTCTGATTTGTTTTGATTATCTCCGAATCTTTATTTTTACAAATAACTCTATAATCACTTTGACTCTATCATAAATAAGCTATTTGGGTATGCTGACTAGAAACACATTGATAGATAACATGGAGAAAATTGTGCCTTTTAAGGTAGCGATTCTTTTCTTTCACAATTAGAAGTATATTTCAGTATATTTTCATGTAGTCTTTTATCCCTTAAATAGAGTTTGTAGTTTTTCTCATCAATTTCTTACACATCTCTATCTTATGTTTTCTACATTTTTTGTAATCTTTGTTTCTATGATGAGTGCTATGTTTCTATTACATTTTAATCAGTTTACTGGAATACTGACTCTTGAGTTTCTTATGTTGATCTTGTATCTAGAAATCCTACTGACTTTTAGGAACCAGCAGTTAGCGTAATGGTTATGCTGCTGGACTCCCACGTAGTTGACCACGGTTCGCGTCCTGGACCTGGTGGCTTAAAACTCACGCCGGGCGCGTGTGCGTGCGTGCCCAAGATCCCGAGAGGAGAATGGAGGAGAGGGGATTGCGGCATGACCATCCCCTCTCGGGGGGGGTGATTTCTCGCTTTCTGCGCGCTCTGTCTGGCGAGCGCACGCGCCCTATAGCGAAAAAAAACTCTCAAAAAAAAGAAAGAAATCCTACTGACTTTTCTTATTAGTCCTACTAATTTTCCTGTGGAAACTCTTTCTATTTTCTAATGTAAATAATCAGAATTATCTTTTTCCCCCGTTTCTCTTAATGCCTGTTATTTCTTCTTTCTTTATCGCATTGGTTAGCATTGCCAGTGACATGTTGAAAACTGGTGGCAGAGTGGATCTTGTCCTCTTTTTTAATTGATGATGCTACCTCCAAATATTAGCCAGAATATAGAGTGTTTGCTGAGAGTTTAGGTAGATAACCTTTGCTAAGTGTTTTCAGTCATGGATGGGTGCTGAATTTTATCTGAAGTATTTCTTTATCTGTTAGAATAATTGGGACCAAGAGAAGGCACAATGATTACATGGCTGGACTCTCACGGAGTTGAATGCAGTTTGAGTGCTGGACCAGCGGCTTAAAACTCATGCCAGGTGCATGTGTGTGTGTGCCCAAAATCCCAAGAGGAGCATGAAGGAGAGGGATTGAGATGCGGCTATCCCCCACAGGGGGTGGTTTCTTGCTTTCTCTCTCTCTTTTCATGTCTCCAGTGAGCACACATGCCCGATAGCAAAAATCTCTCTCTCTAAGAAGAAAAAATAAAAAAGAACAACAATAGCAATTTTTTTCCTTTTCTTTGGTCGTTTGGCAAACTGCATTGTTGTATAGTTTTTAATGTTGAGAGTCATTCTTCTTCTGTAGCGTAAAGCCTATTTGGTCATGATGTATTAGAATCTGTTTTGTAGTTCTTGTTGAGAATATTTGAATTCCTTTTCACTTGTGAGTGAGGTTATTATTATTATATTTTTATTTATACAACTTTTGCTGTCAGTTTACAGGAAAGAGTAAATTGGCAAATTTTATCTGTTTTTCTCCTCTCTGAAAGAGTTTATACTAAATTAAGGTGATATATTGCTTTAGGTCTTTAATGAAATCTCCCTAAAACCTTCTGGGTAATTGGAAAAGAGGACGGATATTATTTTTTACTTATTAATTATTTTCAAGTTTATATGATTAGTCAGATTAATATGACTTTTTTGAGTCATGTTTATTTTCCAGAAAGTTGTCTACTTTAAGATTTTTAATTTCTTCATCAACTGAAGTATAATTTTATTTGATAATCTTTCAATCTCAGTTATAAATGCTATTTAACAACTTTTACATTTCTGATACTGCTTTTTTGTATATTTCTCCCAATATCATTAAATCTTGCTTGAAATCTGCCTGTAAGAACATTTTATCTTCTAGTCAGCCAATGGCATGGTCATTAAGATGGCTGGATCCCATATGACCCAATATGCAGTTTGAGTCTGGGACCCAAAGGTGTGAAAAACACTCTGGGCATGTGTGCATGCATGCACAAAATCCTAAGAGGCAAACAGAAGAGAAGAGATTACGGCACGGTCATACCCGTATGGTGTGCTCGCTCTCTCTCTCTCTCTCTCTCTCTCTCTGTGTCATTCTCTCTCTCTCTAGGGAGCTCACATGCCCTGAAGCCCCTCCCCCCCAAAAAAAAGAGAAAGAAGGAAAAATAAACTGAAAAAGAATATTCTGTTTTCCAAATCAATTTTTTTGTTTGTAATTTCTCATGTTTATGTTATTATCATTTTGCTTTACCAATTTCTACAGTTTTATTATATCCTTCTCTCTGCTTTCTTTGACTTTTTCTTTTTAAATGTTTGAGTTAAACATTTATTTGGTATTTTCAATTTTTTTCCCTTGATCTGAAAGTATCTCCTCAGAACATCCTAATGCATTCCAGAAGTTTTATATGCAGTGCTTTCTTTGTTGTTTAGTTCTAAATATTTTGTCTTTATGTTGTTTCAGAGATAAAATAACAAGCAGTTTGACAGAAAAATTAATTTGACATACCATGTTTTTCCCTCCTTTATCCAAACTGGGGAATTTTTTTTTTCATCAAATAATGAGATTTCTTTGATTCTTATGAATATAGCATGAGTGACTTCTATTTCTGTGTAGATGTATTTAAATTATGACGCTTATTACCATGACAACCCATACTACACAGTTTAGGAAATATCTGAGACAAAACCTGCTTTCTAAATAATTCTCCTTCTGCTTCATTTCCTTACCAAAACACCCATATGTATAATGATTTCCTAAAGAGCTAAAGAGCTTTCCTCTGTAATTGTGCATTTGTTTCTCATTATTTTGTGAGATCATTCCTATTGTCAAATAGAAGAATCTAGAGGAATAAAAGGTAATATGCAGAACATTATGCACATCATAATACTCAAAAATAATGTCAAATTACCACATAATAAATGCAAAATAGTGCTTTAAATATTGCCATTCTTTTTATAGAAATTACCATGCACTATGGACAAAATAGTGGTTATATTTAAATATTAATCATAATAGTAGTGATAAATTGCTTCAAGAATAGTGCAGCTTATTGAACCAATAAAAAGCTGTGTTCTTTTGCCTTAAGTACATGATTTCAGGCAATGGGGGGAGGTAGATTTATCAGATCTATGAGAAGATGACATTTTCAGTATCAAACCATAGGTTTTTTTCCTTGTTGATAATTATTATTACGTTATTGGCAAATAATATTCAAGAGCCAAATAGTTTCAATAAAATGTAAAAGCAAACCAGTGATTTATAAGGCTAGTAAAAAGCTGCTAGCGTTCCATTTGTCTTGCTCTTTCTTAAGCCAAGAGAGTCAAGCTTGTAGATTTGATGCGAAGGATGGAGTCCATGCGCTCATGTGGCCATGCTGCTCTCCCGTTTCATCGCTAAGGAGAGAGTCATCTGACCTCTTTTTAAGCTCCTGCTGACGTGCCCTGCTCACGAGGGCTAACCACGCCCGTGTTTCTGATGCCTCTGTGCCTGTCAGAATCGGTGCTGCAGCACCGTTCAGGAAGGAGAGCAGAATGTCCCAGTCTGGCCCTGGTGACCCTGTCTCCCCCTGAAAAACACACCAGGAAGGAAATGTCAGTACCACTACATAAACAGTGTTTGCTTTTTTCAGATATAATTTTCTAATTGAGGAGGATGTGCTTTTCAACTAAAGGACAATTTTATTTTTTTCAGCATCATGCTGTGAGCTCTTCTCTCCTCACATATGGGCTTACTGAAAGTACATTTTCAAAGCCTGGCTTCTCATACGCACAGGTGTGGTACGTGGTGAAGGAGCAATTATTGTGCTTATCGTCTATTGAAAGGGACCTGTGAATGAACTGGGCTTGAAGGTGGAAATTGCAGTTTCTGTTGGCACTAGCCATGATGGGGTGTTGTCTCCCTCTCGTAGATAAAGTAGCGTGCAGAAAGTGCATAAATGATCACGCCACACAACTGACAAGTGATGGAGCCGGGGTATGAACCCCCACGGTGCCTGAAGGCTTCCCTGAGTCTTTCCTAAATTGCCTCCCACATTAAAGACCATAACAAGAGTGAGGAAAAAGTGTGTAAAAACTAACGTTTGAAAAAATTAACCTTTAAAATAGGCATTGTCTTTATTTCTGATGAAATCATTATTAGACTTCAATGCATACGTATGAACAGAGATGTGCCCGAGGGCTGGGCTGCTCACAGTGCCTTTGTAACTGGCTCTCTCATCTGCTTCCTCAGACTCACTGCAAGCGTCTGCAAGTGTCAGGCAGGCCTTCGCAGGGGAGAGACAGACACCTGTGTGGTACAGACAGGATCCAGCCAACCACACAGCCTTGGGCTGGGTCATCCTAGACCTGCCAGTGCCTGCCAGGGGCTCAGGTTGACACAGACTGGTGAGCAATAATCCATACTTGCTGCTTTAAGTCACTGAGTTTTGGAGTGCTCAGTTATCCAGCAACATCTGCTTGCTCCAAGACACCTAAGTAATTTAATTTTTATAACTGCTACTTAGAACCACAAATATTGACTTCTTATCTGTGAAGGTGATTGTCAGAACGACAGCCCTTCATTCCTGTGATTGTCAAATTCTTTAGTCTGTCATCTTTGGTGCCAAAAAATTCCAACCTTCAAGTAATAAAGGCTTGTATTTCTCAATAGTTACATTAAATTGCAGAGATATCCAGAAAATTCTTAAAACTCTTGGTAGTGGGGACCAGCAGATGGCGTAATGGCTACATCTCTGGACTCCCATATGGTTGGTTGCAGTTCGAGTCCTGGACAGTGGCTTAAAGCTCACACTGAACACGTGTACATGCTTGCCCAAGATCCTGAGAGGAGAATGGAGGAGAAGGGACTGCAGTGTGGTCATCTCCCCTGGGGAGTGATTTCTTATTTTCTGTCTGTTGAGCATAGGAGCTCTGTAGCAAAAATCTCTCTTAGAATACCAGTAGCAATAAATACTTGTTTGCCAGAAAGTCTGAGAAAGAAAGAACTGGGGAGAAAGAGGTCGAGGATACACAGTAGCAGATATGGAGGAGGGGAAGAGTAGATAGACTGAATCTACAACATGAGGACTTCAGTCAGTCAGAGTGTTTTGTATTTAGGATTTTTGTTAAATGGGTAGATTATAGCTGGCTTTTGTGACAGGGCTGAAAAATGGGAAATTATGTGAAATGATGGGTATGTTAATTTCTTCCACTATAGTAACCATTTTACTATTGGATTGTTGGAAGAATCATGATATATTTTCAATGCAAAAATGCATCGTGACTTTTTTCATGACCCAATATGTGTGTGTTTGTGTGTATACATGTATCTCTTATAACATCATGCTGTATATCATAAATATGCACAACAAATTTTTTTAATAAAAGAGCATTTGGGTTGAAAGAAAATTGCTATGAAGGGAAAAAAAGAAACCCTATTAAGTAAAACATGATAAGTTAAAAATGGAACAGCACTTCTTATTGCAGCCCTTAACTAGTGATTGAAACGATGTGCAACTCTCGTTTATGTATGTGTATGTATGTCCAAGTACACGGCTGTTAATTTACGAATACGGTAATTTTATCTTTAGCTGAGTTTAATTTTTTGAAGGGTAATAGGAAGCAAAAGATCTGGATTTCTATTCTGAGCCTACCACTTAACATTAATGGAATCTTTAGTAAAACATTTATATCTTGTGAATCTTAATTTTCTCAATCCTTAAAATTGTGATGATCACAACCCATCTGCCTGCAGATGGAGGTTTAACCTACATTTCTCTTCAGCCTGTTTTTTATTTCAAGACCTATGAATTCCTAGTTGGGGTAACTTTGAAAACGTCAGTCACACCAGATACCTGCTGCTCTCGAAGTATATTTTGAATATATGACAACATTTCATAGTTCCACAATTTGTAGTAACCAAGACACAGTCATATATCTGACTGGAGTAGCTTTATTTAATTTTTATTAAAAATTTCACCTTTTATTGGTATTTCACTCCAAACTACAATATTTGGATCTATTTATTAAAATACGTGTTGGCTCAAGGTCAGAGACTAAGTCGGAAGAATAAAGGTCAGTTATAATGGTCTGATTGGTACGAGGTTTGGAATAATCATGCCATGCATAGTGATGTCAGTGGCCTTTTTCTAGAATCGAATACCAGATACCTCACTGATTTAATTCCTTCATTCTGTCCTCCCTTGCCCTCCATTCCCTTTTCCCCCTTTTTGCTTGCCGATGCATTTCTCCACCTAAGTCTTACGTCAGAATCGTGAAAGGAATGAGGCAAATGGTGTCAGGACAGTGCTTCCTGGAGTACTCTGAAAATTGGACACAAAATGTTTATACATTGAAAATCCAAGAAAGGGACTTTGTATTCCATAGAACTTGTGCATTTTTTTTGTGCAAAGTGCAATACACTGAGAAGTGTTGGACTTAAATAATATCTAGATTTAGTGAAGCATAGAACTGAGGAAACGCTTGAGAAACGTCAGAGCCAATTGTGAAACATGAAGGTTTGTGGGGCCTTCACAGGGGACTTCTTCAGGCAGAGAGGCATGCAGGTCAGTCAGTCCCCTCATCCGGCGAGGTGTGTGCCGAGACCCGGTGGGTGCCTGAGCCACAGCTAGTACTGACCCTGTGCACACTGTGTTTTTCCTACATGTGCACACCCGTGATAAAGTTTAATTGAAAATGTAGGCACAGTGAGAGATGAGTAATAGCAAATAATGAAATGGAACAGTTACAACAGTAAGCTGTAACTAGACGGATGAGAATGCAGTTTCTCCAGACTACCTCGCTGCACTGTTCTCACTCTTCGTCTTGTGATGCCATGAGATGATAAAAGGGCAATGTGATGAGACGCAGGGAAATGAAGGACCCCCAATGCCTCGACAAAGCCTTATGTACTGCCTTTCTCACAGTACACCAAAGAGCTGCCTGCTTGGGTGGACCTGGATCAGAGAGCCAAGACTGCCATGGTGGTGGTTTTCAACCACAGTTGATCTCATGGATCCGAAACCGTGGAGAGTGGAAGTGGTAGATCAGTGTCACTAGAACTGCAGGTGGCCTTTTCCAGCTCCTTGCTCCTCAAATGGATCGACCGCTGCTTGAGGATAGGTTCCCTGTCTTCAGCTCCCACTTACCCACAGACCAGGGAGGCCTTACCATACTATTTAGTTGGCAGAGCAAGGTAATGAGATACTATGCATAGGCATATCCTTCATTTTGAAAAACGTTTATTTTGAGCCCCTCATGCCCTCTCAGTGACAAAAGTCGGCACAACTCCCTATAGCACTCTTACTACACGGGCCTCATGTCAGGAAGAGGCAAAATCAGCCCAGATACATTTCTACAGCTGGGAAGAGCTAGATGTTCCAAGACTGCTCCTGAATGCCAACTGAAGAGCATAGGCGAGGAAATTTGGGGAAAAAAAAGAGAGGTAAGACATTTGTGGGACACAGATATGGTGTATTATTTGTTAATGAGGACATGTATAGTATTCTCAACTGGGCTGGACTGAGGTGTATATCATTCTGGGTAAGGTCTCCTTACAATCTAAATGATGTATAGAGATTAAATGTATAAATAATAATAAAATTTTTTTTGAGAGGTTTTTTGCTGTAGGGTGCGTGCGTTCGCCAGACAGACAGAGAGAGACATAGAGACAGAAAGCGAGAAATCACCCCCCAGGGGGGATGGTCACGCCGCAATCCCTTCTCCTCCATTCTCCTCTCGGGATCTTGGGCACGCACGCACACGCGCCCGGCGTGAGTTGTAAGCCACCGGGTCCGAGACGCGAACCACGGTCGACTACGTGGGAGTCCAGCGACATAGCCATTACGCTAACTGCTGGTTCCCAATAAAATTTTTTTAAATGTCAACTGACTTTAGTAACCCATCCCGAAGGCCAGCTAATGGCTTTATCAGGTTTTCACCATGAAGAAGTTCCCTCTCTGCAAATGTAGCTTCATTGCTTTCAGCCATAATGGGTGACCTCTGGATTAGCTTTTCCCAAACTTGAATTGCATCAAATTCAGTGAATCCTTGAATCTTCATAGAACTGGTAGGACAAGAATTCATGGTGAATTTCAAAGGCTGAACACGGATCACTCTCTAAATTCTCAGACCCGAGATCCAGGTTAGTTCCCCTCTTCCAGGGGCTGCACCCTAGCAAGTCCAGAGAAAGGCTAGAACTTCATGGAAAGCCAGGGTTTCTGCCCGTGCGGCAGGCGCTGACCACGCACACCTGCCATGGCTGGCTTCCTTTTGCAGAGTGCCATGTGACTCCTAGAACTTGCCCATTCACACACAGGGAAAGCCCTTTACTCTTGCTTCTTTTCTTTTTCTTTTTTTCTTTTTTTGAGAGATATTTGCTATAGGGTATGCATGCTCACTAGAGAGACAGAAAGCAAGAAAACACCCCCCAGTGGGGATGCCACACCTCAATCCCTTCTGCTCTATTCTCCTCTCTCAGGATCTTGGGCATGCACACACACATGCACATACCCAGCGTGAATTTTAAGTTGCCGGGTCTGGACTCAAACCACGGTTGACTATGTGGGACTCTAGCAACAAACCATTATGCTATCTGCTGGTCCCCTTCCCTTGAATATTAATCACATCTCTCTTTCAAAGACCTCAGGAAGCCTCCCACCCAACCTGCCTGGGATCCTGTCTGTGTCACTTTCTTTCTGAAAAACTGCTTACCAGGGCACCAGTAGTTGGCGTAATGGCTATGTCGCTGGACTCCCATGTAGTTGACCACGGTTCGTGTCCCAGACCCAGTGGCTTAAGACTCACGCTGGACACGTGTTCATGCGTGCCCAAGATCCCAAGAGGAGAATGGAGGAGAAAGGATTGTGGCATGGCCATCCCCCCTGGGGGTGATTTCTCATTTTCTGTCTCTCTGTCTGTGGCAAGCGCACGCACCCTATAGCAAAAAAAAAAAACTCTAAAAAAAAAAAAAAAAAAAAAAAACTGCCTACCAAACCAGACCCACATAATTGGCTTTCATACCTTTTGAGCTTCTCTGTTTTGCCCTGTGCATTCCCTTACTGACCCTGGCCATTTTCCCCGATTCATCATCTTCCCTGTGCGCCTCAAGTCTGTTAAAAACCAAAACATAAGCAGTAAATATGTGCGCCTCAGAGCTCACTCTCCTTTCAAGAGCCTGTCCCCCGCTCTGATGTCATGGGCGCTTATGTAGCAGTGAGGTTTCCCGAGCATCACTAGGTCAGCCCGATTCCAAGTCCTGAACCCTGTAGAGAGCTCTGTCCCACAGTCCCCTACAGACTGACACAGATAGAAAGCAAAGGAGGGGGACCTTCTTGACATAAGACTGAAGCAAATAGTTCCTTGAAAAGACAAATAGGCTACAGATTTCCAGCGTCTTCATCTAAGTTTTCATATTTTCTACATCATTTTACAAAAGACAGTTCAAATATAATGACACGGACCCTAGTTTATAAGTATACGGAGGGAACTGCTTCCTGTTATTATCTGGCTTGTAAAACAATATTGTTGGTTAAGTCACAGTGTATCTGGGTTGATTCCATGTGTTGCCGCTGTTCGATATTTTTTTTAAAAAAATTTCATGCCTGGTGGGCTTCTTTTGTTCATGGAGAAATCCATCACTCCCTCAGTAACAGTGTGCTTCAACAAAGAGGTGCCTCCCTCTAGTTCATCCCCCTGACTCGGTCATCCATATAAACTGGAGACAAGAAGTTTTAGGGAGTGGCCAGATCTGGGCAGGGCGCTAGTGACCTTTAAAGGCGATACAGTCTTTGTGTTGATGCTGCAGAGCAAGCAAAAGCTCTACCAAAGACATAATCCGCTGTTGCACTGCAGGGCAGTGTGATTTAAAGGAAGCTGGGTGTCAGTCAGAGAAGGCCAGGGGAGACTTCTGTAGAACCACAGGATGCAAGATGCTCCACATCTGCAGACGACAGTAGAAGATACCTGACTTTACCTTCCGTTTCTCCCTCCCCCGCTGCTCTATAAAAGAATAAACCTGGGAATGGCTCAGAGCCACGACAATTCCCAGCAGAGATGCCCAGACCACCTGATCCCCACTTTTCTCTATTCATATGTGTCTGTCTGTTCTTTCTGCATCCACCGCCACTCCTACTCTAGACTGACATCCACGCCTTGCAGGCTGAAGCAAGAAATCACTTCTCTTTATGTTTGATAGAGGGAATAACATTCTTGATCTGCAGCATCTCCAACAAATGGAGCTCTGCTTTTCAGCTTCGGTCGTTGGTTGCCAAAAGTGTAAGCAGATGTGGGGAGGAGGAGACGTGCACATCACAGTGGGATAAATACTGCTGAATTATAGTCAACTTCTTGGGGAGTCAATTTTCGTCTCTTAAAGTCTGGGCTACTCAAGCATTGTGTTTATAATTTGCATCTTGTTATAACCAGGGTCAACCATACTAAGGTTCACTATTCTAACACCATCTTTTACTTGAGAGTGCCAAGATAAATGTGCATTTAAGTGCTTCTCATTTAACAAACATCTAACTAGTAATCTCTATCCCTTTACATAGTTGATCCAAGTAAGCATACCTTTTTAAACTATTTTATTGAGGTCTACCATAGCTAAAGTGTGCATGTTATGTATAAAGTTCAATGGATTTTTGCCCATGAAACATGACCACGTAACCTCTACACAGATAAAGATGTAGAATATATCCACACTGCAGAAGCTCCTCCACGTAAGTCTTAAATGTCTTTCTTATGCTCAATGTTAAGTATGTGAGATGCATCTACAATCTTGAATGCAGTAGTAATTCATTCTTATTTTATTCCTGTGTAGTATTCCTTTGTGAAAATATGTATGAATCTAACACTCCACTATTTAGTTATTTGTCTACTACTGGTGTGCTCTTGAGTAATTTCTAGTACCTTTTTAAGTGAAGCAGCCCTGCACACGCTTCCTCCCCCTGTGTCCTAGTGGACACATGAACTCAGCCGCTTCTATTCATGCCCTGCAGTGGGGTTCTGAGTCACTCAGTGCTCCTGTGTTCAGCTTGGATGGACGAAGTGAAACCACCTCCTGGATTTAAAGGGTACCGCCGGTCAGATATGAGCATTCCCGTTGCTCCATGTTCCGCACAAGCAGTTTTGTGTCTGGCTTTCGTCCCTCCTGCTAACGTGGATCCATGCTTCTGCCTGCTCTTTGCAACCTCCTCTTCAGTAACTGCACAGCACCGAGTGAATAGGGTTGTCGTGTTTACCTAGTCTACTATTCTTAGGAAACAAGGATTGTTTCAGACCTGCTTTTTAGAAAGCAGGTGTGAATGAACGTTAAATACTATTTATGGTTTTTAAAGAGTAAGTTGTGTAGGCTGACCTGATTCGTATTTCTAAAGCTGCTCTTGGTAAAACAGTGTATATATATTTGGTCTTCGGAGAAGTCATGACACAATTTTGCATAAAAAAAATAATGTCATGACTTTTCTGGTGACCCAATATATCACTATTACAAATACATCCGATAAAACGTAAGGACAGAGAAATAAGGACATGCGTTTGTTAAAAGCACGTAGGCTTCTAAGCTGAGGGCTGTAGCTTTTACCCACACCAAGGCTGTAAGCGACACTACAGTGTGCGTCCTCTTACTACTACAGTTACTGGTGAAATGCCCGTCTCACTCCCTGGCAGGAAGTTACTGGGTGATCATGGTCCTCACTTCTTGGCATCTACCGACAAAGAGTTGAAGACAGACACCGGCCTGTAGGCAGATCGTATAGAAAGTGTTGTATTTGGCAGAGCAAAGTTAAGTGCTCTCAAGGAAGGAGACCGGGCTGAAGACAGACCAGCCCTGGGCTCACGGGGATGGGTTTCTTCTGTGACGTTTCTGGGTCCCCTCTTCTGCTCCCTCTCCTGGGCGACCCCTCCCTTTTCATCACAGAATCACCTTTTTAAATTTTTTTTGGAGAGGTTTTCGCTATAGGGCACGTGCGCTCGCCAGACAGAGAGAGAGAGACAGAGAGACAGAAAGTGAGAAATCACCCTCCAGGGGGGGATGGTCACAACGCAATCCCTTCTCCTCCATTCTCCTCTCTGGATCTTGGGCATGCACGCACATGCACCCAGCGTGAGTTTTAAGCCACCGGGTCCGGGATGCGAACTGCGGTCAACTCCGTGGGAGTCCGGCGACATAGCCATTACGCTAACTGCTGGTTCCCCATCACAGAATCACCTTTGACTGACAGCCAGGGGCTGGCATCACCTACACACTTCTGCACATGCGTTTTCCCAGAATGCATCATGAAATCCTACTGGCACTTGGAGGGGAGAAGGGAAGGAGTTTCCAAACTGCTGCGTCAGTGCAAGGAGCTTCAGGACAGGCCACAGGGCTAGTGCGCATCTCAGCCTAGAAGCAAGTTGGGCGGGTTAGCCTTGAGGCAAGGTCAGCAGGGGTTTGGCCCTGAGGCACAGCAGGGACTTCTCTGAGGGTGGAGATACCCTCTCTATCCAGAAAGACTACGGGCCAGACCTGTCAGGGCAGGACTTTCTGTCTGGGAACCAGACTGCCCTGCCTCACCACGCTCATGTCTAACTGCTACCTCACAGGGACATGTCCTTTCCTGGCTTCTGAAGTCAGTACTAAGTATCTTAGATCTGTGATTAGCAGTTGGGAGCTGTTTGCCTGCCCCTGCTTTCCAGGCCCTGCAAGCACAAAACTTCCTGATGTGTGTCCCTAGGCACCTAGCTTCACTGTTCTCTGCATTTTCTGCACGTATTTCTGCAAAATGGGAATGACGATGGTGTTTATCTCATGGAGTGCCTGGTAAGGTTCAGTGAGCCGAGGCACTTAAAGTGCTTAAAAGAGTTCCTGGTACACGGTGTTGATAACATTAGCTCTGGTTTTCATTCTCATCCCAGGATTTTCGTATGTATCCAGGCTAATTAACTACAGTCTTCATCTCCAGGGGTCCCGGATTTTGCACTTCCTAATTTATATTGAGGGTCTTTAAAATGTTCATGGATAATCCATATTATGAGAAATTGTAGATTGTGGATTTTAAAAATTCCTTACACTGAAAAAGATTTAATTCCATTTTCCATGAACTTCGTGAAGTCCCCTCATACTTCCAGTGGGAAAAAGTACAAAGGACTCCGCTTAGGGGTGGAGTGCAAGACAGCCGGAGAGGGGCAGCCAGAGCTGCCATGGCCGTTTCCGGCCCCTGGCTCCACTTTTCACAGCTGCAAACACTGTGTTTCCCGCGTCTCTGCAGAAAGCAGTAAACCTCAGATCTTTTCTTCAGTCAAGTTGTGAAGGGAGGAGCCCCCAAAGGTATGAAGTCCTGGCATCTCAGCTCTCTCCCCCAAGCACCCTTTGGGCCAGAGAAAACTGGGAGGTTCAGAAGCATGAAGGAACTAGGACAGGGCGTTTAAAGGCAGACTCCCCGTACGAGGAACACATCAGCGTACAACAGTAAAGCTGGTGAGGGCCATCCTACACCCAGCATCCCAGGGCCTCTCCCGACCCCCTGGGTAAGTCCCACTGACCCCACGGAAGTGAATGTGGACAAGACAGCTCACCTCTGGAATGTATTTATGTCTCATCCTCACCCAAGCTGGGGCCCTGAGAACCTATGGTCAGCTCAAAAGACTGGTTCAGTTCTATCTCAATCTAAGGTGTTCATGCCAGGCAGGAACAAGCTCTTTCTTATACCAACTAAATACTTAGGAAACTGTCTGGGGAATCTCTGTGCCTCAGGATGACTGAGATTTAAACACGGCTGTATCTACCACTAGATCTCCCCGCTGAGACAATGAGTTTATCACAGGGTTCCAAGGTAGAAGCTAATTCAGACCCATTCCTCATCCTATACCTTCACATGCAGAAGACAGAATCAAACTGGACAGATGGCTTGGCATTTGGTATTGTGCCAGATATAAAAAATGCTGTACTTTACTATCTTACTGATAAGCTGGTGTAAGTTAGACAGTCGTGTTACCTCTCAGGGAAACTCTGGAGTCCTCAGGGAGAACGGGAGCTGGAGCAGACCGTTGATGAAGGGGCCATCCTTGCCTGTCAGCCAAAGCCCGGCTGATCAGACGACCTCGTTCTGCTAGCCAGGTGTTGTGTGTTGAGTTTGTTAAATACAAAATTTTAGACAAACCAAAATGTAACAGTTTATTTAAATAAAGGGCAGTTGATTTAAATTGTGCCGTCTCCCAAAGCATGCCTTTCGAGAGACGCTGGCTAGCCACGAGGTAACAGGGTATGTAAGTTGGCTGAAAGGGAAAGTGCCGAGTGCAGGAAAGGAAGTGGACAAAAACAGCAGTGAGGTAGAGAAGTCGTTGTTTTGCTTACACCTGGAGCTAGTCTGCATGGACAGCTGGAAAGACGGACAGCTGGAAAGACGGGCTTTCTGTGATTGGCCAAGTGTGGCTGGTGTGATGGGCTGTCATTCAGTGACCAGCTCAAGAAAAAAAGCCTAATGTGTAGGATTTCGGTTTATCTATAGGGATTCAAGTGTGGGAGTACAACAGCCACTTTAGGACGAAATAGTTTAGTTTAACAAGTTAAATGCCCGATGGGCGTAACAGGTCCGATATCGATACCAGGATGACAGCAGTGCCAGCTGCCATGTAGCGTGGCCACTTTGCAGAGAGCCCTGAGGACTGGCCTCGGAGGTGCTGGTGCATAGCAGGCCTGTACTTGACGTAGTGGGGAATTATCACTGATTGTCTTAAATGAACACTATGTATGTCAGCACTTGCAGATGCAGTCCTTAAAATGTTCTAAACTTGTATTTTATGATTTTTCCCCTGACAATGGATTTTCATTCCTTACCATCTTTTTTTAAAGCTTCTGTATTTTGTAATTAAATATGTTAAAAATCTAGTGCTATGAAATGTGAAAAACTATCATTCAAGAGGAGTGTGCGTTCAGCTATGTGCATGCTACTCTAAATTACTGGCTAATAACTGACTTTCTTGATCAAAACCAGGGCCCTTCAGTGCTGTCCACGCAGCATGTGTCCCTTGTGGTGCGACCACGTCCCACCAGATGTCTCTCTCTCCCTGTGTCTCTAGCAAGCACAGAGTCTCTCTGACGATTATAAAAGGATAGAGTATCACATATTACTATATATTACGACATTATAATGCTGTCTCTATATAATACATACATAACTGATATTATGTCTGATATAAAAAGTGCTATACTGTGCTCTACTATCTAACAAGCTGTATTAGTATGTATGTATGTATGATTTTTTTTTGAGAGGTTTTTGCTATAGTGCCCATGCACATGCCAGAGAGACAGAAAGCAAGAAATCACCCCCCTAGGAGGGATAGCCAATCTGTAATCCCTTCTCCTCCATTCTCCTGTCGGGATCTTGGGCACGCATGCACACACGCCCCATGTGAGTTTAAGCCGCCAGGTCCGGGACTCGAACTTTGATCTACTACATGGGAGTCTAGTGACATGGCCATTATGCCAACTGCTGGTATGTATTATTATGTATGTATAAGATAGAGAGAGCATTATAATACCCAATTTGAAAACTTAGAAACCTCTTCCATGTCTTCCCTCCATGATGTTGACTTCTAATGTGCTTTATTTTTCTTGTGCCATGGTTTATTTTTTTAATATGGATAAAATTATAAGTATACTGAAAGGATACATTTTGTTCTTAGCTCTTATTTTTAGTTTAATGTTGTTCATGAATATTTCCCTCATTTTTGTGCTGTGTTTATAAACATCAGTTGAACATTGACTAGTTATAAAAATAGCAGAGTTTCATGCAGAATCCTTAGAAAATGCAGTATAGTAAAAAGAATGAAAAAAAATCATCTGTATTTCCTCTTTTCAGGCTCACTCTGACTGTCTGTGTCTTCTGAATATGTAATCAGGTTACTTTTATGCAGAATTTATGTACTGCATTCTGTTAACTTGACAGTTTCATTAAATTAATCCATCATAGGATTCATGCTCTTTGATTAATCATCTTTAGTGTGGGTTATTTGTAATTCCATTCGTTGTTGTTACTATAATTGAGATAGCAGCAAATATCCTTGTTTGTACCTAATTAATGACATTCGTGGTCATTTCTTGGCATCGGTTTATATACACGGCAGCACTGGTTCATGTGACATGAGCGTCTTCAAGTGCTAGGCATACGGCCCCGTTGGGAGGGAGCCTCTGCCAATGAACTCCTCTCAAAAAAGTATCTGGGGAAATACCTTTTTTACTTTTAGTTATTTTTAAGAGTTTTGTTTTGTTTTGTTTTGCCTTAGTGTGTGTGCACTTGCCAGAGACATAGAGACAGATACAGTAGAGGAAAAATGAGAAATCACTCCCCAGAGGGGACGGCCATGCCACAATCCCTTCTCCTTCATTCTCCTTGCAGGATCTTGGGCACACACACATGTCCAGCAAGATTTTGAAGCCACCAGATCTGGGACTCCAACCGTAGTCCACCATGTGGCAGTCCAGCCATGTAACTGTTATGCCATCTGCTGGTCCCTCACCTTTATTTTTTAAATTGTACTTCTTTGTGAATTTAATGAGATTGACATTTCTAATATGCCTATAAGCAATTTGTATTTCTTCTATAAACCATTCCCTTCATTTATATTGTGAGTTTAAACAACTATTTTCTTTTAAGAAAGGCAACTCATGGGACCAGCAGATGGCATAATGGTTGTCGCTGGACTCCCACGTAGTCAATTATGGTTCAAATCCTGGACCCAGTGGCTTAAAACTCATGCTGGGTGCATGTGCATGCATGCCCAAAATCTAAAGTGGAGAATGGAGGAGAAGGGATTGTAGTGTGGCCTTCCCCCCAGGGAGTGATTTCTTGCTTTTGGTCTCTCTGGCGAGCATATGTATCCTGTAGCAAAATTCTCTAAAAATAAATTAATTAATTAAAAGGCAACTCATTTATTATTACCCTACAGTGTTACTTATATCACCTTTAATTCTAGCAACAAGCACGGTGGGGAATTTTTTTATCTCATTTTTATGCATGATGAAACTGCATCACTTGCTCAAAATTACCTAGCTATAAGTGTTTGACTCAGGCTGACTCTGTGGCCTGGTGGGTAAGGTAGCCGATTCACTACACAGACAAACCGTGTATTTGAGTTCCAGACCTGGTGGTTTGAGAAACAGGCCTGTGCCTATGCTTACATTCCCCAGATCCCCAGAGGAGGGAGTGATGGGGGAGATGGGAATGAGGTGTGACCTTCCCCATGTGCGGAAGGTTCTCTCCCCCTTGTTCTGTCCCTCTGACTCTGGTGAGCACATGTTCCCTCTACCAAAAATAAAAAATAATAATAATAAAAATAAAAGAAAGTAAAGGGAGAAAAACCTACCCAAGACTAAAAGTCTCCAAGGTCTGACAGCCTTCCTCATGAGGCTTCTACCAGAAAAACAAACCAGCTCTCTCCATGGAAAACATACATGCAACTTGCACACACATGCATGCACACACGTGTGCACCCAGTCAACCAAAGCATGGAACACCTTCAACCCCCTCATTGTTGTTTCAGACATCATTCTCAACGTTGCCTTGTGGGTGTCAGAAGGCTGGAGGAAGGCGGTCAGAGGGTGGGTAGAGGCTGTGCACATGTGTCGACAGACTGAAATAAGTGTGAAAATGAGTGATATACACATCTTTAAATAATACTTACATCTGGTGGAAACTTAGCTTTATTTATGCTATTTATCGTGCAAAATAATTTAGTAGTTGTGTGGTCACACATTTAAACATTTCTCCTGATTTTTCTCAAAACTGAAATAAAAAAAGAATTGCATATATTTTTTGTAGCTTTTTGTAGTTCTTTGTTTTAACATGCAACTCTCTAATCCATTTAGAGTTGATTTGGGCTCTCCACCTGAGGTACAAAGCTGTCTTTGTTCTTACTTCTGAAAAGCTGAATCAATTAATGAAAGGCAGACATTGAATGATTCCACCTTTCTCTCATTGCTTTATATTTTTGACATGTGACGTTCATATTGAATTTTTAAAATGTTTTCCTTCCTACTCACAAAGCCTGTATTTCTACTGATACAACAAATAATCTTTGAAACAGAGTATCATTGAAACTTTCCTCTCACTTGTTTAAAGAAAAAAATAAAAATCACTTACTTGCCTTATTACAGAACCCAATTCTGATTATGTACTATTTGTGAAAAACAAAATATGAGTGCAGAAATAGAGTTGGTGCCAGTAGGGTTCTGCAGTTTGGACATCTGAGTGGAGAGGAAATAACTAACTTTGCCACAAGCAAGGATAGTGGTGGGCATGCCCATATGAACTGCGGTGATAACAGAATGGTGTGCTCGTTGGCAAAGGATGGGGCTGGCAGTCATCCTCCTGGAGCGGCCAAGGTGGGTGGGTGCCCACCTATCGCCTGCATTCCACAATCACTTGAGAGCTTTCTTTACAAGAAGCGTCCTCTTGCCCAAGCCCACATGCGACCCGTCGCCTCCAGCCCATGTCATAGAGGCAAGGCCGTCTAAGCTGCTGTCTCTCACTCAGGTGTGTCCTACTCCTTTCCTTACTCTGCATGGACTTAGGCATCTGTATTCTCATCATCCTGGACTTCAGTAAGTTCCAAGACTGGTGGTTTACATGGAATGAAGAAGTGTTGCAACATAGCTTATCTCTCAGTTTCACTTCAAAATCCACTTTCTTTATTTTTTTAAAATTTTCTTTATAAGAAGTTATTTTATTTATTTATTTATTTATTTATTTATTTATTTATTTATTTAGGGGGAGGTTTTTGCTATAGGGTGTGTGCTTGCCAGACAGACAGAGAGAGACAAAGAGACAGAAAGTGAGAAATTACCAACCAGAGAGGATGGCCACGCCGCAGTCCCTTCTTCTCCATTCTCCTCTTGGGATCTTGGACACACACGCACACGTGCCCAGCGTGAGTTTTAAGCCGCTGAGTCCCGGACATGAACCGCGGTCGACTACATGGGAGTCCAGCGACATAGCCATTACGCTAACTGCTGGTCCCAAGAATTTATTTTTAAAAATGTTATTCTGGGTCAGCAGATGGTGTGGTGATTAAGATGCTGGACTCACACAGCTTAGTATGAGTCCTGGACACAGTGGCTTGAAAATCACTCCAGGCACGTGTGCATGAATGCACAAAATCCCGAGAGGAGAATAGAGAAGAGGACCCTGTGTTGTGGTGATCACCCCCCAGGGGTCATTTCTCACTTTCTCTGTATTTCTCTGGTGAGCATGCACACCCTACGGCAAAAACCTAAAAGAAAAAAAAATCTTACTCATTAATTTCTTCCATGAGCAGTAGACACGGTAAAAAGAGAGAGAAATTAGGAGAGAGGCATCCCCAACAGGAGAGGGACACCTCCAACACAGTCATCATGCCAGGACCATGCAGCCTCTGCCAGCTGGGATCACGTGCCCTGCGTGTACAGGGAGGGGGACACAGACCCAAGACCTTCCCATGAGGGTGCAGTTGTGTCACTGCTGCCTGGTCCCTGTAGGAATTCCTTTTTTGAAGAGGACGGTAAAATGTTTGAAGTGACTAGATTTGAACACACCTGTGACTTAACTGTGGTTGTGCTGGTGTATGGTGAGGAAACGCCTCGGTAGACTTCCCGTGGCCTGGCAAGATACCAGTGAGGGCCGCGAAACAGGTGGGCTCCAGTTCCTCAAGGGACAGCAGGTCCAGGCCAAGGAGAGAGAGATGCAGAGAAGCAAATAGTAACCACTCATCTATTGTTACATTTTTACTTAAAATCAGGTGTTTTTACTTATGTATCTGTGCGAGAAACAAAGCTTTGAAAATACCTTTCTTGTGTTGATATTCTGAGGTCTCTACTATAGTCTAAGGTAACTGTGTGTGTGTTTAGTCCCGTTTATCAGTGACATGCAAGGGGTTGGGTCCCTGTGACCCGAGGTCGCGGTGAGGGTTAAGGACACCCGTTTACTCTGGTGTGTGGTTTTCTTTCAGCACACAGACATTGGATATTGGCATATTGGACATCTTTGGTTTTGAAGAATTCCAAAAGAATGACTTCGAACAAGTAAGTAGGTTTTGTTTTATAATCTTATGAACTTTATTTTTTTATTTTAATAGAGTGTTAGTATAATTACTTGCAAATAGAGAATTAAAATAAGTACTTTGCTGTCCCAAATGTCAGTTAAAATCTCCGATTTTTTGGCTATTTTTTAATCCTTTTTATGCTGTTTTGTAAACTGGCTACCTCACACATTAAAAACACCTGTTTTGATAGATGATGTAAGATGAAGACCTGTGATGTACGCATAGCATCACCCCTTCAGCTAGGTCAGAGAGGGTGGGGACAACAGTATTGGAAATCAGGTAGAGACCTCAGAAGCCTTGGCCAGTAATCGGAATGAAAATGACCTGTTAGGCTGCATGCCGTTATTTGTGGAGTCATCTCTATGTGACATTTGTACAGAGGACCGTTAGAGACTCATACAAATACATAGAAAAGTAGATACGTACGTAGAGGAGCACTGGCTGTATTTAATACATCTACAATTTAGCACCTTTAGAAAATTGCTTATGTACCTTAATATGCATGAATAGTCTCATGAAATTAAATATACCTAAAATTGCAAGGTAAAGACGAAAATAGAAACATGATTTGCTGTAGGAAGCAGAGCAAATAGATCCATGAAAGGTGCAGGTAGGAAGGTAGAGAACAGAGTTGCATTATATTACAGGGAAGATTGCAGCTACACCGCATTTAGGGAGTTTTGTTTGTTTTTTAAGGGAGAGCTTATTTTTGTTATAGGGTGCATGCACTCCCTAGAGAGACAGAAAGTGGGAAATCACCCCTCAGGGGAGATGGCCATACTGCAATCCCTTCTTGTCCATAATCCTTTTAGGATAATGGCATGCACCCAATGCAAACATTATGCCATCTGCTGGTCCCGAGAATTTTTAATAATTATATAATTTGGGGTCAGCCTGTGTTCTGGTGATTAAGGGAACTGGATCCTGTATGGCTGACTGCATAGGTCAAGTCCCAGACCCAGCAACTCAAAATACACACCAGGCACATGTGCGTGTGTGCCCAAAGTGCTGTAAGGTTCGAGGGTTGGAGGAGAAGGGATTGCAATGTGGCCACAACTCATTGGGAGTTACTATCTCTCTGGGAGGATACGCACACTCTTCCAAATTAAACAAAATAATAGTAATTATGTAATTTGTTTAGCTTTATTTTTCTAAGGTAGGTAATGTGCTAGTTAATGATACTTGAAGAGGAATTTAATAGAATATGCTTGAAATCCTATTTTGTGACTATTACTAGCAGAGGTTTCTTGGCTAAGAAAAAGAGTTTATTGTGATCCTTGGGTTTCAATCACTATCATAAAAATTAGTTTAATAATATAGTTAAGAGGGACCAGCAGTTAGTGTAATGGCTATGTGCTGGACTCCCATGTAGTCGACTGTGGTTTGAGTCTTGGACCTGGTGGCTTAAACTCACGCTGGGCGCATGTGTGTGTGTGTGTGTGTGTGTGCCCAAGATCCCAAGAGGAGAATAGAGGAGAAGGGATTGTAGCATGGCCATCCCCCCTAGGGGGTGATTTCTCACTTTCTGTCTGTCTGTCTGTCTGTCTCTCTCTCTCTCTCTCTCTTTCTGGCGAGCGCACACGCCCTATAGCAAAAACCTATCCAAAAAAATTATATATATATATATGTATATATATATATATATATATATATATATATATAGTTAAGAGACCAGCAGATGATGTAATGGCGGCATTGCTGGACTCCCACATAGTCAACCATAATTTGAGTCCTGGACACGGCCGCTTAAAACTCAGGCCAGGCACATGCGTGCCCAAAATCCTGAGAGGAGAATAGAGGAGAAAGGATTGCAGCCTGGCCATCCCTATGGGGTGATTTCTTGCTTTCTATCTGTCTCTCTCTCTCTCTCTGGCACATGCATGCACTCTGTAGCAAAAGTCTCTCAGAATCAATAGACTGAAGAGTTGTAAGATGAAACATGTTCACAATATAGAGATTCTGGTGGTGTTTACTAAGCTAGCTATATACTGGGGTGGATCACTTAACGATCTTTAAAATTCAGCCAGGTTTATTTCTGGAAAAATTATACACCCTCCTAGGAGCTGGGCCTACATCATGCTGACTCACCTAATCCAGGCTGAGTCAGCATGAATCATGTTCTTTATAAAACTTTATAGAAAATCTAGTTGGAAAGAAGACCAAGGAGGCCATAGATTTCTTCTTTCATACATTTCCCAGGTTAATGGAGAAGGGAAGATGGCATGTTTTTAATTTGTTAGTTGCTTACTCTAAGAAAAATAGCAACAAACACAGGGAAGAAGGCAGGTAGTGAGATCCTAGAATGTGCTACAGCATGGGCAGGTCCCAGGGCTGCCCCGGTGTATTTCTCAGGTCAGCTGCTCACATGTTGTCTGGCGTCATCTGGATTTCTTACTTTCTACCTTGGAATACATGCAAGCTTCCATGTCTGTGGTGAGACTCGCTGCTTAACCTGCCTCCTGCTGACTGACATGTGGAAATCACAGAAGGTGTGGTGTCTGGTGAAGCCCTCTTACCAGGGGGCTTGCCCCCCAAGCCCAGCTCCACACCCCAATGCAGGCTGTTGATCAGTCTGTGCTAAGAACTGATACATGCATTGTTTCTGTATTTATTGTGTGGCCCACGTGAGACCTCAGTGGTAACCCTGCAGCACTCAAAGCCTTACGGTAACCGTGGTTCAGATCCCAGGTCAGCCTAAAAGACACTCCATGTGCACATGCAGACACTCAGTGTTCTGAGGAGCTGGAGGGCTGGGAGAGAGGATCGTGGCCTGAGGATGCCTATCAAGGCTGCTTTCCTCTTAACCCAGCCACCTCTCATAAGCATGCTCACACTTTCTATCATAGAAGGAAAGGAGAAAATGTTTATTCTACTACAATTACATAAGTCCCTTATTATGTTTCTTTCATCAAATAGGTTAGTTACCTATTTTAGAATGTATTTGCAACCTGAGGTGTCTGAATAACAAGAAATGGTATTTTATCAAATCCAAAGAATGAATCTCTATTAAATGCCTGGTAAACTCTCCAATCAAGTTTTAGTCTAAAAAATTATTAAAGAAAAAGAAATACAGTATTAAAAATATGCCATTTTTTTGAGCAGGTTTGCTTTACTGTTGTGAAGAGCAGCAGCAGGAACCATGTAGAAGGATGAAATTATTTCCCAGTGAATCCAGATAGCTTACTTTGGATTGAAAAAATTCTTAAATTTGCATGTGACCTTCTAATAAAGGCCATTGGTTTGAATAGTACATTCTAGATTCCTGTATTACTAACAAAAGGTGGATTTTATTGTGTTTTATTCCAGTGCAAACTTAACAAAATGCTTAACAAATCAATGCTGTATTCAAAAATGAAACTTAGGAAAATGTTAGTGACTTTATAAATGCTTATTTTATTCTGTTTTGAGATCATTGACTCCCCCCTAATCAGCTACTCACTGGAATGTCTCCTCCTGCAGGGTGGAAATTGTGTCTGTTACAGCATTTTGAACATCACAGAATTTTAGTGATTGTGTTTTCAATAGAAATCTGAAGAACAGACATATAAGAAAAAGAACTTCATATTGGATTCTCTAGTAGTCCTCCTTATTTAGGCATAGTTGCATATATTTATTTACAATTATTCCTCCACCAGAGGCTTGGCCAATGTTTAGAAAGCAACTTTTTTGAGGAGATACTAGAAATACTACAAAACTTCAGCATCTCCGACCTCACTGTCCTCCAACTTCACTGGGAACTCTGGAAGGTTAGATGGATGCTTGTGAGATTTTTCAAGAGAATTTCTTTTTGCTGATAGAAAATGCTAACCTCATTTTCTTTGGTTTTGTCTTAGTCAGTTTGGGCTGCTATAACAGAACACCTTACACTGGCTAATTAATAAACAAGGGAAACCAATTCTTTAAATTATTATTTTTATAAGGTGAAAATTACAGGACTTTTTTTTTTAACAGAGAACTTTACATTCTCTTGTCTGTTAAATGATTTTTCCCTTTGCTCCTCACCCATCCTCTGCCACCCACACTCTACTACCCACCCCTGTACATTTTAACCTTTGGTCTATACTTACCCTCTCTATCATCATATCTTTGGATCTTTCTATTTTTGCCATAGAGTATAGACATTCGGTACTTATAGAGTGGGGATGTGGAGTGTGGATCTTTAAAAGTCTGATTAACTTTGCTTTACATTAAATCTTCTATATACACCCACTTTGAATCAAACAATAAGGTCTCATTGTTTCTTACGCTTGAGTGATATTCCATACTATTTAAACCCAGTCATCAGTTCTTGGACACTTAGGTTGACTCCACATCTTAGCAGCCATGAATAATGCTGCAGTAAACATGAATGTGCAATTCTTTCCAACTGAATATTTTCCTACCCTTTGGATAAATACCAAGGAATGGGATTACTGGGTCAAAAGGGAGTTCTGTTTGTATGCTTTTGAGGAATCTGTATATTGTTTTCCACAGAAGTGCTAATTTACACTCCCAACAACAAGTAAGAGGGTTCCTTTTTCAGTACAGTCTCCCCAGCACCTTTTCTTTGTTTGATCCTAGTCATTCTAACTGGAGTTAAGTGATATCTCATTGCAGTTTTAATTTGCATGTCCCCAAAACATAAAACTGAACTTTTTTCATATGCCTTTAGCTGTTCATATGTCTTTCTTGGAGAGTTGTCTATTCAGTTAATTTACTCATTGTTTAATTGGATTATTCATTTATTTCATGGGTGAGCTGCGTGAGTTGTTGTACATTTTGGTTATCAATCCCTTGTCTGATGAATAATTTGCAGACATTTTCTCCCATTTTCAGGGTTGTCTTTTCACTCTAATTGTTTCCTTTCTTGTGAAGATTTTTAGCTTCATGTAATCCCACTTGTCAATTTTTTGGAATTATTGAGTGTGCTGTAGGGATCTTATTTAGGAAGTCTTGCCTACTCCCACAACTTCAAGGGTATCCCATAAATTTTCTACTGGCAGTTTTATATTTTGAGGCTTTACATTTATATCTTTGATCCATTTTGAGTTGATTCTTCTTTACAGTTAGAGATTGGAGTCTGGTTTCATTTTTCTTCAGGATATCCAGTTCTTCCAGCACCATTTACTGAAAATATTTTCATTTCTCTGATGCATTGTCTTGTACCCTTTGTCTAAGATCAGTGGACTGCAAGATTTGGGGTTTACTTCTGAATTCTCTCTTCTTTTCCATTTTTCTGTATGTCAGTTTGTGTGTCAGTACCATGCTGTTTTGATTATTATCACTTTGTAATTTATTTTGACGATGGGACAGCACCTACTTTATTCTTTTTTTACAGAATTGCCTTGGGAATATAGGGTCTTTATGATTCAAGACCAATTTTAGGATTTTTTTTTTATTTCTATGACTAATGTCACCACTGATGATTGGATTAGAATCATATTGACTATGTAAAATAATTTGGATAGAACTGACATTTTGGTTATATTGAATCTTCCAATGCAATGATGTGGGATAGCTTTCCATTATTTTATATCATAGTCAATTTCTTTTTTCAGTTTTTCATAGTTTTCCTTATAGAGGTCTTTCACCTCTTTGGTTAGGCTTATTTCATAGTAATTTTATTTATTTTGTGGCTATCATAAATGGAATTGCTTTCTTTAATTCTTTCTCATTCTATTTATTGTCTATTCATTGTTGTATAAAATGCTATAGATTTAAAAAAAAATTAATAGAGGTTTTTGCTATAGGGAGTGTATTCTCACTAGAAAGAGAGAGACAAAGAGACAGAGAGCAAGAAATCACCCCCCAGGGAGGATGGCCACACCATAATCCCTTCTCTTCCATTCTCCTCTTGGGATCTTGGGCATGCACGCACGCGTGTCCAGTGTGAGTTTAAGCCACTGGGTCCAGGACTCTAACCACAGTTGACTACATGGGAGTCCAGCGACATATCCATTATGCTATCTGCTGGTCCCAAAAATGCTATAGATTTTTATATATTGACTTTGTATATGCTGTATTACTCTATCAGTTCTAGAAGTTGGGTAATGGATTACTTTGAATTTTCTATGTGTGAAATCATATCATTAGCAAATAGGACAATTTAAGATTCTTCTTCTACTATCTGTCTCTAATTTTACTGTCTTGTCTGATTGCATTGGCTAGAACTTCCAGCGCTGTGTTGAAAAGGAGTGGAGAAAGTGGGTAGCCTTGTCTTTTCCCAGTTTTTGGTGGGAAAGCTTTAGCTTTTCCTTATTTACTATGATGCTAGCAATAAGTCACACATATATGGCTTCTATTATGTCAGGGAATGTCCTTTCTACCTTTATTTTTCTGAGAGTTTTGATTATGAAGGGATGTCATATTTCATCAAATATTTTCTGCATCTATACTTATTGTATTTTTTTGAAAGAGTGTTTTGTCTTGTTTTGCTATAGGGTGCATGCATTTGCCAGAGAGAGACAGAGAGACAGAGAGACAGAAAGCAAAAAAATCACCCCTCAAGGGGGGATAACCATGCTGCAGTCCCTTTTCCATTCTCCCCTTGGGATATTTGGCATGCACACACACACTCATGGCATGAATTTTAATACACCGGTTCTGGTACTCAAACCGTGGTCACTATGTGGGAGTTCAGCAACGTAACCAGAGCCATCTGCTGGTCCCAATCATATGGTTTTTATCTTTTTTTTTCTGTTAATGTGATGTGTTACATTTATTGTTATGTGTATGTTGTACCATCTTGTGTCCATGGAATTCAGCCTACCTGCTATGATGTATAATCCTCTTAATATGCTATTGAATTCAATTTGCTATTATCTTTTTTTTAGATTGTTTGTATTTGTATTCATCAAGGATATTGGCTTACAGTTTTTTCTCTCTCTTCTTTTTATTTTTTTATATATATATATATCCTTTTCCAGTCTTGGTATCAAGATGATAGAGGCTTCATAAAATGAGTTTGGGGGAGCTCCTTCCTTTTGAATCTTTAGAAAAAGTTTGGGAAGAACAGTGGTGGGTGGCAGTGGCTCTAACAGCTCTGGACTGAGTGCAAGTAACAAAGAATCATGATTTTTTCAGGGCGTCTTCAGGTTCTCCTCTGTCATCTGGTCAACAACCTCAGTCTATTTGTGCAGGAACATTGGTGTTGATCCTGTACAAAATTGTTTGTGGACAAGATTAAAGTATACAAATCTAAATGACAGACATCTGTAGGACCTGTTGTTACTGGCCCAGAATATCAGCAAGACCTGGAAAGGGAGCTTTTAAGCTTTAACTGTTGAGGAATGTATTCATGTCTGCTTTACCATAAATTTGCTTAAGCTTAAACTGCTCCTTTTTCCTGAATTTGAAGATCTCAAATTTGAAGTCATCAATAATCCTCCATCTTGAAGAAGTAAAATAAAATTAATCCAGTAATTTGTCATGAGTCAAGTGTACAACTACAGAAGTATCAGGATAAATGTAAATTTCACAACTGTCAAATGTTCTTTTAATTTTGATTCCAAATAAAGTCTTTGGTTATGTTGAAATAAAAGGGGGAAAATAGTTTGGGGATAATCGAGGTTAGGTCTTTTAAAAAGTTTTGTAGATTTCAGAAATGAAGCCATGTGGACTTGGGATTTTATTCCATTTGGAGACTATTACTGATTCAGTCTTATCAGTTGTTATTGGTCTGTTCAGGCTTTCTATTTCATCCTGATTCAGCCAAGGTAACTTGTACATTTCCAAAAATTTTTCAGTCACTTCTAAGTTTCCTAATTTGTTGGCCAATAGTGGCTTCTAGTATTCTCTCATCGTATTTCCAATATGTGTGTTTTAATATTACCTGCTTACAGGGAAATGCAAATTGAAAATACAATGAACTATCATTTTATCCCAGTAGAATGGCTAAGTTCAAACAAACAAAGAATGACAAGTACTGGCAAGGCTGTAGTGAGAAGGGAACTCTTTTACACTGTTGGTGGGAATGTAAATTGTGGAAAAGAGTATGGAGGTTTATTAGAAGTATATATAACTTAATATGACCCAGCAACCCTACTTCTTGGTATTTATCAAAAGGATTGGAGGGAAACACTCAATTGGAAAGACATGTGCACATTCATATTTATTGCAGCATTATTTACAACAGTTATAACTTGGAACCAGCGTAAGTGTACCAAAACTGATGACTGGGTTGAAAAACCAAGACACGTATATACTATGGAATAATACACGGCTATAAGAAACAATGAGATCCTGTCATTTGACTCAAATAGTTAAGTATAGAGGACTTAATGTTGAGCAAAATGAGTCAGACTTTGAAAGATACGTATTGCATATCTTCGGTCTGTACTGAATGCTACAACAGAGGTTGAGAGACTCGACAATGTGATATTGGATAGGATGGGTATAAACAGTAGAGACATAAGATATGGAGAGTGGATTTCAAAGAGTGAGTGGTGGAGGGCAGGTATGAGGTACAAGGGGAGAAAGCATTTGACAGACTGAAAAATGTATAAAAAGAAAGAAAAGTACAACTTGTTCATTATGAAATTAAAAAATACATATATGAGACCAGCTTTGTTAACTGATTGGTTAGCTAACTATTGGTTCTTTGTTTTTCTTAGTCTATCTAATGGTTTGTCAATTTATTTTATCCTCTCATAATGCCAGATTTTTGTTTTGTTGATTTTTTGTATAGTTTTTTAATTCTCTATTTCATTTATGTTAGCTCTAATTTTTTAAAATTTATTTTATTTTATTTATTTTTAAAATTTACTACTATTTCTTTCTTCTGTATTTTTTTTGGTGCTTTTGTTTTCCCAGTTCCTTGAGAGACAATGTTAAATTATTTATTTGCCATGTTTCAATTTTTCTTTTGTGAGCACTAAGGTTGTCAACTTTCCTCTTAGAACTGCTTTCTGATTCCCAAAGGTTATAGAGAGTGATGTGTTCACTAACATTGGATTCAATGAATCTTTTTATTTAAGTCTGAATTTTTTTCAGTAGTTTTAATGTTGTTCTGGAGTAAGTTGTTGTGTTCCCTTGTTTTTGTGTATTTTTGAGAACTGTGATTGATTTTATGTTTAATTCCATTATCGTCAGGGAAGATGCTGGGTATAGTTTTTATACTTTTAACTTTGTAGAGACTTGGTTTGTGGCCTAGTATGTGTTTAGTCTTGGAAAATGTTCATGTGGGAATGATAAAAATGTGTTTTCTACTTGCTGGGTAGAATGCTCTATACATGCCTGTCAGCTCCATTTGATTTATGGTATCAATTAGCTCCTTTGTCTGTTTACATTTTGTCTAGATGGCCTGTCCAATGGTGACAGTGAAGTATTGAAAAACCCAATAATTAGTGTGGATTTCAGTCTATATCATCTCTTTTGATCTAGCAGTCTTTATTTTACATATTTGAATTCCCTGGCAACTTGTAGATTGTTCCTTTTTTTTTTCTCTTTTTCTTTCCCTTTTTTCCCCATTGAGCCAATCTGTGTCTTTTTAGGGAGAATTTAATCCATTCATGTTCAATGTTATTCCCTTCTATTTAATTTCACTTCTTTTTTTTTTTTTTTTTTTTTTTTTTTTTTTCAGTTCTGTGTTCTCTTTCTTCTATTTATCCCCCTTTAGTTTTCCAAGTGTAGTATTTCCCTAAATACTTTCTGAAGAGGTAGCCTACCTGTTGTGAATTCTTGTAGATTTTCAAAATCTGGAAATGATTTTATTTCTCCTTCCCATTTGAAGGAACATCTTGCTGGTTGTAGTGTTCTTGATTGAAACTGTTTTTCTTTCAGTCACAAATATGTCTTCCCATTCTTTTCTTTTTTTTGGGGGGGGGGAGAGGTTTTTGCTATAGGGCGCGTGCGCTCGCCAGACAGACAGAGAGAGACAGAGAGACAGAAAGCAGGAAATCACCCCCCAGGAGGGGTGGCCACACCGCAATCCCCTTCTCCTCCATTCTCCTCTCAGGATCCTAGGCACGCACGCGCACGCGCGCGCCCAGCCTGAGTTTAAGCCACCGGGTCCAGGACTCGAACCGCGGTCGACTACGTGGGAGTCCAGTGACATAGCCATTACGCTAACTGCTGGTCCCCCCCCATTCTTTTCTTACCTGAATTGTTTCAATTGAGAAGTCTGATGTTAGTCTAATGGAGTAACCTTTGTAAGTAATTTGACATTTCTCTTGTGTCATTTTAAAAATATTGTTTCAGTCTTTGATTTTGGCTATTATGTGCCTTGGAGAAGATCTTATGTTAAATCTATTTGAGGTTCTTTGTATTTCTTGGATTTGGATTTCTGTATGCACTCCGCATTTTGAAAAGTTTCTAGTTACTATATCATGAAAGAGATTTTCTAAGGCTTTACTTATCTTTTCACCTTCTAAAACACTCATTACATGAGTATTCACTCCTTTAGTAGTGTCTGTGATTTCCTGTATGCTGTCCATATTTTTAATGTTTATTTTTCCACTCTTCTTGGTTGCTTGGACTGAGTCATAAGTTTTTTTCTTTAAGGTCAGAGATTCTTTCTTGTGTATGATCTAATCTGCTGTTAATACCTTCAGGAGAGACTTTGATTTCCTGAATCATGTTCTTTATCTTCAGAAGTTCTATTTGATTCTTTTTCAGCATGGCAGTGTGTTTATGGAGTTTGTTCTTCAGACACGGAAGGATTTTTTCATCTCCTGGAATTGGTTGTCTCTTTTATCTTGCATTTCATGGAGTTTAATTAAAATAAATATTCTGAATTCTTTTTCTGACACTTAAGTGATTATTCATTGTTGGTGAGGAGTTACTGTGTTCATTTTAAGGTAAAAAGTATTTTCTAGTTTTCTCATATTTCTTGAGGCTCTGCTGTGATTTTCAGTCATCTAGTGATGAACTCACTTCTTACTCCTTTGGAGTAGGTTTCTATAGCTGTGTGCTTGTATGCTTCCTTTTGATGTGAATTAGCTCAGTGCCAGCTTTCCTCTCTATTGTAAGTAGTAGTATGGTATCAACAGTGGGAGTTTGGGGTTCAAATTTAGAGAAAAGAGTTTCTCTCCTCTTTCTGCCGGGGTGAGTGTGGGGAGAGAATTCCTCCAGAGCCTCACTCTGTTCAACTGTTTGGCTCCTATGTACCCAAATCTTTCTGGTCCCAATATCACTAGGGGCTGATCAGAGAAGCTAGAATGTAACATGATAGCCAAAGTTGCCAAGACAGCCCCTCCTCTCACAGTGTAGGCTGGGCAATGGGCTTTGGTGATCAACTGGTGTGACCCTGCTTCCCTTTTGCCCCTGGGTGGGTCTAGGGTGATGGATCATCAGCACAAGAAAGGTGGCCCCTTCTACTATCTAACTCTGTGTCTGCAGGAACTGGGGTGGTGGTTTTGAAGGACAAGGAAGCCCTTCCTCTTACTCCATTCTAGGCAGGGGCTTGATGATGAGCTTATACCAGCATGGCTCCACTTTCCCTCTGTTACTTCTCACCATGTTACTGTAAGAACTGGAGTGGCGGGACCAGCAGTTAGTGTAATGGCTATGTCGCTGGACTCCCACGTAGTCGACCGCGGTTCAAGTCCCGGACCCGGTGGCTTAAACTCACGCCGGGCGCGTGTGCGTGCGTGCCCAAGATCCCAAGAGGAGAATGGAGGAGAAGGGATTGCGGCGTGGCCATCCCCCCTGGGGGGTGATTTCCTGCTTTCTGTCTCTCTGTCTCTCTCTGTCTGTCTGGCGAGCGCACGCGCCCTATAGCAAAAACCTCTCCCTGGAGTGGTGATCTTGTGGGTGGAAGCAGCCTCTTCCCCCAACACTCTTGGCTGGTCATGGGGCTTTGGTGATCAGCTTATGGTGGTACAGCCCTCCTTTCCTTTCATACCTTCTAAATGCCAACATATAGATAGATTCATTCATTCATTCATTCATCCATTTTTGAGAGTTTTTTTTCTATAGGGCACATGTACTCACTGGAGACAGAGGGAGAGAAAAAGTGAGAAATCACCTCCAGGGGAGATGGCCACACCACAGTCACTTCTCCATTCTCCTCATGGGATTTTGGGCGCACATGCACACACATCCAGTATGAGTTTCAAGCCACCAGGTGTGGGGATCTAACCATCGTCAGCCATGTGGGAGTCCAGTTCCTTAACCACTACATTACCTGCTGACCCCTAGATTTTTTTTTATTTTTTTTTACATACAAAATGTAGAAAAAGGGGCCGATAAGTAAGTACAGTGATTAAGGCACTGGACTCCCACATGATTAAGGATTCCCACATGGCTGACCACAGTTCAAGTGCCAGACCCAGCAACTTACAACTCATGCCAGATGTGTGTGTGCAGATGTGTGTATGTGTGTGTGTGCACCCAAGATCTTCAGAGGAGAATGGAGGAGAAGGGATTGTAGTGTGGCCATCTTCCCCTGGGGGTTAAGTTCTCATTTTCCCTCTCACTGTCTTTCTCTGTCTCTCTCCAGTGAGTTCATGCACGCTATGGCAAAATCCTTTTAAAAAATGTAGGAGAAAGCATGTAACAGGAGGGACCTGTAGTCTTAAAAGCAATCTATTATTATTATTATTCCAATTATTTTTTAACTAGTCAATCACTATTTCTCATTTTGCTTGTAATAAGACTTAATAATGATTGGGAAGAACAATGAAAAGATACTGGATGATGAAGTGGGGATTTTAATGTCTCTGTATTGACTGACATGCATGGTATTCCTTCTGGGAAAAGAAATGTAATACACTGTAAAGTTATATGTGATTCGCTATAATATAAACAAGATTATGATGATAATAAATTAATAAAAAAGCAATATAGAGAAATAAATATCAGTGAAATGTGTAGACTTTACTACACCCTAATTGGTTAAACTAAAAATCAAAAATTAAAAGAAAATTAGGATAATGTGAACTCTAAATATTTAGGGCCAGAAGGTGATGTAGAGGTTAAAGGAATCTGGATCCCACACAGCTAACTACAAGATTCAAGTCCTGGAACCGATGGCTTGAAACTCACATTGGGCATGTGTGCATGAGTGCCCAAAATCCCAAGAGGAGACTGGAGGAGAAGGGATTATAATGTGGCTATCCCTTCTAGGGGGTAATTTCTCACTTTCTCTCTCTCTCTCTCTTCAGCAGACACATATGCCCGATAGCAAAAACAAACAAACAAATCTGATTAGATAAATATTCTAATAAATATGATCACTTCTCTCCCAACATGTTATTACACAGTTCCAAGGCTACAAATCGTCTCCAAAGAACACATTAGTGGAAACAAATGATTTAACATATAGTAATTTTTTGGGACCAGAAGTTGGTGTAATGGCTACGTTGCTGGACTCTCATGTAGTCAACCGCAATTCGAGTCCCAGACCAGGTGGCTTAAACTCATGCCAGGTGCTTGTGTGTGCGTGCCCATGATCCCAAGAGGAGATTGGAGGAGAAGGGATTGCGGCATGGCCATTCCCTCGGGGGGTGATTTCTCTCTCTCTCTCTCTTTCTTGCTTTCTCTCTTTCTCTCTCTGTCTTTCTGGCAAGTGCATGTACCCTATAGCATAAACCTCTCAAAAAATAATAAAATAAATAATAATAATAATAAAACATATAGTAATTTTTCTGAATTCCCCACGAAACACATATAGGCAAATGTATGTAATGAATTTTTGATGTTATAAAGTGTAGTTAAATTACATATCTGTAATCTGCTGAAAAACTTAGAGAATTTGGAGAGATAACATGATTGTTCAAAGTGAAAAGGAGATCAAAATGTTGACATATAATCTTCAACCAGGCTTCACCTTAACTTGTTTTAGAAGAGTCATTACAGAAGCAAAATATTTTGCTGATTACTATTTTCTTAAAATAAGATTAACTGGAAAGTTCAAATGAACAATAATTCTTTCAGACTTGGGCTAGCTATTCAAAGAGGTTTGAACAATCCAGATACCTTAACTTTAGATACCTAAATCTAGATACCTCCTCCAGTTCATTAATTCAAGAATTATTTGTTGGGTCAACTGGTGGCATAGTGTTTAAGGCAGCAGGATTCCACATGACCAACCACATGGTTCCATTCCCAGACCTGGTGGTTTGAAAACCATGCTGAGCGTGTGTGTACACACCTGAAATTTCTTTTTAAAGGCAATTTACTAGGAAAAACCTCAGATTTATGATAGTGACTGTCCTGATCAAAAATCCTAAATGTACTAACTAGGAAAATGTTTTCGTAGTTCTCTGCCAGTAATTGATAATGGTACGGAGTGCGGCTGTTTTTCAGTATTATTTCTGATGTTTACAGCAGCCCTCTCCTAAAATTTAGGGGCATTTCCAAAGGTTTCATGGGCCAAGAGGGAATGTGGATACAGGTCCCCGAGGCTTCATAGCCCAGAGCCCAGGTGCCATGTGGCCTGTTACTTGTTCAGGACTTCCATGCTGGGCATTCACTCCAATTTTTTTTTTTTTTTTTTTTGGGGGGTGAGAGGTTTTTGCTATAGGGTGAGTGTGCTCGCCAAAAAGACAGGCAGAGACAGAGAGACAGAAAGAAAGAAATCACTCCCCAGGGGGATGGCCACGATGCAATCCCTTCCCCTCCATTCTCCTCTCGGGATCTTGGGCACGCATGCACACGCGCCCAGCGTGAGTTTAAGCCACCGGGTCCAGGACTCAAACCATGGTCGACTACATGGGAGTCCAGTGACATAGCCATTATGCTAACTGCTGGTCCCTTCACTCTGATTTTGACAACTGTTTGAAAAAGGAGTTATTTCAGTAGGAATTATATGTAAATCATTGGGTTTAGGCCCATATTGATAAATTTTTATGAAAAAAAGGCATTTTGGTTAAGCTGCAGGTTTATTGTTAAAAAATAAACAAAACTTATTTTCTTTTTTTTTTTTTTTTTTGGTGGGGGGGGGTTAAGGGTTGAATAATTTGTTGAAGTGGCTAAAGCTTTAAAATAAGAGCATTTTGACCAGAAGCTTTATTTCCAATGTTGGGTTTGGTTTCCACTTAAACTGAGGTGTGTGTTTTGTGCCCAAGTTATCATATAAAATATCTATGAATATTTTAAGTCGTATTTTATAAATATGATCTTAGCAAGTATGGAGTTTAGCAATGAATTCAGCTCAGCTCATTTTTTTTTTGCTGTTGTTGGCCAACTCCTTTGTGAAGAACAATCCTTCAAATTCCAAAGTAGCAGTTATTTATATAAAGACAATTGTTATTTTATTTGGGAAAATAGTCATCAGTTAAACTCATCAAAATACTGGCTTCATTTTACGAATCTGCATTATTCTGGAAAACAGAATAATTAAATATTGTAGAGAAATTTTTTTTAATCTGTATAGAAATTATATCTTTATGCTCACGAAGTAACCAGCACATATACTTGCTTAAAATCTATTACATATACAGTACTTTGATTTTAAATGTCAAATGAGAGCCAGCCTGTCGCGTGGTGGTAGTTAGCACTGAATCTCACGTGGCCAACTCTATTGTTCGAGTTCTGGACCTGCAGCTCCAGAAACATGCCAGGGTGTGTACATGTATGCCTGAAACCCCAAAAGGACAGAGGAATGGTGAAGAAGGGATTGTGGGGTGACCATTCTCTATGAGGTAGGGGGCTTCTCACTTTACCTGTCTCTCTCTCTGGTGAGCACATGTACTCTCTGGCATAAAACAACAAAAAATAAAAAAAAAAAAACACAATAAATAAATAGATATCAAAGGAAAACCAGAAAAGGAAAGAGTGTGTTTTCTTTCAGAAACTGTAATCTGCTAAAGAAAAAAACAGGGAGAGAGAGAGGCAAGAGAAAGAGGAGTAGAAAGGTGAAAAGCAAATAAAACCAACAACCGAAGCAGAAACTGAAGCCCGGAGCCAGCTGGCGTCCAGGGCCATGGTATAGGTATGTTCTCAGTTCTGGCTTGCGGAGTGAAAGCCCTGATGTAGGCCTCGGACGGGGCTGCAGTCTGGCCACACCATGGCCACAGAGCAGCCCAGTCTGTCCTCCCTTCTTCCTCCCTCCCACCTCTCTCTCCTCTTTCCTCTCTTCTTTTTTCTCTTTGTGATAGAAATTGTGTGAGCTTGCGTGAGAGGTGGGGACACACCCCATCAGGGTCTTTCCCCAGCTCCCCTAGCTCCTCGGGATCATGGGCATGGGTGTCCATGGTGTGTTTCAGGTTACCCCAGAAGGGGATCCAGGCTACAGCCACCATGTGACGTCCAACACTGCAGTCCTGTATGCTGCCAGATGCACCCCAGACTCTAAGCCTAGTCCTCGTCCTTTGTTTTTAAAAATAAGAGCAGATTATTGGCAGACCTAATGTTCCCTAACTCTTAGGATAAGGGGGTGCTAGGTGAAAAAAAATTAAAGTCACTTTCCCCACACGAGAGAGGTAGAGAAGAAAGGCCTCTGCAATAATAGGAAATTCGGAGAAGACAGAATCCATTACAGAATGTTAAAATTAACACAGGCAAGAGAGACATTGTCCCCTCACCAGCCCGAACACCTGCCACGTTAGAGATCGTGTAGCGGGCTCAGGGACGGCGGCGCTGGAGAAGGCACACACAGCCGTGCAGTGGGCCTGAGGCGTTCGTGATGAAGTAAGTGGGAACTTCCCAGGGCACTGGATCTGAGAAGTCCCTGCAGAGAGGCCCGTTAACGTAACTCGGTGTCCCCCCACAGGTGCCTGTTTGTTTAATACTGTTAAGTGATAGCTATTAACCTCTCATAGCATCTGCTGAACAGATTTGAGACTATCTGAAATCTAACATCATGTCGCCTTCTCTCTCTCGCACACACATAACACATCAATATATGATCTATAATATAAATATATATTTATATTTACATATAGATATAGAGTTATATAAATGGATGAGCAGAGTGGCTAGCAGATTGTATATTTTCTGTTCCACTATCTATCTCAGGGCATTCAATCATGTCTACATATTTGGAAAGCTTTTATAATATATTAATTCCTGGGCCCCACTCCAATTTAATTGGTTTAGGGTCAGGCCCAGACATCAGCCCTTCTTAAAAAGCTCCCCAGCTAATTCCAACATGCAGACAGAATTGAGAGTCATTGTCTAATGCCTGGGGCTCTGCCTTCAACTGGAGTCAGCTTTAATTAATCTTCTGCTTTAATTCTGTGATGTATATGTCATGCTGTATTATATTTTGGTTTCAGATATATTTCACTGAGCAATAAAAATAAAGGGAGAACAGTTGGTGAAGATTTACTCAAGAAATTAAGTTTGTCATTAATACAAATGACGGGCCATCTGGATAAGCAACAAGGCTCTGTTACTGAAGAATGTTTTCAACGGGTGCAGAATCTTCATTATTAAGCCAGTTAGCAATGGCACTGAATGTTCAAAGCCTGTACTTTAATTAGAGAAGGGTACATACTGATTAAGCATTTACTTAATGATTATTCATTACCATTAATGAATACTTACCTTTCTCCTGCATTCAGGTCTACTCTGAGGAATACCTAGAGATTGAATGGAATTCAAAAACCATTCTAAAGAGCAGAGTTAGAAAGCAAAAATGATGATTGTCTTGCATTGGAGTCAGTGATCTCAATTATTAATAGGTTTATGCTTCCAAATACATAAACCAATTTGTTTCTGAAAACCTGTCTTTCTCTGATTGTGTTTAACACATACATGTGTATATTTATACAGATACAGTTCACTGAAAATAAGTCAAGAGTAACTAGGTTCTCGCCGTGATTCCAGCCACCACCGGATTGGCAGAACCGTGTTAAAAACTTTCAGCCAGGTGTCAGACATTGGCTAAGTCCATTTTACTCATCTTGGCTACACTGACTAGCAGTTTTGAAGTCATGCTACAGTATTTTTTCTGTATTTCAACAACAAGTGCTTTGAACAACTTAGAATAGAGAAAGGCAAAGTTTTGTACACTGTAATGTGTGCATTACATCAAAATGATTTTGAAGAACATTCTACTTTGAAGTGCGTTTTCCCCTCGATTCCTTTCACCACTCAGTATCATCCTGCCCTGTTAGAAATATAGCTTTAGTTCTAGAAAGCACCCCTGTAATAAAAGCTACCAGTTGAAAATCAGTCCACAGGCTACTCAGTTTTATCCATCAAGCTGAAATTTTTCCAATGGTATTTTAATGCATAGCTTTGAGATTTTTTTCCTCCAGAATACGAAGAGCCTACAATAGAAGGTTTGGGTCTATTGTAAAGGTCACCCCATGCCACAAAAAGGTGCCCCCACACAACACCACAGCTTAAAATGGAGAAGCCCAATGGAGAAGGTCCATGTTTTAGGAATCATTTTGACCTAGAGTAATAAATGAGGTCTCTGCCCAGAGGCAGAGGCCAAAGTTTGGCATATTGCTTTAGACCTGCTATGGGTAAAAGGAAGAAAAAGATAACGTGGGCTCCCTCTTGCCACTCCTTTTACTTACTGGGGCTTTGTCTGCAGTCACACTTGGTGTCACCATTAATTAAACCAATGGATCAATTCAGTGAAGCCAATATTTAATTCAGTTAAATATTATTAAGAAAGCAACTGAAGTATCTATCTTCTACCATGAAGCCCCAAGTCTGTCGAAACCCTACAGAGGTGGCCCACCTTAAGACTGTCAAGGCCAAGGGGATTAGTCAGAGGTCGCAGAAAGCGCTGCTCACGGATGACCCGGAATACCAAATGATCTGAGGTTATCTAGATATGCTAGAGACATCCCCACTTATCGAAGTATTTTCAACTAGAGAATTCAGAAACGAGGGGAAGGAGAAATGTCACATAATGTAGATAATCACACAATGATTTTTTTTTAACTTAGAATCCTTCTCGGACGTCTGTTCATTGTTTCACACCACCTCATTTCCCAAGGCCTTGACGTGTTTCGCAACCATCTGTTTCATGAGATGGCCTGCCTTTCAGCACAACATCCAGAAACACATGGAAGTCACATGCTGATTAACTGGCATTATCTTGAATCACCAAATATATTTTTTAATATCGAAAACTTGAGAAGTTACTGTTATATATCTCATATAACCAAAGAGCATCTTCTCCAGCAGTTTCATTGTCTAAAAGGAGTCAATTTATTTCCCATACATTCACAGTAAATATTAATAATTTTAATAATGTTATAGTATTTATTATTCCTTAATAAAATATTACCTTGAGTTTAATACATTATTAGATTTAAAGCATATATTAAAATACAATTTTAAAGCAAGTGAAATAATTTGTTCAATTTCAATTTTTCTTATCAACAATTTTTATAAATTTCAATTTTTAAATGAAATATTTATTTAGTATTATTATTTTTTAAATAATGTGCTATAAGGCACATGCACTCATCAGAGAAAAATAGAGAGAAAGAGAGAGAAAGCAAGCCACCAGGTCAAGGACTAGAACTGGGGTCAACCATGTGGGGGTCTAATGCCTTAACCACCACGCCACCTGGTGGCCTCCATAAATTTTTATTTTTCATTGTCATACTTTTTATGATCAAAATGAAAGCGACACGTAAATGGATTGCTTTCACAGTGGAGATACTATAATGGACAGATGCTCCACAGTTTTATTGGAAACCGTTTGTCTTTCCCAAACCGTATCTGGAGATTTATACGGTGTAGGGGAAGGTAAACATAGAAACTGATTGTGGTGATCTGGAGTTACCGGAAGCTCTTTGTTTTGATGGAACCCAAGGAGATACGTGTGCTAGACTCTTTCAGTTATGAATATTTTCACATGACGTTGAAATACTGAACGCCATTCCTCCCTTCACAGTCTTCATTGGTCTACATCAATATTTAAACGTTATTCATCGTAACACTTGTGAAGTTAAATGGCCTGTATAAATTCTCATCTAAAGTGATGATTTTTTCCCTATTTTTTAATGAATTACTTACTTGGGGCTGGCAGGTGGCACGGTGGTTAAGGTGCTAGATTTCCACATGGCCGACCATTGTCCAAGTCCTGGACCTGGTGGCTTGTTTTCTTGTCCCCTTTGTCTCTGTCTTTCTCTGGTAAAATTAAATAATACTAATAACAAATGGAATTAAATTAAATGAAATATTTATTTATTTGTTATTATTTTTATTTTTCAATTTGCTATAAGGTGTGTACACTTACCAGAGAGAGACAAGAGTGAGAAAGCAAGCCACCAGGGTCTGGGACTCAAACTCCAGTCTGCCATATGGGAGTCCAGCATTAACCATTAACCGTTATGCCACCTGTTGGCCCCAAGTGGCTGTATTGTTAATTAAGAGAATGGGTCACTGAAAGTGTGAGTTTATCAAGAACAATTTTACATTTTAAGAGCTTCCAGATTTATGTATATCTCATGAAATCTACTTGTCAAAGAGCAGAGAAGAACGCTCTAGTTAAAGTACTGGCCAAATAGATGGAAAGGAAAAAATTCTAGGAATTCCTCTGATCGTGGATGGATTGGTAGAGGGAAAAAAAAATGAGGTAAAGAGATTCCCTGTTTAAACACATCCTCTCCAAAGTCTTTAGACTTTAAGATGACTTCTAAGAAAGCAGCAACATGGCATGCTTCTCCTTTTATTTTAAACATGGATCACAGTTTGTAGTGGAACACATTAGGGACGTGTATTCAGTCTGTAGAAATGCATTTATCACGGGCTGTACAAAGACCTTCATTCACTGTGCAGCTGGAGATGCAGAAAAACTATGGGAAGGAACAGCACCGGTGGAGCGTCCTGTGACCCGGAGCCAGACACTGTGTGTGTTATTGTTTGGTGACAGTGGATGGTATTTAGATCTTATGTTACCATAGTTACTCCTTCATGTTGTGCTTGGTACGTTTCTGCTGTGCCACTGTTCTCCACCTACTATATTCATGCAAACAGTCCATGTACATTCACTGTTAAAATAAGAACCCCTAGTAAAATTTCAGTTCTGCAAGCCCTGCTTCCATTTGCTCAGATCTAATCTCCTTGTTTCCAAAGACGTCTGAGCTCTCTACACCTACTCACCAAATTCTGGCCCTGGCAAGAAGTGAAAAGCAGAATTTTACAGCCAGTCGACCCAGTCTCAGCAGAGACTCCTTACTGGGTTCTGACTGGTTCTCCACTTCACTGCATTTATTTCTTCCCTGAAAATGTTTCCAGTGATACATGTTTATACCCCTAGAGTCCCTTATATGGACTCTTATATGCCTCTCGTGAAGTTTCCTGGCTCAGAGCTGGAGACCTCCCTGAGTTCTTTGGGCACATCCATGGCTGGCTGGAGCCAGGGGTGGATCGTGGCATCAAGCCCTCACTGAGTGCTGCCTCTCTGTCTTTCATGGAAAAAATAAATGAATGAACTTCTAAAAAGATGTCTTAGGGCATCTTCAAGTGTTTACACTTGGATTTATTATTTCTGCTTTACATGTTTATAGCCCTCCCAAATAGCTAGGCCTATGAGAACGCATCCCTGCCTGTCCACGTGCAGGCAGTTTTCAGCTCAGGAGTGGCCAGGGCTTCTGGACAGACATGCTCCAATACGGAGAATAATGCTTCTCGGTGTGGGTCAGGTAGGGAGGCGACTGCCCATGACTGAAGAAGACTGGCTGTCCCCACAGGGACCTGGACACCTAGTAGGCACTCCTAGCTCCCAGGGGTGGTGACGACACCAGACCTGGAGAAGACTTGCATTCCCAGAAAAGAGGAACCCAGGGAGATTGCTCCTTTCTGGGGTGACTGGTTACTCCAATCTTAGTTCTTTGAAGATGCTTTGGCAACTTTTTTTTTCTGAATAATGGATATGTCACCTTAAATACAATTCTGGATATCGTTCCATTCACATATGAGATCTATTCAGTAATTTCCTTTGAAATGTTTTTATCAGTTCTTGTCATCTATATGAATAAATTAAACAACTTAATCATTTTTAGTGGGTTACTGAGCAGTCAGTCCTAACTGAGCTTCGGGTGCTACCTGGTATAACACAGTGAGTGACTCAGGGTGCAGGTGGGGGAATGTGAGGATCTCAGACAGAATGAGGTCACAGGGGAGTGGCTGTAGAGGAAAGAGGAGATGCTGAGACCTGGGCCCAGGACACTCCAGTTCAAGGAGGCCAGGGGTGGGGAGGCATCAGGAAGGAAGACGGGAAGGAATGGTCAGCAAGACAGGAGACGGGTAGCAGGTACCCCAGGGGACAGGGGTAGCAGGTACCCCAGGGGACAGGGGTAGCAGGTACCCCAGGGGTTTAATCTTATACTGGGTGCGTGTGCGTGTATGCCCAAGATCCTGAGAGGAGAATGGAGGAGAAGGGATTGTGGCGTGGCCATTCCCCTGGGGGATGATTTCTCACTTTCTCTCTCTCTGTCTCTCTCTTTCTGGCGAGCGCACACACCCTATAACAAAAAGCTCTCAAAAAAAAAAAAAAATGAATAGCCAGACAATGTGAAATCAAAGCACATCAAGAGAAATCTGTGTGATGCTGCATCTTGGTGCACTAATTGGCTTAACTGCTCCCTGGCCATATGTCACCAGTCTGGAACCGTGTCGTGGAACGAGTGGAAATGTACTGCTGGATTACCTTGTGAACTGTTTCCTCTTTTCCCCACCATAGCTTTGTGTCAACATGACCAATGAGAAGATGCACCACTACATCAATGAAGTGCTTTTTCTCCACGAGCAAACAGAATGTGTACAAGAGGGAGTTACCATGGAAACAGCATATTCTCCTGGTAACCAGACCGGAGTTTTGGATTTTTTTTTCCAGGTATTCATATAATATAATATAATTAGACACATAACAGGCTATATGCATCTACGTATATGAAGACAAAGAAATTTCTTTCAGGAGGCCTTATTTTTGAGTTATCTTTAATTATGAGACTCTGCACTGTGTTTATAATCTTTCAAAATACATCAACAAGTACAGTTTAGCCTTTTCTGAGTGGGCATTTAGAGGACTGCCAATTCAATGAAAGGACAAGAAACATCAGATATTTTGATATAAAAATATTTAACAATATTCAACACGATTAAAACTCTTCTTTTGGAAGTTACAAGTGTCTGATGCAGAAAATTGACTTTTTAATAAAGTAATACTTAAAACTAAAGTCATACATTCAGTAGACTCTTTTATTTATTTTCAACATTTCTAAAATTTAACTTTGGAAAAGTTGGCAAGAGAAACATTGACTAATATATAATATGTGATTAAATTACAAGTCTTATGGGGCTGGAAGATCACGGTGGTGGAATATGGCACTCTGGAAGGCTGCCTCTCGTGAAGTTTCCTGGCTCAGAGCTGGAGACCTCCCTGAGTTCTTTGGGCACATCCATGGCAGGCTGGAGCCAGGGGTGGATCATGGCAGGAAGCCCTCACTGAGTGCTGCCTCTCTCTCTTTCATGGAAAAAATAAATGAATAAACTTCTAAAAAGATGTCTTAGGGCATCTTCAAGTGTTTACACTTGGATTTATTATTTCTGCTTTACAATAAAAAGAACTTTTTGACTAAATTTCTCTATTAGATAAACAAAAATCTATCATATAATTAGCAATTCTTATCTTCCTAATGTAGGAAGATACACGATGGATTTGCTTGTAGTATCTCTAAAACACTTGGACATTGTTTAAAACAAAAACCACTCAGTTAATTAGAGAACACGATATTCATATTCTACTCTCTATTTTTATAAAGGTAGATTTCTAAATTACCTTATTTTATGCATCTTCCTAACACAGTAGTATTACTTCTTTGTGTGCTACCAGCTCGTCAATATTCTTTTTTGTCTTCCATTTCCAAAGAAGCCCTCCTCCTCCAGAAAGCCTTCTCTCATCGTGACACACATAATACATAATCTACCCACGTATGTTGTAACATGTCTGCAGTGGGCCTGTAGACAGCCTGACACCCACCTTCCTCCTCTAGCCCCCATTCCACCTTGGCTACTAACTAACTGGTAGTCATCAGAACGGAACTCTCTTTTCAGTGATCATCCCTAAGGTTTTGTCTTTGGAATGATCATTTAAATAACAGAACCTTCATCTCTGTGATTGGGAAAAGAAGGTGGATGCTTCTAGCTGCCAGTTCTTCTACACTCACAAAAATTGCCAAAAACATACCAAGTGAGGTGTGAAACTCATATTTTTTTCTATGAATAGGTAGGTCTGTATACTAAGTAACCCTGGACCCTACCAGACAAAGCAAGCTTACTGCTTCCTTTCTAGTGATCTGTAACCCTCTCCTACTCACCAGCATTTGCCAGGTGGGCACTGGCCATGTTTACATTTTGACGATCATGTATTTTTCTTGTGTCTTCATTGAAGGGAGGGATTAATCCAGGTTCTTACTGAATTCTCCAGTTTTCTAGTATACTGTGTTGCATTCTGTAATGTTTGATGCATTTTATGGTTTAAGTGAAATTCCACGTGGTAACCTTTCACATGCATGAGATGCAGTAGAGCAATTCAGTCTCTCCTAGGCCTTTATTCTTGAGGGATTGAGGCCATTTATCATGTTAGTTTTTTTTTTTTTTTTTTTTTTTTTTTTTTTTTTTTTTTTTTTTTTTTTTTTTTTTTTTTTTTTTTTAAGTTTGCCACAGAGAGAAAGGGAAACCAAGAAAACATCCCCCATGGGCCATGGCCATGCCATGGTCTCTTCTCCTCCATCTCCTTTTCACGGTTTTGGGTATGATGCACTCAAGTCCAGTGTGTTTTTCAATCCCACCAGCACCAGGACCCTAACTGCACAGTTGGCCACATGGCATCCAGCTCATGTAACCACCGGGCCTTGGGCCAGCCCCATTTATCCATTTTTTATAATTTATTTTCCCATGTTCTAGTCTCTTCAGACTATTTGGCAAGCTTTCAAAGTCTAGCAGGTTGATTACAACCATTCTTTTCCTGACTTTATTTTAAACATCTAGCAAACATATCACACAAGAATTTGTGTTTCAATTGGAGACAATATAAATCATAATGCTTTAAAACATCTTGAGTGACCAGCCTCCATCCTAGGAGATCACTTGGATCATCATGCTGTTTGAAGCAGGGAGGTTTACCTTTCTCTTTGCATCGTTCTCTTCCCTTCTGCTAATCTGGAGCCTTTTCTGAATTACTGAGACACCCATTAAATGGTTCAGCATACAAACTTTCTCCCTCCCAAAGAGGAGGTCTAGCACTGCCCCTGAAACCTGAGTGTACCTCAGACAGCCTTGGAACAGCCTGTCTGTGCTCTGCTCGTCTGTCTCCACTCACGTACGTGTTTGTGTGTGCACGTGTGTAAGCGTATAGGACACAGATAAGTGCAGTGGCGTGATGCTCGGTTCCTGAAGGAATTACTTATGTTAGTATATTTCAGAATTTGTCCTACTCTTCTGCAAAGAGGCTGATATTAATTAAAATAAAGAATTGTTTGATCTCTAAAAAAATCACAGAAAAGACCACACTGTGGTGAACTCCTCCTGAAGTCCTCTTCCTTTTGAGACTTAGGTATATTTTTTAATCCTTTACTTCTGAGCCCCCTGTAGGGACTTGTGGGGACCCCAGCCACTCTGGTTCTGGCAGTGTATTGTGTGGGACTGCCTGTGGGGCCAGCACTCTCAGTAATGCACATTCATCTCCCAACTTCCTTATCAAAACCATTTCTGTACTGATACGGGACGTCTCTCCTGGCCCTGCTGGCTTCCGTAGTTTACTGAGTGGGGGTGAGTTTGCTTCTGCAGGCATCCCCAGTTCTTTCCCAGAGCCAGTCTCCATGCTGCCGCCTTCTTGGGGACACTGTTCCACCCCTCACTTTGGAGATTGCTGTCAAAGGGTGCCCTGGGGTGAGCTCCAGGAGGTGTCTTTCCCACGGCTGATATTAACCTTCATCCCTACAGTGGCAATGGACCACCCCCACCTTCCATAGGCTCAGACAGCTGTATACTGCCTTTGCATTTTCCTTGATGTAAACAGGAACTCTGAGATGCTTAAAACAACCAAAATGTTTAAGAAGAAACAGAAATGAGCTAGTGGCCAAATAAATGGCATTATAAAATGCCTATGTGAATGCATGGTGCTGACCTTAGGTCAAAATGGAGGCTGAAATAACCATAGGGGTCAACATGTATTTATGTAAATTTATGTAAAATACATAAATTGATGTGTTTTTGAAAGTATATTTACATTTGGCTGGTGATGAAGGCAGCTGTATCCCACCTGGTGGACTCCTCAGTTCAAGTTCCAGACTGGATGGCTTGAAAAACATGCAGGGCCCCTGTGAATGTGTGCCCCAAATCCCAACATGTCCGAGAAGTGGAGGAGAAGGGGTTGTGGCATAACCATGCCACACTGGGCGTGCCTTCTGTCTCTCCCCCACCTCTGTCTCTCTCTGGTGTGTGCACATGCCATTTGGCAAATTTTAAAAATGTTTTTGATGGGCCAATAATTAGATTATCCTAGGAAACCTAAGAGAAAGAAAGATAAATATAAACAATACTCGGTAAAAATGTTATTCAACTGTTATCTAAGCCACATGGCCAAAATGGTTTTCTGTATGAAGGGATGGAACGCTAGGATGGGAAGTTATTTAAGCACCATTTTTCTTCAAGAAAGATTCATTTTATTTTGTATTCTCTCTCTCCTTTATATGTGTGTGTGTATATATATACATATATATATGTATATATATGTGTGTGTATATATATATATATGTATGTGTATATACATGTATATATGTGTGTGTGTATACACACATATAATATATATATAAACACATATTTATATATATAATATATATACACACACACACATATTTGTAATTTTATTTTCTTTGACAGTTGTAAACTACCAGATTTCTAGTTGAAATCATAGCTTCAGATTTTTTTCTAGGTCCTAATATTGGAATGTCATAGACTTTCCTTCCTATCAAATCGGATTTTGCCACAATATTTATGACTTATTATAATTTTTTTAAGTTTCTTGTCTCAACATAAGGATGAAATTTTGAAATGAGTTATATATCAGAAAAAATGACACTTTTTTATAGTGTAAGATTTTAATATTTTTATTAAGAGGAGAGTGTCGTTTCTAAATAGCGCCCATGTTTTGATGACACAGAACAAATTTTTTCAAGCATTTAGTTATTCATCTACACAACAAATACCAAGGATTACCTCCTTCACCTCGGAGCTATTAGGTGGTGGAGTTACAACAGTGAGAAAAAGTCTGAGAGTATCAAAAGTACAGACTGATTTGTTTCCTGAATGTCTGCATGAATACATTATAATAAAACCATAGGTGGGCATGTGTGAGCAAGAATAGGAGTCTCAAACTAAGTAATAGAAGAAAAACATCTATCGCTTTTTTCACTTTCAGAAGCCATCTGGATTTCTCTCTTTATTGGATGAAGAAAGTGAAATGATGTGGTCAGTGGAACCCAACCTTCCAAAAAAGCTGCAAAATCTCTTAGAATCCTCCAACACAAATGCGGTTTACTCCCCTATTAAGGATGGAAATGGGAATGTCGCCCTCAGAGATCAAGCCACGGCCTTCACCGTTATGCATTATGCAGGGAGGGTAAGTCTTAAAGATGTGTGATTGCGTACCACAGGACTTAGAGGCAAGTTCTAGAGTTTTTGATATTTTAGGGAGTATTATTTTGATGAACAAAAGCTAAATGAACATTCCACAAAATTTCGCTTTTATGAACTATTTTTTTTAGCCAGAAAGGAATTAATATCTTCAGAATGGCAGATGAGGCATGTTGTGTGGTCCTTCCTGTAATATTTCTAGAATTATAGCTTAACATGAGCAGAAGAGCCTTGGGTTTAACCCAGATCTCTGCTGCAAACTGTGGGATGTCTTTGTATTCAGAGTTTGTGTGTTCTGACTATGGTTCTTAGTATTAAAGTATTTCTTCTGTAACTGTGTCATCCTGAGAAAGAAAGCTGCTGTTAGATCTCTAACCAGGTTTGTAGAATGTGCTGCCTTCTTCAGAATCATTAAGGACTTCTTATCTGTATAAAAATTCTCACATGCCTTGGTCTAGACTAATATCAGGCTTTTCCCACTGATGGCAGCTTTTCCCGTGGCTTATCTGCCATGACTCCCCAGTGCAAGACCTCTATTTGGGTTATTTTTTCTATTCCACTCACCATTTTCCTACCTTCCTCAACCCCTAAACTCTCTCTCACTCACATTGTAACTATCTTCTTCGTTTGCTTAGCAATGTCAAATTTTATCCATTTTCTTCACACCTAAATCCATGTCTCTTTATCCCCAGTCTAACTGTGATCTATAATTAATTTCTCCCACCTTTGTTTTTTGTTTTGTTTTTGTTTTGTTTTGTTTTTGAGAGGTTTTTGCTATAGGGCATGCACAATTGCCAGAAAGAAAAAGAGAGACAGAGAGACAGAAAGCAAGAACTCACCCCACAGGTGAGATGGCCACGCCGCAATCCTTTCTTCTCCTTTTTCCTCTCGGGATCTTGGGCATGCACGCACATGTGCCCAGCATGAGTTTAAGCCACTGGGTCCAGGACTCGAACCGCGGTCGACTACACAGGAGTCCAGTGGCATAGCCATTACGCCAACTGCTGGTCCCTAATTTCTTCCACCTTTGAATGTGTAGCCCTCTGTTCCCTCCTCCCCTTCCTTGGACACCACTTAGTACAAATGACCTACTAGGGGTGCATTCTTTAGTCACTGTCTTACAATAAATTCCATTCATCTCTCCATCGTTCACTGAGATTCCTATATACCAAATGTGGAGCACTTAGAATAAAGGACGAGAAGCATATGCCTTGCCTTTAAATAGTTCACATTCACATGAGAAGGCAAATTAACAAATATTGATAATAAAATACTATAGTATAATATTAATGAAATATATATATGTGTGCATATATATACATATATATGTGTGTATATATATAACATTTTTGACAATTTCCAAGTAATTGACTCAAAGAATATAGAACTGCTTTCCAGAGGAGGTATAACACAACCTATGCCTTCAAGGATGAGTTCCAGCTCATTGATTACAACAGAGAAGGAGGCATTCTAATAAGGACACAGAATTTTGAACTGCATGGCATGTGTATCACTCCAAATTTGGTTACATAGGCCAGAATTGACTGTAGATATTTAAGCTGAAAATAATTTAGTTCAATAAAATAATCACTAAGAGACTATAAGTTTTATTTTCTGGAATGACCTTGAAACTTCACCATACACAAAGCTACCAAAGTAGTTACAGCCCCATCTTCAATCACAAAGCCTGCAGCCAGATTGAGAAGCCACAGCTATTGATTCTCGATCATCCCTACCACCCACCTTCCCAAGTAAAGTGTCCGTAGTCTGTACTCAGCATCGAGGAAGCTGGTCGTAGCACTGGAGTGAAATCAACTATCTTCATGACAGGTGTCTCACGCAAAATAACAGAAGCAACAGCAGGGAGGTCTCCCCACATGGCTTATGTGATGGCACCATGCAGGTCGAAGATGGGAGGTGACTTTCTTGCTTTCCAAGCTTTGCTTACAGGAAGCGACAGGATGGGTGGGGTGTCCATCCCACTCTCCCCCCACCTCATATTTGGAAATGATGTACACAGTTCAGTATAGAGAAAACTCGAGGTGCCACATGGGAAAGTTCGTTTTTGGCTCTGTCGTGGATGGATGTGCATGTACCCTTGAGACTTTGTCCTTCTGCTAATGTCAGTTCATGGAAGACTTTCAGACAGGGCAGAAAGATGAAGCAGGCAGGGAAGCAGAGACCATGATGTGGGATCCATAGGTAAAGCCAAGGGCCTTTGTAGATGCTAATCAAGGTCTAAATTTATGCAATCTTAGTGGGGTGAAAGTGAAGACATGGCACGCAGAAAAGAGAACAGGGAGGTGACTAGTTGGATATGCGAGGCTGGGAAGTTAGAACCTGGGAAGACACAGCGAGTTCTCTCTGGGCTCATCAACAAAGGGTTGCTTGCAGTCGACCGAGACAGGAAATCCTGGAGAATGAAGCAGTTTGCAAGGAATGATACCCAGTTTTAGATGTTCTATATTTGCGTGTTTTTAATGAAAATACGAACATGATGCTAAATATATTTGATGCTGGGATAAGAGAGTTGGGTTGTTTTTAGAAACATGGTTATATATTTGGAAATGTATATATTCATGATTCTCCCCAGGAAGGGCAAAAAGAGGGAGGAAAGAAGTTTGTTGAAGCATAGTGTCACAGAAACCAAGAGAAAAGAAGAGCAGGGACTGGGTGTTTGATGATGGTGACCCTGTGAGAAGTGACCGTGGTGTCATAGAGGGTGTGAGTGGTTAATGGGGTATGAAGAGGAAGCCAGTGGAAGGTTTCATATGAATATTCCTGGAGAGGTGCTTTCTCCTATAATTGAAGGGCTAGGCTTTTACAATTCTTAATACAGATGGGAATCTTTTAGTCTTGCATCCAAATTTCTTAATCTGTATTTTCTTTATGTTAGAAATTTATTGGATTTAATGGAATTATTTAAAAATTTGTAAAAAAACAATGATGTAATAATTTGGGGAAATTATTTTCCTGAAAGTTTTACAGAAGCTGCTGTAAGTAGGTTACACTTGACCCACCTTGAAAGTCTGCGTTGTGTATGGGAGATGCCCTAGATGCTCACTAAATGCTAATTGCATTTAAGTGAGTGAAAGTGTGCTCTGGAATAAAAGCCTTTTGATTATTTTTTATTTGGTTTTAAAAATTGTTCTATAGTCACTAAATAAAATTTCAATTTTAATTTTTATTGTTTTTAGGAAATTTGGGGAGAACAACTAACATTTTAAATTAGCATAATTATTCTACTGTGTTCTGATAGAAATAAAGCAAAATAGAGAAAGCCAATTGATTAACTCGTACAGCATCAAAACCCCTGTGCAATCATGAATTTTCCTATAAAAACACCTTTAGTTTTAAGCAGGATTTCCATAATTGGAGTCGATTTTGTGGTTTTATAAAAATCTTTTATTTCACTGGGATGTGCTAATGAGTCTTAGCCAGAGGACTCCCTAAGGCCTCATTCGTGTGTTACAGTGCAGATTATATGTAATTTGTGGCAATATGTTAAGCTGTATGCCATTCAAATCACCAAACATAGTACATATGCTTAAATTTTGAGCTATTGCATTCTAAAACAATAGCAAATTCTGCATTTTATAAATCAAAACATGGAGATGAAAGTGACTGATTTAAAGTTAACAAGTGCGGTCTATCTTGGATGGTAGGATGGACATTCTTGAATAGATCGTTGATAATGAAGTTGGCCCCCGAAGAGCTCGAAGGCTCTGGGGCTCTTAGGTGGGCACGGCCGTTCTTTGGCAGGAGGAATGAGATGGAGCGTCTCTCTCATCACTACTTGCTCCTCCATTATGTGTTTATTGGGGCTTTTTAGAGACATTTACTGCATCTCCTAGGAAGGATGATCATTATCACTGTGAGGATTTTGGCGTCCGGCCCCATCTGGATGGACTCCCCTGCGCTGAAAGCACTGACTGGGATGCGCTGCATGGTTCTGAATCTGTTTGGAGCAGAGGCTCAGGGGTCCTTTTAGAAATGTTTAAGCAACATTATTTAAATTATAGCTGAAGATCTCTTCTAAACACATTTGAATTTTTCATTACTCATAGGAGCACGGTGTAGTTTCCAATCTCCATTACAGAAATATTTTAAAGTAAATGGGAAGAGGCTATGTATGAAATATTAACAGGGTCTCATTAGTGAGCATAAATCTGAATTAAAGAAGGCTTGTGGGGTTTTGTTGTTTTTATTTGTTTTAACCAATTTTAAACCATATATGGGATTGCCTGTTTTAGGTGCTGTCCTAAACCTTATACTTGGGACTTAAGTGATAGGTGAGTGTCAAATCCAGAAATGTGTCTGCTTTTATTGTCTTGAGAATCATGAAGGAAAGAAGAGTGATGGCTTGGCAAAATATACCGACTCTTAAGAGTTTAATTTCCATTAAGGTAATCCCAAATTGATTTGAGTAGTAGGTGCTATGTTAACGTCCCTAAGTTTTGATGTAAGGAAGGCAAATATATTAGGAGCTAATACAGCAATCTGAAGAAATAAAAGTTGAATAATGAAAGTATAAATTAAAATTAATATTTATGCAACATATAACATGAACTTTGTGGTCTGGTATTAAGGCCTTTGTCTGGAAGCGCCTCCTTGGGATAAACACTCTGAGTTCAGTTTTCCAACTGCATAGACTTGGTGAAAACCAGTGATTCATAGAACGCAAAACAGTTCTGTACAAGTCCCCAGGGCTGCCACGGTGGAATTCCACACACCAACTGGCTTCGAGCAGCAGAAACTTAGGCCGGCCAGTGGCACATCCATAGCTCAGCACTCTACGAAGCTACACCCACATAGGCGAGTCCCAGGCTCATGTCCTGAGGATTCTCTGTACACCACACACACACACACACACACACATACACACACACACACACGTGCATGCACACATGCCCATGATCCTGGCTGGCTGAGGCTAATGGCAGGCCATGGCATGAGACCTTGTTGCAGGTGCTTGTCTCTCTGCCTCTCTCTCTCTTTCTCTCTCTTCTTTCTGCTTCTCTCCCTATGTGTCTTTGTCTCTCTGTCTCTGTTTTATATCTCTCTGTCTCTATGTGTGTGTGGTCTGTCATGGAAGAAATAAAATAAACATTAATAAACAAAGTTGTTCTTCACAGTGCTGGAGGGTGGGAGTACAAAGCCAACTTCCTGCAGCGTAGGCTGCTGTAGAAGCGCCAGAGGCAACACTTTCGTGCCTCACTCCCAGCTCCCTGAGGCTGCTAGCAACCAGCATCCGTTAGCTCCAGTCTCTGCCTTGGTCAAGCAGCTTCCACCTTGTGTCTTTGTATCCTGTCCCCTCCCAAGGACTTGGGGTCCTCCCCAGCCTAGCGTGGCGTCATCCTAACTGCCTGTGTCTGCAGATGGTGTGGCCAAGTACGTCCTTATTCTGTGAACCTGGTGTACCTGGATTTGGGGATCTGCTATTTAACCTATACAGGCTAGTGGTGGCACGGCCATGCCTCATTTTCCTCAGCTTTCCTGTTTTTCTCTCTCCACCAAGTCTTGGGGGGAAATTCGTAGTGTTCGATGTGCATGCTCACAGAATTCGTGTGGTGTAGTGAAGAGAGGAGCCTCTGGCTTACCTTGGGTTTGAGTTTCTGCTCCATTGTGGTATGACTGGGAGGGAGACACAGCCCCTCAATCGCCACACCCTGGAAATTATAATGAAAAAGTTACGTTCATGAGCCTCATAAATTTATTCTGGGAATTGAGTGGTGAGCTAGCAGTGAAAGCAGGTCTGGTTATTGTTACATAATGCTCCAAACATACGAGTCAGATTTCCCTAAGAATAGCTGAAGGTCTTCGATGCAGGAATGCCAATTTTAGCAAAAATTTGAAACTCATTGATCAGAGACCGTGATGACCAGAAAGAGTTCAGCAGAGGTAGTAGAAGCAGTAGAGGCTGCTGCGTGGTCCTGGATACATATGGGAGGCCCGGGTTAGTATCCCAGCCATGCCCAGCCCCACGTACTCCCGTAGGCATGCCTGTGATCCTGGCTGGTTGGAGATCGAGGTGGGCGGAATTGCAGCATCTCTTTCATCAAAGATAAATGTTTTAGAAAAAAGAAAGAATATTTCAGGAATTATCAAATCAACTTGCCATATTTTTAGGTGAGAATATTGTCAATCAAATTAAGTAAGTAATATCAAACCTCTGATTAATCTTAAAGTTTTTGATTCTTTTATCTACAGAAGTGCTCATATTACACAAAGGAATGTTTTATAAATCCTACTTGAAATTTTTTATATATCACAGTTACTAGTTTACTTCAGCACACACTAGAAAAGACATAACCACTAAAGTTATATTATATTTTCTTACTTTTTATTTATTTATTTATTTATTTATTTATTTATTTGCATTCATTCTCTGAACATCATTACAGCATACAAAATGAGATTTTCCATCCAAATTACACTATATATTGTCTCAATCAAGCACATCAACAAGCATGTTATTGTCATCAAATGATCTTCCATTTCTTGTCTTCTGTATGTTTTGCTTTTTTCCCCCCATCCTAGATTCTCTATCTCTTACCCTCTGCCATCTCCCACTCTCCTCCCACAGTCTCTGGTATCTATGTTTGCTTTCTATACTGTTTTCTCCTCACATTTTATTGTAACGCCAAAGACCCTAATCAATCCAAATACCCTCATAGCAAACACAGGTGATACCCACATTTCCATGAATACAAGTCTTACTTTACGCATCCTATAAAGTAGCACCTAGCTGTGGCTACATATCCTACTGCAGTCATTGAATATATATATATATTTTTTTTCTGAAACTTTTTTTTTGTAACTCAATTTACATTCCTTCCGTAAGCTTCATCACAGCATACAAAATGCAATCTCCCATCCAGTACACACTGCATAGTGATACAATCATGCACATTACAAAAAATTTTCCATTACTAGTTCCTAGAATTACTTCCACCCCTCTTTCTGACCCTCTGTCCCTTCCCACCCTCCTCTCACACCACCTCCGGTGTCTACAATTGTCCTTCATTCCCTTCCCACCCACGTTGCATTGATCACACAATTTCCTACATAATCTAACTACTTTCAATGGTGAGTTCACTCATTACTACTAAGAAAACCAGTTTTAACTTAACTCAAAGAAATGCCAAGGAACTTTGCTTAAAGCCAGGAAACAAGTTAGGATTCTGTTCAAATGGAAGGTGCATGAACCTATCAGTCTCATGTACTTTTATCTTCTGTTCTGGTTCAATTTTCCTGATTAAATTCTGGGATATAATATTCAACTCCAGACTTGTCCCTCTGATTAAGTTGGCCACTTTCATAGTTTTTGGACTCTTATTTCTGTGTGTCTGTGTTTAATTTTCTTGATACAGCACACCCTTGAGAACTTCTTGGAGATCTGGTCTGGTGCTGGTAAATTCTTTCAGGTTTTGTTTATCTGAGAATGTTCTTGTCTTTTCTTCCCACCTGAAAGATAATCTTGCCGGGTACAGTATTCTTGGCTGAAACTGCTTCTCTCGTAACACTTTGAATATATTTTCCCATTCTCTCCTCGCTCGTGTTGTTTCCGATGAGAGATCTGCTGTTAGCCTGATGGGATGTCCTTTGTAGGTAACTTGATGTTTCTCTCTTGCCAATCTTAGTATCTTGTCTTTGTCTGCGGTTTTGGTCAACCTGGCTATAATGTGTCTTGGAGAAGATCTTCTTGGGTTGATTCTATTTGGGGTCCTTTGTATTTCCTGGGACTGGATCTTCGAATGCCTCTCTAGGTTTGGAAAGTTTTCTTGTAGGATTTCATGGAATAGATTATCAATGCCCTTATGGGTCTCTTCACCTTCTGGAATGCCAATTATCCGGATATTTGGACGTTTGATGGTATCCAGTACTTCTCGCATATCATTCTCAAATTTTTGAGCCATTTTCTCAGTCTTCGTGGTGGACTTTTCTAAGCCAGCCATTTTCTCTTCTACATCTGAGATTCTATTTTCTGAATGATCTAGTCTGCTTTTAATACTTTCAAGGGAGATTTTGACTTCTTGTATTATAGACTTCATCTCTAGCAGTTCCGTTTGAGTCTTTTGTAAAGTGTGTAATTCCTCTTTTAGATCTTGCAAGAATTTCTTCATCTCCTGGAACTCGGCAACTTCTTTCTCCTTTCTCTTTAGCAGTTCATTATCTCTCTTTTCTTCCATCTCTGTTAGCTTCGACATTACGAATGCTCTAAATTCCTTATCAGACATTTCCATGACTTTCACCGAACTGTTTGTGGATGAAGGAGAGTTACTCTTTTCCATTGGAGAAGAGGTATTTTCTCGTTTTCCCATATTTCTCGTGATCCGACGGTGATTTCTTGTCATCTGATGAATGGCGTGTTTCTTTCAAATTCTTGAAGTTAAACCTCAATGTTCAGGAGCAAGCAGACAGAGGTGTTCTAGAATCGGATTGCCGTTCTGTAGTGATCGCTGGTGCAGCAGATTCAGTAGATATTGGGTGGAGAGACAAGAAAAAGGAAAATGAAAAAGAGAGAGAAAAACAACAACAAAAAGAGAGGAAAAAGACAAAAAAAATAAGAAATTATAATTGCTTTTCTTTTATTTTTTTAAAGAAAAAAATCACAAAATAGAAAACCGCGCGGCGCGCTTTTCCATGTGGAATCTTCTCAGAGAATGGCTCAACTCTCCTTCCTGGGAGAAAGGAGCAGAAGGGCTTATTAACAAAACAAAAGATGGAGCTGAGAGCCAGAGAGAAATTCTACCTTTAAAAAAATCGTAAAAAGGAAAAATTACCAAAAAAAAAAATGAGGAGACAGGAGCAGAGAGAGACAGAGACCTCAGAGACACAGAGACAGGGATAGAAGGCCAGAGGGGCTCCCTACCACACTAGCTTTGCTTGCTGGAGGCTGAATTATGAGTAGAAAATCTTCATTCCTCCTGTGCCCTGAAATATCTAGTTCCCAGTATCCATGTGGAATCTTCTCAGAGAGTGGCTCAACTCTCCTGCCTGGGAGAAAGGAGCAGAAGGGCTTATTAACAAAACAAAAGATGGAGCTGAGAGCCAGAGAGAAATTCTACCTTTAAAAAAATCGTAAAAAGGAAAAATTACCAAAAAAACTGAGGAGACAGGAGCAGAGAGAGACAGAGACCTCAGAGACACAGAGACAGGGATAGAAGGCCAGAGGGGCTCCCTACCACACTAGCTTTGCTTGCTGGAGGCTGAATTATGAGTAGAAAATCTTCATTCCTCCTGTGCCCTGAAATATCTAGTTCCCAGTATCCATGTGGAATCTTCTCAGAGAATGGCTCAACTTTCCTGCCACACTAGCTTTGCTTGCTAGAGGCTGAATTATGAGTAGAAAATCTTCATTCCTCCTGTGCCCTGAAATATCTAGTTCCCAGTATCCATGTGGAATCTTCTCAGAGAATCTATATTTTCTTACTTTTTTATGACACTTAAAAGACATCAATACAAAATAAGTGCGAAAATGATCTTTCTTTACCTATGGCAATTATAATATTAAAAAAGAAAGCATGTAGGTAAATTTTTATTTTGTGTTAGTGTGACATTCTGTTTTCACTAAATATGTGTTTTTTTTTTTTTTTTTATGATCAGTAGCTCTCTACCTTAAAGAGAATTTTGTAAAACAAACAAAAAAATTAACCATTTGGTTTTATGACTACTATATTAATTGAGCCTACAAGTATGTAAAATTTTACTGCACACTTAAAAATCCTCTCAATATTATTACCTTTAAGAAAATAAAATATTTCTGCAATTTATACACATATTCAGCACTGTAATTATATGGCAAAATAGAAATTTATAGCCCCTTTCTATAATATCCCTGAAACTATGTATTTCGATGGGTGGATTTCCATCTCACACTCCAGGAGTCGTCCCCACCTGCTAAACCCCATGACAGCAGCCTCAGAGACCCTGATTCTCACTGCTCCTGTCACAATGTCTGCGGGCCTTTGCAGAATCTTATTACTAAAACGTTGCCAAGGAATATGATGTAGGAAGAGATCTTACTGGCCCATCTATAAATTAGCTGGCCTTTTCTTTTTTCCTTCTCCTTGAAAAGAATTTACCCATCTCTGATAAACTGAGTTGGGGTTTACCCCTGTCGTCCAGATCCTGGAGAAGCAGAGACCTGGGTCACGTTGACACAGCAGCAGATTCCGGGTGACGTACCGATCAAAGCCAGCCTCTGCCCCTCATCATATCTACACAGCTGTCTGCAGAGAAAACCTTGGCTCGCTTTGCTTCCCAGCTTCACCTGCATCAAGAACACCTTTTACGGCCTGCCCACTGGCCTTCACCCCTGGAGATTTGTGGGAGACACAATGTCCCCAAGAAGACTCAGAAAACAAACCTTTAAATCCAAGATGAAAGAGGCAAACTAATCAATAGGGCAGCAGCTCCCATTTATTCCTCTTTCTTTTCTCCAGGCAGAAGCCCCAGACATAACAATCAAATCTGTCTGGTCCAGGCCAGACCGATGCTATTAAAGGTTATTTGACGAAGATATTTTGACCTGCACAGAAAGCGTCATTTACATCTTTGTTTGTTCACCTCTTGGGCAGACTTTCTGAAAAATAAAAATGAACTCTACCAGGCTGCTCGTGTTCTATTATTTACGCAAATTCTGCCTTTGCCAGAATATCACAGAAGACATGATCAACATTTCCTTTCCCAGGTTTTGTTAGAAAGAGGCAGGATCTTAGTTTAAGAAGAACCTTATTGCTTTTTTCAGAGATTTAGCACATTCTGTTGTCTTCATGGTCTGATGGAAAGTTACATAAGTAAGGAACTAGGATGTCCTGGAATATTGGTACTTCATTGTGAGTTGATTGGTATGAAGCATATGCATAAAATTTAGCTGTGCCAGTCTCAAGGGAGTGTTCACATCCAAATTATCTACACAGCTGGAGGTCAGGACAGCAGCGCTGTGGCAGAAGGTGGAGCTCTACAAGGCAGTCCCTCACGGGAGAGTTCTCGGTTCAGGTTCTCAGATCTCTCTGAGTAGCCCAGCCATACGTGTGCCCACGCGCTGGGGCTGGCCAAGGCTGGCGTAGGTCACAGTGATGGGACCTGATCAGGGGTTTCTATCTCTCTTGCTCATGAAGACATAAATAAATAACCTCTAACAAAGTATCCGTATATCCAATAAGGACTCTGAATAGCATCACTGTGTGTTTCTAATAACCTTCTTTATTAGTTAGTGTTTATTATACAGTTGAAGAGAATCAGAAGGAAAACAAGCAAAGCTATTGAATAGAATCACTAGATGGAAAAGTAAATATTTTAGTGGAATTCCGAGTATCAATGATACTGCGAGATCATTGTACCACTGTGCAAGAAATGAAGACGTAATTCACCAGACCTCACGTGGAAAGCTAAAACCAGTCATGGAAAATAATTGGACACGTTGACATGAACTGAACATGAACATTCATTTATTTGGTTAAAATCTGCATATATTCTGATGTGATAGATTGAATTTAAGAGTGTACCTCCAAAATTTTACACTTTTATCCCCTGTTAATCTTAATCACTTCTTTTCTAAGGATTATACTTTGCATCATGTAGATAATGATGGAGAAAGGGATTATAGATTTGCATTTACTGCCATTGCATGAATATTGATGTTTTTCGGGATACAAAGTGCAGACTCTCATGGTTCCGTACACGAGGTGACTCTCAGTCGCAGGTCTCACGCTCTGTTGTGGCCTTCAGACCTGCATGTGGAATTTTTACATCTCTACTTGGGTGTCTTTTCAAATGCAAACAGGAGCAAACTAAGCAAGCTCTCACCCACATCACAGGCACCCGCTCCCTCTTCCTATCAACTTGCTTCAAAAAAGTAAATAAATAAATCCAACCAAGTTTCATAATTTATTTCACCTTCCAACTCATGGCACACCAGAAAGCTGAGCACTTACCAAATGCCGGGTGGCTCTCGTGCCTACTCACCGCTCGAATCTTCCCTCTCTGCTTATTCCAGGGCCCACTCATGCCCCCTCCCTGGCTCTCTTGGGCTATGACTTCAGCAGTCTCCTAACACTACTTGAGGGATGGGTACTCACTGGCAATAAAGAAATAAATGGATATTTTTACTTAAGGAAATACTAACAGCCTGTAATCTTTTTTTTTTTTTTTTTTTTTTTTTGCATCTTTAGGAACCCTTTTCAAAATTAAATGTGATTACTCTGATTTGACTTAGTAATAAGGTCTGAATAGTGGATGGATTTTTTGTTGTTGTATAATCAGTTGATTATAAACTGTCCTTTCACACATTTCTATTTCTTTTCTTTCTTTTCTTTTTTTTTTTTTTAGAGGTTTTTTTTGCTATAGGGCACGTGTGCTCGCCAGACAGAGAGAGACAGAGAGACAGAAAGCGAGAAATCACCTCCCAGGGGGGATGGCCACACCACAATCCCTTCTCCTCCATTCTCCTCTCGGGATCTTGGGCACGCACGCACATGTGCCCGGTGTGGGTTTTAAGCCACCAGGTCCGGGGCGTAAACCACAGTCGACTACATGGGAGTCCAGCGACATAGCCATTACGCTAACTGCTGGTCCCACACACATTTCTATTTCTAGGCTGTTCTCCTTAGTAAAAGAATAAACTTTTCCTTCTCTTTTAAAAACTTGATTTTCTAGATTGTTTTGAGAACATTTTTGTTCTCCGTGTACTTAGTAGAGAACAGACAGGACTTGGAGCATGCAGTCAGGACTCAGTTTTATTCGGCTTGTACTGCGTTTCAGAATGTGCTCATCAGGCATTATCTTTGCCTTGTAACCAAACAAACAGCCCGCTCCAGTGATAGTCTGGCCTCTCTTCGGTAATAGAAAATCCCTTATTTGCTTTGACTGGCATAAACTTGTTCAGTAATTAATTTTCTAGTTCTGTATATAATCAAAATAGCAAACTTAATTAAACAGCCTCCTCCTGCCTCTCTGCGACACTGTACAGTGGGCCGGAGAGTCCTTCTCCCTTCCTTTTCACGCCCAGGTTCACCTCCGTCTCCTCCGCAGACTGGTGCAGACAGCAAGGTGCTGGATTATCTCGTACTATCTTCGGGTGGTTCCACACACTTCGCCTTCACATATCTCAGGCCGGGTCTTGGTTCCTTTGAGACCGCCCATTGGGAATCCCATGATGTGGGGGTCACTCCCTCTTCCTGCTGACTGTTCCTCTTAACCCTGGTTTCTGGGTGCTTGTTTCATGCACACTGTGACCGTCCTCACTGCCAGCTGCCGTGTGTCCTCTTAGTAGGAGTTAGCACAGCTCTGCTTTGGGGACCCGCTGAGGGAGCATCGCCCTGTCTCTCTTCCCCATGACATGATGTGTTCTAAGGTCTATGCTCTCTGCTCTCAGGCGCTGACCCAAAACAGACCTGCCCCTGCAGCCGGGTGTCTTCTCCCCTGCAGCCCATCCCACTCTCTGTGTTTTTAGCAGGGGACAAACACCTGGGCACAGAATCTCCGTAACTGGTGAGACCACGCAAAGGCACAGGAAGGTCCCGTGAAGGCTCTCTGTTTCTATCTTAGAGGACAGAGAAAGAAGTGGTGAAAAAGTACCTATGGCCACATTTGGATGTTATTGAAGTAATAAAACAATCACTATTGTGCACTGAAACTGGGTGCAAAATCAGTAGATCAATAAATACAGCTATATGGGCCAGCCTGGCGGCATGGTGGTTAAGGTGACTAGATCCCACGTGGCCAGTGGGCTGTTGGAGTCCCAAACATCAGGGCTTGGTAAACACGTCGGGCACGTGTGCATTCATGTCCCAAATCCCAAGAGAGTGGAGAAGAGACAGCATGGCCATTCCCCTGGAGGTGCTTCTGTAGCCCTCTTGCTTGCACTCTCCGGTGAGTACACATATCCTAAAGCAAATTAAAAACAAAAAATAAAGCTATAGAACCCAAACACAATATAGGTAGATACATATGTGTATACAGACACGTACGCTATGTATACACAGATTACGTGAATCAGATACGGGTGTTGGCAGGAACACATGCGAGTTATCCATGATCTGGGGTGTCTTAATGCCTACAGTGTCTTTGAAGGTGGCATTATTAGAGGAACTTTTAACTCTGCATTTCAACCTCAGGAAATGTAGCTCTCCACATGAGAACTGCATTAATCATGTGATAGCACATGTCGCCTTACTAGAGAGAATATGTGAGCTTTCTGAAAGATCTAATTCTTAAGCGGTGTTTTTAACATGTCCATTTTAAGATGGTCTCTCAGCCAGGTAAGTGTTCCAGGGAAGGAAATGCAGCACAAGAAGCCTAAGTGGCCAGTCCCTACAGATGCAGGATGGGCTGTCCTGCGACTATGACACGTGGCGTTGACACTCAGGGCCCTTTGTGTGCTTCCCGGCTCTGGCTGGAATTGGAGAGAATACCCACTGTGATCTGTCTGGTCTCAGCCTCACACCAGGCCTGCTTCTCTCCACTCCTCTCCCTCTAACCTGCGTCAGCACACCCTGCCACGGATGCTGGTCCATTCTGGTCCTTCCAGAGGTTCATTTCATGGCATAGATGCTATCTCCTTTCACAGTCAGTGCTTCGAGAATGAGCGTTCTTATCTCTCTGTCTCCATCCATCACCTCTCGAGCCCCTGCGTCAATCCCATCACACCGTCAGGAGTTCCGTTATCTCTCCTCCTGAGTTCGGAACGGCGCTGTGCTCAGTAGCTCCCTGTCCTTTTCTGGACTGGAGCTTCTGAGCTGTCAGCACCAGTGTCAGGACAGAGAGAAAATGGGATAGCAGAGGTCAGTCAGGGCCGGTCTGAAAAACAAATGGCCCTGAATTGGTTAGAAGGAAATGATGACAGGAAATTGGTTATACCCGAGAAGCCAGGGTGACAGAAAGGGGACAGTGAGGCAGCCCAGAGACTGTCCACCAAAGAAGGCAGCCTCCTCCTTGAGGCTCAGGGGGAGGAGCTGGGACCACTCGTAAGGGCTGGGGCAGGTGGCAGCTGGAGATATGGCGACTGCCCAGGAACATCAGGGCCATGGACGAGGTCGTGGGAATGAGGCCAGGGAAGACACTGGGCCTTTGCGGTGGAGGGAGACAATTACCTAAGCTTCTGCCCACCGGGCCCCACCGGTGCCTTCTGCAGTCTGGCCTCAGAGAAGGCAAGGCCCAGGCTCTTAGAAGCCCCCTGCTTGTAAAGCCCCACAGAACCTAAAGTGCAGAGCTTTGGCAGCGAGCAGGTGGGGCGAGAGTAAAAGGCACCTTGGAGCACCGGGTGTGCAGAGTCAGAGCTCTGGAAGTGACCCTAGATTTCCTAGGGAGCCGGACAGATGCACACAAGTCGATGGAGACTGGCTACCTCTGCAAAAGGGAGCTAGAGACACCTTACTTTTGAAATTACTTTTAGTATTTTCCAAATTTTATAAACATACATGTATTGTCTTTCATAAAATATTTCTAAAAGGTGAATCCCAGGTGATTTTGGTTTAATCTAGTTTTGTTGATAGCACAGTCGTGGACAGTTCAGAGCACAGCGTAAGCCACCAGCGCCAGAGCCATGATTCCTGAACTTTTGGAATCTACTAGAAAACAGGTTCCTAGGCTCCACTCTTGCAAATGATCATGAAAAGGTTCTCGGGCAAAGCCCTTGCATTTCTGTGAAGCACCAGAGAATGTCCTCCGGTTCTCTGAGAACCACATTCTGGGAAACACCGGAAGCTTCGGCTGCTGGCAGGTGCTCTGTTTAGCACAGCTGTGCAGCCATGCCTTGGCCTCTGCTCTGTGCAAGGTCCCAGAGAAGGGTGAGCTGCAGGCACAGGGGCTCACGGCTGCCCAGCCCGGCCGACCCCTGGACCTCCAGTGAGGTCGGGTAACCACCTGCTCTCGCCTCCAGCACAGGGAGCTGAGCCCCAGGTGGGTGACGGAGCTATTTCTGTGGTGCTCTCTTGCCTTTGGATCCCAGTTTCCTTGGTGACTCGCCAGCCTGACAGCCGTCAGTTAGAAAGAAGGTGCATGTGGCTTGGCCCTCTGTGACTTTCCTTTCCTCTCTGAAGCCAGGACACCGGGTCTCTCGATGAATTGCGAGTCCCAACCACAGTGGAAGCGTTGTGCCTGCTCACACGCAGCCGGCATGGTGTGTCCTTGGTGTCTGTGCTGTGGTGCTGGCGTGCTGGGTAGCGCGTCACCAGGCCACCTGCGTGGCTGCTCTCTGGTGCATGCTGCACTTCATCTGCACACAGCACAGCTTAGAAACGAGGCTGTGACCTGCTGATGCCCCAGCCAAATGCCAGGTTTTCTTTTGAGTCATTTTATTGAACAGAATCATTCCAAAGGAAATATTTGAGTACAGGACAGTTTCCTTAAAGATCTGCATTGAGCTGTGTGAATATAAATTTCTCTATTACACGCAGGAGGGACACTGCCACATTCTGCATGAGTCCTGTCTGCCCATCTTTATGGGGAAGATAAATAAAGCCTGAGGTGCAGTTGTATAAAAAGAGCAGGAGAAAGGGGAGCCTTTACTTGGCCACTGTCTTCTGTTTCTTTCATATCTGCCTTCTTCCGTCCCACAAATAACAAACTAGCAAGGAAAAGAAGAGCAGGGCCATAGCAGAGCGGGCACCTCGAAGGACCCAGCGGGGCCTTCCCCCAGCAACTACCCCCTGCTGCCCTCGAGGCCCCGCGTGTCCCCAAGTGGCCTGGCTGGGAGGACAGGCCATTGCTTGTTCTCATGGTATTCCACATGGCAGAGCTACAGGTGACTTCTAGTATGGATTCTTAGGGACTCTTTCTCTCCCATGGACATTCTTCAGTCCCTCTCATGATGCTCCGAGGCTCACTTCCCTTTGAATTGCCCAGTAACCCTGGTGACCTCATCCCACAAAATTTTGCAACTTCTCTGTGTTTCTGTTCTGTGCAAAGTTACTGTCTCACTTTTGTGCTATCAGTGAAGTCCAGACACTGATCTAAGAATGAGGGAGGGAATCAGAGGGAAAAAGAAGCAAAGCATATAAGGGACACAAAAATGGAAACGTATCTGTTGATGATAACGATATATTGTAGTATCTTCTACTGGAGCAATTTACAGTGTAGTCATGCTGGGAAAATTTATTTTATATGCTGTAATGATATACAGTAATTGCACATAGTAATAATAATAATAATAATAATAATAATAATAGTAAAGAATGTGCTTTCCTTTCCAAGGAGACTTGTTTTACTTGGAAGCAATCCTTTCATAAAATTGCAAATGAATTTCAGCTGATAATGTGCAGGTGGACACTGTGGTCTTACTAGAGGGTGAACGCCCATTTAGCAGCCTCAAACTAGATCAGCTAGGCAACTCCATGAGTTATACTTAAGCCAATAATTGTCAGAATGCTGAACAGAGGCTGAGAAGGCCCAGGTGAGCATTAGAAACAGGAAGAAGTGGGGCTAGCAGGAAGCATGGTGATTAAGTTCGAGTCCCAGACCCAATGACCTGGAAGACACATCAGGCACATGTGTGTGTGTGCCCAGAATCCCAAGAGAATAGAGGAGAAAGAACTGCAGCATGGCCATCCCCCAGGGAGAGTGATTTCTTTCTCTCTCTCTCTCTCTCTCTCTCTCTCTCTCTCTGTCTCTCTCTCAGTGAGTGCATAACCCTATGGGAAAAATGTTGAAAGAAAGAAAGGGAAACTGGAAAAGTGAGAAGAAACAGGGGTAAGTGGAACGAGACAGCCACATAGCAGAGAGTGAGATGTTCTGCGAGACTGCCCCCGTGGGAGGGTTTCAGGTCGTGTCCGAACCTCCCTGGTATATTGGGCAAGCATGCGCCCACCATCTGGGGTGAGCTGAGGCTGGGGACAGATGGCAACATCAAGTTCTTGCTAGAGACGTTGACCCTTTGTCTCTCTTGGTCATGGAAGAAGTAAATAAATAAACTTCAACAGAAATAAGGGATATTTATTAGAAAACTGTAGATACTGTACAAATGTAGGTACGAATGAACCTGTCCACATATTTTCAAAACCACTGTGAGAAAAAAAGAAAGAAACAGAGATGCCCAGACAAAGAGAAAAGACACACAGAGAGAGATGGAAAGACAGAAAGAGAGAGAGAAAGATAGAAAGATGGGGAGAGGCCCGCCGACCCCACTGTGCACATTTTGGCGACGAGCAGTCTTGGTGGTAGAGTGTGTCCACTTGACGACCCAGCTACTGGGAGCTGTGTACCCTGGAGCCCAGAAAGTGGGTTTCGTGCAGGTTTTACAGTCTGCTCTACAGCTTAGCACCTCCGAGAGGTTGGGGGACCATGGAAGGCAGATGTGGTGTCGGCTGCTCAAGAAGTGGGCAAGAGTTCACTGAAAGGAAACTCAGGAGCGATGTCGGGTGAATTTGGGAGCAGAGCAGCAGAAAGTGAGTAGAAGAGTGCAGTGGGAACAGCTGGACACACGCCCTTGATATGAACAGACTTTGTTAGGCAAAGTAGACATTTTCTATAGGTAATGAAGATTTATCAGAGATTCAACATGATCCATCTTAAAGTTAGACTTTTGGTTTTTAATTCCCATCTTCTTCTCAAAATTAACTACAAGATTGTTTGTGATGGTTAACTTTGCATCAGTCCCATCAGGCCATGGGGTGCCCAGAGCACTGGAAACACATTATTTCTGGGTCAGTGAGGGTAACCAGGAGGTCAGTGTTTGAGGTAGAGGGCTGAGCAAAGCAGCTTTCGCCAGCATGGGGGTCTTGTCCAACTCGTTAGGGGCCTGGAGAGAAGCAAAAGGAGAGGGGAGGCTGAATTTGCTGCGTGTCCAACTTAAGCTGAGACATACATGGTCTCCTGTCCTCAGTGTTCCTGGTTCTCAGCCCTTCGGACCCAGACTGGAATTTACTCCATGGTTGCCTGACTCTCAGGCCTTTGAACCACACCACTGGCCTTCTGAGGACTCTGGCTGGCAGGTAGCATGCATCATGGGACCCCTCACCCATAATGACGTGAGCTGACACTTGAGTATGTATGTTACCTGTATGTTTGACTCTGTTTCTCTAGAGAAACCTGAATAATAACAAAAAGCTTATATACATATCCATTTAGGACAAAAACAAAATGTAGATTATCTTAGTCCAGATTATAATTTTTTTTAGCCATGCCTGTCTCGTTTACTATATTTTTTAAAAAAGCAAAAAACAAGGGACCAGCAGATGTTGTAATGGTTACATCACTGGACTCCCACATAGTGGACCGTGGTTTGAGTTCCAGACCTGGTGGCTTAAAACTCACACCAGGCACATGTGCATGCATGCCCAAAATCCTGAGAGGAGAATGGAGGGGACGGGATTGGCCATCCCTCTTGGGGAATGATTTCTTGCTTTCTGTCCCTCTGTCTGTCTCTCTCTAGCTAGCCCACGCACCCTGTATCAAAAATCTCTCTAAAAATAAATAAATAAAGCAAAAAAATTTCAAATCTTTTAATTTTGCTTATTCCAATTATAGTTTTTCTTTTAGTTGCACCATTTAGAAATGCACAAGTTTGTGTCAGATTTTTGTTGTGCCAGTTTTCTTAGCTTGTATCTTACCCTAGTTTCCACCACTTGGAGATGCCCCAGGAGATCTGGTGGAGGGTCAGGACTTGCACCACAATCCACAGTACCAAGCCGTCCCCACTAATTAATGGAGGTGATGTGTGAAGCAGGAGAAGAGTGTTCGTCCTCTTCCACTGGCCTCCCCACATTCTGGGAAGGAGGCCTGGAGGCCTGGTGGAGAGTGAGAACTGCTGACTAGAGAACCCAGACATCCATTCTCACGGGCAGGAGCGAGAGGTGCCTCCCTTCCACTGCCAGGTGGGGACAGAAGAAATCGCTAAAGCAGTCGGTAAAGCAGGAAATGTGGGCACCTCCTTGTGACACCTGGGAAATGAACAAGGACATAGAAGAACTCAGCACCACCAGCACCAGCGGAGCCGTGCAATGCTCTCAGAGCACTTAAATCAGCAGAGAGGGAATTCATACTCTTTAAGTACCCTTGGAACTTGTTTCAAGATCATCCATTTGCTGGGCCATAAAGCAAAGCTGAACAAATTCCAAAGAATTGAGAGTACACAGAGTAGATTTCCTACCAGAGCAGAATCATACTGGAAATTAATAACAGAAAGGTAACAGGAAAATCTCCAAATATGTGAAAACTGAACAATGCCATTTCAAGTAATCCATGAATCAAAAAGGAAATCTTTTCAAAAATATGTTAGGCTGAATGAAAATGAAACTACAACATACCACATTTGTGGGACATGGCTAAAACAGTACTGAAAAGGAAGTTTATAGCACTGAATGCAGGTATTAAGAAATACAGCAAGTCTCAAATAAAAAATTTAAACCACCATCTTAAAAACAGGGATGATTAGAGCCAGCAGGTGGTGTGGTGGATGGTTTGAGTGCTGGACCCAGTCGCTTGAAAAATCACACCGAGTACATATGTGTGCATGCCCAAAAATCTCAAGAGGAGAATGGAGGAGAAGGGACTGTGTGACCATCCTCCTTTGGGAGGATGGCTTATCTCTCTGTGTGTCTGTCTCGTCTCTCTCCAGTGAGTGCACACACCTTACGACAAAAACCTAAAGAAACAAACAAACAAAGGACAAATAAACCCAAAGGATGCAAACAGAAGGCAATCACAAAGAGTTGAATGGAACTGAAAAAAAAAAGTGAAATCCAGAGCTGGCCTTTTGAAAGCACCAATAAAAATGATAACCCTCTAGTATGAATGACAAAGAAAAAAGATATAAGCAACCAATATCAGGCCGACCATGGGGCACACCCTGCTGGACACTGCTCTCTAGCTTGGGGCTTCATGGGACACCAGAGTTCCGTTCAGTCCAGCCTGAAGGTGAGGCAGGGTGCCATGCACCTGTACTCCATGTCCTGCAGAGTATAAGGCAGGAGTATCACAGCATAACCAGAGTCTGTCTTAAAAAAAAAAAAAAAAAAAAAAAAGCCAGCCTCAGGAATAAAACAGGAAATATTACTACAGACCATGCAAACATCAGAAACATCAAAAGGGAGATACCATAAATAACAACTTGCACATACAAATTTAATAGCTTACATGAAATGGTCCAATTCCTCAGAAACGGCAAGCTACTTCATTAAATGCACTATGAAATAGGTGGTTTAAATAGCTATATAACTATCAAAGAATGAATTTGTAATTTAAAATCTTCCCAAAACCAAAACATACAGTTACAAATGGCTTTACTGGAGAACTCTACTAAATGCTTAAAGGAAAATTAACACCACTTTACACAATTAGAAAACATTTCCTAATTTATTTCATAAAGGTAGTATTACTCTGATATCAAAGCCAGACAAAGACGTAATATACATGCACATGGACACACAGAGGAAAAAATCAAAGGTATACATCCTTCAGGAACATAAAAGCAAAGGTATTTTTTAAATAGTAGCAAGTAGGCAGAGCCATGGTGGTGCACACTGCTGATGATTTTTCATGAAGAAAAATCACGTGATCCTGGGACCAGCAGTTGGCATAATGGCCATGTCGCTGGACTCCCATGTAGTTGACCACAGTTCGAGTCCCAGACCCAGTAGCTTAAACTCATGCCAGGCCCATGTGCATGCAGGCCCAAGATTCCGCGAGGAGAATGGAGGAGAAGAGATTGCGGCATGGCCATCCCCTCTGGGGGGTGATTTCTCGCTTTCTGTGTCTTTGTCTCTCTCTGTCTTCTGGTGAGTGCACATGCCCTATAGAAAAAAGCTGCTCCAAAAAAATAAATAAATAAAAATAAAAATAAATATATATATATATATATATATATATATATATATACATATTAAAAAAGTCATGTGATCCTATCAGTGGATACAGAAAAAGCATTTGCTAAAATGTAATGTGAATTCATGATAAGAATTCCCAGAAAAACAGGAATAGAGGAGAAAACCTCACTCATTGATAAAGAGCACCTACAAAAATCCTACAGCCAATATTCAATGGTGAAAACTGAACATCTTACTCCCAAGATCAGTAAAAAGGAAGAATGTCTGCTCTTGGCACTCTTATTCAATGTAGTGCTGAAAGTTATATCAAGTATCATATAATAGTTTGAGAACAAAATAAAAGGCAAATTGAAAAGGAAGAAATAAATCTTTATCTTTGTCTATTTACACATGACATAAGTGATGATGTATAAAATCCCAGAAAATTTACCAAGAAGAAAGGCTCATAGAACTAATAAGCCCAGCAAGGTCATAAGATACAAGATAAAAAATTGTTTGAAATTATATATTTGTCTGTGCTAGTAATGGGAGAAATCATCCCCCAGGGGGGATGGCCATGCCAAAATCCCTTCTCCTCCATTCTCCTCTCGGGATCTTGGGCACGCACGCACATGCGCCCGGTGTGAGTTTTAAGCCACCGGGTCCAGGACATGAACCGCGGTTGACCACATGGGAGTCCAGCAACATAGCCATTACGCTAACTGCTGGTCCCTGATTAAGTATTCTTCTCTCCTTTGGGTAGATACCAAGGAGTGGTATTGCTGGATCATATGGTAGTTCAATTTGTAGATTTTTGAGGAATCTCCAAATTGTTCTCCACAGTGGCTGGACCAATTTACATTCCCACCAGTAGTGTAAGACCGTTCCCCTTTCACCACATCCCTGCTAGCACTTAATCATTTTTTTGTTTTTTTTAATCTTTGTCATTCTGACTGGGGTTAGGTGGTATCTCATTGTTGTTTTGATCTGCATTTTTCTTACAATGAGGGATGTTGAGCATTTTTTCATGTGCCTTTTAGCTATTTGTACGTCATCTTTAGAGAGTGGTTTTTTCAATGCATTCTCCCATCTTTTAATAGGATTGATCATCTTTTTTCAGAACAGCTACTTGAGTTCCTTGTGAATTCTAGTTATCAGTCCCTTATCTGACACATAGTTTACAAAAATATTTTCCCATTCTGAGGGCTGTCGATTCACACTCATTACTGTGTCTTTTTCCATGCAGAAACTTCTTAGTCTGATATAATAATTTTTATAAAGACAAGGTGGGAGCCATTAACCTATATCATTTAACATGTTTTTATAAAGCAAATAATATAGACAGTGACAACAGAATAGATCAATGAATAGAATAAACAACCCAGAAATAGGGCTATGCAAACAGATTTAACTGAATTTTTAGAGATGAGTGTGTCAAATTGGCAATATATAAGATCTGTGTGGTGACATAAATATTCTCTATTTCTACAGCATTTTCATGTCAGTATCTCAATTGTGATAGTTTGTTACCATTGAAATAAACTAGGTGAAGTGTACATAGGATTTGTCTTTAAGTTTAATTACAACTGCATGCAAATATACAATTATCTCAAACTTAAAAATTTAACTAAAAAATGTAAGGTTGGGGACCAGCATATGGTGTAATGGTTATGTCAATAGACTCCCACGTGGGACCAGCAGTTTGCGTAATGGCTATGTCGCTGGACTCCCACGTAGTCAACTGTGGTTCGCGTCCCGGACCCAGTGGCTTAAAACTCACGCCGGGCGCGTGTGCGTGCGTGCCCAAGATCCCGAGAGGAGAATGGAGAAGGGATTACGGTGTGGCCATCCCCCCTGGGGGGTGATTTCTCACTTTCTGTCTCTCCATCTCTCTCTGTCTGGTGAGCGTACACGCCCTATAGCAAAAACCTCTCAAAAAAAATAATTTAAAAAAAAGACTCCCATGTAGTCGACTGTGGTTCGAATCCTGGACCCAGTAGCTTAAAACTCATGCCAGGCATGAGTGTGTGTATGCCCAAAATCCTGAGAGGAGAGTGGAGGAGAGGGAATTGTGGTATGGTTATCCTTCCTGAGGGGTGATTTCTTGCTTTCTATCTCTCTCTGTCTCTCTGGCAAGTGTACGCACCCTACAGCAAAAATCTCTCTCTTAAAAAAGTAAGGTTTATAGGAACAGACTATATTAATATATGAACGTAATAAATAGGTATGAGGGGACATATTTATTTAGATTTTTAAAAATACCTTCATAGGCCACTATCAATCTTCATTCGACTGGGGAAATTATTATGGTAAATGACCAACTTGGAATCAGGTAGTATTTTATCTTTAAATCAAGGAAAAGTAGGAGGGATCAAGATGGCAGAAGGGAAGCATCTGGCACTTACCAACTCTGCAATAAAGACATAAGATACTAATTACCCAGGTACATTTCAACTGAAATTTCTAAGGAAGAACACTTGAAATCACCAAAGGAATATCTGAGGTTTTGAAACATTGAAAGTTAAGAGAAATGGCATAGAAAAGGCACTGAAGCACCCACCAGCTGAGATCAGCACACTGAAATCATCAGAAACTTCCCTTTGTTGGGAAGAGATGCGTGAAAATCTCTGGTAGGCTCCGATACCAGTGTGGTTGGCATTCTTACTTAACTGCTTGGGAATCTAGCACTCCACGCAGCCCTGAGCCCAGAGATCCACAAGGCTGCATAACTACAGTGAAGGAACTCGGCCTGGCTGACTCCAGGACATGCACAGCTGTAGAACAGAGTAACTGATGAAGTGAAAACTACACCAAGATTGGAAATCTTCACATTCCTGAGAATGGACTGAAATTCCGTTGAGACTGTGTGAGTGGCTGCAGTGACCATCCCAGCTAGACTGAGCAATAAGGCTGTGACCACAGCCCTTGAGCTCACACAGCTTTTTACCTCTTAATGGGACACCATTAAGCAAATGAGTATCTACAGAATGGGTATCCCAAAAGGTGAAGAGGAAAGAAAAGGCATAGAAAATCTTTCATGCAATACTAGATGAAAACTTATCAAAGAGAGAGACATCTAGATCCAGGAAATTTAAAGGAAACCAAACAAGGCTCTGCTCTGTAGAAACAGCAAAACCATCATTGCCCTCACCAGGGAGGTTAGGAAAGGCCCTTAGAAAATGAACCATGGGGCTGGCAGGTGGCGTGGTACTTAAGGTGGCTGGACTCCCACATTGCTGACCGTGGTTTGTGTCCTGGATCTGGTAACTTGCTTTCTCACCTTCCTTATCTCTCTGGTCAACTTCAATAAAATAAAAATAAATAAATAATTACAATGAATAAAATTAAATCTTAAAAAGAAAGAAAATGAACCCATAACAACAACAAGGACAGACAAGAAATGTATTTAGGGAAAATCGGGCGGTGTGTGTGTATGTGTGTGTGTGTGTGTGTGTGTGTGAGAGAGAGAGAGAGAGAGAGAGAGAGAGAGAGAGAGAGAGAGATTTACCATTAGAGTTCTATGCTAGAATTATTGCCACCTATAGGAGGATCCTCTATAAGAAAGTCAGAGATTCTGAATAGGAAAAATGGCATTCTCAGGTCAGTGTATGCATCAAGTAACAGGGTATAAGTGAATAAAAGTGAGATTGTTTTCATCTTTTTGGCTATTTGCCTGTTAATAATAAGCAATGGTTTTACTGCTGTGAAGGTAGGCAGTATAAAAAAAAGCAGAAACTGAAGAGAAAGGGATGACAGCCTGAAGCCACTGTCAAATGGTGGAGACCGGTCCTCGTGGGGAGCAGTTCTGTTTAGGTAATGTGCAGCTATGAACCTAAAACAGTGAGGAGCTGCATGGGGAGGCAAGAAAGGCTCTGTGAGATTTCCAAGTGAATTCATCTTAATTTTTTTTCTTAAAATAAGAAACATAGTCATCTATTGAGGATAAGTTTGGGGCTGGCAACTTGAAAAGAGGCAAAAAACTGTTACTGAAAGAATTGTAATGTAGTATAACTATGAGGTGAATCAGGAAACTCTTCAGCTGCCTGCCAGGGTCTATTTGAGACATCAGCATGAATTTGTAGCAGACAAAATAAAACAATTCCAGTTGGAGCCACTGAATGACCACGCTGTTAGCTAGAGTTAGGAATGACTGAGTATGACAGACACAGCAAAGTTTCTCAGTGTCCTTTGCTACTTCTGGGCTTAAAGTTCAGGTCATATTGAGACCTGAAGTCACTCTGAAAGAAGCCAGAATGAGACAGTGTTATCATAGACTGTGGGGAAATTGAGGGACAGAAGATGCCTTTGGGATTAGAGGGCAAGTTCATGAAGGGAGAAGGAGAGGACAAGACCTGGAGATCTGGACAGCTTGGAGGTAGAGTGCTTCCAAATGTCTTGCACCAGGAAAATATTGAAGGCACAGAGAAGGGAGTAATAGAGGAATCTGGACCAGATATTTACCAAACATGTAATCCTCCTCAATGCTACCCCTACAGCATTGAGGAGAGCTGGGAATGAAGCCAAAACATAATCCCTGGTTCTCGGAATTTGACGGATATACCCGGCATGTTGAGGAGTGTGAGAGCAGTTGTGTTCAGTTCATTCCCTAAAGTGAATTGGAGTAACCATCAACCAAAGTCATGTGGGCATGGTTGGATAATGGGACAGCACAGTGAGACTTTTCATACAGATTATCTGCACTATTTTAACATCTTATTTTTCAAGTGATCTTTTTGGTCTATAAAGCACATTTATTTATATTGTATCACAATAGTAACTATGTGGTAAGCTATTTTAACCCTGGACTTACCAATTCAAAAGCTGAAACTGAGGCATTAAACACCTTGCAAAGTCTATGTGGATCCACGGTGCTTACGACCATGGGCTGACCTTCCTTCCACGGTTTTCCTGAGCGTTGCTGCTCCCTGTGTAGGAAGGCAGAGAGAACACAACCTCCGGGTCATGGCCTCTCTGCCTCAACGCTGTGGGCATTCAGAGCCAGGTAGTCTGCATGGTGACAGCCGTCCTGGGCACTGCAGGGTGTTCACAGCGTCTCTGCCATCTATTCCTCCAGTTATGGCTCCAGTAACTGCCGTGTATCTCCTGAAGGGCGTGATCACCACTGGTTGGCATCCACCGTTCTGGATTCTATAAGAAATTTTCCTATTTAACAGTGTACAGTAGCGTAATGTGGAGCTCCCTTTTTAATATTAGTAGCTATTGCCAGTATTAAATTTATTTAATATTAGCTTAAGAGCAAACTGGATAAACAGGTGATAATTTCACTGTATCTAAAGATTGTTTAGTTTTTTGTCATTGCCACTTACATTGAAAACATGGGCATTTGTGGGACACCTTCGATTTCTGTACAGTTTAGGCTCTTACGACAGCAAAGAATGAATACTCAGGCTTTATCGTAAGGGTGGACAGGTTCAGGCATTAGAACTCAGAAGCCGTGTAGAAAGTAAGACTCATTCATGACTGTCTGGCCTTTTCTTTTCTTTATTTTTTCTTTTTTTATAGAGAGAGATTCTTGCTATAGGGCTCATGTGCTCACCAGAGAAAGAGAGAGACAAAAAGTGAGAAATCACCCGCCAGAGGGATGGCCATGCCGCATTCCCTTCTCCTCCATGTTCCTCTCAGGATTTTGGGCATGCACGCACCGTGCCCAACATGAGTTTTAAGCCACCGGGCCTGAGACTTGAACCGTGATTGACTACGTGGGAGTCCAGTGACATAACCATTATGCCATCTGCTGGTCCTCCATCTGGCCTTTTCTGGGTCCATTCCACAGGTTACACAGACTCTTTGTCATGGCTTCTTTCTCTGCATCTGTCTAGTGCCCTCTTGCTGCTGCTGATTCAGTCCACCACATAGGCTCTCTAGTGAGAATTCCCAAAGGAGTGAGTACACTGGCTCGCACTCACTCATGGGAGGTGAGGTGTCATCAGCCAGTTGCCTCCCCTGGTCCAATCTTGGTCCACTTACAACAAAGGACAGCTCATGACACTCTGTGTGTGGTGCTGTGCTCAAGATGTGTCTGCATGAAGTTGATGAAGCCAGTCAGTCCTGAGGTGAGCATGGCTGACCTGCCCTTGTGGCTGCACTGGGAGTTCACACTTGGCTGAGACTTGGAAGGGCAGCAGCACCCCCTCCCCCTTTGACATCAGGTCTCCTAGCCCATACAAGGACACCAGTAAAACCAGACAATCAAGTCATTTAAATGTATTCACCAGTAAACTATGGCGAGTAAAATTATCCTTTGGAAAACTCCAGAATTAATTTTCTTACCTGTCATCTTCATCTTAAAGACTTGCATGAACTGTGTGAATGACCCAATAGAACCCTTTTGATAAGGAGACCATTCAGTCTCTCAATCTGAAACTCCACTTAATTTCCAAGATGTTAGAGTTATTTCAGTTGGTTTAGTGAATTTTCTAAGTGAGGTAGAGTCTCCAAGCATCAAGGGGATTGCACGGCTGTGAGTCATCACTATTTGTTCTTAAAATCAGGAATTGGAAGAGAGCTACTGAGAACGAAATGGGAGAGGTGCCCCTGATTACCGTGCAAAGTGAGAGCTCCCCACGATAGCTTTGAATCTGCATGTGTGTGAACTTGGAGACCTGAAGACACGTCTTTTCTGAATAATTTAATACTTCAGCTGAGTCAAGTCATTCTTCAAAGGAGTTTATTTTTATGGTCATATTTAATCACTAGTAATTATGCTATTTTCTCTTATTATAGGTGATGTATGAAATTGTTGGAGCAATTGAAAAAAATAAAGATTCCCTTTCGCAGAATCTTCTGTTTGTAATGAAAAGTAAGTTGAATTGCTTTCTTCCCTGTACTAATTAAAATGCCATGCATCCCCTATTTCTCCATCTCTGGATGTTGTCTACAAAATATTTTACAAGCAAAAGGAAAAGTATCTTTTGTATTCTATTGCCTAGAATAATATGGGATGGATCTTGCCATACTATACATTGGCTATGATTTTATTTTGGAGTGGAAATCATACTTCAATGGAGCTTTCAGCAGATAGAAATGTAAAACACCCTTACTTCTTCAGTGGATGGACACAGAAGTTTTCTGTGAAGACTAATGAAGATGAACATGGCTTCTAAAGTTATTTAGGGCAGAGTTGGGTGAATTTCATTACTTAAGATGACTCTGGATCACAGTCAAGGTTGTATTTTATTCTTTGTACTTTCATCTATAAAATACACTCACTAAGTAGAAGCAGCCTATAAATTTGTATATACATGTATGCTTATAAATATGTGCATAATATGTATACAGATGTGTAGGATCCTTTTACTTAGTGAACATTAATAATTTATATATACCATAAATCTATGTAAAACCATATTTATGCTAAATTTATATACATACATTATATAGATACAGAAGTATACTTCCATGTATGTAATACACACACACGTCTCTCTCTCTCTCTATATATATATATATATACACACATACACACTTCTATCTTTCTAGTAGTTATTTTCTTAATTGCAGTTCTATAGTGACTCAAGTTTTTCCAATAGCCTTTTTAATAAATTAAAAGATAATATATTTTATGTTTTAAGTCGCTGTGAATGAGATGAAGTCACTTGTTTTTCGTGGGAAAAGCAGCATGTGGTAACCTTCCGTGGAATGCCTTGGAGTTGGAACTAAGACATCCACATTGCTTCCTGTTTGAGTTGTGTTATGTGTATTTCACAAGCTCACTGTGCATGCTGCCTAGAACTTACAATTATTGCGAGTTCTCTTAACTGAAATGAATGATAAAACGTAGATGTGGGAGCATACCATGAAGAAAGAAGGCATGTAAATAATTGATCCTATTTATTATCGCTGGGAATACCTTCCTTCTAGTTTCCAATTACTTGAACTTTAATTTATAATGCACTTCCACCCGAGTCCTGTCTTATATGAAAATCTAATATATAGCATGTTTCAGAAGCTGGTGCAATGCTATTTGCTTCTTTTTTTTCTCATCTTGTGATAATAGGATATAGACATTTAGATGAGAGTATGATGACTAGTGAAATTATAATTCTGCTTATTTTAATAGAGTTCCTATATTTTAAAGTCATTTTTTGTGAGTACTTGTGAAGTTTTGAGAAATAAAAACAGCTGAATCTTAGTTTATTCTAAATATTTTGGGGTATAGATACATTTGACAGAATTCATAATGTTCCCTTACATATTTATATAGGAGATGGCAAGCATTTCCTCTCAAGAGCTAGAGCATAAATATCTTAGGCTTCTGAGCCACAAGGTCTCTGTTGGAATTACTCAATTGTCCTGTTATGACATGAAATCAGCTATAAACCACACAAATGCACATGGCTGTGTTCCAATAAAACTTTATTTACAAAAATAGGTGGTGGACCATGTTGGGTCCACAAGCCAAGGTTGCTCACACATCTTGTCATATAAGCAAAAGGTGCATGTTTGTGATTGTCATTTATGATGTGGGACATTTTGACACTGTAGCTATCAAATCAATATTTTGTTATTTATTAAAGAAAATTTTGTTATAGCTATAATAATTTATAAATTATTATTCTAGAATAATAATTAATTCCCAGGTATTTTGCTAAGTACTTGCTTAAACTTTCTAATTCAATCTTTGTCATCAAAAGCTTCCAGTTGAAAAAGACAGGTATGTTGTAGCGCTCTTGTGAACGGAGCTATGTCTACAAGACATTTGCCCAAGTGACATCATGTAACTTGCAGCAGGCACGACTCACAGAGAAATGCAGCTGATTATTTATTTGTGCCTGAGTTTACAAGTAGAGTCTGCTCTATTCAGAAAAAGGCAGAGAGAGTGCATTCAGACTGAAGCTGCATATGTGAACAGGAGGTTTGGGATCGTTGCTGACGTGTCAATGGTGACTGGGTCTTCTGTTGCTGAGTGTCTCTGCTCATCATTGTGGGCACTTAAGTGGGCTTATCCCATCTTACTGGCAAAAACTGCGATGATCGTAGATCCTGGGGAGGAATACATCCCATTTCAATGTGTATGTAGAGCGAGATGGGAAAATGGTGACCCCTCGTCACAGAACAGAAAGGATGAAACTGCCTCCTCACCGGGGGTCCTATGTGAGGTCCTCAGAGACAAAAGGTGGCAGGGCCCCAAGGGAACCCACTCTCTCTGCCGTTGGCTGGGCCTCTGGTGTTAAAGCTGCAGGCATGACAACCTCCCCTGTGTGAGCAGGAAAAGGGGCCCTCCTGTGTCTTCACGCAGTGTGACCATAGGAAGAGAAAACACAGAAATGAGTTTGTTACGTATTTCGGTTCATATATGTCTAGTGCCCTTAGTGTCTTTAAAAGTCTTTTTTTTTTAATTATAGGAATGATGGATTGCATTATTATTATTATTATTATTATTATTATTATTATTTGAAAGAGAGATTTGTGCTATAGGGCATGTGCGCTTGCCAGAGAGACTGAAAGCAAGAAATCACCCCCCAGAGAGAATGGCAACGCTGCAATTCCTTCTCTTCCATTCTCCTCTTGGGATCTTAGGAACACATGCACACACGCCTGGTGTGAGTTTAAGCCAGCAGATCAAGGACTCAAACTGCGGTCAACTACATGGGAGTCCAGCAACATAACCATTATGCCTCCTGCTGGTCCCAAATTACATTCTTTATCTGTGGGTCCATTTATACATAGATGCCATAAATATGAAGAATAGTTGTTTAATACTCAGTTAAATGGGACATGAATTACGTTTATTATTTGGAAGTGGTTTCAAACTTAAATTTACAAAATTAGCACAAAGAACTCCTACATGCTCTCATCCTAGATTCATTGCTTTCATTCTCTTTCACTCTTTCTCCATTTTTGTTCTGTTCCCTCTCCCTCCCTTCTCGTGTGTGTGTGTGTGTGTACGTGAACTTTCTGAATTACTTGAGAGTTGATCACTTGCTTCTACACGTCTAAATGCTTTGCTCTTGGCACTTAAGTGCAAGGACCTTATCTTACCTAGCCTCAGTAAATTATCAAAATATTAAACATTGATACAATACCACCATAATCCAGAGTTCATAAAAAACATTAGCAATTACCCACTATCATTTTTTATAGTGATCCCACCCCCCCAATTTAGGGTAATTCGTTGCATTTAGCTATTATTTCTCTTTAGTTTTTAATCTGAGATGGTTATCCAGCTCTGTCTTATCTCCCGTGACATTAATATTTCTAAAACATTAAAGAACATTTCATTCATAGTGCCCCTTCACTTGGATCTCTTTGGTATAGTTTCATATTAGAAACAGTTCATGCATTTTTCTTGCCAAGAATCCCTCAGGGGTGGTAGGTGTCCCCAAGCATCAGACTTGGAGCCAGTGACCATTTGAAATGTTGTGACCCTGATCACTCCGACAAGGTGGTGTCCTTCAGCTTTCCCTAATATAAAACTGCTGTTTTCCCTTTGCCGTTGAGTTATTTGTGAGGAAGTGCATTAATACTGAATGTATGTCAACGCTCTGTTCCTCATCAAACTTTCGCCCATTAGTTTTGCATAGACTTAGGACGCTTGCTACTGGATCAATTGCTTCTCTTACAATTGTAGTATTTTCTAATCTCATCTTTCCTTCAACAGTGACATTCTTCTGTAAAAACAGCCACTTCCCCTTTACTCATCAATTGCTAATTGATTATCAGTGAGAACTCTTTGGTTCTTATTTCATCCATTTACCATGGACCCACAGATAAATCATAACCTATTGCTATCCTAGTATTGATGTTAAGGTTGTCTTAAGACCTTGCCAATGAGGACTTCTTCCAGCTAGCCTCTGTGTCCTTTTTTCAGGTTCTCATGATATTTTCAGCATTTTCTTACATTCGGATCCTCCAAAAACACGCAAGAATTCTCTCTCTCACCTCAGAACTAGAATTAGCCGTTTACACAAGAGGCCTTGGTTGATTCAGGGGCTGGATGAGCTCACTGCTGCTCGGGTGTTATTGCTTTTTGGACCTTTCAGAACTTGGAGATTTAAAAACAGATATAGATAATACAGAGAAATGTTGCACTATGTTAAAAATCATAAATTTATCTTGACATCTCTTCATTTCAACCTCAAACCACAGGGTTTCTTTTTGCTCTGGCATTTCGTAATTGTATCTCCTTTCTCTGGAAGTTCTCCCTGCTTCCCTGCTTGTTTATTAATGTAGTGATTTCTCCACTGAAGGCATTGCAGCTATATATTATATGGGTCCTATTTTGCACCTGAGCAGGCAAAATAATTTGAACATGGAAAAGATAGACACTAACTGCTTTGCTACTAAACATAGCTACTGTATGATGCACTAAGTGTGATCTGAAGTGATTTATACACATCATTTCATGCCTTAATTTTGCAGTAATTCTCAGGGAAAGTAACGACATCATCATTTGGTAGAAAACACTCTTAACTTGCCTCCATGCAGATAAAAGCAACACCAGGAATGTTTCTTCCAGATCTTTAACCATCACATACAAGGATTTCACTCTGCTATTCAGATTTGCAGCCTAAAATTCACTCATCTAAGCTCCAGTTTCTCCCTGAGGTGTCAAGAAAAGAACATGGACCCCAAATTATTATATTTGTATAATCTAATGTCTGAAATATATCAGTTTGCTTCTACCTTTCCAGTTTAACTAGGTTAGAAGACAGGACACTTCTTTTTCCTTATTTAACCTAACAGTAAGTGTAACCCAGTGAGGCAGGGTACCACCGGTGTTTACACAGGAGGCTGAGGCAGTGTAGATCCTGGGGAAATGTTTTCCTGGGATGGAGAGTTGCTGACAGAAACCATAATTCTTCATCACTTGGTCAAGTGCACAAAAATCCCCTTAGGTCTGAGCAGGTAAGATTTGGTTCCATCAATCAGGAAAGAAGTAAGTGTTACTCAGTTAAGTGTGAAAGACCAAGTGCTTAGGCAGGGAAGAAGGGGACATGGCCCAGGAGCCCTGGCCAAGGGCAGTGAAGGTCACAGTTTGCCACGTGGTATGAACAGTGGAGGAAAAGAAACAAGGGCATAGAGAAAGACTTCTCAATCACTGGCTTCATTGGGCACACGGAACATTGTCAGTGGGTAAAGTGCTCGTGTGAGAGAGACATTAAACACGCAAGTAAGTAATGACTTTCACGCCACTTACGATATTCATGTATTTATTTCCTAGCTAGTGAAAATGTTGTGATCCATCATTTGTTCCAGTCGAAACTGTCACAGACGGGATCCCTGGTATCTTCTTATCCTTCCTTTAAATTCCGTGGCCATAAATCCTCCCTGCTCAATAAGAAAATGACAGCTTCTTCAATTACCGGAGAAAACAAGAATTATCTAGAACTTAGTAAGGTAGGAGGTTTTGTGATTCTTGTTTGGTTGCTTCTAAGATTACTTAGTATATTTGCTGCTTCTATTTTAGAAAGCACAGTTTTGACTGCTGATGGGGAGGAAGTGATAATTGAATAGAAAGAATTAGAGGAAAGGATGCCCACCGAGGTCAGCAGAAAGGAAACCACCAGAGAGAGACAGTGCAGGACAGAGTACGCCGCTGGGCACGATCGGTTCCTCTCTAAGATCACCTTTGTCATAAATGAAAAGGAGCTTCAGGGACAGCAGGTGTAACAAAATGAAATGTAGCTACCATATTTTATTAATACTAATCATTTCAGAAATTTTAGGTCTCCAAACAGTAAATTGTCATTTCTCATAAAGACATATTTTTCAGATGCTAGAATATTTTCACTCTCTATGTGTAGATTTTCAGCTTATTTTTGTATGATATTAATTTCTAAATGTGTATTTGCCCTGCTTAAGTTTGGTTGTACATACAACCTAAAGGTTCTGTTTGTAAAAGAAAACTAAAAACTCTGTAAGGAGTTGTTTCAACTTTCAGGAAATATGCATAGAGTACTTTAACTTTCCTAAGAGCCCAAAGCCAGATTGTATTCCAGTTTGTTTTGCTTGTGTCTACCAAACTCTAAAAGATGAGAAATGTAATTGGCAAGGTGTTCAGGACTATCAATTTTAGCAATGTAGTTGATGCCATTTTCTGGAATACATTTAAGCTAACCAATTAAAATAAAAGCATAATTAAAGTCAGCTCTATTTTAGATGAGCACCAAAAATGCATATTAAAGTATGTGTGTACATGTGTGTGTTTGTGTGTGTGTGTGTGTATGCATGTGTGCATGCATACATTTATGTTTATTTTTAGTCAGTAAATTCTAGAATCAGGGATCCTTGGATGCAGTTTCTGTAACTGGATATTCTCAAGAATTCAATCTCAGTGCAGTGGAAATGGTGTCTTGTACATAAAAAAGACAAAGGGTTACTCTTCTAATGACGATCTCTATGGGGGAAGAGGTCTCAGTAAGCCTTCTGGTCCTTCCTTTTGCAATCATCCTGAAAATCAAGAGCAAGAAATCACTGCACACCTCTAAACTGTAATTTTTAACCTCAATTATTAAACATTACAAGGCCTAGATGCCATTAATCTTTTCCCTAAAGGACTGCAAGAGGGAGATAATTCACAGTAGCTCCTCCACCCAGAAAGGGAAATTGAGTGTTCAATTTCAAGCAATGGAGATTTATTTATTACGATCATTCCTTAAGTGCTCCATTTCTCACTTCCCTTATTCCTTCTTTCAAACTGTTTCATCCCTGTTCATCCGCACTGTGACCAGCAAGATAGGATTTTACTTGCTCTTTAACAGAGCATTATGCTTTGTCTTGTATTTATAGAAAACAGGTTGATCTTGGGCCAATGGCTTTGTCGTGCATTGCCTTGTCGGGTAGAATTAATCACTCTGCTCGACAGTTCATCTTAATGGAAAGAGACGAGCCATTGTCAAAACAGTAGCAGCGCCACATTGGCAAGAATGTTTTACTAGAATTTTTTCTAATATCAAGACCTTTTTATTCTAAGAGAAATAAGAGCAACGACCTTAGATCAATAGATAATGTTGGTATAAGTCTGCATGACTTGGTGGAATGTAACAGTGCATTAGTGGCCAAGGGTCCTTTTAACCCCTGGTGGAATTTAGTGAGTTGCGTTCTGCCCTTTATTTTATCACCCATTTGCCTCATTTCCACTGATTTTTTAAAATCTCCATTATTGTTTCATCTTTGCTATATATGATTTTTTTTTCCTTTTAAGAGCTGTATTTAATTACTTATTGAAGAAAACACACTCTGTCATTTTCCACAGATGAGTAATCTACCAGCCCCTTTCAGTAGTTTAGACAGAAGGGCCCAGCCACGGTAGCACATGCTGTAGGCAAGCGGAGGCCACATGGGAGGTCCAGGTTGAGCACCCGCCCCCTGGAGCAGCTGGCACCTGCTCCTAAGGCAATGAGGCAGGAGGAGGCAACGCAGACCTCATCTGCAAAGATACCACACACACACACACACACACACACGCATGTGTACCGACATACATAGATGCAAAGGAAGGGAAAATAAAACAGCTAAGCCTCAGATCCGTGCATCCATCCAGTTACTGGGTTCTGTTAACTTGAAGGGAACAAGTCAATGATTATCAGAACATCACATTTTTATAACATAAAATAGAACACTTTGTCTCAGAGTGAGCTACATTTCACGATCAACATGAACAGTTAGTATCGTAAGCAGGCTACTGCAGTGGGTGTGCCCTACCAAGTGAAGGTGTGTTCTTGGATTAAAATGGGTACATGCTGGGGATGGATCTGACCAATGAAATAGCCCTGCTCTCGAAAGCTGGCCGCGCTGCTGTCACAGGTGGCTGCCCATTTCCTCAGCGTACAGGAGCAGTACAGTCATGTGGTGTGATTGTTATCTCCCATGCTCTCTGTAGTTGCCTGTAAATGAATTTGCATGGATGCAAGTCTTAGTATTTTGTTTGTTTTTTGCTGCTTCTGAACTGGAATCTAGTAAAATTAATTTGCTCTTCTTTCTCTTCCCTCCCTCTTCTCCTCTTCTCCTCTCTCCATTTTTCTTTCTTTCTTTTTTTTTTTTTTTTTTTTTTTTTTTTTATTACAGGTCTTAAAAAAGAAAGGAGCTTCTACATTTCTTCAAAGACTAGAACGAGGAGATCCAATCACTATAGCATCACAACTCAGGGTCAGTTAAGTTTTCAGATTTCAAAAATTTAATGTGCGGGATCAGCAGTTGGCATAATGGCTATGTCAATGGACTTCCATGTAGTTAGCCGTGGTTCGAGTCCCGGACCTGGTGGCTTAAACTCACACCGGGTGTGTGTGCATGCGTGCCCAAGATCCCAAGAGGAGAATGGAGGAGAAGGGATTGCGACATGGTCATCCCCCCTGGGGTGTGATTTCTCGCCTTCTGTCACTCTGTCTCTCTCTTTCTGGTAAACGCACATTCCCTATATCAAAAACCTCTCAAAAAAAAAAAAAAAAAAAAAGAAAGAAAAGAAAGAAAAAAGAATTTTAAAAAATGAATGTGCATTTATATCAACTGTAGGGTTTTCACATAGGTTATTCTTGTTCTATTTTTGACAACTTGAATATCTTCAAAACAAAAGGTAAACACACATAATGCATGAATGCATACTAAAAGTTGTGAATTAAAGATAAAGGGTTAAAGATTTTAAATAAAAAACAGCTCTGTGTTTTCGATCAGTGTCTCATTTGGAGAATGAGTTGAATTTTGCCTCTCTCCTCAGAAATCACTAACGGATATTATTGGAAAACTTCAGAGGTGCACTCTCCACTTCGTTCATTGCATCAAGCCCAACAGCTCAAGGCTGCCCGACACGTTTGATAACTTTTATGTGTCTGCTCAGCTGCAATATATCGGGGTCCTGGAAGTGGTGAAGATCTTCCGATACGGATACCCCGTTCGCCTTTCCTTCTCAGATTTCCTGTCAAGGTAAGGCCTTCTTTGCTTGGATCACTGTTTCATCTGCTCTGTAGTGCAGTGTGCTGCCAGAATTGTAACTAGGAGTTCCGGTTTCCTTTCTGGCATGGCTTTGTATTCTTTTTCCTTTTTGAGATCTAGATTTTTGCTATAGGTTGCATGCACTCGCCAGAGAGAAGAAGGCGAGCATTCACTCCCCAGGGGAGATGGCCATGCCACAATCCCTTTCCTCCAGTCTTCTCTCTTAGGATTTTGGGCATGCATGCACACGCACCTGGCATGAGTTTTAAGCTGCCCAGTCCAGAATTCGAACCACAGTTGACTACGTGGAAGTCCAGCAACATAACCATTATGCCATCTTCTGGTCCCTTGTTTGTATCTTTCTATTTAGAGTAAACAAAATACTCTGAGAAATGATAACATACACTGGCAAAACATTTATCAAAAGTTACTGAACCTTACTGAAATCATGCCTTAGAAACCTTCTCCATGTTCCCTCAAATGTATAGATTTCCTTGGATTTAAAGACTTAAAAGACTTATTAAATAGTCACATTTGATCTTTACATAATATCTCATATTTTAAAAGAGAATGGGCCAGCCCATGGCATGGTAGCTAAAGTGGCTGAATTCTACATGCCAACTGCATAGTTCCAGGCCCAGACCCAAGGGCTTGAGACACATACTGGATGCTTGTGCGTATACACCCAGAATCCTCAAGGGAGAATGGAGGAGAAGGAATTGAGCATGACCATGCTCCTGGGAGGTGCTTTCTCACTTTCCCTCTCTCTTCCTCTCTCTGTCTTTCACTAGTGAGTACATGCATCCTATGGCAAATGAAAATAAAGTAATAAAAGAAGAGTGTATATATGTAATTATTTCCTTCTTTATATTTATGGAAAAAATGTTATTTAGGTCAGCAGCACACTCACAGGTCACACTCAGCCTAGCAGTTGTGTTTGTAAATAAAGTTTTATTTGAACACAGCCATGAACATTTGTTTGCGTAAGTATGAAGCCACCTTTGAACTACAGAGGCAGCATGCCATAGTGTGAAATATCTGCTAAGTATTATCTATCCTTCAGAAGAAGTCTGTTGATAAATTCAACTCTAAGGTACACAGTGCCAAGACAGTGGGCTAATTACAGGAGAAATCCATGCCAGTGCCTCATCAGTGCACCTGTGGGCACGGCCCTGGTGTCCCAGCTCTTTGCAGTGAGCACCCAGAACACCATCATCCTTTCGGGCTGTGTATTTGTGCATACGTGTTTCTGCTTCATCAGAAACGTTAGTCTGATTTTATTCTAACTTCTAATACTCACTGATGAATCCATTTTAAAGAGATTAGTGAGTGGATATTAACCGAGTGTAGGTTGCTAATAAGGACTGTTCTAGCCCAGGCCTACAGTTTACCTTCACTGCTGCTCTGGCTTTAGCTTGACAAAGTTCCCAGTGTAGAAGACAGATAAATGCATAGGCAAAGAATAGCCATCGAGGGCTACCGATGTATAGAATATCCACAGAATGTTCTAGAAGCACAAGAAAGTGGTCATGTGGGATCAGAGATGGCTTTTGAGTGATGATAGTATTAATCTTGATAAAACTAATGAGATTATCATTTTTAAGCATTCAAAAAATAAAAGGTGGGTTGACAAAAGAATACTGGAAAACATTTGGTAATCCTATATAAAATGAATTGAAATCTAAAATAATGCTGATGTAGAATAATATCAATATGACAAGTACAGCATTTAGCATTTATAGTTAAAAACTAAGTGTACAGCTATAAGATGGAAAAATCTGTTTGATAAATCATTTGTTTCAAAGAGACTTGAAGACTTTTCTTCACTAGTTCAATGTGAGTCACTAGTTTGAATAAGCTTCTAAACTGAAAAAAAAATAAGCAAACCAAAACACATAAATCACTAAATTTGAAATATTTCAGAGCAGAGGATAGAATATTTAAACTACAACTAAAATTTCATATTCAATTTTTATAACATTGTTTCTCTACAAGAAAGTAGTCCTTGGACCAGCAGATGGCTTAATGGTTATATGTTGCTGGACTCTCATACAGTCAACCACAGTTCGAGTCCTGGACCTGGTGGCTTATACTCAGGCCGGACACATGTGTGTGCACGCCCATATTCCTGAGAGGAAAGTGGAGGAGAAGAGATTGCCGCATAGTCATCCCCCAGGGGGTGATTTCTTGCATTCTGACTCTCTGTCTCTCTCTGTCTTTCCGATGAGTGCATGCACCTTGTAGCAAAAATATCTCTTTAAAAAAAAAAGTAGTATCATTTGTTTATTGTGCATTTAGGCAAATTTCTTAAAGACACACAAAGAAAGTAAACCTGTGAGGTCTACCTGAGCCATCCATGTTGAAGCACTAACAGGACATAAGATACATGCAACCACTCAACCTCCTAATGAAGGGTTATGTTGAACCTGCAGAACGCATATGTCAGATAGTCATTTGTGTTTAAAAATGTAAAAGATACTTATAAGTGAGATAATAAGCATACTGGCTCTTTATAAGGAATAATTGCAAAATTAGGCATTTCATAGGGAGAATAAATAAATAATACATCTGAATATAGGAATTAGTTGTGTGGGGTTTGAAGTAAGAGCAGAGGTGTCATCTTGCTGGTTTTTGCACATGAAGGTGCCTTTGCCAGGGACAGCTCCTTTTCTCTCTCTCTGCACCCTAGGTGGAAATTTACTGCGAGTTCTCAGAGATACTTGGCTTGTTAGTGATTGTCTCATGCATTATGGTTTGTGTATTAAAAATCAGCTCTGGTAGCGAAATCTGAACTGCTGCCTCTTCCACCCACCCTCCCATCATTACCCAGTTTCCACAAGAAGTCAGAATGTTCTTAGACCCTTGCATTCCCTAACAGCAGTTAGGAATTCCTCTGTAGAGGAGCAATGCGGAAGAAGACAGGGACCCCCAAAATAGAGGGAGGGTATAGGCTCAAAATGGAAGCACAGAATGGATAAGTGTTAATGGTGTCACCACTGTCCAGCAGCTCAGCTGCTTGCTCAGAGACCTCTTGCAGCGGTGTGGCTCAGTGACTAACCTAGGCACCCTGACCTAGACCGAAAACAAAGGCTTTATCCTCTCCCACCACATTCCAGGAATAGGATAAAATAATGGCTGTATAGCCAATCTAGACAAAGAATCTCCTGACCTTGTACCTGCTCCAGAATTAGGAAAATCACTGGACCCACCCAGCACGTGTCCCTTCCCACCATGAGGGGAGTGTGTGCCCTATCCCCACCTAGAACAAGTCTGAACAAAGCCCCTGGAACCTAAATAAATACCCCTCGCCCCATCTCCTCTGCAGCAACCCATTTTCCAGCACCCCTCCCTTCTTAGAACCTGTTTTTCCAATAAACTTTTGGCTTTGCTATACAACAAACAAACAAAAAAAGTCAGCCCTCCCACTTCTTTAAGTACAAGTCAAGTGGCCTTTGGGTCAATGAGTTGCAAACCTCTTCGTATATAAGTTTAAAATAATAGATTCCCAAATTTACCACAGACCCCCTGGTTTGCAGTTTCATACACAATTCATTAGAAAGTGGGATTAACAAATAATGACTGTCCTACAGTTCACCTGCTGGGAGCAAGTAGTGCTCCTAGGCCCTGATGAACTGCAGGTGGATTTCAGTCACTGCCTTTCCAAGCACTGCCCGGAACAACAGTGGTTGGACATCCGTGCACAGCAGAGTCACCTGAGGCTGGACAAACAAAGTCGGTCTGAGAGAGGCCTGTGAATTCGCATTTCTAACAAAAATCCAGGTGATGAAGGTGAAGGTTCCCAGCAATACCTTGAGAACCACTGATGTGGAACCTCGATCATAGGGAATGAGGTCTGCGTTCCGTTTGGTTTTCCATTAGCCATTAGCCATGCGTTTGAAAGTATGCGGGTGCCTCGATAAGCACAGATCATTCATGGAGATGAGAAAACTCCAGACACACTCCAGAGCTTCTGAATCGAGATCTGCACACTTTTCAGGGTCTCGGGGTGAGCTGACTGCACATGAAGTTTGAGAAGTGCAGCACTGGATTCTTACACTGAGTGTAAAATAGAGTTCATCTCCATTCATAAATGGTTTTCTAAAAAGGGGTGTTTGCTTTTGCTTCTTACTTTGTCAAAGTGTCTTGGAAGCATGACATCAGAGATGCCCTGCCATAAAAGCCCCTCAGTAGCCTCTGCTGAACCTCTAGCAGCCATATGAATGTTAATCTATCCCAACACACAACTACTGACTTGCTCTATTCCCTCGGAAGAGGCCGGGAAACATGGCTGTGTGTACATGTGTGTGCACATGCACCAGTATATATCATGATGGTTAGAAACTTATTTTTACAATTGACTTTTGTATTTTTCCAGATCTTGTTTGAAATATATACATACACACATTATCAAGATTAATTTTTCTTTAAATGGTGTACACAACTAATATCTTTAAAGTGAAGTGCGGCTTTTCATATGTGTGCATCTCTTCATGGACTGGGACTGCTGCTTAGCTCCTTTCCTTACTCAGTCATGATACTTGTGCATTGGAGGTGTTTAATGAAGGTTTTCAGAATGAACTTCAAATTATAAATCAGTGGTTGTTCATGTAAAATAATGAAGCTATATAAAAAAAGAGGCTACAGGCATACTTTACAAAGTATGGGTAAAAAAAAAATAGTGGGGATGTGAAATGAGACTTTTGGAAAAAATGTGTGCATTTTTCTGAACATTCTGTTATTGTAAAAGAAGTTAATTTCTTCCTATCACCCCTGTCTACAGTGATGGACAAAGCGGAAATGGGATTTTTAATTGATTTTGATTTCAGTAGAAAGTTGTCACCATCTCTCTTAACTGAAACATGGATGTTTGGAATAATACCACACACAAAGAAACAAAACAACAAAACAACGTTGATTCACACAGAGATCAACTGTTTCTATAGAACTTGAATAAAATGCAATCAATATCCTGCTACATCAAGAAATAACATAATTTAATATTTCTTGAGTATTCAGAAACCCCATCGGAGGTTTGAATCCCCTGGCAATGAAGCACCATTCCAAAAGCAATGTTTATAAATACACTTTAATAGGCATTCAGGGTTGCCAGAATTTCAAAAAACAGAATATATCATTCATATGCAAAATATTTATCTTCTACATTTATATCACCTATCTTAACTGAGAATAAAAACCTGACAAAATAAGGGACTTAAGTGTTCACAAGAATACAATTAGCACAGTAAGCTTAGACAAAAATACGCTCAGTTTTGCAGCCGCTTACTTGAGCAATGTTTATTGTTTCTGAAATGCAACGTAATGATAAATGTGGATGATAGACATTTCCTTGGATTTGTAGATGGACAAGATCTTCATGGTATCTTGGCATTAAAAACTGTATATAATTCCAAGTCTTCCTAACTGAAACTGGGGAAATGCATTAGTTGAGAGGATATTGTTTACAAGTATAGGAGAATTGCTTGCTGACATTTTTTTCTTGTTGTATTCCTTGGGTAATACAATAGGATGGGAAGATGTAAAGACTTTGTCTCCTATGGCAAGAGACACAAGTGTAGATATATGAGGAACAGTTAAGAGAGCAGTAGGATCAAATTACTATGTGCAAATCACGCTACATAATTGGATTATCTGTTACTGTGAATCGCACTGTGTCTCCTCTGGCCCCCAGAATTCCTATTTTGAAGTCATGATGCCCTGCATTACTGTCTTTGGAGAAGGGCTAGTACGAAGTAGTTAAGGTTAAATGGGGTCATGAGAGTATGACCTTGTTATGATAGAATTAATGTCCTTACAAGAAGACACTGAAAAGCTCTCCCTCCTCCCCCCACCGTCTCTCTCGGCCACATGAGAACACAGCAAAAACGTAGATGGCTGTCTGTCAACTAGGACAAGGACCCTCACTAGAACTGAGCTGACTGGCACCTTGCTCTTGGGCTCCTGGTCTCTGACTGTGAGAGGTCACTTCTGTGTGTGAGCTACTTGGTCCCTGCACCTCGCTGCGGGAGCCCTAGCTGACCAGAGCAGCCGTGTGTGTGTGATCGTATGGCGTCAGTAGGTAGCAGAGCTGAGCACATGAGGTTCGTGCTCGTTGGTTCTTCTTATGCTACAGGAAAGGAATATAATTCACTTGTATGCATCACATGGTTTCAGAAATTCTGGGGCTTTGTTTCTGAAATCCTAGCATCCTTTCTACTTAATCTTTAAAATTCACTCAGGTGTCCTGTGCTTGGGAAGACCATTTATGAAATCCCAGGTGGGTGCGTATCTCTTCTCTGAGCTTCCAGTAGACCCCATGTAATACATTGACCACACGTGGACTAGACTGTGGTGGGGTGTCCAGGATGTGGCTCATCCTCACGAGTCCAGGGGCTACAGAACTGCAGTCCACCAGTCCAAGCACCAAATGCACCTGCCCCTGCTTTCACGTGGCTGAAAGCAAAGACTGTTTCTTGCACTTTTTTTTTTTTTTTTTTTTTTTGAAGAGGTTTTTGCCAAAGGGTGCGTGCGCTCACCAGACAGACAGAGAGAGTCAGAGAGATAGAAAGCGAGAAATCACCCCCCAGGGGGGATGGCCACGCCACAAACCCTTCTCCTCCATTCTCCTCTCGGGATCTTGGGCATGCACGCACACGTGCCCGGCGTGAGTTTTAAGTCACCGGGTCTAGGACACGAACCGCAGTCGATTACATGGGAGTTCAGCGACATAGCCATTACGCTAACTGCTGGTCCCCCTGTTTCTTGCACTTTTAAACTGTCAGAGCTTAAGTGGCTCTGCAAGTTCCTGCACAATCTCAGGTTTACTTCTTGTAATGAAAGGCCTAAGAAAAAGCATCCTGGGGCCAGCAGGTGTCATGGTGACTAGGGGCACTGGACTCCCACATGACTGACTGCAGTTCAAGCCCTGGACCTGGCAGCTTGCTTTCTTACTTTCCTTTCTCTCTCTCTCTCTCTCTCTCTCTCTCTCTCTCTCTCTCTCTCTCTCTCCTCTCTCTCTCCCTCCCTCCCTCCCTCCCTCCCTCCCTCTCTGGTCAACTTAAAATAAAGTTACATAAAATAATTTTAAAAATAAAAATTTTAAAAATAAAGAAAAGACAAAAGTCTCTGCACTAGACACATGAGGAACCTGCCAGGCTTGAGTGGACCACAGGGTGTGAGTCGTGCTTCTGGGTCCACACTCCAAAACGAAAGGAGGAGATGCGGTCTCTCCCTCCTCATCTCTGTGACTGTCTCCAGTTTTGCTCTGGTTCTTCGTGTGTGAGATCTTTTATTGATAGCTTTGTAAAAGCCCTTTCTTCTCAACATATTCTGTAAAACAAACAAACAAGAAACCCATTCCGTGGCTAGCAAAAGCAAATGTTTCTCTTTCTTAAATCACAGTGCCCTGTGGCTTAGAAGTAGCACAACTGGGCACAATCAGCCCCGATCGTGGTCTTCTTTCATTACAGGATCCAGGTCTAAGGACCAGTTCGATTCTGAGGCATCCTCTTCCCATGTCAGAGGGAAGAGAGAGGGTTGAATGAGTGACAGTCTCTGTGGCATGTGACCTGGGCTACTCCCGTGTATTCTATTGGTTAAAAGCAGTCACTTGGCTGAGACCAACATCAAAAGGGTAGCGAAGTGTCCTCCCCAGAGGCGAGTACTGTAAACGTGGAACAGGAATGGAAATGTATCTTTCCAGCTCACTTGTCCGTTGTAAAATACCAGCCCATGCCAAAACATAGTGGCATAAAATAGTCATTTACGACTGTATTTCTCCCAGTTCTGTGAGTTAACTGAGGTTAGTGGTGAAATTCTTGCTTGTCTCTTTTCTTCCCTGGCACCTATGTATTAGAAGAGGCTGGTGCTAGCTAAGAACTGGAGGGCTTATACATGAGACGGTTTTGTCACCCACGTGTCATACATTCAAGCCCTCGACCTACGGGATGGCTCCTCCTCTCAAATGTCAGGTGCACCAGTCTCTCTCCAGCGAACAGCTGAGCCATCTCACTAGTGGCTCAGGGCCAAGGGACAAGAAGGGAAGCTTGCAGTCTTCATCAGAGCTAAACCTGCAACTGGGGTCCCCATGTTTCCATCAGCCAAAGCAGTGGCAGACCAGCCAAGAGCATTTCAGGAGGGAGCAGTCCACAGTGCCAGCTCCGTAGCAAGGTGTGTCATCCTTTCTCGAGAACACACACGTTGCTGGGGTCAGGAAAAGCCTCTTTATGTAAAAGCCCTTCTTGTACATTTGAACTGCTGTCAATGTCATCTCTCTCCACCAAGAGTGTGTCAGCTCAGAGTAGTGAATAATACAATGCTATCCTGTTTTTTTTTTTTTTTTTCTTATGCATTATAGGATTGAGACAAAGAATTATAGGAGGCTGTGCAGGAAAGAAATGGTTTTGAGAAGTCTTTAAAGGGCATGTCTCGTAAGGTTCCAGCCATCTTCCCCAAAACTTTCTTGAATATCCTGTACTCCTTGTAACTTTGTAACTTAATACATTTTCCATGGAGCCACCCAGCACTATGCCAGGTGTGGTCACCATGGGTATCGCCTCCCTTCTCAGCCTGCTAACTCTGCCCATGTTCATCCTCTTCCAGGATCAGGAAGGATATCTTTTGGGGTCTGACTCTAGATGCTGAGTGGCAAGCTTCTCTGGGTCATGCCCATCATTCATTTAAGGGATTACTTTTGGTTGGCAAGGGAGAGGAGGACAACCTCACTAAATGGAGACATTGACTCTTTAATGAGATGAACTTACATGGTAAGGACTGAAGGGCTTGCCCAGTGAAAGCACCGGAGTATTTAGTGTTATCCTTGGCCGAGGGTGGGGCTATGAGCTCTTTTAGGATTGTTGCTGGAAGAAATCCCTCTTAGAAACAGTCTGAATCGTTTAGCTTGTTTCAATGGCACAATTGTTGCTGAAAGACTGCAGTATGAGAGAACAGCCTGGTGTTAACCCGAGTGTGGGGACAGGGTGAAAGGAGACACGCTCAGCTTATTGGCTGGAAACCAACGGGCAGAGGCTTCCAGGTGGCAGACGCTGACCGGAGTTATTCTGTGCTGAACTACAAGGACAGTTCCCCTGTTCCAGGCTAGCGATGCCAGTCACCATCAAGCCATCTTTTATTTTATTCATTTATTTATTTATTTTAGAGGTTCTTGCTTTATGGTGTGTGTGGTCATCGGAGAGAGAGACAGTGAAATGGAGAGTGAGAAATCATCCCCAGGGAGATGGCCACTTTGCAATCCCTTCTCCTACATTCTCCTCCTGGGACCTTGGGCACACATGCACATGCACTCCATGTGATTCTCAAGCCACCAGGTCTGGAACTCAAACCATGGTTGACCATGTGGGAGTCCAGCGATACAACCACTAGGCCATCTGCTGGCCCCAAGTCATCTTTAAGAGAAATGTGAATTTGTATGGTCAAGGGAGATTGCATATTGCAACAGCTTTAATTGGCAAAGGGTAAACTATTTTCACGGTAATTTTGCCAAATCTAACCGTGTTCTTTGTGCTGAGAGTGCTCCGTAGGGTTGGTTGACTGTCCAAGATTTAACAAAGTTTGCTAGGAAAGAGAACCTGTGTCTTTTCAGTGAAATAAGAGAGAAAGAAGCTTGAGTAACAGCTTCTAGAAGCAATTTCAGCTTTGGCATAATCAAATACATCCCTATTTGAACTCTCTTGTGCCACACAGTGAGTGAAGCATCACAATTCTCCCATAATCTGCTCTGGGGAATTGAAAAGGTTTTCTATAAGGGACCAAAGTGTAGATACCATCGAATTCTTGGCCCTCGTAGCAGAAAGCTGCCACAGTGAGTGGGTGGGTGAGGCAGGGCTCCTGGGAACGACACCACCAGAGGGCGGTGGTTTTGGCTCTTGGGTCACCAATCCTTGATCTGGCCCCATTCCCTGCTTTTCGGATAGTGTTAGGGGAAAGTCATTTTAAACGGAGACAGATAATGAAAGGTGACTTTGATGTTTGCTTTTGTAATTCATCTCAGATCTTAATTTCTACTCTACCAAGGGATGCCAGGTGAGAGGATGTTCCTGCCATTCGTTCTTTCCCTCACTATTTGTTCATTCTCTTATTTCACGCGAGCATTTCGCTGAGTCAGCCTGTGGCTTCGGCTTGGGGGTTGGCAGCAGCACTGCGCTGGCTGGGTGCTGCCCTGTGCCCGCTGAGCACAGCTCTCAACTCCGCGCTTTGTGTCCGCGATCCTGCTCGTCGTAGCTGCCACCCCGAGGCAGTGACCCTCATTATACAGACCTTGGTTCTTATGGAATTTACAGTTACCCTGAGCTGTAACTTAGCTCTCCCCTAAACAATATTTATCAGTACTCACTCCCATGCGAAGGGCATCAGCAAGCGCTAACTCGGCTCCTCAGAACACCCTGTGAGTTCCGTTCTTACCGCCATTCCTATGCTCCTTTCTCTTCTTGCTGTGACGCGTTGCCTCCTGTCGGATTGCCAGCGTATCTATAGGCCAGCCAGGCCCAGGGCACCGGAACAGCGCTGTGACATCAGGTGAGCAGGGAAGCCTCTGGAGACCCGTGAACTCCCAGGGTGGGCCCTGCACTCTAAGTTGTCTTTGCTGTCTCCCTTGTTTTGTAGAGTTTGCCAGACTGAGTTCATTCCACACTCCTCACCAGTCACCTTGCAGAGCAACACAGTGGTGAAAAGATCGCTGGGGATGGCAGGAGGCTGGGTCGGTCATGACCTCTGGAAAATGCTCAAGGAAAAAGGGGTGTCTGCAAATGGAGAACTGCACATTTTCATTTAAAACAACATGAAAAATGAAAATCAAAAGTCTTTAATAACTTCCTAACAGTCTTGGAAATAAATACCCCAAGCTGACCAGCCCAAATGACTTAAAACAAATATGTAATTTCACTGAGCAAGCATTCATTAGGAAGCAAATGAAACCGGGTGATTATTGCTATTCCAGGAAAATAGACAGGAAGCTATTTGCAACATGAGTTCAACATTTTGGCAGTTACATTGTATTCTTAATATAATTGTGAGGGTCTATAAACAAGTCAGTCCTGGAATTTCAAATTTCATTGAAAGAAATTCAATCCCAGACTTTAAATTCTGGTGCTCAAAGAAGCAAAAGAAAGCAACTGTTACTTTACAGGCAATTTGATCACAAGCAGTGAAAAATGCTGTTTTGTTTTCTTCTCCCCCAAACTACTGATTAGATTAGTTCATCCCTTGCCCTTCTTTTAGGTAGTACTTGGGGTGAGAGAGTGGCCCAGAGTGTCACACTCTCTCCGTCTCTAAGGGCACCTCAGAGAAGAAGGTGAAGGAAGCATCCTCATCTGACCCTCTGCAGTATCTGAGGGACTCATCTCTAAGACCGTTAGTAACAATGGGTGTAACGGGACCCCACGAGAATACCTTCAGTCTTTACAATGTTCCTTCCCCCAGCTTCGTGAGCATCTCGTTTCCTGGTACATCTCGGGACCACTGATAAGCAATACAGATGTTGTACCCATTCTGAAATGGTTTCCTTCCTCCTTTTCCTCTATTCCAAGTCCACGCTACATCCAACGCCGAAAGAGTAGCATTCTGGTTCCCATGCCAGACCTTGTCCTGACATATTATCCAGTGTAGCTCATCAGAGATTCTGCCACCAGAATAAATGAAAATGTTAAAATAAAACTAAATAGTTCTAATAATAAACTCTTCAGTAGCCTAGATCTTTCCTGTATTTGACTATAAATCTTCTATTATTAATTTCCCGATGAGAAATGAAAGTTCAAAGATTAATATGCCTTGTAAATTATAATGTCCAGAGGTACTCATTTCCAAAAGAATTGGAAATCCCAAATCTGATTATCTTGCCTTTCTGAGCTAAAAGTCCAAAATTTCATGTGTGTAAGTTAAATTCTCATTCCCAACTTATCCTTTTCATGTTCTGCATTTGCTCAGTCTTCGCCGAAGAGGTTGCAGATATCTTAGCTGATCTAGACCTCTTTGCTATTGCAGTCAGAGTTGTCAGTCGTCAGTGTCCTGCTCAAGCTGCTATAATAGAAAACTACAGACTGGGGGTGTTAAACATTATGCATTCATGTCCTCCCAGCTCTGGAGGCTGGGAAGTCCATGCCAAGATAGCAACAGGGCTGCTGTCCAGTGTAGACTCTGCCCATGGTTGCAGAGGGCTGCCTTCTCACTGTGTGCTCACGTGACACTACGGCTTTCCATAGTGCAAGCATGCAGCGGGGTGAGGATGGGAGGTAGGGGAGGTGTGAGCTATCGGCTATCTCTACTGACACATACACTAATGCTATTGGATCCGAGTCCCGGCCTTATGACCTCGATTTACCATAGTTACGTTTCAAAGATTCCATCTCCAAATAAAACCAGATTGGAAATGGGAGGCTCAGCATGTGAACTTTTGGAAGACATGGACATTCAGTCCATAGTCTTCGTGTAATGGATGTGGTAATATAGGGTCTCACGTGTTCCTTCAATGATTGCATGATCTGCACATTGAAGTCTAATGAGTAAGCAGTGGACACGACCATCGGAACACTAGGCTCACTGCACACTAGCTTGGTGATCTGTCCCTAGTCCCCAGTGCAGTACATTCCAGGCAGAATTAGCTTAGAACTAAATACTTGCATTGCCAAAGACAGGGTAACTGTGTAGGATATTGACCAAACCAAGACGTATCCTATAGTGAAGTGGAGTCTGTTGGATATAGCACTGGTGGAATAGTTTGGTGGAAATACTAGTATAAATTGGCACCAGATGCAGTTTTTATTGATATTCCATACAAGACATGTTCATGAGACAAAGCAGTTGTTGTCATCATCTAACCGGCTCAAAATCCTTGGTTTAAATATACCTAGCTCTGCTTTAGAGTACCCATTCAGACTTCAGTATGAAATAATGATGCCAGGTTTTGCCTTTGTCACAGTGTAGTAATATTCCCACTCTCAAAAAATACTCTGAGGCATCCTCTGAAGTGAGATCCTGTCCTAAAAAGTCAAATAGGTAACTTAAGTTAGAATGAAACTTTCGATATTTTCAAAATAATGGCATTTGCTGGAAAATATATGTTATTACTGTGACCTGAAAACCACTACTGCGTATGGTGGGGGAATCAATATGAAAGGACTGTTAACAGGAACGATGTAGCCGTTTCAGCAGCTGTGAATGGGCAGAGTGGGGCAGGGCGACCTTTGCCAGCTCTGATCACTGTGACCCTGAAAATCAGAGCCCATTCACAGGCAGGGAAATTAGACGTTCCATTCGTCAAAAATAAGTGCTCTCTGCTGGGAAGAAGCTTCTGTGAGGTCTCTGTCAGACTAAGAATTGGAAGTAAGCACTTACACATAGACTTATTTTAAGAATTATTTATTTAATTCCATTTGCTGTTGTTGTTATTATTATTATTATTATTATTATTTGACCAGAAAGAAAAAGAAAAAGTGAGAAAGCAAGCCACTGGGTCCAGGACTCAAATCATAGTCGGCCATGTGGGAATGCAGTGCCTTAACTACCATGCTACCTACCGGTCCCCACATAGATTTTTTAAAGCAATGATGACTCAGTGCAGTAAGATAAGAAAGTCATACTTAAACATTTCTCATTAGTTATGACTTCCACATCATTTGAAGATCTACTTTTCTAGAACTACCAGGAAGAATATTTTTTTTACGTGTTTGCCATAGGGCATGTGTGCTCACCAGAGAGAGAGAGGGAAAGTGATAAATCACCCCCCCGGGGGGGGGGGGGTGGCCATGCCACAATCCCTTCTCCTCCATTCTCCCTTTGGAATTTTGGACATACATGCATATGTGCCTGGTGTGATTTTCAAGCCTCCAGGTCTGGGACTTGAACCTTGGAGCCAGCCATGTGGGAGTCCAGCACTTTAACTACCGTGCAACTGCTGGTCTCAGGGAAGATATTTTTTAAAAGTAGTTATTACATGAGTTATTGAAAAACTGCTGGTCCTGTCCCAGTAAAAGTTTCACACGGGCAAGTAAGTATTACAGGATAATCCATTGCTGTGTCCGATACCCCCTCTGTCAAAGCCAACATCAAGACCTTAATCATTCTCCCATACTTGAATTTAACAGTTCAGATTTACAGTTTTACTTCATTACATCTAATTCTTCATTATCTTTGATCATTTTCCCCAATAAAGCTTAGCCAGTCTGGTAACAGGAAATGCTTTTCCCTTAACACTTAGACCAGTACCCATATTCATGGTGATTAGTCAGGTCTCACGTTGAAGTAACCTTTTTTTTAAAATTAGCAGAGGGCATATGCAATTGTGTGTGTGTGTGTGAGAGAGAGAGAGAGAGAGACAGAGAAAGCACTTCTCAATGGGGTGTAGTCATGCCACAGTCCTTTTTCCCCAGTCCTCCTTCTGGTCCAGACTATGGGTGTGCACACGTGTGCGCACATGCACGCGTGCACACACACACACACACACACTCACAAACACTTTGGCCTGATGTATTTTTCAAGCCTCCTGCGCCCAGATTTCAGTTGCACTGGCTCCCTTAACCAGCCATTACGGAGTCAGCCTGTCATGAAGCAACTTCTATGTTTTTGTTGTGTTTCTTGTTTCACAGGCCCCTCGGCAGATTGGGGGCCAGCCAGTGTCGCAGTGGTTAAGTGCTGGCTCCCACAGGGCCCACTCCAAGGTTTAAGTCCTGGACCCAGTGGTTTAAAAGTCATGCCAAGCGAGTGTGTGATCAAACTCCTGAGAAGAGAATGGAGAAGAAGGGATGGTGGCATAGCCATTCCCCCAAGGGGGTGATTTCTCACTTTCCTTCTCTCTAGTGAATGCATGCACCCTATAGCAACCCCCCCCCTCAAAAAAAAAAATCCTAGCAAAATGCTTTCCACACGTGTTGCATCACATCGTATTGCCGTCTGCAGTGTGCACGAGTTCCAGTGAGTCCCTCTCATCTTCTCCCCCGTGGCCCGGCCCGCCTTGTCCATTGCTGACTTCCTGATGAGGGTGCCATAGCATCTCATTATTTTCCTTTGCATTTTCCTAGTTACTAAGAACCTTGCACATCTTCCCATGGGCTTACTTGCTACTCATATGACTTTGTTAGTGAACTTTTCGTTCAACTATCTTGCCTAATTTTATTTTTTTATTAATTATTTTTCATTCATTTTCTTTTATACATTCAATCACATTATTATTTGTCTTACAAAATGGATATTTCAACAGGCGAACATTTCTCCCTAGTACAGTTTATAAAACTACAAAATATCTTCAACAGATAATACCACATTTCTTTGTGACATTAATACTTTGCCTCCCTATTTTTCTTCTAGATGTCCTTCCTCAGACCCTCCTCTTGCACACATACTATATCTGGTATTTACACCTATATACTGTGTTTCTATATCCTTGAGTGAATTAGTTTTAGTCATAGAGTGTGGACACTCGACTTCTTTACATATTCTAAAACACAAACATTTTAGTTATTCAATTGGAAAATATTTTCTCCAAGACAGTGTCTTGTTTTCTATGATGTGGAAAAGATACATTGTGTAAATTGGTGCTCATTCTTCTTAAAGGTTTAGTATTTAACAGGAAATTTGCCAGTGAGAAAATTTAGGCATGAACATTTTTTATTTGGAATGTATTGGATTGTTGAAGTCATGATGTATTTTTTTCTATGTTTTTTCTATGCAAAAATGTGTCTTGACTTTTCTGACAACACAATATTATGGTTGAACTCAGTTTCGTCAGTAGCTCTGAGAATTTTCAGGTTGCCTATTGCTTTTCGGTTGTGTTGTGCCATGTTGTTTACGTTGTGTTGCCCGTGGCTTTTGAGAAATGGGTCTGCACATCCAAGGTGAGAAGTTTAGGTCTGCGGCACCCCTCAGTGCCCTCTCAGGGTCTGCAGTGAGACCCGCTTTGTTCCTCATCCCGATGACTGTGTCTTCTGTCTTTTTTCTTTGCTAGTGACCAGAGTTTTATCAATTTATTTATTTATTCAAACAACCAGATTCAGGTGCTTACTTCTCTCGCTTTCTGTTCAGTTTTTCACACTGGGGTTTGTTGATTTCAGCTCTTATCTCTATTATTTCATTCCTTCTGATCGCTTTGGGGCTTACTTGGTTCTTTTTCTAGTCTGAAAGTGGAAGTTTAGTAGTGTGAAATCTTCCCCCATCCCAATGTCACCGTTTAATATAAATTTCCTCTATGTGTGTAAACAGCACTGGGTGACGGTGGAGTCACTGTTCCCCCCAGCAGCCTATGGCCTGGAATCCAGGCATATTTAAACCAGAAGAGGCTTTGGTGCTAATGGAAACAGCCAAGGAACCTCCACTCAGCCTCGGCGATATCTCCCCCCGGGCTCCTGGGACTGGACACAGCTCGAGTGCCCCAAGCATGTGGAAGCAGTTTGCTGCTGGCTCCATCCCTCAGGCCCCTTCCGAAGCAGTGCTGCGACACTGGGCCCCAGACACGTCCTGTGGTCCCTGCAGTGGGGAGTGAACCTCTGTTGCTTTTCTCTTTTCCTGCATACAGATGGTCCCAGATGCAAACGCAGTAGGCCGGGTGCAGATGATGTGGGTAAATAATCTGACCGCAGGCTGAAGAGCAGGAGCGAGGAGCAAGGAGCTGACAGGGAGACTGGGAAGGAGCCTGCAGAGTGACTTACAGTATTTTTTATGAACCTTTCGGCTCACCTCCAAGCGGCCAGTTGATGGAGCTTATGTTATTCCTTCCATATTTTTTAGTTCCATTTATTTTTATTTATTTATTTATTTATTTATTTATTTATTTTTTATAGACTAGTTTGGAATACTGTAGGTTTTGTCGCAGAATTGAGCATAAGTGACAGGTTGCCCACAGACCCTGCTTCCCGCAGGCATAGCCCTCCGCTTCTCAGTGCGCTGCAGCGGAGGGTCTGTCACGGTGGAGCCCTCGTTGATGACCATCATCACACGTGAGGGCGACTGCCTTCTACGTGAGGCTCACTCTTGGTTGGACATTCTCACTTTCACTATTCTTTTTTTAGAGATTTTTGCTACAAGGCGTGTGCACTCACCAGAAAGACTGTGAGAAATAGAGACAGAAAGCAAAAAAAATCACCACCCAGAGGGAATGGCTACACTGCAATCCCTTCTCCTCCATTCTCCTCTTGGGATCTTGAGCATGCACACACACACCCAGCGTGAGTTTTAAGCCATCAGGTCTGAGACTCGAACTTCAGTCAACAGTGTGGGAGTCCAACAATGTAACCATTACACCATCTGCTAGTCCCCTCGCTTTTACTTTTAAAGGACACATTTATGAAGTAAGGCAGTGGAGACTGACCCATTTTTCTTCTAACATTTTCTATCTTTCACTTTTTCCAAGAAGAAATGCTTGTCATTCTCTTGTTTCAAGAATTATTTATTTACGGACCAGCAGTTAGCATAATGGCTATGTCACTGGACTCCCATGTGGTCGACCACGGTTCGAGTCCCGGTGGTTTAAAACTCACACCGGGCACATGTGCGTGCGTGCCCAAGATCCTGAGAGGAGAATGGAGAAGGGATTGTGGCATGGCCATGCGCCCTGAGGGCTGATTTCTCACTTTCTGTCTCTCTGTCACTCTCTGTCTTTCTGACGAGCACATGCGCCCTATAGCAAAAATCCTACCCAAAAGAAGAAAAAAAAAAGATTAATTTATTATTACTATCATTTTAATTCTTCTATAGGGCACACATGCTCACCAGAAAGAGAGAGAAAAAGAGAGAAAGTGAGAAAGCAAGTCACCAGGTCCGGGACTCAAACTGTGGTTGGTTATGTGGGAGTCCAGTGCCTTAACCACCAAACCACCTGCTGGCCCCATCATTACCTTTGTTCTGTATGCAATGTGTCTTTTGTTTCTATGTACTTTTTTTTTAAGAGAGATTTTTGTTATTGGACACGTGCTCACTGGAAAGACAAAGACAGACAGAAAGTGAGAAATCACCCAAGTGGGATTGCCACACTGCAATCCCTTCTCCTCCTGTTTCCTCTCGGGATCTTGAGCACACATGTACACATGCATGACATGAGTTTCAGTCACCAGGTCTGGTACTCAAACCATTGTTGACTACATGGGAGTCCAACGACATCCCATTATGCCATCTGCTGGTCCTGCTTCTTTGTACTTTTAAAGTTTTCTCCTTTTTATTGTTTTTTAGTAATTTGAGTATCGTGCACTTTGGTATCATTCTCCATATTTTTTCTATTTTCAAGCTTCTTAGATCTTTGTTTACAGCTTTCATCAAATTCAGAAAAGTCTATCCTCCCTTCTATCCTCTCTCCTTCAAAAATGACAACTTAATGTATTACATATTTAAAGTTGTCCCAGAGATCGCCATATCTCTGTTCATCTTCCCATTCATTTTTCTTCATGTTCATTTTGGATAGTTCCTACTGCTGTGCCTTCAGGTCCACTCACCTGTTCTCCTGTACATCTAATCCTGTTCATCCAATTCAATGCATGTTTTCAGGTTCAGGTATTGTAGTTTGTATTTCTAGAAGTTTAATTTAGATTTTTTAAAAATTTCTTATGTCTTCAATATAGTTTATCCTCTTCCAGTACATATTAGTCTACTAATTCCATAACGTGTGTCACTTTTGGGTCAGTGTTAATTACTTTTTCTCTTTGTTATAGATATACTTCCTGCTTCTTTTCATGCCTGCTACTTGATGATTGCAGTGCAGACACCGTGCATTTTCTTTAGCCAGATATGCATCTTAGTATTCTCACAGATTGAATGTGATCTGGACATAAAGAAGTTACTTGTAAATAGTTTGTTCTTTGAGGGCTTTGCTTTTATGCTTTGTTAGATGAAACCAGAATAGCATCTGGGCGAAGACTAATTATTTCATACTACTCATGCAGAATGACCGAGGTCTGCCTGGGGCCCATAAATTTCAGAGTTGTTCACTCTGGTTGAGCAGACCAGCCCTATCTCCTTCCTTTCTTGCAGTGGGGATGGATCCCTCTACTCCATCTGGCCAGTTGGTTCTTTGCTGGACTTGAGCAGTTTATCGACAGACACGTGCTGGTCAGTCTTCTGTTCCCGGGTTGAGGGCGGGCTCCGCAGGTGTCTGGACCTGCTGCCTGTGCAGCTCGCTCCTCTCCGACTCTGTCCTAAGCACCCCTGCTGCCTTGGCCCGCCCCCTTCCCAGCTCCATCTCGGAAACTCAGCAAGATCATCCCTTTTCCTTGGGTACCCTGTGCTGGCCTGTGGGCTGGAAACCTACCATGAAGTCAGCTGGACAGGATTAGGGTTAACGTGTGTGTTTTCTGTGTCTCAGGGACCAGTGACTGTCATCTGGTGTGCATTGTCCTGAGAACTATGAATTCTTCATACTTGCTGTCTAGTTTTAAGTGGTTTTGGGTTGGAGGGTGAATCACTCTAGGTGAGAAGCAGAATTTTGTGGGTTTACTTTTTATATTGGTATTTCCTACTAGATTGATACTTTATCAAATTGTTTCCAGGCTCTCTCGTGAGAACCTCCAGCCTAGTCTCATAATGAATAACTTCCTACAATGATGGTATTGTTTGTACATTTACATTTTTCAGATAAGTTTTAATAGTGTCAGTAATGGTGCATTTGCTGCTTTGATTATTCATCTATGTGTGCCAACTTTTCCTAAACAGACTTATATCTCTGTACAAAAAATAACATAGAACAGCTGGTATTTTATAAAATGATGATGCTAGACATGAGTTTTGGATAGGAAGTGGAGGCGACTACTATATTTGTTTGAATGTGCAATGGATTTTAATTAAGTTAAAATTAAGCATAGTAGAAATTGTCCAGGAAGCTGATGACTTTAATTCTTATTTTGAGGGAAATCTTGGGCTGGGAGCCTTTATGACCAAATAGTCAAACATGCATCTTTATGTGTAGAGTTCTAAACAGAACCTGAACATCCTGGCCCACCCTCCAAAGAAAAGTGCTTTGGCTCAAGACATAGTGTCACCTGCTTTGCCCACAGTAAAATCTGAGTTCGCAGTAAATCTATTCTCTTCCTATTGGTGTATCAGTACTTCATCCCAGAGAAACCCTGAGACATTAAAAAAAAAATAACTAAGGTATTTCAAAATGTATAAATAATGAGTACAGGAATATATGCTTTGTAAGAGATACTTTTCACTTATATTTCTTATATCTCAGAGACATTTATAGCAATTATTACCTGCACTTATTAGGGTAACGATTCATCAGACATTTAGCAGTTCACCTGTAAACCTCAAATTAAGATATAAACCAATGCCTCTGCCCCTTATCATTTGTTATTCCCATTCAGGTTCGGTGATTAGGGAAATTATATATAATCTCCCACTAGCCATGATTGACTTGTTTCAACAAATGAAAACTTATAAAGACAGGCTTTGGCAGGAATGAGATATATGCACACATTCTCAGGTTTCTCACGTAGTGTTTATTCACTGGATTAAAAATACAGCCTTCAGAAGAAGCTACAGATATACTTCCTCAGCATCATTCCTAACTACTTAAAATGAAGAAAAGTAGCAATGCTAAAATCTAACAAAGTAAAATGCTATATCATACCTTTTCTTCATTTCCTTATAAATGTTACTTTATCTCTTACCTTAAATCTTGCCTAAGTTTTCTCTGAAGACCTAAGAGCCTGAAATTTCAAAGATATCTCCTGACAGTTACTCGCACACTGAGGCTCACAGACTGCCCAACGGCGTCCCAGTGCAAGGATGTTCGGGTGAATCGGGTCCCTCTCAGTGACGTAGAGGCCCAGGGCTGTCACGGGAGCTAGGAGAGAGGCGCCATCGCGCCAGGTGGCTGTGTGCACCGGGAGCCCGTGGAGGCACCTGGGCAGTGATGAAACTTGAAGTGAAAAGGAAGCAGCAGCGGAGGTCACAGACTGAGACGGGGCTTCTGCAGGAAGATCGTTAAGGTTACATGACAAGGGAAGGAAGTGAGGCACAGGGGAAGGCGTCATCACGGCGGTGAGAACATGCACACAAGGTGGGAAAACGAGCGGAAGGAGGGCCGTGTAGGCAGCGCGTGTCATCTTGGACCTGGTCCTGTGAGGGAGAGGCAAGGAGCACCCACAAGGCAGTGATGTCATTTCATTGTCCAAGCTCAGCCACTGAACAAGCCCAGCCAACAACCTGAGTGTATTAAAACAGTCTCATCGGTACACAGCCACAGCCATTCGCTTTCACTCTGTGGCTCCTTTCATCTTTCAAAGGCAGAGCTGAAAATTGCAACCTAGACTGTATGGCCTGCAAAGCCTACCGTGGTTACCCTCTGGCTCTTTACAGAAATTGTCAATTTCTAAGGAAGATTGTTCTAGCTTAGCTCCTCACTGTTGGCATTCCACATTCCAGGCCTGGCAATTCTCTGCTGTGGTGGACTGGGCTATCGAATGGCACCAGCACACCTGGCTCTGCACATGAGATCCAGGAGCACCCCATTCTCCATCATGACAGCGAAAGCATCCCAGACATCGCCAAATGCCCCCTAGGAGGGTAGAGTCACCCTGGCTAAGAGCCACTTCCAGCAGCTAGGAGGAGTTTGGTTGTGTGAGAGCAAGCTCGTAGCTGCAGTATGAACAGTGTAATTTGAATGAGCTGAGGGGGCGGTTGTGAAAAAGGACACTGTGAATGTGATAATAGCATCACTGAAGGATGTCAGGTGTGGGGCTTCAGGCAGGTGAGAGCCGAACAGTTTATGGTGGTCTGGCCTGAGTGGCAGGTGGGTACCGAGAAGACTGCGTGAGACAGGTGCCCGGGGGAAGCACGTGAACTCAGTGTAGGTGAGGTGGGTACAGCTGTGAGCCACTGCGGCTGAAAGACTAATGGGCAATGGAACGTAAGGGAACTCTGGTGAAAGATGAAGACTGGGATGTTGCTAGAATATGTCTGCTATTTAAAACCAGGATAACAGGCGAAAACCAAAGACTGTGTTGTTCTAAAGCCAAAAGCATGCAGAGGTCATGCAAACTCTGATCCAAAGCTTCTACAGCAGAGAGGACCAGAAGATGCGGAGAATAAATTGCCACTGGATCCGCAAGTTGGGGAATAATGTCTTGAGGGCACAGGGAGAAAGAAAAAGGCTTCAAAGATAAAGAAGAAGACCAGAAATCTTTTACCTAAAAGACCAAAAGGCAAGAAATCTCTAAGAAGCACTATTGAATGGGAGTCACCACGAATGCTGGCTAGGGACGTTTCCAGTGGAGTCGGTGCGTGGGACATGCTGCTTCCAGGCCATGAGGGGCACTCTCACACGTGCAGACCCTGCGCTTGCTAGGTGGCAATGATGCCAGTATGGGAGCATGCTCAAGAGCCCAACCTCACACCAAACGTTTGCAACAGTCTGGAAAAGACAGTGTTTTGGAGTAAGCTGTAGGGAAGCCATCATTTGCATCTATTCCTGTTTTCACAGTAGATATCCATGGTCATATCCACTGTATCTTTCTAATGCAATGCATATATATGTCATGCATTACACGTAAATGTAGTTTAAAGTTGATCCATTTTGCTATTTTCACTGAAGCCAATCCACTCCACAGCCTGTGTTTTATATTGTGTAAAGGAATATGTCATCTACATCAGTAAGTGCAATGAGAAAAGGCTGATGGCACAAGTGTCCATGTGGGGATTCGCCCCAGCAAGGTGGTTATCACCAGACTAAAACTGGACAGAGGCCATAAAAAGAGCCTTGAGCAGAAAGCCAAGTCTCTCCAAGTGGGAAAGGAAAAGGGCAGATATAAGCAAGAAATAATCAACAATATGCAGGAGTAAAATTATCTTATATATATAAACGGTTTTCATGAAAAACTGATAAAATGAAAAATATGGTTTTAAATGAATTGTCCATAGACTTCATTTAATATCACCCAATCTGAAAGGGTGGAAGAAGACATATCTCAAGCAAAATAGATACTTAAAATTTTTTTTTAAGAATTATTTTTGTTGTATAAGATATCTAGGGATAAATCTAACTAAGGAAGTCAAAGACCTTTATAAAGAAACTATGTAAATCTTAAAAAGATATTGAAAGTGACATTAAAAAGTGGAAGGACATCCCATGTTCCTGGATGGGAAGAATTAACATAATCAAAATGGCAATTCTACCCAAATTAATCTACATATTTAATGCAATTCCAATCAAAATACTAGATATTCTTCACAGACCTAGAAAAGACAATCATAGAATTTGTCTGGAATCATAGAAGACCTCATATTGCCAGAGCAATTCTGTGCAAGAAGAATGGAGAAGGAAACATATCACTCCCTGATCCCAAGATATACTATAAAGCTGTGATCATAAAAACAGCATGGTATTGGCACAAAAACAGACATGTGAACCAATGGGACAGAATAGAGACCCCAGAAGTAACCCCCAAAGCTTATAGGCACCTGATTTTTGACAAAGGATACCAGTCAATTCACTGGGAAAAGGAAAACCTCTTTAGTAAAAGGTGCTGGAAAAGCTGGATACCAGCTTCAGAAAGATGAAACTGAACCCCCGTCTTTCACCACTGACAAAAGTCAACTCAAAATGGATCAAAGATCTGAATCTAAGATGTCAAACTATAAAACTACTGGTGGAAAATGCTGGGGAAACTCTGGGAGACATTGGAGTAGGCAAAGACTTCTTAAATAAGACTCCCAAAGCACAGGCATTAGTCCCTAAAATAGACAAGTGGGACTATATCAGACTAAGAAGTTTCTGCACAGCAAAGGACACAGTAACAAGTGTGAATCGACAGCTCTCAGAATGGGAGAATATTTTTGTAAAATAGGCCTCAGACAAGGGACTGATAACCAGAATACACAGGGAACTCAAGTGCCTTCGTTAAAAAAAAAAAAAAAAAAAAAAAAAAAAAAAAAAGATTAACCCAATTAAAAGATGGGAAAATGAGCTGAACAAAAATCTCTCTAAGGAAGACATATGAACAGCCAAAAAGTAAGCGTATGAGGAAATGCTCAACATCCCTCATCATAAGGGAGATGCAGATTAAAACCACAAGGAGATACCACCTAACCCCTGTCAGAATGTTGAAGATTAAAAATATAAAAAGTGATAAATATTGGCAGGGATGTGGTGAAAGAAGAACTCTCCTACACTGTTGGTGAGAATGTGAAGTGGCTCAGCCACTGTGGAGAACAACATGGAGGTTCCTCAGAGATCTACAAAGAGAACTACCATTTGACCCAGCAATCCCACTTCTGGGTATCTACCCAAAGGACAGGAGAATGCTCAGTCAGAAAAGTGCTTGCACATCAATGTTTATTGCAGCTTTATTTATGATCGCTAAGACATGGAACCAACCCAAATGCCTACAAATGAATGAATAGATTGAAAAAGTGAGGCACAAATACCCTGTGGAATACTACTCAGCCATAAAAAACACCAAGACCCTGGCATTTGATAGAAAGTGGTTAGATATGGAGGATCTTTGCTGAGTGAAGTAAGCCAGGATATGAAAGAAAGATATTGTATGTGTCCACTTAATATATACCGACTATCTGCACTTTATGGTAGAAATCAAAATATTGGGGGGCATAAAAGCATATATAGTTAGCGATGATAAGACAGTGTGGACCAGGGCAGGAGAGAGAAGAGTGTGGAGAAGGATAGCAAGGGAACAAATAGAGAGGCATGACATTAGTGGGATTCAGGTATGGTGTATTACCTATTGAGGATGATGTGTATAGTATTCTCAACTGGACAGGTCTGAGAAATATTTCATGTTGAGTAAAGTCTTTTTACAAGCAAAATGATACATAGTGGGAAAAAAAAATAAAAGAAAGCTGATTTAAAGTTTGCGTCTGTGAGTCCAAGATCTGTGCTTCCTCAGAGATGGTTACTGCTACTTTCTTCTATAAATGAGCCATACTTTGGGGGAAAAAAAGAATTATTTTAATTTAATCTTATTATTATCATCATTTTTTAAAAATTTGCTATAAGGCATGTGTGCTCACTAGAGAGAGAGAGAGAGAGAGAGAGAGAGAGAGAGAGAGAAAGTGAGAAAGCAGGCTTCCAGGTCCAGGACTAGAACCATGGTTGGCCATGTGGGAATCCAACACCATAACCACCATGCCACCTGCTGGCCCCAAAACACTTTAAGCAAGTCAGATGAAGAAGAATGGGAACCATCCGATAACTGCAGGGCACAGCAGGCTCGTGAGGACGAGTGAATATTGCCAGTCTGTCCTGACTACGGCTCCTTAGAGCCCGGGGGGATCGCGCTAACACACAGCACCTCCTCCCTGTCCTGAGGCTCAGTGCTGTCTTTGGCCTCAGAGATAGTGGCCGGGTGCCCTTTCTTGTTCTTGCCTCCCCTAGTCACAAGGACAGTAATGTGTATTTGTTTCAGAGGGTAATTACCAAAATAAAATGTATAGGTAGAAACAATAGATAGGATCCAGACTTTTAGTTGTGCAAATGTCGAGGGTATATTTTATATTTGTGACTATTAAGAGGCGAGCATTTTGCAAATTGTTCATTTCTTTATGAATTAGGTAATGCCAGTTTTATTCACACTTTTTTTTAAGTAAGACTATCATTACAGATATTAGTTCCTATCAGTTAATACACTTAAATTTCCAGTATTTCTCAAACAGTGAATCTTTTACCATTTGGACCTACCCACCCAGTATTTACAAATAATGACAATAAGTAGCCAAGATTCAACATGATAGGCACACAAGTTATTTCTCTCAGAATATAAATGTCTTGGATTCTAATTCTTAATGTTGCTAATTATTCCTCCCTGTTATCCAAACATCTTTGTTATGTTATTCAAAAGTAATATATCTGTTTTTAAAAGTGTCTCACTAAAAGGAATGGAATTCCAGTGTTAACTTTAAATTTATTAATAATTATGACCCTATGTTCTTAATTGTATGTCAATTGGGTGTCTTGGCTTCATGTGACATGAGTCAGTGAACCCACGTTCTGATGTAATACCCCACCGCGGTGATGCTTATTTTGTCTCTGTAAGTATTGGTCAGCTGTGTGTTAAAAGTTATGTTTTCCAAAATTAACAAAAGGTCAGACCCCAAACCCTAAGTCCTGATCCCACTCCTGTCCCGCACGTTCACCGGCAGATGTTCCAAGGAAAATGACTGTTGAGCTAGAGCCGTCCAGCCTCAGCACCGGGCTGCTCCACGGGACCACGGCCCTTTCATTGTGAACTTCTTTTCATTTTTCAGCCAATCATAATGGCACCGATACTGTGAGCTGCAGGTTCCTATGGTAGCGAGCTACTCAACTCGTTACCTGAAGGGGGCGTACACTGGTCAGATAATAACATTGCCAGCCTCCGTGCGTCTTTTTAGTCATTTTCAAGAAAAATAGCCTTCTCTCTTTAGTTGGGCAAGGAAACATTGAAATATCAAATATCTCTAACAAATGCATCTGCCTGTTTTAGCTTCCTGTCCCTCCGCAAAGACAGGCGGTCACACTGACCCTGGTGAATATTTGATTAAGGAACAAGTTGCTTCAGGAGAATTTATGTGAACCACAAAGCTTAAGGAGATCTCTTAGGCTTAAACATCACATAAGCATCTGTTCTTTTCAGTGGAACTAAACAGGCTGTTCTTGTACCTGGTAAATACTGGCCTGGCCGGGCTCAGCCAGTACGCTGTGAAATGCACCAAAGACGAGGCAATAACCAGTGTGAAGGTACACTGAGGCTTGTGCTCAGCCTCTGCCAGGGAGCGTGCAGGAAGATCAGGAAGCAGCAAGATCAGCCCTTCCCCCGCGTACCGTTCCAGCCCATCACGCGGTCAGTCCCCGCGGGGGCACAGTTTCAAACGCTCCCTGTGGTAGACTGCTCTGAAGTAGTACACGTGCTCGGATGGGGTTTCAGTGTAGAGAAGTTCCCCAGTGCTGAGTTAGAAGCCAGTGCAAACCTGGCTGAAGGCAACGGTCCGTGATGCAGAGGCCACTCAGGAAATGGGAACTCAGTGTATGTTCACGCAGAGGTATTTCTTAGTGTCTCACTTCCATCCATTTGTTGAATAAATAGCGTGCTGTGATATTGCACAATTAAGATGAAATGGCGGGCTAGCTTTGAGTAAGCGGATGTGAGGGCATTGTCATGTAAATTCTTGGCAGATGCTCTGAATTCAGTTTTTATCTCCATACTGTACCGCCCGATCCCAGGAACTGAAAGATAATTTGGCATTCTTTTTCATCACTCAGCTCCATGCTGTCCAGAGTCAGAGACCCCTGGCTTACTCACATGAAGTGCATGAATGGTGTGGCAGGGCGAGGACAGTGTCTGGTGGCGTGGTCTGCTGTAGGGTTGGGAGGAGCTGCTGCAGAAGAAGTGGCTCCAGTGGAAGTGACACATGGGGACTGCTGCCATTCACATCCAGCACTGCGAGTGGTGCACAAGTCAGCCCAGGTGCGGCTGTGGGAAGAAACAGACCTCAGAAAGCCACAGAGCCATGCTGGGGCTTTGCAGATGGGGCGGTGGCCTCGGCAAGGCCTCTCAATTGACCCAGAATTCCTCACGAACACAGGAATCCCCTTACTCTTCCATGGTATTTCCTTCCTCTTCCTCTTCCTCTTCCTCTGGGTTTCTGCCAATGGAGGAAACTGTTGTAAACGTCAGAAACTGAGTCCCATTCAGATGCTGGATTTTAGAAACTTAACAGATGAATGGCTACCAGGAATAAAGATGGCTATGCTGACACTGAAGGAAAGGTAACCACAACAACCACCACTACCACCATGATGAGTGTGGCCTCAGTTTGGAAGACTTGGGATGTGAGAAAATAGCCATCATGAAATTTTAGCGGGTCCCAGAGTCCTGCCCTTTTCACGATCTGTCTTATTCATGGTCCTCTGCCACACTTATTTCAGCATGCTGGTTACGACTACTATCTTGATCACAGAAACAAAAGGACAAGTGTCTGTTTTTACCTTGTCTCCCGAGATTCAACCCAAGATCCTACATCCTGGATTAAGATGCTAGCTCTGTGGTAATTAACTCTTGGAAAGTTATCGTGTAACTTTCAAACGTCTCTCTGGGATTGTGGTGCGAAGTCAGTGATGATAGAGCATAGTCTGTCATCTGCCTGGGATTTTCAGCCACTTTATGACTCTTCTTTAGTTTTCCTCTGTTCCTCCCTCCTGCCTTTTCTTCCTTTCTACACTCGTCCACTCCGGAGTCTCATGTAGAAGGTGGGGTAGTCTCTGCCATACCAGATACCAGACCTCATAGAGCAGGCCCTCTGCAGGTGGTGTCAGAGGGGCCCTTTCCCCTGCTCTCTGCCCTTCCCTATACTCTAGGCCTGGGGCACTAGAGTGAAGAGTATGTGGGAGAGACAGAGCAACAAGAAGCATCACCATGTCATTGCCAGTGGTGTGAGGCTGTTTCTGAAGGTGAATGCAGTCCAGTCTCCCTAAGATGGAAGGAGAATGGAGCTCGATCCTGACCTACAGCAAAGATGGTGGGCCTGAGGCCGCCCTAGCAGGACTGCACACTTGCCTTCTTCCCTAGCAGAGAACATGGAGGTCAGATGAGACTGACCAGCCTGATGCAGGTCTCTGTCGATAGGAAGATGCCCTCAGGATCACATCCTAGGCCTGGATGACCCGAGGCTCAAAAGCCATTGCACAGTATTGCTAATGTCCCTGCCATAAATATCCGAGAAGTCCTCCTGAGCCCTGAGGAGACGGGAGAGCACATGGACCGTGTGTCAGCAGGGGCACAGAGTGGTTTGACGTGACTCAATGCAGAGGCCCCGTGGACAGAGGTAGAAGACCAGGCAGGAAAGATGGCAGGTGCCTATGACAAGGCTCTGGGTGGCGAGCCAGCAGCAGGGCTCCATCCTGCTCAGGTCACCAAACAGCGGACTCAGTGGGGCCGCTAAACCGCAGTGTGGATGGGGATTTTCCAACCGTGAGTCATGGGAGGAACACACATAGAGAACACGGCGGTTTTCAGTGTGACCGCAATGGTTTTTGACAACTTTGTCTCTGCTTTCACAACCTTTTCCTTAAAAGAGATAAACAGTCCTCTGCTGCGGGTGAAGAGCCCTCTGCAGACCCTCTGCCCCTGCCTCTCACCTCCGCCTCTCAGCCCGCTCTCACTGAGATCGACGTGTCTCCCGCACAAGCCCGCTTCACGCCTGTTTCTTCCCGCGTCTCCCGTTGCCGTGATGTGTGTCAGTCCTGTTGCTAGGCAGCTGCTCCTCTCAGCCCACCACTCAGCCTTCTGCCTGCTCGAAATTAGCCCCAAATAGCTCGAAAATCAGCCTCCCGCACCTGCACTGTGTTGACTGTGAAAGCAGGAATCTGAGCAGCAAAGCGAACAATTCAGGCAAGTCCAGAGAGCGAGCGAAACGCACCCCTGGTTAGCCGCAGCCAGTCGGCCACATTCGGGACCTGCGTGGGGGGTGCAGACACCTGTGGCGGGTCAAGCAAGGGCTCAGAGGAAAGTCTGTCGTCATCCTGCGAGAGCTGGACGTTCATGAGATGCCCTGGAGAAGTGGAGGTAGAAGGAAATGAGTGTGAATAGAATGTAGGATTTGTGTCTTTCTACAAATGTTGCTTTGTTGGTTTTCCATTGCCTCTGAAAAAAGCACGATACCAAGAATCACTTATTTTGGTATTTCACCCTCCAGCTATGACCCTTTGTTACTGTATCTATGTCAGGAACCACCTGCATGGAGCCCTTGGCTCAGCCACCTTGATGCCATGGTCATGTGGTTTCTCCTCCATCTCTGAAATTGCCACAACTCTCCAATCCCCACATCCTGCAGCCTCGTCTCAGGGCTGACTCACTTCACCCTCTCCGCAGAGGGTGGCTTCGCTGACCACCTTCCCAACGCTGCCATACCCAGGCTGCTCTGAGACCAGGCCGCTCCTATCCCATTCTGACCTCTTTCCTCCATGCTGTCTTTTTAAGTCAATAATTTTTCTCTTGGGGCCAGCAAGTGGCATAGTGGTTAACAGGCTGGACTTCCACGTAATTGACCATAGTTCGAGTCTCAGACACAGCAGCTTGAAACTCACACAGGGCACATGTGTGTGCCCAAAATCCTGAAAAGAGAATGGAGGAGAAGGGATTGCTATGTGCCATCCCCCGCAGGAGGTGATTTCTAGCTTTCTGTCTTTCTGGAAAGAACACATGCCCTATGGCAAAAAAAATCTCATTTTTTCCTTTCTGTTTTTCTCTTTTCATTGATTATCTCATCTGTTCCTGGAGGATCAAGAGGTTAATGGTTCTCCTCAAACACTATTGTGTTATTTACAATGCAGTAATTAAAGTACAACCACAATAAGATAAATTTCATAAAGTCTTAAAATAAGAAAACCACACTTCTGAGACACAGTCTTGGCCATGTTTGACCACGCACAGAGAATTTGAAACATCTCTTTACAAACCTTGGCAGTCCAGGCATTCTTCGGCCGAGTGTCTTGCTTGTGTTTGTTGAGGCACATTAGAATTGTAGTGGATTTCAGGACAAGTGAAACAAGAGAGCTTCCACTTTTACAGTAGAATTTTCTTTGAGAATGAAGAGATGAAGTCGGTATTCAGCAAACAGAAACAGTATCAAAGACGCTGTGAGGTTTAGGACAGTTCAGCCTGACACGCATGCTTGCATTTTGCTCAGGTGATTCTACCACTCCTGGTCATCTTTTTTAAATAGTCAATTAAAAGGCCTCTGCTTACCCTGAACCCTGTGCCCACTGTGCATGAGCCTCGATAGCCCTCGGTCAGGAGAGACAGAGAGGACGTCCACCTTCCCCTCTAAACGAAGGAGCCCTCACTATTGAGACATTTGTGTCGTCTTTTCTCACAGGCTCTATGTTGCATCTTTCTGTCTTGAGCTTTGCTCTTTCAATTTCCTATCCCTCTTTAAAGACAGACCCCGCGATAAGCATGGCCTGTGACCTGGGTCTCCCACTTACACGGTCATTCGGTAAGATGTGCTGGTTTCTGTTCTGTCATCGTATCCACAGCACCGGGAAGTTTTAAAACCCAGAGCCTTCCTGCAGAGCAAGCTCTTACTTAGCCGGCAGTGCCTGTGGCATTGCAGGCTTTCCCAGTGACAGTTAGAACTTGCCAGGGCACCGCACATCTATCATGGTGATTTAGGATGGAGACTGACAGAAGAGGGCCAGTTAGAAATGGTCAGGGACTCATTCCCAACAAAAGCTCCCAGCGGAGCTTGAACATGACTTTGGGCTTGAACCCATGAAGGCCTGAGCATTCTGTGCTGCTGTGGAAGTAGGCTCGGTGCCCCCTGCCGTCAGCCCTGCCCTGTCCTCAGGAAGCAGGGTAAGCCGTGAAGAGCCCACGGTGAGGGTGGGAGGAGTGAAGCCACGGAGGACCCTCCCTCGTGGACATTCCTTCTCCTCCTGGAGCCCCCTTCACACCTCCATGGTTCTCTGTTGCTCTTTTCCTGATTATGCAGTGTTTCTTTGGGAGCGTAGCCCCCCTTCCCCGTCTGCTCTCTCCCAGCAAACGCCATCTTCATCCTCCAGTTTCTGAGAGTGAAAACTGGACTCATTTTCTCTCCTTTCACATCCGCTGCAATCCACCCGTCAGAAAAATCTCTTGGATCCACCACACATGCACAAAGTCCAGCCAGCTCCTTCCAGCTTCATGGTGACCAGCCAAGGCTGCGCTCGCGCCCGGGACTGTGGAAGCTTCCCTGCTGCACGCCTACCCTCTCAGCCTGGTAGCTTCAGCCATGCTCTGAGAGTCAGAGGATGTGGCTCCTCCCCAGCCTGGCTCCCAGGAATCAGAGTCGAAGTCCAGGGCCCATGTCCCGACCACACTGTGCTCAACTTCCTAGTTCCACTTCTACCCGCCCCATGGTCCTGAACAGGCAAGCACTGTCCCTGGCTGTTCCCTCTGGTTCCCGGAGAGGCTGCCTCCGTCCTCGTAGCTGGTACCTGCTCACAGCCCGTGCTTCCCTGCCTGACCTTTCTCCGTCCCTGGTGAGCGACATTCTCCTTGTGTGCTTATTTATTTCCTTTCTGCTGCAGAGCACAGAGGCTTTAGCGTGTCCCTGCCCAACACTCAGAAAAGACGCAGTAGGTCCACCAAATCCACATGAATGAGCCATGTGGCCCTGAGTCCAGACGTGGAACTCAATTGCAGTCATTCCATGCAACTCAAAAGAGAGGAGAGATGAAGAGAAGGCCAGCTGGAGCAGTTACTGTTCACAGTTACTTTATCTCAGATGCAGCAGGTACGAGTCTGAATGCAGGGCCCTCCGTCAATCAGGGCACATGTCTGGGCCGGCGGACGGCGGCAGGAGAGGGCGGAAGCGGCCTCACCCTCACTAACTCTCTGCTAGGACGCCCTGCCGCTGTGAGCAGTCATCACACTGTGGTCTTGGGTCGAGCTCCTGGGAAGACGTGTTTTAGCCCAGCAACAGATTGTGACCGGTGACAACGCCTGTAGATGACACACGTGAGCCAAAAGATGGAGCTTTTCCCATGACACCGAATACAGACTCTTGTCCTGTCTCAGATGATGCTTTTGTCTTTTCAGCTGAAATGTCAGAATTATACCATCGTACATGTCAAAAGAACGATACAAAATGAGGGAAAAGCGCCGAGTGCAAGGTTTCCATTCTGACTTACTAATGCTGTACTCAGAGCCTTGGATTATGTCAGTTAAGCTCTTGCTTATAATTAACAAAGTTCCAGAATGAGACAATTATAAGAGAACAGAAAGATCATTTGAGTGGTTGCATTTCACTGTGTAACTCTGGGGCACGAAGGAGCCCACATTTCATTCTCAGCTCTGGCTTCCTGCTAAAGGATCCCCAGCTGCCAAAGGTGGGCAAGCCAAGGCCTTCTCTGGGTGGGCAGTGTGGAGGTGGTGCAGCGCAGTCTTACCTTCTCCATCTTCAAAGTCAGCCCCTTCCTTTTCCACCCAGGGTCAGGGCTGTTGGTTCGCACCTATGCTACAGCAGTGGTGATGAAAGATAGTCTCTGGAGGAAGGTTGTCCTGGGTTCAAATCGCAGCTCCCCCACTGTTACTGTCTGCACCAGTTTTCTGGAGCTGTTGTAACAAAGTACCACATATGAGCGGGGGGAGGGAACAACAGAAATGCGTGCCGGCCTCACGGCGTAGTGGATCAAGCAGCCCTCTCCCACATGGTTGACCACGTGCTTTGAATTGTGGCCCAGGTGGCATGGAAAGCATGCTGGATGCATGTGTGTGCTCAAACTCTTGACAAGATGGAGAAGTGGAGAAGGGATTTTGGCATGGCCATGACCCATTACTGGCTCTGCCTGTCTCTGCATGGGCCCTCTGGCAATTTACTCTCACAATTTGGGAAGCTGGAAACTCAGAATCAAGACGCCAGCAGATCTATGCTCATTCTGAGATTATGGGAAGAATCCAGAATTATTCAGTGCATCTTCCTAGCTGCTGGGGAGACCCCAGTTCCGGGCCTCTCCTGGTTTGCAGCTGTAACACTGCGACCTCTGTCTCCACTGCACGGTGCCCTGCTGTGTTGCCATAGCATTGTCCTTTCTTTTAAGGACACATCTTATGTGAGATTAGGGTCCACCTATTGACAACTCTCAATTATGTCTGCAAAGACCCTTTTGTTCTCTTTTGGGGAGACATACCTCATAGCAGCATCTCTGTAAACTTAGGCAAGTGACTTATTTTCTGTTATCATCAGCTCTCTTCCATCCAAATAGGGTGGTCATGCAGGACCCCAACATCTGTGAGGAGTGACCTGAAAGGCCCCTTGTACTCCTTCAATGCTCAGGACACGTTTCTTCCCATCTCCAGGCCCCAAGCCCGATATCTTGTCCGCCCACCACTTATTTGACTTGGCTACATGCAGAGGCGGTCTGGCAGGCACTGTAACGTGTACACAGGGGGCCTCACCCTGCAAAGCCCACACACTGAAATACCGAGCAGAATTGTCTCCTTGTCCTGAGAAACACACAGCGGTGTCGAGGGAGGGCAGAGAATTTCCTACTTACCAACTTGCCAAGGACACAACAAACTCATTGCAGTGATGGAAACAGGAGTTCAGATTTTAGGTCCCAAATCTTGGCTTTTGTTTTTTTATTCCCAAACACATAGTACAGTTATATCACTTGCCACCTGTTAACCACTTGAGCATTAAACATGATCCATGTGTGTTATAAACTGTGCTGATGTCACGTGGCATCACGGAGCACTAGGTGGTCACCCTCTCGGTGTCCACAGGCACCACCCTTTTGCACGGTCACTCCCAGACCCTCAAGCTCTGCCCATTGGCTCTGCTCTGTTGTGCCCAGGAAATCTCTTCTGCACCTATGCAGTATGGCCAGGGGAACCTAGAAACCGCCTCAGTGATGGGGTGTGAAAAATCACATTCTTGTCACCTATCTGAAACAAATCGCTAAACACCTCAGTCATCCGCGAGTGGTCTAAGTCCATCAGGTGTTCCTTGGTTTGCAGCTGGAATGCTGTCACTCAAAACGATGAGCAACATTTTCCCATCCTTGCCTCTGACACAAGTCCAGTGTTGTCTGTTAGTGACAGTGCTTGCTGTTTCCATGCCCTTCTATACCTGAGATGGACGTGTGAGTAAAATCTATGTGAGGAGGGAGGGCCATTGCTGATGTGGATATTACCTTGCTGGTTCATAGCTAACAAGATTATGAACAGTCTCAGTCCAGGAAAAAGGACATACTGAGTGTTCAGTGACAATGCTCAGAATCTAGGACAGAAAATAAAAAAATTCTTTTATTAAAAACTTACGACCAGGGCCAGCAAGTGGTGTGGAGGTTAATGTGACTGGATCCCACACAGGAGGTTCTGCAGTTGGAGTCCTGGACCCAGTGACTTGAAAATCACACCAGCACATGTGCATGTATGTCCAATATCCTGAGAGAAGGATGGAGAAGAGGTTGTGGCATGGTCATCCCCCCAAGGGATGATGTCCCACTTTCCTTCTCTCCTCTCTTTTTCTCTCTCTGTAGTAAGTGCACACACCCTATAGCAAAAAAAAAAAAAAAAAAACAGGGTCTACCCATGGCCTCATGGTTAAGGGAGCTTGGTCATATATGGCTGGCCATGTGATTCCTGCCCCAGACCAGCAACTTGAGAAATGTACCCAGGGCACATCTGTGCATGTCTGTAATCCCAAATGGCAGGCAAGATGGATGAGAAGGGACTGTGGCATGTTCATGCCCCATTATGGGGTGCGTTCTCACTTCTCTTCACCTCTCTCTCATTCTCTCTCTCTCTCTCTCTCTCTCTCTCTCTCTCTCTCTTTCCACAAGTACATGTGCTATTTAGCAAATCAAAAAAAGTTAAATAGATTTTAAATCAAAAAAGAAAAAAGTTGAATAGATCTTGTTGGGGCTGGCAGATGGTGTAGCCGTTACCTGGCTGGACACCCTCTCGGCAGTTTGAGTCCTGGACCCGTGGCTTGAAAATCTCATCGGGCACATGTGCGTGCCTGCCGGAGACCCTGGGGGAGAACGGAGCCGACGGGGCTGCAGTGTGGCCCTCCCCCGGGAGGGTGATTTACCACTTTCCCTCTGTCTGTCTGTCTCTCCTTAGGGAGTACATGCACCGTAAGGCAAAACCCTCTCAAAAAAAAAAAAAAAAAGATATTGTCCAGGCCAGCTTGAACTGCTGTAACATAACACATTGCCATAGTCTGGGCCACAAGTAAACAACAGACAGGAATGTGGAGGCTGGGACGCCCAAGGCCAAGGAGCTGGCCGATTCAGATCTGGGGAGGGTCACTTCCGGTTTTAGACGACACCTTCGTGCCTTGTGTGCCTGTGCTGGAAGGGCAGCTCGGCTCTGTGACAGTCTAAGGGCACTCATCCGTCTGGGAGGGCTCCGTGAGCTGCTCACCGCTCCAAGGTTCCAACTCCCAACGCCATCACATTAGGGGCAGCAGTTCAACCTTTAAATCGAGGAGACGCAGACATCCAGTCTCCACCAGCTGTATTTTCTTCCTGTCTTGCTCACCACACTCAGGGTGGGCCTGGTCGTCTCCCCGGCTGGGCCTGGTTTCCATGCAGCCCTTGTGGGAACGCCATCCAGGGCATCTCAGGCTCACAGCCCTTGGAGAGAGGTGGTCACACGAAGGCGCGAGGGCAGAATCCTCTCCTCAGCTGTCCTGAGGAAGCTGAAAAACCCTGAGTTTAAAATTACCAAATCTGCTACAGCAAATTTTAGGTGAAACGCTAAGGTATGTACCGAAAATAAGAAAGAAATGAAGTGGTTGAAGTTTGGGCCTTGAGTTCCCATTGGCCGACAGGGCGGCCCTGTGTGCGGCCCACAGGCCCCGCAGGAAGCAGCGCAGGCCTCTGCTCATTTCCCACCTCCTTCCTCCTCCCCCCACTGCTCCCGCTTCTCCCCCAGGCAGTCCTCACGTGGCAGGCTAAGTACTGTAGGTGTGAAGAAATTTTCCATAGGCTTTTCAAATGGGTAATATAACTTTGAAAGTTTTTTTTTTTTTTTTAATCTATAGAAAACTATGATCTCTGTCAGTGTCAACCAAGAAGTGGAAGTCAATTACTCCGAGGTACTTTCCAAAATAAAAACGTCCTTCCAGAGTATTTAAAATGCTCACTTGCTACCATGTGGGGAGGAAGCCCTTCTACATCACGTTTTGATACAACTTCTGCATGTTTTGATAGACTTTTATCATGGACTCTAACAACATCTAGATTCACTCTCCAGTGGTAGTAAATAATGCCTGAATTTTTTTAAGAGGTTTTTGCTATAGGGTGCATGTGCTCACCAGAAAGACAGAGACAGAGAGACAGAAAGTAAGAAATCACCCCCCAGGGGGGTTGGCCACACTACAATCCCTTCTCCTCCTTTCTCCTCTCAGGATCTTGGGCACACACACACACATGCGCCCGGCATGAGTTTAAGCCACAGGGTCTGGGACTCGAACCGTGGTCGACTACATGGAGTCCAGCAACATAGTCATTACACCAACTGCTGATCCCAATAATGCCTGAATTTCTTAAAAGGTGTTATTCTTAAAGAGCACCAAATGCTTAAATGACAACTAAGAGATCAATTTTTATTCTCTTCAATTTTTTGGATAAATGGTTTGTAACACTCCATGACAGTGTTACATGTAAATTGAAAGATTGATAACTATATTGGATTCACTCAGGAAACTATTTTCTCTGCAAAGATAGTGATTACTCCAGTTGCCTGGTAAATGTTCGGTGGATAGAGTATTTGGGGATTCTTGGGCTGAAATGAGGGGGAAGATTTTGAGAAACCGTGTGACACGCCTGTTGCATGTCACCACAGGCTCAGCAAATGCAGTCACAGCTCTCCTGTCCTGCTACTTCACACAGGTATAAGCCGCTGGCCGATGTGTTCCTGGGCCAGAAGGGCCAGTCCTCCGAGGAGCGGTGCCGACTTGTTCTCCAGCAGTGCAGAGTACAAGGCTGGCAGGTGGGTGACAGAGCTACCAGAATGCACGCTGGGAGTCTGAAGAGGTGAGCTGAGTCACTGCAGGGAGCCACCGGAGTCCTCCTGGCAAAAGCACTCCTTGGATGTGTTTGGCCAGGCAGGACATTGAGTGTCTCCCTGGGAAATGACCTTGTGCTTCTCGCATCTCGTGACCAACATCTAGGGCGTCTAGAAGCGCCTTGTCACAGTGATGGCAAGACCCTCATGACGTGACGGTCCATCTGCTTTGCCCACACCTCTGACTCATTGCTTGAAACTGAAGCATGTTGAAGTAATTGGCATGCAGAAGTCAGAGACAAATGTGAGGAAGCAGGGCCGATTTCTTTGCTCAGAGCTGGTATTTCACAAATCTGGACCTGGATGTCCCAGCGTCACTGAGGTCTCTTTTTTTCTTTTTGCCTATACCCAGCTTCTCACCTACTACAGTGGAAACACCATCCAGCAAGCCTCATTTGCTGGAAAATCTTCATAATTGGCAGCATTTCACTCTGGTCTGCGACCCTGTGTATAGCAGAGCCCAGGGGCCCATTGTGGCTACAGCTGGACTTGCAGAAGCAGAAAATGCCGTGTAACAAACTCGTAAGGGAAGTGCCCTCCAGAAGCAGGAGGCTGCAGCTCTGGGGTTTGTTTAGTCCCTTATCAGAATTCCATCCTTGACTCACGTATGAAGGAGATTTCTGAACTGAGGTCATGTTAGAGAGTATCAGGGAGCACATGACGTCCATGACAGGGAACTTCCGGTTACAAAACAATTGCAAGTGTTGTTTTATAGCGAGGAGGATGGTGATAACAGCCCTGGTACATAGAACAACTAAGTCTCATTTTAAAACCTGATAGAACATCTATGAGTAAGCATGTCTGATGAATGACAAAGTCCAAAATGAGGACTGTGCTTCAGAAACGCTGTGAGCAGGTGACTCAGGTGGCTGAATGTGTCTGGAGGTGTCCTCATCGAGGTCAACAGGTGGGAACACCAGATTGACAGGAGCACACTAAGCTGCCCATGACAGAGAACAAAGAGCCTGGAATTTGGGAGGTGATGAGTAACGGTTTAATTGTCTGTGCCACCCAGCCTCTTCCTTTGTTATCTTTTTCCCTTGTCTTTTTTCTAACTAATAATGGAAGTTGAACTTTAAATAACAGTCTGAAGGAGGAAGCTTGCTCAGTCTTGGTTGTCATGGATGCACATCAGGGCCTAAAGACTGGGTAAAACGGGCAGGAGGGAGGAGGAGTGACTAACCGGGGACCATGCAGTGACGGAGATGTGAGGTCACGTGCAGGAGTGCTTACCCGGTGCGCAGGGAACTGAGGTCATGCCAGGGAACCATTGCTGCTCATGAGTGGCATCGCAGTGAGACTCGCCTGTGTTGCTTTCTTTGAAGGGTGCTCTCACACAATACTTTCCATGTAGCAATTTATGTAAGCCCATGTACGTAGATAAATGCCGAGAAAGACTCTTGTGCCATAAGAGCAAGCAAGGAAATCTGGAACAAACCTTCCACCGTGGAAGTGATCAGTCATAACTGTGATCTCTGATTGGGTGTCCTTTTGAAAGTGTGACGTGTGGGCCACACCTCGGCAGAGGCGAGAGGCAGTTGGTTCAGACTGTAGCCAGCACTCCTTCTACCTCAGTGCTCACACTGGGAGTCTTGAAATGGCGACTGAGGATGCTATTAAGTTGAACCAGCAGGTGGTGTGGTGGTTAAGGTGGTGGCTTCCGACATGGCTAACCAGGGTTCAAGTCGCAGACCTGGCTTGAAAATCAAGCCGAGCATGTGTGTGTGCATGCCCAAAATCCCAGAGAATGGAGGAGAAGGGATTGTGGTGTGGCCATCCCCGAGAATTAGTTCTCACTTTTCCTCTCACATAGGGCAAGCACACACGTGCCCTATGGCAAAAATCTTTTAAAAAAGATAAAAATATGAAATATTCATTGAGGCTTTGAAAAGACCATTAATGTTTTCAAAAGAAAAGTTTCTCATTTCCTTGTGCTAATTCATTGTCCCTTCACTTTTAAACTCCCAGAAGGAAGTTGAAAACAAGGTAATAAATAAATACATAAATAAATAATAAATTAGTTCATTCACTAAGCATATTTGCTTTCACATTTCATTGTCTAGTTAGGAAAAAACTGCTTCTATTCAGCTTCTTGAAGATGTAAGCTATTTTATACTTTATACTACAAAACAAAGAATTGACTTCACAAAAAGAAGACATATTCATACCTCACTTTTATGCTAGTCAGACAGTAAAATGTGCTTTACATCTTATCACTTATTCCTGACCTGGGAAGTCAGCCTGCTCAGTTTCAGAAGCAAAGCGTTGTTTGAAATGTGTTAGTAGTTACAGGAGGAGTTGCCACTGACTCTATCCTGGGTTATTGATCAGTGCAAGGACCGAATGGAACCGTTAGACTAGCGTGGCCTTGGGGCTGCAGTGGGGCTTAGTGTATCTGCAGCAGCATTCCTGGCTCCTCAGAGTTACAGTGTGGGATTTTATTAAGCAGTCAGTGTTCATCTTTGGCCCTAAATACCTAGCATGGGATTAATGGTCATTTTTTTCCATAATTTTCAAAGCACTGCTAGGGAGTAGAAGAGACTGAAGCGATTATTTTGCTCTGTAAACTTGCATACAGTGTCAGCTAGAAATGCAATTCTCTTGACTAAGAACATGATCCTTTGTTGCCATTCTAATGAGATCTTGTGGGTTTTATCACTCTCCCTTAACTTTGTAAGACCCTTTACAAGGAGAGTCCTGATTCTACACCGGGGAGTCCCACACCCTAGTCCTCACGTTCACACTGGTGCAGTGCGGCAAGCTGCAGCAGACACCAGGGCTCCCTCTGCTTCAGCTGCGGCTAGGAGCATCCTGTCCTCGGTGCTGTTAAATTTGTACATCGATCCATGGACACTTTATTTTCTATACAATCATGGCTTTGGAGTCAGTATAAGAGGCACTGGAGTTTTTATTATTTAATTAGTAGTAACTCCTCCCTTCTGCAGACTGTGTTGGGACTATTCACTGTTTACATTATTTGATTTGAGCCTGATAACAACTCCATGCAGACAGAGGACTGCAGAGCATACAGGAATGACCTCAGTGTAGATATGAGGAAATCACACCGTGAAGAGAGCCTCTGGCCTAGAGATCAGCATACCAATCCAAAGGTAGGCGTGGATAGTAGTTTCAGTGAGAAGGGCACTTGCTGAGACCAGACCAAGCTCTTGCTGGGTCGTGTCCTTTCCACTGCATTTAACTCAACCTGCATATGTTACTGTAACTAGCTAAAGTCATTTCGTTCCCATTGCAGTCCATGAAGGGGACAGATTATATACTGCAGTACGAGCCTTGATCAAAAGGCACTTACATGTTCCTGATGCCTTAGTCCCGCTCCTTGCAGCTAGTGGCTCTCTTGTGTTTAGAGCTCACCTCTGGTCGATGAAGTGAACTAAGCCTGTAGAGGCTGACCAGAGCTGCCCTAGCCGGCGGGCAGCCAGCTGGCCCACAGTAGCACAGGGCATCTGCACTCTGGTTCTCTGCTGCACCTTGCAAAGAGGACAAGAACAAAAAAAGGAGAAACAAAAGGAGGAGACAAAGGAAGAGAACTGGGATCCAGTGAAGGTTCTCGGGAGCTGGGATACTGGATCTAGTTCTGAAGGCAAAGACCTCCAGGCACTCCAGGACATCCAGGGGGAGATAACATTATGAGGGCGGGGGTGGCTGCAGGGGACAGTCCGTGTTCTTCTCCAAATGGGTGTGCAAGGAGGACTGCTTCCCCCCACTCCTCAGGCAAGGTGATACAGAAGCAGTGCCACCACACCGTCTGGTAGACCACCAGCTCGCTATGGGCCCCTTCTTACATGACCGTTTCCTGGTGACCAGACTTAAAATTCCCATCATCCCCAGCCTTCCCAGCATCCCACCCGCTTCCCAGCTTCGTCCTTTTCCTCAGTACCTAGGACCTGAGAGTGTGGTCTTTCACGTGGTGGTGATGGTGTGTCCTGCCCTAGCCTGGAACTGCCCCAGAAGGGATTTATACCTGACAAGCTTCCTGCTGTGTCTCCACCACCAGAGAGAGGAAGCTTGGTGGTTACTATGCACTTTCTTTAAAAGACTTACTTTAATTTTATTTTATATGTACTCTTTTTAAAGAATTATTTATTTTAATTTTATTTATTTATTTTTAATTTGCTATAGGACACACGTATTCACCAATGAGATACAAAGAGAGAGAGGGAAAGTGAGAAAGCAAACCCCCAGGTCCAGGACTCAAAGCACGGTCAACCACGTGTGAGTCCAGGACCCCAAACACCATGCCACCTGCTGGCCCCTACTATGTCCTTTTGTAAGCTGGGCCAAGAACTGAGTCTTGGTTAAGAGGAAACTACCAGACAGTACTATGTATTTTATATAGATACATAGATGTATAAGAATTTTTAAAACATGGTTCATAATTCACAACAAAATCTTGTATAACTGATAATCCCTAGGGAATTGTTTTGAGAGTCAAAAGGATTTTAACTTATATTTATGTTTACAAGATAAATGTATTGATGCATTACTTTTGTAATTAAAAATATTTTTTTGAATTTTAACTACTACATAAGTATAATTCAAATATAGAATAATGTATAGGGTCAAATAATTCTCTTCTTAATAATTTTCACCATAGGGCACATGTGCTTGCCAGAAAGAGACAGAGTGAGAAGAAAAGTAAGAAATCACCTCCTAGAGGGATTGGCCATGCTGCAGTCTCTTCCCTTCCAGGCTTCTCAGGAGTTCGAGCATGCTTGCACACGTGCTCACTGTGTTTCCCAAGCCACCGGGACTTGGACTGCCAAGTCAGTCATGGAATCCAGCACCCTAACTACCACACCACCTGCTGGCCCCAGGGTCAGAGGACTTTAAGCATTTGTGAAAAACCTATAAACCATACTGTTTTGTTCCAAAGCATTTCTGCTTTCCAAAACAGCATTTCTGTGCTGGCTTTACACCGTTAGCCTTGACTTTTCAGAAGAATCGTCAGCCCCTTTCACAGGATTTTAACCACAAGTTTGGCAAACTCTTGCCTGTTACTGAAACATGCTCAAAACCGTTACTTTTACACAGTGTGCTTTTATTTGGCAGAAAAGTGAAGAAAATCATGTGGCAAAGAGGGAATCCTCATGGTGGTTCCTTGATCATGTTTACAATGAAACAACATATTTCAAAAATACAGTGGGCTGGCCAGAGCTGTGTCCTTACTTGCAAGACAGGACTTATGTAACATTGACACGGAGGAGGAGAAGCTTCCTGAGATGACTGGAACAGAGACTACATGACTAACTTCTAGTGCTGTTTTCTGTCTCACTAGATGTGTGTGTGGTTTTTCTTTTTTTTATAAAGTGGGGAGTCTATGTATTACTTCATTTACAGAAAAAACATCCAGGTAATCGTAGTTTGAAATACATCATAGTGTGTAACAGATTACGTCACTAGTTAATGAACAGTAGTTTGTAACGGGTTAAATGAAGTCACTAGTTAATGAACCATCTGCTGTTTCATCTTATTATAATTATTATTTAGGTATTTTATTTATCTAAATGTATCCACTTTGCCATCAGTGCTACTTTAAGGTAGTTTTTAAATCGCTCCCTCTGACCGTGCACATCTCATCAGACATTTACTGTGGGGACTGCCTCCAGTCGCAGCGAGGTGACTGGCGGGTTTTAGGCCAGTAACATGCTTGTTTTGCCTGTTGTCATTTATGTAAAGTGAAAACCTTAGAAACTAGTTCTGAGTGGAAAACTAAGTGGTATAATCTGATTTTCACACATTTTTTATGCATCAACTGGTTATAGGATGATTTCTTCTGTGTAGTTATTTGAATGCTATATTCATTTTAAAGCCATCTGGAGGGATAACGAATGGAGAAACAAAGCTGTCAGAGCCGGCTCTTGCGCTGCCTGGGCGCCGCTTCAGACCCCACGGAGTGCAGCAGAGCGAGGACCGCGGCTCGCAGATCGGGAAAGCCTCTGCAGAGAAGTTTTTCTGTCGTTCATGATCATTACCTGACATGCAGCAGTTTGCGCAGTCCCGGGGTCCAGTGCCATGGTGAACCCCAGAAGCTGGGAGGGGAAGCAAGGGGAGGGGAGGGAGAACCTAGTTAACACACGTGAGCCATCAGTGGAATGAGCTCTGGAGTGAGGTCGGAGACTGCAAGTAGTGGTGATGTCAGGGTAGCCAGAAGAGGGGATCGCGAATGTTCACAGCACAGCGTCACGGCGGAGGTTTGAGATGGTGGTGCATTTATTGAGCTGTGTATTGGCTAATCTGATCACGGCTCACTGTGTCTGTGTACTGGAAAATCGACCTAGCAGGTGGCATGGAGGTGAAGGAGGCTGCATCCCACACGGCCAGCTGTGCCCTGTCTGCATCTCTGACCTGAAAGCTTGAAAATCAAGCCGGATACATGTGTGCGTGCCCCAAATCCCAGGGGAGGCTAGAGGAGAAGGGATTGCAGTGTGGCCATCCTCCCCAGGGGGCAATTCTCACTTTCCCTCCCTCTGTCTCTGTCTCTGTATCTCTGGTGAGCACACATACCCTATAGTAAAAAAAAAAAAAAAAAAGAAAAAGAAAAAAGAAAAAGAAAAATCACAGTGTTATCTTTAGTTGACGCTTCAAACAGATTTCTAGAACTCTGGGGTGGAGGTAGCTTTGTGGACACGCAATGACACCTTGTCCTGTGCAGCCCTTTTGAAGCAGGTGCTTCTGAGCTCTGTTACTGGGAACAGAGAGAGAAGTAGAGATAAGATGTCATCTAGACTTCTAAGGACAAGGAGACAGACACAGGGACACTCCTGGTGACTTATGTAAGATTATACAGGCAGGGAATCGGAGACCAGATTAGAACTTCAGCCACCCACATACTGTGAGAGTGTGTGTGTGTGTGTGTGTGTGAGAGAGATAGTGTGTGTGATTGTGTGTGCGTGTGTGAGAGAGAGAGAGAGAGAGAGAGATGAGAAACTAAAAGAAATAACAAAGAGCACTCACAAAGATAATCCCAAAATTTTACTGATACGAACTCTTCTGCGTTGTCTTTACTCAGTAACAAAGCGAACATTTTATGATCATTATTTTATCATTATCGTCTAATACAATTTTCCCAAATAGCCTCGATTTCATGATGCATCCTTATAAAATACATGCTCTTTGAAGGATTCAGTCTTACAGTGCTGGGAATTCAGGATTAACATTGTACCGTAACATTAAATAAAATCGGTCAGATGAAAGATTTATTATTTCATTAACCTAAAATAGTATAGTAAAGATAATAAAAGTAAGAGCAAGAAACTGTTAAGGTTTTAACCACCTCCCCATTTTTTACATCTTCTAGGATGAGACAGTGGTCTGAGGGCCCTTGGCTCTTATTAGCACAATAAATTAATGGTTTATAACCTTTGTTTTGCTACTCAAACAGCACTTCATAAACCAGCGTAAGTACGAGTTCGGAAATAGCCTATAAAATGATGCTTCCTCTTGCATTCCCTCTCTTTCTCTGGAATTATTAATGTTAAAAATGAACATTAGAGATCTAAGCATATCTTTGGAAATTATATATAGTCTAACTGGAAATTGCTATTTATATTTAATATATACTTCTTTCCATTTTCTCCTTGTACTAAAATTGTACATAAACACACACACCATACATGTATACAGAAAACACATTTTTATTACAAAAGTAGTATATATTCTTGATAAGAAATTTGAAAAACATAAAAAATTAAAGAAGAAAATACAAACTACCCAGAATTAACTACCCCATGTGTTCAGTATGTGTTCATTTACTTAGTGTTAAAAATTTCACATATGATCGATTCCTCCTCAGTGTGCACTTTATGAAGACAGCAGCACATGTGTGTGTGTGTGTGTGTGTGTGTGTGTGTGTATTTCACTAGTACATTCCCTACAGGGTCTAGCACATAGTAGACATTCAATCAGTGTTTGTTGAATGAATGATTCAATCTTCTACTTTGGATTACATTTTCCTTTTCCTTTTCTTTTTTAAAATTTTTGCCTGAGGGCACTTGCATTCAGCAGAGGGAGAAAACACCCGCCAAGGGGCGTGTCCATGGAGCAATCCCTTCTCCCTATTGCTTGCTCTGTGAGAGGACGTCAGAGTCCCCAATAGAAATAAGGCGTGTCCCAATTAGGCTGACAGCTGAACGTGACAGGGAGCTAGTGAGGTGATGGGGGAAAGGCAAGGGATCTGGCGTGAGGGGCGGGCCCTGTGTGGGCTCAGAGCCCTGGGATGGAGATGGGTCCGTGGAGCTGACAGGAGGGCAGGGGTGCTGGGCCACTGGAAACCAGGTGAAGACACCACAGCACTGCTTTTTAACCTTTACTTGTTCACCATCAGTCCCACTAAAGAGAAAGTTCATGAGCAATTTACTAAAGAACTTACTTATGAGGAAGAAAAACTATCTTTGCTCTTACTATGGCTTATGCCCTTTCAAAGATTGACCCTCCTGGACAGCACGTGGTTCTTTAAAGCTGTTAAACGTGTCATCTATGCAGTTCCCTCTCACATACCATTCCAGGTTGACCCAATTCCAGGTTTATTTTGTCGTTCAACAAGCGTTTGTTGAGCACCTGTCATACAGCACATGCCTTGGAGTAGCTGAGGCTTTTTATTCTTGCTCCTCAAGAGCCAGTGTCACTCATCTGAGGCAGAACCACTGCACTGGGCACGTGAGCATATCCAAGAAAACAGCAGGACCAGCCGTGCCCAGGACAGGTGGACGTACGCCGCTGGACTTTATGTTCAGTGTGAATCTATTGATAAGCTTTAAGGTGGCACTAAAATGTAATCTGATTTGTGCTTTAAATGTGAAAGACATTTTTGCAGAGGAAGAAAAGGTTGAGTACCTCTGACATGGGAGCCCACAGAAGAGCGAGCAGTGCTGGATGGGGCAGAGGTGGCAGCTGAGGAAATGCCTCATGGGAAGTCGGGAAGAGACCTTCACAGTGGCCTTCAGTGCTTATGTGGATTAAATTTTATCGAGCCAAAGAGTCAAATCTTTTTTAAAATCAGAATATTAATATTAGTCAGGAATACACTCCAACTCTCTCTAAGGATGACTGTGCTATACAACATACATGGGAACTCTAAAAGGTGGGAGAGAGTCGGCCCATTAAGGACTAAAAATAAAAATGAATGGGAATCTCCAGACAAACATGGAGGGCTGGCTCCATGGCTCAGTGGCGTTGCTCTGCTCAGGAGAAGCTGGATCCCCCATGGAAACCACTGTTCGAAGCCCTGGCCCCGGTCTGCCTGAAGTGTACTGAGACACACAGGAGTGCCCAGGATCCAGAAGGTGGGGAGGGAAGGAAGAGGGTCCTGGCACGACCAGACCCACAGGGTGTTCATGTCTCTCTCTATCATAAATTTCATTCGCGATATAATGAAGAAATGCACCACAGGACAAGTATTTGGGCAAATTAGGAGAGTAGGTATTTTGAATATATATATATATATTCAAAATGACAAACAGTATAAAATCAGACTCCCAGGATGAAGGGCCACGAGTACTCGTATCTTCAGAAGTGAAGCAGACACCAAATGCAGACATGCCGAGAACGCAGACGCCCATGGTGGAGGGGCTCTCACACGTGATGTACATGCTCCAGTGAGCACAGTCAGCCAGGACGCTGTGTATGCTGCTATTAGTCATAAATACATAACTATGTATTCCATGGAAAAGTTCATTATTGACATGAGGTCGGCCATTTTATTAAAGAGAAAGATTAAAGGTGCTTTTTAATACATTAACTTATCAAGTGCACTTTTGAAGCTAATCAGCTTTGTTTGGGTATGGCTTTAGTGTCATTCTGGGAAAAGCAAAATTTCAAAACATCACTCTTGACCATACCAATATGACTCTTATAATGAAATAATGTATAGGATCACACAGTGAGTAATTCACTAGTAAGCTCAAAATAGTAGTTTTTATTCATCTCTGCCTGCTGTGCAGGTCATACTGTTCCAGGTGGGAATAATTAATTTTTCTTAACCTATAATTATATGTAATTCAAGCCAAACCACCTTCTCAAATACCAAAAGATACAGTACTCTATTAGATGTGTGTGGCTGTAATTATCTTTTCTGTGTTGAAGTTAAACTTTAAGAGTAGTCTATTTATAACAAAGAGAACTTGCATTTTGGTATAAATTTATCCTTTGAAAATGTTTAAAAGTACATTCAGACATTCAGAGCCAGGCTGAACATTAGTCTATCTCTATTTAATAGTTTCTCAAAGCTGCCATGAAAATGTAGAATATTGAGCTATTAATGCTAGAATACACATATACACAAAGCTAATGGTCATCCTTAGAAAATTAATGAATCAAAAAAGTAAAAGGAGAAATGTGCATTCAGCTTGGGAGATATGTATTTCATTAAATGTTTACTTTACTGAACTTTCTGAAGGCTAGCTCCCGTTCCATTTATTCTCTTGGTACCAGAGGCTGACACAGTTGGCAGGAGGGAAGCCCTAGGGAAACATTTGTTCATGATTACAGGAATGAATGGGTGCGTGAAGGAATGATGGTGAATGGATGGTCATGACAGACAGACGGTGGGATGATGATGGGTGAATAAATGTGAGACAAGTGCAATCAGGTAAAATATAGCATAATGCACTTCAGTAATATAAGAAAATGATATGGAATCAGGAATAAGTAATAGGCAGAGGACTGTCCATGGAGAGATGTTGAAGTTGGAGGGTGTTTCTCTCTGGAAGAGATAACTTGTTCAGCACAGAAATGGTTTTGCATAGGAAAAATAGAAAGAACAGTGTTTTAAAGCAGCATAGTGACATTCTCAGATCAGGAAGGAAAACAAATCTGATGAGAGAACTCTTCAGAAATTAGAAAACATTTTAAAAAAAGATTACATTGTTTATGTCATCATCAATAAAGCTATTTTTTTAAATATGGGAACAGGTTTACTTGTGTACCACACTTTTAAAAATACCAGGTTTGGGACCAACCATTAGCATAATGGCTATGTCACTGGACTCCCATGTAGTAGACTGCAGTTCGAGTCCTGGACCCAGTGGTTTAAACTAACACCAGGTGTGTGTGCGTGCGTGCCCAAGATCCCAAGAGGAGAATGGAGGAGAAGGGATTGCGGCTTTCTGTCTCTCTGTTTCTCTCTTTCTGGCGAGCGCACATGCCCTAAAGCAAAAAACTTCTCCAAATGGAATGCTATTTTACCAAAAGTAGACGACTACTTTTAATGCACTATGATATTACTATGAATGATATTGCTATTTCTTTAACTTGAAAGTGTTTATTAGAATAATGCTAGTGTTTGAGGTCAGCAGATGGCATAATGCTCATATCGCTGGACTCCCACATAGTTGACCACTGTTTGAGTCCCCTACCTGGCAGCTTAAAAAACTGATGCTGTGTGTGTGTGTGTGTGTGTGTGTGTGTGTGCGCGCGCGCGCGCGCGTGCCCAAAATCCCGAGAGGAGAACGGAGGAAAAGGGATTGCATATGGCCATCTTTCCTGGGGAGTGATTTCTCGCTTTTTGTCTCTGTCTCTCTGGTGAGTGCACATGCCCTATAGCAAAAGAAAAAAAAATCTCTCTCAAAGAAAAAGAAGATTGCTCATGTTTTTAGACCAAGGATTATAACAAATTTTAAATATTAATTTCTTATCAGTAATAATAAAGATAAAGGATTTTCTTTAAAACCAAGGAACTAGCATCCACAATAAAATATTTACCACTAAAATGTAATCTATATTAATAAAACATTTCAGGAATTATAGAGATAGAAATAAAGATATCTAACACATGTGTGTATCTAACACACATTGACAATATTAATATCGTTCAGTAAGAATTCTGTGCATAAGAATGCTACAAGCAGGCTAGCCAGTGGCATGATGATTAAGGCAGCTGGATTCTACATGGCATGGTCAGTTATATGGTTTGAGTCCTGGACCCAGGAGCTTGAAAACATTCTGTGTGTGTGTGTGTGTGGTATGTGAACTCATGTGAAATCTTGAAAGGAGGGAGAAATGGAGGAGAAAGGATTGGAGGGTGACCATTCCCTCTGGGAGGGGGCGCTTTCTAACTTTCTTCCTCCCTCCCTCCCTCCCCCCCCTGCTCTCTGTTTGCCTCTTTCCTGAAAACACATGTATTCAAGCACTCTCTTAAGAAGGATAATTTTTTAAATGCTATGAGGTCATAATAATATGTATATAAAGATATCCTAATTTATTTCCTGCTCCAAAGAATATGTGGGAAGTTTAAAATAACAGTAAATGGCATCTCTCTTAGAGAAGCAAAACAGGTTAAGTCTTTGGAAAATAATAAAGATCCTATTATGGAGAAATTTGAATGCTAAACCCAAAAGCATGCATTTTAACTTATAGTCAACATGGAATCATTGAATTTTCTGAAAGACTAGGAAATTGGAGGCCATGTATGTAAAGGGAGTCAAAGAGCAGGTGAAGAGAGGGTGACTTCATTAACAACAATCAACTCAAAATGGATCAAAGATCTGAACCTAAGACCTCAAACAATAAAACTTCTGGTGGAAAATGCTGGGGAAACTCAGGAAGACATTGGAGTAGGCAAAGACTTCTTAAATAAGACTCCCAAAGCACAGGCAATAATCCCTAAAATAGACAAGTGGGACTATATTAGTCTAAGAGGTTTCTGCAAAGCAAAGGACACAGTAACAAGTGTGAATCAACAACCCTCAGAATGGGAAAATATTTTTGTTAAATATGCCTCAGACAAGGGACTAATAACCAGAATACAAAGGGAACTCAAGTGCCTTATACGATTAAAAAAATGATTAACCCAATTAAAAGATGGGAAAATGAGCTGAACAAAAATCTAAGGAAGACATACGAACAGCCAAAAAGCATATGAGGAAATGCTCAACACCCCTCATCATAAGGGGGATGCAGATAAAAACCACAATGAGATACCACCTAATCCCTGTCAGAATGGCAAAGATGAAGAATATGAAAAGTGATAAGTGTTGGCGGGGATGTGGTAAAAAGGGAACCCTCCTACACTGTTGGTGGAAATGTAAACTAGTTCAACCACTGTGGAGAACAATATGGAGGTTCCTCAAAGATCTACAAATAGAACTACCATTTGATCCAGCAATCCCACTTCTGGGTATTTACCCAAAAGACAGGAGAACGCTCAGTCAGAAAAGTGCTTGCACATCAATGTTTATTGCAGCATTATTCACAATTGCCAAGACATGGAACCAACCTAAATGTCCACAAACTGATGAATGGATTGGAAAAGTGTGGTATATATACTCTATGGAATACTACTCAGCCATAAAAAATAACAAGACCCTGGCATTTGATAGAAAGTGGTCAGATATGGAGGATCTCTTGCTGAGTGAAGTAAGCCAGGCTATGAAAGAAAGATATTGTACGTATCCACTCAATATATACCGACTATCTGCACTCTACGGTAGAGAGCGAAAAACTGGAGGACATAAAAGCAGTGAAGGTACTTAACAACAATAGGACAGTGTGGAATGGGGTAGGTGAAGAGAAGAGGATAGAGAAAGATAGCAAGAGAACAACAGAGAGGTAGGACGTTAGCGAGAAACAGATATGGCTTATTACCTGTTGATGACATGTATAGTATTCTCAACTGGATTGGTCTGAGAAGTATTTCATGATGGGTAAAGTCTTTTTACAAGTAAAATGAGAAATAGTGATTGACTGTTTTAAAAAAAATAATTAGAATAATAATAATAATGATTGGGAAAAACAGAAAAGATATTGAATGTTGAAGTGAGGAGATAATTGTCTCTGTACTGACTGACATGCATGGCGTTCCCTTTTGAAAAAGCAATGTAATACACTGTAAAGTTATATGTAATCCAGTGTAACAAAGAAGATTATGATGATAATAAAAATTAAAATTAAAAAAAAGAAGAAAAAAAAAACAAAGAGAGGGTGACTTAAGTTGCAGAGTTTGGTCTGCAGTAATTCTGCACCAGAGATGGTGGTACTAGAAATGTTAAATTTAATATCTTTGTTCTTGAACCACGTTAAGTTTAATTTTACAAAATGAATAAATCAAATAATTTAAAGAGATTTAAAATGCTTAAGACTTTTTTTCCTTTTTACCTTTTAGTTTTATTGTGATTTCTGGTTTATATATATTCAGTATACATCTTTGTGGGTCATAGTATGTTTTTTTAAAGCATGCATACAGTGTGTAATAATCAAATCAAGGACATACACATGTTTATCTTCATCAACACAGAATATTACATTACTTGTGCCTATTTGATAATAGTTCTACTAGTTTTGAAGTATGTATTTAATCATCCACATTTTTCACACTACAGAGAGACACAATTCTGTAAGTTTTTCTCCTTGTTTACATGCATGCTTCTGTCCATTAAGAATTTTCTCCCAAATTCTGTACATACCACTACCGCCTCTCAGCTTTGGTATCTACATTTGCTGTTTCTATGCTTTTCAGTCATTCAGTTTCTATCATATACTGTGGCTATTTGGTGTATGTGAAGGGAATACATATAGAATTTGTATTTTGTAGTCTGGTTTATTTTTCTTAGCAATATATTTTCTAGGTCCATCCACTCTGTCAAATAAGCAGATTTTGTTGTTCATTACAGCTGAGTAGAATTTTATTTTGTGTATGTGCCACATTTCCCCAACCCATTCATTAATTCTTGGGTGCTTAAATTCATTCCATAACTTAACTATCATGAATATTTTTCTATCCTTTGAACATATTCCAAATAATACCCTTACTGGGTCATACAATAGTTCTATTTTTATATTTTTTATGAACCTCCATCCTGTTTTCCATAGTGGCTGTACTAATTTACATTCCACCAGCAATGCACAAGAGTTTTCGTTTCTCCACAACCCACCAGCACTTCTTCATTTTTTTTCTTAAAGCCTTACTGACTGGGAGTAGGTGGTATCTTATTGTGGTTTTCACTTGCATACCCCTTATAAAAGATGTTAAGCATTTTTCAAAATGCAGTTTAGCCACTTATATGTCTGCTTTAGAGAGTTGTATGTTCCAATCAATAGTCAACTTTTGATTGGATTATTTATTCCGGGTGAGTTGCTTGAATTCCTTATATACTCTAGTTATCCACCCTATCTGAAGTAATTTGAAACTGTTTTCTCAATTCTATGGGTTGTTTTTCTATTTATTATTTCCTTTGTTGTGCAGAACCCTTTTGTATTGATTCAACTTCATTTATCTGTATTTGGTGTTATTGTCCTTACTTTAGGGGTCTTATTCAAGAAATATTTGCCTACTCCAATATCTTGAAATGTTTTTTTCTCAGTAGTTGTGTTGCCATAGGCTTTATATTTAAGTCTTTAATACTTTTGGAATTATCTTTTTGTACATGGAGAGAGCTGGGGCCTAATTTTATTTTTCTGCAGGTGGATATCTGGTTTTTCCAGAATGTTTTTTAAAGAAGACTTTCTTTTCTCCAGCAATTATCTTGTGCCTTGTGTTCAAAAACAGTCATCTCTACGTTGTTCAGTTTATTTATGAATTATCTATTCTGTTCCATTTGTTTATGTGTCTTTTTTGTGCCAATACTGTGCTGTTTTGTTATTATGTCTTTATAATATATTTTAGCATCAGTCAATGAGATGTCTCCACATGCATATATATATATATATATATATATATATATATATATATGCATGTATGTATGTATTATGTAATACTGCTTTGGTTATGTGAGATTTTTGTGATTCCTGATGATTATTTTTTGTGTTTCCATGGAAAATATTAATGGATTTTGATAAGAATTGCATTGAATTTGTTGATCACTCTAAGTTATATCAACATTTTGACTAGTCCTCCAATCCATAAACAAGGGATGTCTTTCTATTTTTGGTTTTAGTTAGTTGCTTTATTCAGTTATTTTATCATTTTCATAGAGATCTTTCATTTCATTGGTTAGATTTATTTATGGATATTTATATTCTTGGCTATTGTAAATAAAACATTTTTTTCATTTCTGATTAAGTATTCATTCATTGTTAGTGTACAAAAATGCTATGGATTTGTGTATGTTGATTTTGTATTCTGTGACTTTGTTGACTTTATCATCTCTAAGATGTTTGGTGAATTTTTTAGGTTTTACTATGTATGTAATGATGTCATCTGCAAATTGTTAAAATTTAAAATATTTTCTTGCAATTTTGTTATCTTTCATTTCATTCTTTTGTTTGGTTATGTTGGGCAGGCCTTCCAGTAGTATATCAATAGAAGTAGAGTAAATGAACATCCTCGTTTGTTCCAGTTTGATGACAGAAGCTCTAAATTTTTCCCAATTGAGTAGGACATTAGCTGTGGATTTGTTCTATGTGGCCATTATTGTGTTAAGAAATGTACCTTTTATATGTATTTTGTCCAGGGTGTATGTTTATTTTGTTTAATCATGAAGAGATGTTGTATTTTTCTAACATAAATTAATACGATCATATGATTTCTTTCTATTTATTTTATGCATTATAGTTATTGTTTTGGGTATGTTGAACCATCCTTACATCCCTGAGATAAATCCTACTTGATCATAATGTATAATCTTTTCAATATATTATTGGATTAGATTTGCTAGTATTTTGTTGAGGATATTTTATCTATATTCATTAGAGATACTGATCTTTAATTTTGTCTTTTGTTGTATCTTTGTCTACTTCTGGTAGCTAGGTAATGATGACTTCACAGAATGAGCTTGGGGGAACCAGCAGTTAGCGTAATGGCTATGTCGCTGGACTCCCACGTAGTCGACCACAGTTCACGTCCTGGACCCGGTGGCTTAAAACTCACGCCGGGCGCGTGTGCGTGCGTGCCCAAGATCCTGAGAGGAGAATGGAGGAGAAGGGATTGCAGCGTGACCATCCCCTCTGGGGGGTGATTTCTTGCTTTCTGTCTCTATGTCTCTCTCTGTCTGTCTGGCAAGTGCACGCGCCCTATAGTGAAAACCTCTCCGGAAAAAAAAAAAAAAAAAAAAAAAAAGGAATGAGTTTGGTAAGAGTCTATTTGAATATTTTGGAATATTTTGAGAATTGCTGTTAATTTCTTTTTAAATGATTTGTAGGATTTAGCAGTGAAAACACAGGACCTGGGCATTTCTTTGTTGAGAAACTATTACTAATTCAGTCTTGTTACTTGATATTGGCCTATTCCTTCTTTCTATCTTCCTGGTTCAAACTAGTATAGAACATGTATCCAAAAATACGTCCATCTTTTCTACATTTTCATTTTATTTCTGCATTAGTGTTTATTTTTTTTCCCTATAACTTTAGGGTTTATCTGGTTCTTTCTTTTCTAGCTCCTTGGTATGCATTATTACATTGTTTATTTACAGTCTTTCTGTTTTTTTCTTGTGAGTACTAATTTCTGTGAACATTCATCTTACTACTGCTTTCTTTATATCCAAATGATTTTGAAGTATAGTGTTTTCATTATCATTTTAAAAATTTCATTCTTGGAGGAGAAGGGATTGCGGTGTGACCATCCCCCCTGGGGGGTGATTTCTCGCTTTCTGTCCCTATGTCTTCCTCTCTCTGTCTGGCGAGCGCACGCGCCCTATAGCGTAAAACCTCTCCAAAAAAAAATTCATTCTTAATTTCTCCAATAGTTTTGAAATTATTCAAGAGCATGTTGTTCAATTTTCATATAGTTGTGAACGTTTGAAAGTTCTTTCTGTTGACTTCAGGTTTAATTCCATTGTGGTCAGAATGACTCTAGATATGACTTACATTCTTTTAAATGTATAAAAGCTGGTATTGTTCACTATTATGTGATCAACTTTAGAAAATGTCCCATATGGGGGAGAGCAGGTGGCAAAGTGATTACGTTGCTGGACTCCCATGGCTTACCATGGTTTGAGTCCTGGACCCACTGGCTTGGGAATCACATAGGGCACATGTGCACAAGTGCCCAGGATCCCAAGAGGAGAATGGAGGAGAAAGCGCTGCAGTGTGGTCATTCCCCCAGGGGGTGATTTCTCACTTTCCCTCACACTGCCTCTCTCTCTGTCTCTGTCTCTCTCCAGCAAGCACACACACCCTATAGAAACCCCCCCCCCCCAAGAAAAGAAAAACAAAAAGGAAGGAAGAAAGAGAAAGAAAGAAAAAGATCCCAAGTGCAACTGTGAGGAAAATATACATTTTGTGTTTGTTGGGCAAAATTTCTCATACACGTTGTGTATGAAAAATTTAGTTTATGATATTGTTCAATTTAGTGTCTCTGTTTATTTGTGCAGGTGATCTAGTCAGTCGAGAGTGAGGTATTGAAGTATCTAATTAATGTATGAGAGTTTATATCTCTACTCTAGCAGGCTTTGTTTTCTATATTTGAGTGATTGGAAGTTAAATGTATAAATATTTATAATTCTGGGACCAGCAGTTAGCGTAATGGCTATGTCCCTGGACTCCCATGTAGTCCACCACGGTTCGAGTCCCGGACCTGGTGGCTTAAACTCATGCTGGGCGCGTGTGTGTGTGTGTGTGTGTGTGTGCCTAAGATCCTGAGAGGAGAATGGAGGAGAAGGGATTGCGGCATGGCCACCCCCCAAGGGGGTGATTTCTCACTTTCTGTCTCTCTGTCTCTCTCTGTCTTTCTGGTGAACACACGTGCCCAGTAGCAAAAACCTCTCAAAAGATAAATAAATAAATTATAATTCTTACATTTTCTTGGGGAGTGGATCTTTTTAATACTACATAATGATCTTCATGGTTTTATTTTTTTTTTTAAGATTTAGCTTGAAGCCTTTTCTGACTGATATTAGTAAAGAAAATTCTGTTTTTGTTTATTGGCATGAACCATTTTTTCAAGTTTTCATTCTCAATCTGTGTGCACTTTTACTAGTGAGGTATGTGTCTGTCAAACAGCATAGAGTGCTCTTGTTTTTTTTTTTTTTTTTTTTTTTAAGAGGTTTTTGCTATAGGGCACGTGCGCTCACCAGACAGAGAGAAAGAGACAGAGACAGAAAGCGAGAAATCACCCCCCAGGGGGGATGACCACACCGCAGTCCCTTCTCCTCCATTCTCCTCTCGGGATCTTGGGCACGCACGCACACGCACCCAGCGTGAGTTTAAGCCACCAGGTCCGGGACTAGAACCGCGGTCGGCTACGTGGGAGTCCAGCGACATAGCCATTACGCTAACTGTTGGTCCCGTGCTCTTGTTTTTATACATTAAACCTATCTGTGTCTTTTAATTCTGAAGTTCAACCCATTTACAATCAATAATACCATTGATAGGTACAGATTTTTTCAGATCCCATTTCTTTGATGGTTTCTCATTGCTTTGTGTTTTTTTTTTATTTCATTTCTTTCTTATTTTGTTTTTATCTTTGTTATTTGATAGTTTTTCATAGTGACAGAAACTGAGTCATTTCTTCTTTGTGTGATTTTCACTGGTTAGTTTTATACCTTCACGTGTTTTCTTGGTGATATTAATGTTTCTGTCATTTACATATGTAGTGCTTCCTATAGGATGTCTTGAAGAGCCAGTCTAGTATTGCTGAATTCCTTCCCCCCCTTTTTTTTTAATTTCTCCAAATTTTAAGGATAGTTTTGCTGGATAAAGTATCTTTGATTAAACTGTTTTTCTTTTGTGAGATCTGAGTTTACTCTGATAGGGTATTCTTTACAAGTAACTTAGCACTTATGTCTAGCCAATTTTGTATTTTTTTATTTTTAAATTTTAATTTATTTTTAATTTACATTTCATCATTGTTCATTACTATGGTTCATGATATGGTACTTCACAGTATGCATGTAGTACATGGCAGCCAAATCAAGGTTATTACCCTACACTATGCATTTGAAACAAAGAACATTACATTCTTTTGTCTGCCAAATGGTTCTTCCCTTTGCCCCTCCTACCCACACTCTACTACTCCCCTCATCTTTTAAAATATCTTGTGTCTAAATGTATAGCCCCTATTCTCTATTTCATTAATTTTAGCTCTAATCTTTATTATTTCTTTTCTTATATTTTTGGGAGTTCATAAGTTGTTGTTACAGCATTTCCTTGGGTTGCCACATCAAGTTATTTATTTGCCACCTTTCTGTTTTTTTCTTTATGAGCACTGATTGCTATGACTTCCCTCTTACGACTATTTTTACCATGTCTCACAAGTTGTGGGAAGGTGTCTGTTCAGTATCATTAGTTTGAAATCGAGAGATTAAGTCTTCATTTCATAAGTAGTTTGGAAGTCATTCAGGAGTAGATTGTTTAGTTTCCATGTTTTTGTGTATATTCAAGGGTTCTTTCGGTGGTGAAATTCATGGTTAATCCTATTGTGGTTGGAGAAGGTGTTGAAGATACTTTCTATGCTATAAAATTTGTAGAGGCTTGTTTTATGCCCTATTATGTGATCAGTCTTCAAAAATGTTGCACATGTATATGACAGCAAAGTGTATTTTTCAGTTGCTGGGTGAAATGTTCTGTATATGTCTATCAGGTCCATTTGACTTATGATATCAATTAGTTCCTGCGTCTCTTTACTATTTTCTAGATGATCTGTTCAGTAACAGCAGGTGTTGAAATCTCCAACAATTAGTATGTTGCAGTCTATCCCTTTAGATCTAGCAGTCTTTCTTTTACATTTTTGAGTACTCCAGTATTGGGTGCAAAAAATACTTAAAATTGTTATAACTTATTTAATTAATTCTTTTCAAACTATACTTTTTCCTTTTCTTCTCTTTTTACCATTTTTATCTTAATGTCTATTTTGTCTAACATCACTATCATGATCCAGTCCTTTCTTTTGTTTCTGTTAGCATGAACAACTTTTCCCAGCCCTTTTTTTTGAATCTATACATGTATGCATGTCTTTGTCAATGAGGTTTGTTTCTTATAAGCAATGCATAGTGTTCCTCTTTTGTTTTGTTTTGTTTGTTTCGTTTTGTTATCCCTTGAGCCAGTCTGTGTCTTTTAGTTGGAGAATTTAATCCTCTAACATTCAGTGTTATCAATATGTACATACTTATCCCTGTCATTCTATAACTTTTTCCTAGTTATTGTGTGTTCTCTTACTTCTAGTTATCTCCCTTTAATTTTCCTGATGTAGTATTTTCTTGAGTATTGGTTGGGTGATGGCAGTCTTCCAGCTTTTGTTTCTGGGAATTATTTTATTTTTCTTTTCTAATTGAAAGATAATCTTTCTGAGTACAATATTCTTGACCAAAACTATTTTTCTTTCAGAGTTTTGAATATGTCTTTTCATCTTGCCTTGCCTGCATTGTTTCACTTGAGAAGTCTGAGGTTAGCTGAATGGATTAACCTTTTTAAGTAACTTGCTGTTTCTCTCATGTCAGTTTTAGAATATTACTTTTGTTTCTGACTTTTACCAGTTTGGTTATGATATGCCTTGGAAAGCATCTTATGTTAAATCTATGTGTTGCTCTTTGTATTTCCTGGATTTGTATGTCTGTATGCTTCTCTAAATTTGGAAAGTTTTGAGTTATCATCTTACAAAAGATATTCTCTATGCCTTTATTCATCTCTTTACCTTCCGGATTACCCATTATATGATAGTCAGCTATTTAATGGTGTCTAGGATTTCCTACATGTTGTGTTGTGTTGTGTTTTATTTTGTTTTGCTTTTATTTTTGTTTTTCGATTTTTGCCTTAGGGCACATGCATTCACCAGATGCCTAAAACTCAAAGTACAAGCACACATGCTCAGTGTGATTTTCAAGCTGCCGGGTGGGGGTTTTGAATCATGATCAGCCCAGTGGGAATCCAGTACCTTAACCATCATGCCACCTGCTGGCTTCCTATTGTCCTCATTTTTAATGATTATTTTTCCATTCATTTTGGTGGCTTGGACTAAATCAGAGAAATTTTTGTCTTCTATGTCAGAGATTCTTTTTGGTCTAATTTGATCTAATTTGCTGTTAATGTTTTTGAGGGAGATTTTGATTTCTGGCATTGTATCCTTTATCTTCAGAAGTTCTGTTCATTCTTTTTTAGGATGTTTAGCTCTTTATGAATTTCTTCATTCAAGTGATGGAAAGATTTTCTCATTTCCTCAAATTGGTCATCCATTTATTTTACCACATATCTCATTGAGTTTTGTTATGATGAGTATTCTGAATTCTTTTTCTGAAGTTTCTGTGATTTCTTCTGTTTTATCCATTGTTGGTAAGGAGTTATTCTGTTACTTTGGGAAAGAGCTAGTTTCTTGTTTTATTTCTTGGGACTCTGCTTTGAGTTTTAGGCACCTGCTGATATACCTACTTCTTCCTATTTCTTTAGACTAGGTTTCTATAACGGTGTTCATGCGTGCTTCCCTATGGTTTGAATTAGCTCCATGTCAGTTTCACTCTTCTCTCATGAGTGGGAGTGTGGTATTTACAGTGGGAGCTTTTGTTATGATTTTCAGAAAGGAGTCTCTCTCTCCTTTTTCTCCAGGAGGGGATGTGGGAAAAGAATTCCTGCATAGCCCCACTTCCTTTTGATACTTTTACCCTGCCTATTCCAACCACTATGGTCTGAATGTGGCTGGAGACTGAACTGGGTAGATGGTAACCCAGATTAACCCCTCCTCCCTCACTGCATGATAGAACAGCAGTTGGGCAGTGTTCAGAACAAGCAAGACAGCCTCAGTGTTCAGAACAAGCAAGACAGCAATCAACACAGACCAAGTGGTCCCCTGCAGGATGGTATTCAGTGTACACTTGTTCAGTCCCTTCTTGTTCACACTAAGATGGGCAGGGAGCAGGGTGGCATTTAACAGAGTGGGCAGCCTCTGCTTTCTCCTTGTTCCTCCTCACTCTGGGAATGGAAGGGAGCCAGATGGTGCAGGATTTTATCTTTATCTTTGACTTTTGACATTTAGACTATAATTTGACTTTAAGATTTTATATTGACTCTTTATGGCCTCCTTTGAATTTTCCATATCTGAATGTCTTTGTCTAGCTGTAGATTCAGGGCATTTTTAGTTACTAGTTCATGAAATCGATTTTCTATGCCTCTTCCCATCTCTTAACTTTCTGGGATACCCATTATGTAGCTATTCAATTGCCTAATGCTGTATCAGATTTCCCATGTGTTCTTTTCACCTTTTTATTGCCAAAGAGTAAGTGTACTTGCCAGGGAGAGGCTGGTGAGTAAGAAAGATGGAGAAAAAGCACTCCACAGTGGGGCATAGTCAGTCACCTTTTCTCCATTGTTCTTTCTCCTCAGGATTTTAGGCACGCATCACACATGTCCTGCATGTTTTTCAAGTTGTTGGGGCCAGGATTCAGATTGCAGCTGGCCACGTGGGATCTGGCTCCCTTAACTGTTGAGTTATTATGCCAACCTTGTTCTCTTCATTTTTAATGTGTTTTGTTTTTGTTTTTGTTTTCGACAATTTGAGCTATTTCAAATGCTATATCTTCAAGTTCTGAGATTCATTCTTCTGCATTGTCTGATGAATGTTTTGTTGATGCAGTCTACAGAGTATTTTTATTTCCTGTATTATATTCTTCCTTACCAGGATTTCTGTTTGATTTTTTTTAAGGAGTCTGCCTCTTTTGAATCACTCTTCCATTTGTGCATTGTTTTCCTCATCTTCTGAGGTTGTTTCTGTGTTTCTTTGTATCACATTTAATTTCATTATAATACTATATTTTTTCCATTGTTAGTGATAAAAGTCTTCTCTTAGGAGGAAGAATTATTTACCAGTTTTGTCATGTTTTTAGTGACCCTGTGGTTTTTTATGGCATCAGACAAAGTACTCACTGCTTTCTAATTTATAGATGAGGTTTTAAAGTTGGCAGTATATTTTTATTTTTCTTTATTTTTCTTATGGCACATCTTTTAGTGTTAGTGGCTAGATCATATTGACTTTTGTTCTGATTGTGGTTGGTATATGCCCCAGCCTGCAGGGTGAAAAGACATGGAGCCCCAAGTGAAAGCAAACAAATAGGTTGAGAAATAACACATACAGAGACATATACGTAGAGAAAGCAGGGATTGGGTGGACTTGGCATCTCTGTATGAAGACCACCATGGCCCTGAGCTATTCCCAGGTTTATTGTTTTACGCTGAAATGGGGGATGGGAAAAAACAGGTTGCAGCTGTGGAGCATCTTGTTTCCCATGGTTCTTATGTCTCAGTTCTAAACAAGTTTCCTCTGACCTTGTCTGACACTCAACTTCCCTTAATTTACACTGCCTTGTAGTGTAACAGCAGAATGTCTTTGTTAAAGCTTTCACTTGTCCTGCAACATAAGCACAAAGATCATCTATACTTTAAAAGGTCGCTAGTGCCTAGTACAGGTCTAGTATCTCCCTATAGGTAAGAAGACTGTGAGACTGCCTACTGTTGGAGACACCAATGGGGACGGTGGGGTGTTTTGGGCTTCTGTTTTCAGGTTCTAGGTGAGATGAGAGTTGTCTATTGTTGTCCCACTGGTAAAGGAGGAGTCTCTTGAATATACATCAACTGCTTCTCTGTAGAGTAGTTTCAATAGTCCTAAGACCATATGTAGAGAGTGATATCCTCTTCCAGGGTTGGTAGAAAAATGAGGATAAGAGCTTAAAATAATTTATGTATTTTTGGGGGGATGGATTGCCTACAGAGTAATGAAGATGTTGCTTGTGGAGTTGTGTCTCAAAGAATGGTTATTTGGTTAGCCATTTTTTGTAGTCCCTAGACATGGAGGAAACTATCTGCTTCAGGGCCTGACTTTCCATGGCCACAGTCCCCATTCCCAGGTAGTTCACAGTAGGTGGGTAAGATGGTACTATTATTGATAGAGTTGAGGACTGTGTGTGCCCCCTTGCTTTACTTATACAGGGCTGCTGACATCTGACAGTCTGACCAAGTGCCTGGGTGGGTGATGCAGACACAGATGCTGCTGGGTGTTACCATTGCCACAGCCTTGGAGCAGAACCAACAGGAATCATGTGTGGCCCCTGGCATGGTATTGTGGCAAGGCAGGTGGAAATTTCACATGTCCACCAACATGGCTACAGGTTCTGACCAGAGGGCAGTCAGGTAGGGGTCTGTCCAAGTCAGGTGGGATTATAGTTTCACTATTCTGTGGCCCAGAAGGGGTTGTGTGTTCCTTTGCTAGTCATGGGAGTAGGAGATAAAGCAGGAGCTGCCCTCTCTGATTTGTGAGAGGGATCTCAGGTTAGAAAGTGGGCAGGGTGACACCTCCATCCACCCTCATGCCTGGAGGTAGGTTTCTAAGGGCCCTCCTCTATGTTAGTCACCCTCCACTTCTACTCACATTCATAATCCAAAAAGGGAGGTCCAGAAAAGCTGCTCTGTATAAGGCAACAGGAGATACAGAGTTGCTCCTAAAGTTCTGATTCAGGGGAAGTGGGAGGGAAACTGGGAGTATCGTCCTGTGCTGGAAGCTGTGCTCCAGCCAGGATGGGTGCACAGGAAGGCAACATGGGTGAACAAAATTAGGCCAAGACCTCAATGCCCCTTAGCATGTTCTCAGCCAGCTACAGCCAGAGTAAACTCAAGACTGCAGCCCTGATGGCCAGGAGTCATGTGTATTTATTATAGAAGGAGTTTTACAGTAGTAGGATGGGTGAGGGGAAGTAAGTGAAAGATTTTACTCCAAAAGGTAAAGCATTCAAAGTATAGGAACAATAATCATAAAACATGACATCTGTTTTGTTTAGGTATAAACAGTCATAATTCTTAGAATGAGGAAGTCCATTTTTCAGGTGCATTCTCTTCTTAGATCTTGATTACCGGGGAGGGTCTTTGGATGAGAGGGCTCCCAGGAATCTTAATAACCTCAGTCCTAGGCTGACTTGATAACTTCAGTCCCAGATTGGCTTGAGAACTTGAGCCCCAGGTCAGCTTTGAGAACTTCAGCCTCAGGCTAGAGTGGCAGCAACTTGCTGATTACAAGGGCCTAGAAATAAATCCTGTCTGGTTTAGTAAAGACAAGGTTAGTATATACTAAAGTGGAATACCTATGTTATCTCTGGGGTAATCCACAGCTAAGAAGGTGAGTCTAATGTCTACATGGGAAAGGAATGTAGTCTTGTGAGCAGCTTAATGACTGACCTAAAGGTTACTGTGTACTCGGGACGCTCTATGTACTGCTCTATTCAATGACTGTGGCTTGGGGAACGGCAATCTTCCCTTGTCCTGAGATTAAAGGTGGCTCATGGTCTTCCGGGTAACAGAACCTCATGGATGAGTCCCTGAGCCCCTCCCAGCTACTGAGATTGTTTCGCCAATTTAGTAGCTTTAACCTAAACCTTCTTAATGCTTATCTTTGTAATCCCCAGTAGGAAAAGTGAATGTAGCATTCTTTATTGACATTTTCCAGGAGGGTGGGGTGAATCTAATGGGAGTAATTCCCGTTCACAGCTGCTGCCTTACGCAGCCACCACCTTAGTAAATCCGCATTCCTTCAAGATTATTATAAAAGTTATAGTAAGGCAGGGGGTGCCTTTATGGGGTACCAGGATATGGCAATAAGGCCCATGACAGAGAAATTAAGTGCAGGCCAGTACAGCAACACAATGGAGAATCAGAACCCGTAAAACTGTTGACCTTGCAAACAGTTCTCCTCAGCCAAGTCCTTGCTCTTAGGCATAAGGGGCAGTTCTTTCATACTTAGCTTGTGTTAACTGTGTGGTCCCAGCAGTCCTGCAAGTCAGTCAGAAGGGACTGTCCAGGTTCTGCTCCCAAGGTGGCACTTCATGCCTTGTTCTTGTGTAGGGGATGGAATTTGATGTTCTCTCTGGACCAGCAGATCCTTGTTGCTCCTCAAGATAGGCTCTAGGCCTGTGTTCATTTCTGGGCTCTCCTGTAGTAGCAAGCACTGAGATTAGAGGTGGTAGCAGGAGGCTGGAGGCTTCAGAGGGAAGCCTGCTCATCTCCCCCATTGTTGGAGGCCTCCATTGGCTCTGGTTCCTTTCCTTTCTCAGTTTTGACAATTGACCTCATTTTATGTCTCCCACTCAAGACTTGGCACCCCAAAAGCCTTTCACAGTCCTGCTCTTTCATTCCATCAATTCATGTCACTTGCCCGCTCACTTATCCAACTTTATTTTGGTTCTATTCCTGAAGAGATGGCACAATGTCCCTAGTTGGCCATCTTGCCCCTCCCTCCTGTCAGACTCAAGATTTAATTATTTTAGATTTTTGTCTATTTTTCTATGCAAAAATGTATCATGGCTTTTCTTATGACCCAGTATTTTGAGGCTGGGTGAGCCCAGAGTCACTGCAGCCCTGCAGCTCTTCTATTTAACATTGTGCCTATACTTAAGAACACTATGTGGTATGCTTGCCATTTTGTTAATGGAGTAGACTTCATAGATGTTTAAAAAATCTTACCACAAAATTGTTTAATATTTTAAAAGTTTATTTTATTATTAATTTGCTATAGGGCACATGTCCTCACCAGACAGAAAAATAGAAAAGGGAAAAAAGAAAAAGCAAACCATTAGGACTTGAACTGTGGTCAGCCATGAGGGAGTCCAATGCCTTAACCACCATGCCACCTACGGGCCCCCACCACAAGTTTTTTAAAGAAAGAAAGAAAAGGTCCAAAAGGATCATATGATCTGAAGTCTAGTAAATATTTCAAAGGTGTTTAAACATCCTGAAAATCATGACAAGCTGTTAAATAATTTTTTGCACTAACGTACATAATGAAGTTGGTATTTAGAATGATCACTCTGAAAAAAGTTTAGAAATTGGGACCTAACCTAATTTAGGAGACTACTGAGATTATTCAGAAAAACAAGTAGATTTTAGAGATATCCATAGAATTTATGACTGCATTTGGCCCGAAGGAGAAGGGCTAAGCAAATTTCAGTGACTCCTGGGGCTCTTCCTTGGATGGTAAGTGCATGATGGCTCTAAAGCAAACAGTAGGTAGTAATGAATGAAACTACGTGGGAAAAATGATAGTGGTAGGTATCATGAGCCTCTGCTTCCAAAACTTCCACGTGGATTGTCTCTCATTCACTGAGGTGGGGAATAGAGGGTGCAAATCTCTTTACAAGAAGAGAAAGTTATATGAGGGTGAAGAATGTGTAAAACATTGAGATAAATATATCCTATGACCTGGATTATGTAGGCCTTGACTCAGGAATTTCATAAGCATATTCTCGAGTGGTCTATAGTGAAACTGTTGAGCTAAAGAACTTACCCAGGAAGATTGTAGAAAGTGAGTGGAGTAGTAAAAAAACTACCTTAGTGAAAAACTAAAACTCATTTACTGAAAATCCCCAAGGATGACTGACACTTAATTAGGGAGCAGAAATACAGGAGCTTGTGACAAACATTGGAACAGAGGTGACACACAGAGGTCACACAGAGGAAGGGACCGGGTGAGCTTGTCATTGAAGTCAGGCTCCAAAAGGACCTGGACCCTGGGCCCTAACCACTTAAGTCTGGTCCAAATTCAGCACTCCTGGCATCATGTAGAAGCTTGTCGAAAATGGAGAATGCAGGCCTCATCGCAACTGTTGAATGAGAGTTTATGTTTAACAAATTTCCCAGGTGATTAATATGCATATTACAGTGTGAGACTATACGATGTCAGAGTATCTGTTGGTTTTAGTCCGTTGTCCAGAGCTCGGTCTAATCTTATCTCTGGCACTAATTTTCTGTGTGAATGTTACAAATTCTCCTTAAAACATGCCTTTTTCTCTTGTAAAATAAAGAATTTGAGCCAGATGATCTCCACAATCTAACTAACTGCATGGGTTATGACTCTCCTCTGTCACTCTCCCCTGTAAATGATGAATGCAGTTAGCCAGCTTCAGCGCACATTTCCTGGGGGAAAATAGTACTACTATTTCAAAATAAATTTTAGTCATTGTTGTGTATCACCTTTTGTCACTAAAAAACCTAACATCAAAAAGCAAATCTTCACATCATTTTAGTTGATGTGTTCTTCTCTATTAAAGCAGAGGTGCATGACCTGAGTTTTCTCCTCTAATTTGCCTCCACGGGAAGCAATTAGTCATCATATTATTTAGTGGCAGCAAATAAGTACATTAACTCATACACACATACAAACTATCTATCTATCTATATTCTTCAATTTATAAGAATTCATGGGAATAACAAAATGAAGGGCATCACTTTTTATATTCTACCAATATGTAAGAGTACTGCTACATTAGTCATTTTTCTCAGTTTCATTAATACAGAGAAAAATGTGTGTCATATAAACTACCAAAGGATAATAGCTGTATTTTTTTCTTGGTAAATGTGATTTCAAAGGTGCTGCCAGAAACACAAAGTACTCCTTGGGAAAAAAAAAGTTCTTCACAGGTTCCTTTGGTATCTACGAATACGGCTCTTATGCCACCTACATTCCTTCACAACCAGCATTTGTCTGTGCTTCCACAGCCTACACTTCTTTAAAAAAAAAAAAAGGAAAAAGAAAAATCCCTGAAAACTGTAACAGTAATTGGAGCTTTAGAAGTCATCAATGACAATTTTGTTTAATCTTTTAAAATCTGTCACTTCAAAGAAAAAAAAAAAAAACGAATGGTTTTCTAATAAAAATAGCAATGACTGTAATTCACAGATGGTTTACTTTTACAGGAGTCAGAATGACATTAACATTTTAATCTCAGATAAGAACGCTGTGTATGGAGCAGTGCACAGGGAGAGGGCTCAGTTGGAGAACAGTTTCAACCTCTCCATTTCTCTGGTTAGTGAGAAAACGTCTTTGATGCATAAATGCTACGAACATCGAGAATGCAGGTGATCTTAATCCTTCTGTCTAATTCAGGGAATCTTAATTTATTGGATTTGATATAGCACACTAAGACCCTGATTACATAGTAATATTCATTTCACTGGGGGGAACTCACGGCCAACAATTTTCTCGTGGATGATATCATTAATAGACCATGTATTAATAAATCCCTGTAAATTCAAAATTCTTGTGATGTCTGTGTTTTTGTCGCTAAAGAAGATTTCCTAGGTTTGTGTCCTCATTCATTCCTAGCATCAGTGAAAGTAGAAGGGAGTAAATACCAAGTTCAGAATGATTCCTTAGATCTTTAAAGTACTGCTCAAGTACTCAGTTTTATTTTCTTAGAAAAGAAGAAAAATTTGTTATAAACATATGGCACCTCTAAAAGATCGGCAAAGGCAAATAAGTGCTGAAACTTCCAATGAGCATCTCCAAATACTGCCAATGCACATAGAAACTATACAGCACAAATAATATAAAATAAAATGGTCCATTGGGTACCTGTAGAGAATGCCTGCTTAGCAGATTTTTTGATTACCTGGGTGTAATGGCCGCACAATACCCACCCACTTTCACAAATTTCAGCCTTGTCTTTTTTTTTTTCTCAAATAATTATTTTATTTAACTTTATTTATTTATTTATTTATTTATTTATTTATTTATTTAAATTTGACCAGAGAGGGATAGAGTGGGAGAGAGAGGGAAAGTGAAAGAGCAAGCCACCAGATCCAGGACTCGAACCACTGTTGGCCATGTGGGAGTCCAGCATCCTTAACCACCATGCCACTTGCTGGCCCCTCAGCCTTGTCTTAAGTGGTACTTGCACTGTGAGTTCAGACCTTCTTCTCCCACTCAGTCAGAAGACAAGCAGCCCTCAGCATTTGGAAAGCCCTCGGCTATATCTGATGGGGCAGATTTGCATCTGCACAACTTTGGCAAAATCCACCAGGAGCTTGGGAACAGGCCGGCCCTTCTAGCACCTGCCATTCAAGGTAGCAACCCACCTTCCCTTGTACAGCCCTGTCCTTCAAGGTCCTGCTTGTGCCTTCCTTGCCATGGCTCAGTTCCTGGCTTCCAGCAAGAACTTTTTTCTACCCCCAAGTCTGACCCGCTGTGGATCCACCCTTTTAAAACCCTCAGCCCACTTCTCAACCATCATCATCAGAAGACTGATACAGTAAGAAAAAAATTGACTTCATATCCTGAATTTACTTCTCTTCTAATTTAGCCTCCATATCTGAACTAAAAATTGGCTACTTCCTGAAAATACTTCATTATAAAGTTCCATTCTTCCTCCCTTCTTCTGTCTTAGAGGAGGAGAAGAAAGGGTCATCTGAGTCCTTGCTCCCCAACCTATGGCTGGACCATTTTAATCCTGCTTTTATGTTTTCTTTTACTTCCTTCATTATTCGTTCTCTCACCTACCTCCCATGACTTCTTTGTGGGTTGTTGACTGCCTTCAGAGTCTGACTTCAGTTTTCATTTTCTGTCATTGCTTATTCTCCTCCTAGGCAATGTCATCTGTCTCTATGACTCATAAAAAGACTTCACTGTCTTCATCTTCTGTTCTTTTTTCTAATAGGAATCTGTCCTCCCCATGTTCCTTCTTCCACTTGTGGAGATATATGAATATATGTCCATGTTCTTCAAGAGATGTAAAAATATACATAATGGCAGATACACAGCACGTGATGGGAACACAAATTGAAGTCTCGAAGCCCTACTGGAAGTAGATAAGAGATTGTCACAAATCCAGTAGGGGAGTTGAGGTTTGATTTTAGTTGCAAAGGATGAATAGGAGTTGACCCACAGACAAGCAGCAGTTGTACAATTTTCAAGCCCATATTGTTAATTGCAGCTATTTCTTAAAGCTTAGCTTAGGGGCCCATTTTTCAAGCAGTTCGAATGGTTTCTGAGAAAGATTTTCAAAATACTGCTCAATTTCTAAGGACTTTATAAAATTCAAAACAAATTTCAAAATGTATTTTCCTGATATCTAGACTTGACCCTTTTTAATCTTCCAGCGTATTCCAATGCTCACAGCGTATTCCAATGACCACGGTATAGTCCCTTCTTCTCATTTCTCCTCTTGGTATCATGGGCACACACACACACACACACACACACACACACACACACCCAGCATGAGTTTTAAGCCACCGCGTCTGGGACTCGAACCACAATTGACTATATGCAAGTCCAGCAATGCAACCATTATGCCATCAGCTGATCCCCCTACACCTGACCCTATTTTGACCCACCCTCCTTTCATGTGTTCTGTTCCTTAGACATAAACTTATTATGCACTGAGCACATGTTATTGCCAGAATCTGCTCCCTGCCAACCTTCCTAGTAAAGTCAGAGCTACTCAGGGACAGGGACTTCCTCCATATTCCTCCATGTTTCCAAAATCTAGCACAATGCTCGAGATAAACATACCTGGACTTTGTGAATAACTGTTGAAAATGTTACTATTTGAGCTTAATTATTTCATTTAATCCCCTTTGTGCCCAGGATCCTCATTTAATTACGGGAGTGGAACTAGAATACAATTCCACTGTCATTCCACAGTTCTTTTTCCTATATTCAGCACCATACTCCTCAGGGATTTTTCCCCCTGTGTTAGTTACCCCAGTGATCAAGATTGATGCCACCTACTGTGGGGTATTGCTGGCCATCATTCTGTGGAGTTTGGATCTGGAACCCAGGTCTGTATGAATCTTGCCTTTTGGACACAGTTTCCCACAATGCATTTCATCCTACAGTCAGTGATGAACAGGGGTCACATGCTCCCTCTTCCCAATGCCTGTCTCACAGATTTGTTCCACAGTGCTCACAGACAGGACCAACTGTTCTTCCTGTAGACTGCCAAAATAAGTCAGCAGTGGGAAAGGAAAAAAAGACTAAATTATGGAAAATAACTAGGGAGAGAGAATGGCAATGCAATTAAAAAAGCAACAAATCTCAGTAGCCACCAACTCAAATTTCAACCAAGTAAAAGAAAACTAAATGAAGAAGGTCATCTAGTTGACCAGGGTCCTCTGAACTAGGCTAGTAGGTGAGAGTTTTCCCTGTTGACCATATTAAATTAGACTGACTGCCATAATGCAAGATTCGGGTCACTGTCTCTGACAAAGCTGTGTGTTTTATTATGACACGGCTAAGAAAGAGTTAGTTGGAGAGGTGGGAAGTGGCAAAGTATGTTTGGAGCAAACTCGCTGTTTCCATAAGAAAAGGTTCATAAAACATCCCTGGCCAAGCACTCTCTGAAGACAAGTCTGACCTATAAACCTCTCCAGTACCTAATGGTGTGTACATTCACACAAGCGTCGGGTGTCACTGTGATGTATGGCACTGGCTGTGGGGGTTATCATGTTAATGTCCAAGCTCATGCTTGGGAGCACATGTGTTAGTTGTCTTCTTACTTTAATGGTGTTTGTTTCAAGTGCTGAGAATGTCATGATGAACATGTCACAACCAGGCTTTTCCATCATTTAATAGCAGATTGCCTCAGAGCTTCGTAGGCACTCCCAGTTAGGATTCACTGCGTTCTGCAGCTAGTGTATCTGCTTTCCCTAAGAGACTATGACCATTCGCTGTGTGAGGAGATTTCATCACACCTAGCACAGTTCTGTGAATGCTCAGCAAATAAGCACAACACAAAAGAAAAGTAGTTACAAAGCATCTGGATGTGGATTATCATTATGTGTGTTTAAGCATCTTCTTTGGCAGTTGTCTTCATCAATAGTGGTATCTTTGAACAAACTTGCAAGCTGTTGGAGCTGTTCATAGAAACCAGTATAGTGTACTGTTGAAATTTCTTTTTAAAAATTCTGGAGAATTGTGTTCATTGCATAGCTACTGTTTGTATGAGCATTTAGATAATTCTCAGAGATTACTAGAGACTTTTTAAATTTTATGTTGAAGTTACATAATTATAGTGCTGTAAACATTCAATTTATACTATTCTGGGGGTACTTCAGAATTGTTGTAAAAGAAAATGAAGCTGAAGTACTGACTTATTTGTTTGAAAAATTTTGGGATCCATGGTTTTTTCATAATACACATTTTCCATGAACTTTTTGAAGACCCCTCATGTAAGGTATAGTGGAAAAAAATCATTGAAATGAAACGATTGTATTTGTCAGCTTTATGCTTTGCTTTGATCTGTGTGTGTGTGTGTGTGTGTGTGTGTTTGTTTCTTTATATGGAATTCATCTCCCTCCTTTGAGTGGAACAAAAAAAAAAGAGAAAGAAAAGAAAATGAATCACAAAAGAAGCATAAAAGGTCTAGCTCTGGAATGTGAGAACTCATTCATGGAGATGTTTTTATCTTCTGATAAGGAGTCAAAGCCAAGGTTCCATTTTTACACTGCAAGTTGCAGTCACCACCTTGATCGTGTGTTAATCACTTGCATACATGGGTGACAATGTGTGTACACCAGAAACAAACTTACTGGAACAAGACCACCAGCATTTTGATTTAATATACTAATGTTAAAGAATGTACTAGTAATGAAATGTAGTGAATTTGATCATCTGTTCCTTCTCATCTTCTGCTGACTAAATCTCCTGTCTGATTATTTTTCCACCGTCATTTTGCCATCTTCATGCTGTTAAACGTTTCCCTGCTTTTTGCATTTTAGATGGGAGCCCGAAAAGTGTTTCTAAAATACTGGCATGCCGACCAGCTCAATGATTTGTGTCTACAGTTGCAGAGAAAAATCATAACCTGCCAAAAAGGTAACAGCTACACCAACATGTCTGACCTCAGTGACTGTGGCAAATAAAACTGTTTACCCCCAGGTGAAGTGCTGGTGGGATCTCGTCAGAGTGGAACACTGTCCCTTCCTAGATGCTACGTTCCAGTCAATGGTTTGGGGCGGCTGGGAAACAGTGGCGGAGGTGGACGCATGCCTGCCTCCAAATCAGCATTTATAAACAGTGTTGGCTGTCCTTGAGAGTCCTCCCATATGCAATTTTATATTAAATGTCCACCAACATCACAACTCGGAAGAAGGACTGTCAATACCTTATTATCTGTGCCTTCTGTATCTTGCACCTAATCGGGCTTGTTGATTCTTTTAAGAGGTATAGGATATTAAAAATATACCTTATGGGCTGGCAGGTGGTGTGGTGGTTAAGGCTGCTGGACTCCACATGGCTGACTGTGGTTCAAGTCCTGGAGCTAACAACTTGCTTCCTCACTTTCCTTCTCTCTCCCTTGTCAACTTCAAAAATAAAATAATTACAATAAATAAAATTAAATTAAATAATTCTTAAAAAAAAGAAAAAGGGAACCAGCAGTTAGTGTAATGGCTATGTCGCTGGACTCCCACATAGTCGACCGCGGTTCGCGTCCTGGACCCGGTGGCTTTAAACTCACGCCGGGTGCATGTGCGTGCGTGCCCAAGATCCCAAGGGGAGAATGGAGGAGAAGGGATTGTGGCGTGACCATCCCCCCTGGGGGGTGATTTCTCACTTTCTGTCTCTATGTCTCTGTCTGTCTGTCTGGCGAGCGCATGTGCCCTATAGCGAAAACCTCTCCAAAAAAAGAAAAAGAAAAAGATTGTACCTTGAAATCTACATGAGGAAAAACTCTCCCTCTGGCATTTTAAGCGTAGCTCTAAGGCCAAATTCTGGTACCATTTCACCAGTGCCACTGTTCTAGAGTCTGAAGGACTGGAACAGGTCAATGAGCCAAGCAGTATTTTCTTTAAATCTGCATATAGCTTGGAAAACTCCATGAATGTATTTGTCCTTTACAAAGGGAGGATAATATTTGGAGTGCTGGTTTGAGAGCAGAGATCATGTATTTCATTTTAGCTTAGGTATAGATTCTGTTTAGGATTTATTTTTTCAATCAAAACCCAAGTGACTATTGAAAATGGATATATTTTTTAAAATATAACCACCTTACATAAAATCTATAAGCATGATAGACTTATTTTTAATTTGCTTAATTTTGCTTTAATTTACTTATTTGTAAGTATATATTTTACACATACTCTTTGAAAAGGTTAAAAGGAAGAAATTTATCTATATGCTAGCTTTTGGTAGGAATTATAATGAATTTAGCTCTCTGATTATTTGAAACTGCTCCTCTAACAAGGGTACCTGACGGGATGCAGAAATCTGTTTTATTATGTTCAAGCCTCTGTTCATTTTCCTGTGGGACTCATGTGGGTAGTATGTGTGTGAAATCTCCAAAGGAACTCATCATTTTCTCCAAATAAAATACCATGCTATACACTAGCCCTCGAAACGTCTCAGCTCAGAACTTGGCTTGCCCAGTTCAAACGATGTTCAATTCAAGTACAAGCATGTCTTGGTGGTTTCAGGCTCATTCCATGGGAATGAGGTCCCGCAACCTCAGCTTCTCTGGATCCTGAGGGTGGACAAGAGCAGGATTTTCAGGGAGGCAGGACTGCTGACCAGCCCCAGGGTGATGTGGCCCCAGACCCCTCCTCTGGCTGGGACACATTAGATGCTCTGCACTCAGGAGCGCTTCAGTGGCCCTGTGCTAAAGGCAGCTCTTCTCTGGCAGTCCCTTGCCCTCACTTCCTCCAGCCCCTTGCCCTCTGTGGGTCCCTCTCTTGGGCTCTTTGTTATCTCAGGAAATGTCTTTGTCTTGAAACCCACATCTGGAGCCCAGCTTGTATGCCATAGCCTCAAATTGTGTAGGCTGGGCATCTACCTAACTCAAGGAGTCAGTAGCAAGCCCTCTGGGTGGATTCCTGAAGCCACTGTCACAAGCTGGGGGCAGGGAGCCTTGGCTGAAGGAAGGGGGCCAACTCTCTTCTCTTGGCAAAGTGCACTGCCTCTTTTTGGCTTATGATACTCTGGCTTTTTCAACCGCACCCTTCATCAGTGTAGGGAAAATGCAGGGCCCACGGGTCTGTGTGGCTGGCCTGCTCCCCAGGAATTCCAGCATCACACCAGAGCAGGGCAGAAGGGCACAATGTCCAACCTCACTCAGACCTGCCTAATCCGAGTCTGTATTTGCAGGCTCAGCTGAAGCTGGGACACAGAGAGACCCATTAAGTAGAGTTATATATAGACACAAAGATGGTCACCGTGCTCCTGGACATTTTTCCTGAATATAATGAAAAGAACCTGCCTTACCTGCCATCAGGGTGCCCACCAAAAATTCCCTTCTATTTAGTTACAAAGATTGAGTTATTGGACCCCACTGACCTAGAACAGAGGAAATGAACAGAGCTCTAATGATCTGCTCACATTTTTTAGGATAAAAAATGAGAATAATCTAAAAAAGTGGCATCAAGATAAAAACCACATTTCATAATGCATAAATGAAATAATGCATAGAAAATCATCTTTTAATTGTAGGCTCTTAATTACAAAGCATTAATTATCAATTTTAATGTTTATATCTCTTAGAACTATTCTCTCAATACTCTTTTTCTGATATTAAATTTATACAGTCTGGTTATTTCCAGATTTAAACATGCTTTTCTTTATGAATATTCAGGAGAAAGAAAGCTGTAACTTTTAGTCTTAAATTTAATTATTTTAATTTTAAATTATTTCTACCAGAAATTTTCTAACTAGGCATGTTTGTTTCTTCCTGAATGAAAATAATCTGTAAATTAAGACTCTCATTTGGTATGCATCACAAACTCAGACTTGAAATTGTCAGAAAAACAACAAATATGAATGAACACCCTTTTACGGCAAGTTTATTTTTATTAGTTGTCCCTCATTAAAGATACTAATGTTTAGCAACCAACATAACATTTTAAAGAATTTTAGAAGACTGCTAGTATGAAGTGTGAGAAAACGGAGTCCTCTGGGCAACAAATCATAAAATCCCCCAGCAACTGTGAATCCAGTGAATAGCTTTGCTGTCAAAAGGTCAGAAGATGCCTGGCATGTCCACATCCCTTTTCCTTTTATTCCAAGAGATTAAACACCTTGAATATACTCACACCTTCACCCTTCTAAAGTCAATGTCTCCATGTTTTTAATGTAACAAGGAGGAGCAAGCCAATAAGGCCTTCTGCTTATTTCTTCCGTACTGTGCCCATCACATGGTTAGTGCTGCTTCACTGTAGTCCACACTTTATATTCTGTCTTAATTTTTCAGCATAACTTGATGCAGCTGCATTCCAAAGTAACTGAACATTTAGATTTTTCATCTGAGGGGGGAAAAAAGCCGGAAGCATTTTAGACATCTGCATATTATTTTCCTCTGAAACCATCACTGTAGAAGGATGTGCTGAGCTTTCCACCAGCTAATCAACTGAGGGCATCAAAATGGATGTCACTGATAACCCGTATATTTGTTCTTCAATAGTCATGAGATATTTTAAAACACATAATGTGTTATAGGCCTCTACCCCAACCAAAGGCAAGAATGAAGTGCTTTTGTTACGCACACTGGTTTTTCCTGAAATTACAAATGTTCTATGATCTTAATGACTTCTAATCTTAAAAGCTTCAGTTGAAGGGATGCTGTCATAGACGCTTGAACGATTCCCACCAGAGTCCCTCAATCTGACCTGTCCACAGCATTCATGGAAGGACCATTGTGCTGTCTCACAGGGCTCAGGACTAGGAGCCAAGTCCCTTCCTCAGGAGGCAGCTTGATCCATTTCACACTGTGCTAATTGTAAGAAAATTCGTCCTCTTACTAGTTGCAAATATGCTTCTCTTTACTCTGGCTGGTGACCTGTCCCTCTGAAGAGCTGCAGCTAATCTCAGCTCAGTCTGACTGTGGGCTAAGGAGATGGAACTGGGCCTCCGAAGCACAGAGAAATTTGAACCCTGGCTCCACCATTCAATAGATTTGTGTGTGTGTTTTGTTTTGTTTTTACCATGGATAATGGCCTTTCAATGCCTTCTAGTTTGATTTTTAATAGCAAGCCAACTAATTTCTTCTAAATGGATTATATGTTTTATAATTCATGATTTTTTAGGTCTCCATGTCATTGAGATTAGTTAGGGTGTACTTAACATAGTTCTCAAGTAAAGACTTAAGAATACCATAGGTAAGTTATTTTTTATAATTACCATATGTCTTTTGAGTTCCCTTTCTCTTATTATATAAAACAAAACTAGAATGGTTTCTTTTTATTTGGATGCAATTCAGCATTTTAGATTGACCTTTAATTTTTAAATTCCTAATACAAAGCATTTAGAAGTTTAGGATATAATAAAGAATATGATAGAAGTTAGAAACTTTTTTCATAGAAATCATTCTGCCCTTTAAGGAAGCAGTAGATATATTTCTTGTGGTATCAAAATTTAGATTAGTCTTTTTTTTTTTAATTCAACAGTGAACTTTACATTTTTTTCACCTGTCACCTTTTATCTCACACCCACCCTAGCTATTATAGCTAGGGCTATAGGGTATCTTATTGTGGCTTTAACTGCATTTCCCTTATGACTAGAGACTTTGAACATTTTTGCATATGCTTCTTGGTCATTATTAAGTCTTCCTTGGAGAGCTGTCTATTTAATTCATTTGCCCATTTTAAAATTGAATTATTCATCTTTTTGTGGGTGAGCTGCTTGAGTTCCCTAGTATTCTAGATATCAAACCCTTGTCTGAGGAATCATTTGCAAATATTTTCTACCATTCTGAGAGTTGTCTTTTCATTCCAGTTATAGTTTTCTTTGCTATGAAGAAGCTTTTTAGCTTGATGTAATCCTACTTGTCTATTTTAGGGACTATTGCTTGTGCTTTATAGGACTTATTTAAGAAATCTTTGCCTACTCCAATGTCCTCAGAAGTTTCTCCTACATCTTCTACTAGTCGTTTAGAGGCTTATATTTAAATCTTTGCTCCATATTGAGTTAATTCTAGTTAATGGTGAGAGATAGGAACCCAGTTTCTATTTTCTTTTTTTTTTTTAGATGAACATCTAGTTCTTCCAACACCAATTGCTTATAAGACTTTCTTTTCTTCACTACATTGTCTTATGCCCTGTATTAAAGATCAACTGACTGTATGCTTTGGGATTTATTTCTGTATTCTTTGTTCTGTTCCACTGATCTATATATGTATTTTTGTGCCAGTTTGAGTCTGTATTATCACTGTGCTGTAATATACTTTAAAGTCGGGTATTGAGATGCCTCCTACTTTATATTTTTGGTACAGTATTGCCTTGGGACTAGGAGATCTTTTATGATTCCAGGAAAATTTTGGATTTTTTTCTATTTATATGAAGAATGACTCAGGTAATTGTGTCATAATTGCATTCAATAGATAATTTAGGTAGAACTGATATTTTTATTATGTTGGTTCTTCTAATCCAAGAGCATGGGATGGCCTTCCATTTTTTTTTTTTTTTTTTTTTTGGTCAGACTCAATTTTATTTTTCAATTCTTAGTTTTCTTTGTAAAGGTCTTTAACTTCTTTGGTTAGTTTCTTTCTTTCTTTCAATCACTGTGTATCACTACAGCATACCAAATAAATTTTCCCATCATGAATACACTGTATATTGGTTCAATCGAAGATAGCATCATACACATTGTAATCAACAGATTTCTTTCTATTTTGGGTTCCTTAAATATTTTTCTTCTTTCTTCTTCCCCTTGATTCCTTCTCTCCCACTCGCCCCCGTTTCTTATCCTCCTTCACTGTTTCCAGTACCACCATTGCTCTCTATCCTTTTATACCTTTCAATCTTTCAGTGTCTGCCATAGACTGCTGACATTCAGTAAGCACAGACAAGAATCACAAAACAGACCAGTGAGATTACAACAGATTAAAAAGCTTCTTTGGTTAAATGTATTCCTAAACATTTTATTTGTTTTGTAGCTTTGTAAATAGGATTTCTTTCTTCAATTCTGTCTCAGTCTGTTCATTGTTGGTGTATATAAACGCTATAGATTTTTGCATATTGACTTTGTATCCTGCAGTCTTACTGAATTTACTTATCTCTTTAGGAGTCTTTTCATGGATTCCTTTGGGTTTTCTATGTATATAGTGATATCATATGCAAATGAGAATAGTTTGGCTTCTTCTTTTCCTATCTGAATGTCTTTCATTTTGCTCTCTTGTCTAATTGCATTTTCTCAGACTTTGAACACTGTTAAAGAAGTGGAGAGAGTGGTCAGCCATGTGTTATTCCAGTTTTTAATGAAAGGCTTTTTGCTTTTCCCCATTCAATATGATGTTCACCGTGGGTCTGTCATATATGGCTTTTATTATGTTGAGGAATGTCCATTCTAGTATTATTTTGCTACAAATCTAAATCATGAAGATATGTTGTATTTTATCCAGTGCCTTTTCTGCATCTGTAGATATCATATTATTTTTATTTTTATTTATGTTAATGCAGCATATTACATTTATTGTTTTATGTATGTTGAATCATCCTTGCATCCCTGGGATAAGGACTGCCTGGTCATGGTATACAATGTTCTTGATATATTACTAGTTTCAGTTTGCTAGAATCTTGTTGAAATTTGTTGTATCAGTATTCATTGAGGACATTCATTTGTAGTTCTGTGGGGGGGGGGGGTTGTTTCATTTTTCCTTTTTTTATGTCATTGTCTGACTTTGGTATCAAGTTAATAGAAATTTGGGAGGATTCCTTCCTTTGAATTTTTAAGAATAGTTTCATAAGAATTGGAGTTAACTCATATATTTTAAGAATTATTTTACAGAACTTTATTTTATTTTTTCATTTATTTTAGTTTGACCAGAGAGTAACAGAGAGAGAGAGAGAGAAAGTGAGAGTGAGAAAGCAAGCCAACAGGTCTGGGACTGGAACCGTAGTCAGCCATGTGGGAGTCCAGTGCCCTTAACCACCACACCACCAGCCAGCCCCTGGAGTTAACTCTTCTTTGAAAGTTTTATAGAATTTAGAAGTGAATCCATCTGAACCTGAGCTATTCTTTGTTGGGAAAGACTATCACTGCCTCAATCTATTCACTTGTTATTGATCTATTCAGTCTTTCTGTTTCATCCTGATTCAACCTAAATATCTTGTACTTCTCTAGAAATTTGTCCATCTCATATAGGTTTTCTAGCTAGTTGGCACATAGTTGCTTGTAGTTCTCTCATGACTTCTTGTATTTCCAATATATTGGTTATAATATTGCCAGCTTCGTTACTGATTTTATCTATCTGGTTTCTTTCTCTGTTTTTATTATTATTATTACTAGTCTAGATAATGGTTTTATCAATTTTGTTATTTATTTATTTATTTATTTATTTATTTTGAGAGGTTTTCACTATATAGGGCGTGTGTGCTCGCCAGACAGAGAGAGACATAGAGACAGAAAGTGAGAAATCACCCCCTAGGGGGGATGGTCACGCCGCAATCCCTTCTCCTCCATTCTCCTCTCGGGATCTTGGGCACGCACACACACATGCCCTGCATGAGTTTTAAGCCACCAGGTCCAGGACGCGAACCACGGTCGACTACGTGGGAGTCCAGCGACATAGCCATTACGCTAACTGCTAGTTCCCGGTTTTATCAATTTTGCTTATCCTCTCAAGAGAACCAACTTTTTGTTTCACTGATGTTTTTTGTGTAGTTATTTTATTCTCTATTTCATTTATTTCAGTTCTAATCTTTACTATTTCATTGCTTCTTTTTGTTGTTGTTGTGCTTTTCCAATTCCTTAAAATACAATGTTAAGTTATTTATAGGTCAATATTCTATTGTTTTTTCTTATGAGTATTAATGGCTATAAAATTTCCCCTTATGACTGTTTTCACTGTGTCCCAAAAATTATGGAGAGTAGTGTGTTCATTGTGATTAGTTTCAATCTTATTTTAGTATATTTTATTATTATTATAATTTTTATACATTCAATTGCATATACATAATTTAGCTTATAAAAGAGTAAATTCTCTTTTGTAAGAGAATTTATAAGAGAACATGAAATACACCTCAGACCAGTTTAGAATAGTATATATACATGTTATAATCAACAGGTAATTAACCATTTCTGTGTCCCATAAATGTCTTACCTCTCCATTTTTTTCTTCCTAATTTCCTTCCCTGCACTCTGACCCTCTCCCACCTTCATTCCACATTGTTTTCAGTGTCCATAACTATTTTTAATGTTCTTATGTCCTCCAGTCTATCAGTCTCTACTATAGAATGCAGATAGTCAGTATATATCAAGTGGAAACATACAATGTCTCTCTTTCACTCTCTTTCATAGTCTGACTTGCTTCACTCAGCAATAAATCTTCCATATTCATCCACTTTCTATCAAATGCCAGGGTCTTATTATTTTTATGGCTGAATAGCATTCCATGGAGTATATGTGCCATACTTTTTTAATTCATTCATCTATTTTTGGACATTTGGTTTGATTCTATGTCTTAACAATCATGAATAATGCCACAATAAACATAGATATGCAAGCACTTTTCCCACTGAATATTCTCCTGCCCTTTGGGTAGATCACCAGGAATGGAATTGCTGGATAATGGGGTAGTTCTATTTGTAGATCTTTGAGGATTCTCCATATTATTTTCCACAGTGATAGAACAATTTAAATTCCCACCATCAGTGTAGGAGAGTTCCCCTTTCACAATAATCTCTCCAACATTTATCATTTTTTTGTATTTTTAATCTTTGCCATTCTGACAGTGGTTAGGTGGTATCTTTATTTCATTCTTTATTTCTTCAGTACCTTGAAGTGATGCAGGAGTAAAATGTTTAGTTTCCATGTTTTTGCATGTGTTTGGGAACTCTTCTGTGGTTTTCAAATTTAATTTCATAGTGGTCTGAGAAGAAACTAGGTATAGATTCTATGCTTACAAATCTATATAGACTTGTTTTATGGCCTATTATGTGATCAGTCTTTGAAAATATTCCATGTGGAGATGACCTGTCCAGTGATGATAGTGAGGTGTTGAAATCTTCAACTATCAGTGTATTCCAGTCTATGTCTACCTTTGATCTAGCAGTCGTTCTTTTACATGTTTGGTTGCGCTGCCATTAGGTGCATAAGTATTTATGATTGTTATAACTTCTTGATAAATTAATCCTTTTGGAATATGTAATGTCCTTCTCTGTTTCTTTTTTTCATTATTATCCTAAAGGATATTTTATCTGATATCAACATCACAACTCCTGTCTTTTTTGTTTGTTTGTTTTTGTTTTTTTTTGCATGAAATTACTTTTTCCAGCCTTTCACTTTCAGGCTATATATATGGATATATATATATATCCGTGTGTGTGTGTGTGTGTATGTGTATATATATATGTGTGTGTGTGTGTGTGTGTATATATATATATATATATATATATATATACATACACATATCTTTGTCAATGAGGTGTGTTTCTTATAGGCAACATATAGAGGGTTCCAGTCTTTAATCCATTGAGCCAATTTTCTTTTAGCTTGAGAATTTAATCCATTGACATGCAAGGTTATTATCAATATAAGTGGACTTAGTCCTGTTATTTACTTTTTTTTTCTTTTTGCTAATTTTGTGTTCTCTTGCTTATGTTTATCTGCCTTATCTTCCTTTGTTTTTCTGGTGTAGTGTTTCTTTTAGTCCCTTTAGTATTTTATGAATGACTGGCCTACTTTTGGTGAATTCTTTCAGCTTTTGTTTATTTATCTTTCCCATTTGAAGGATCATTTTCTGAGTATCATACTCTTGGCTGAAATTCTTATTCTTTGAGAGTTTTAAATATGTCATCCCATTTTTTTTTCTTGCTTGCATTGTTTCAGTTGAGAAGTCTACTGTTAGTCTAATGGGATAATCCTTGTAAGTAACTTGGCATTTCTCTCTTGTCATTTTTTAGGATATTGTCTTTTTCTTTGATTTTTATTAGTTTGGCTATGATGTGCCTTGGAGAGGAGCTTCTTATGTTAAATCTATGTGGTGTTCATTTCCTAAATTTGGATTTTCATATGCCTCTCTGAGTTTGGAAAGTCTTCAACTAATGTATCATGAAAGAGATTTTCTAAGCCCTTGCCTATCTCTTCACCTTCTGTAATACCCATAAAGCGAATATTAGGCTGTTTAATGGTGTTGGGATCAGCAGTTGACATAATGACTATGTCTCTGGACTACCATGTAGTCGACCATGGTTCAAGTCCCGGACCTGGTTGCTTAAACTCATGCTGGGCATGTGTGCATGCATGCCCAAGATCCCGAGAGGAGAATGGAGAAGAAGGGATTGCAGTGTGGTCATCCTCTCGGGGGGGGGGGGGGGGGGAGGTGATTTCTTGCTTTCTGTCTCTCTGTCTTTCTAGTGAGCACACATGTCCTATAGCAAAAACCTCTAAAAAAAATGGTGTCTAGGATTTTCCATGTGTTTTCCTCGTTTTTAGTGGATATTTTTACATTCTTCTCAGTTTCTTATACTATGCTGGTACTATTTCTTCAAAGTCAGAGATTCTTCCTTGTGCATGGTCTAATCTTCCGTTAATACTGGGACCAGCAGGTGGCATGGTGGTTAAGGCGCTGGACACTCCCACATGGGTGACCAGGGTTCAAGTCCTGAATCTGGTGGCTTGCTTTCTCACTTTCTCTTTCTCTCACTCTTACCCTCTGTCTCTCTCTGGTCAAAATAAAAAATAATAATAATAATAAATAAATGAATAAATAAAATAAAATAAATTATTATTTTTTAAAAAAATCTTCTGTTAATACTTTCAAGGGAGGTTTTGATTTCCTGGATTGCATTCTTTCACTTCAGAAGTTCTATTTTATTCTTTTTTAGACTATCTATCTTTTTATTTAATTCCTCTTTTGAGTCATTAAATTACTTTCTGATCTCCTGAGATTGGTTGTCTGTTTTCTCTTGAATCTCATTGAGCTTAGTTATGATAAATATTCTTTCTTTTTCTTACATAAGTAAAATTTATTCTAACATTAGCCATAATTTACTGTGATTTTTGCCAACATGAAGTTTCTTAAAGGTATTATACTTTGAAGCTTTGAGTGAAAAGATTTACATCATTATTTCCAAATTCTGCATTTTATTGAGTACATTGTGCTACAAGAGAAATTGGAGTGAAAGTTTATTGCTTTTGCCTGCACCTAATTTATCATTCATTTCCTACCAGAAAGGTAAAGTACCTTGTTTTTCTTTGAGCAAACACCCTTTTCCAAATTTCAGGCCATGTAATATGTGGTACATGTGACTTAGACCTGGTCAGTTTGTGTTTTCCATCGACTCAGTATTGGATCTGAGATCTGAATGAGTTCTCCATGTCTTTTATGGGAAATAGGGGAAGGGGTTTCTCTCTTTCTACAGGGATCCTTCAAAGTCTTTCTTAAGATAATCCTCTGGTGTGGTTGCTCTTTTGCAATCTCTACTGATTACAATGCTGGGCTGGAAAGTCTAGGTTATTTTATGTTATAGACTCTTTCATATATCTTCTCTAATTCTCTCTGCCAGGAGAACTACTTATGGTGCCAGGCCATCTTTCTGAGAGCTTCTGTTGACTTACTTGAGATCCACATTAGTTCCATAGTTTTCTGATTAATCTTCAGGTATGACATGCCAGTCAAAGCCTTGCCCAATAATGAGTATTTCCAATTTCTGATTCAATGCAACAAGCATTATTGAACTTATGCAAATAACCCTTCTGCCACAAAGTAAGAATACTCCCAAGTACTTTCCAACTCCAGAAGGGTCAGTAAGGAAGAAACATTTATGTTTCTATTTAAAGAAATAAACAAGAAAATATTTTAACAAATTGCTGAACCTATCAACACCTCAAAAGAAAGTAAAATGCTTAAATTGGGAAAACAAAGCATAGTAAAAAAATCAGTAATGTTTTACTCGAAAGTCATATAATTCTATTTTGCCAATTCAGTCTTATGTTCAAACTATCCTCTATTGAATATGCGGTGTTGCTGTGGTCTAGTCTTTTCGTTTAAATCCTGGAAGTCAACATTCAATGTTGTTATTGATATTTCTCGTCCCTAGCATTAAATTGGTTGTTTTCTTGGTTGCCTTTTGTTCTCTTATTTCTGTACATGTCTTTAGTTTTCTTGATTGAGTACTCCTTTCAGAACTTCTTGAAGAGTGGGTCTGCTATTGGCAAATTCTTTCAGGTCTTGTTTATCTGAGAATGTTTTTATACTTTCTTTCCATATGAAAGATAATTTTTCTGGGTATTCTTGGTTGAAACTGTTTTTCACTTAACACTTTGAATATATTTTCCCATTCTTTCCTTGTTTTCATTGTTTCTGATGAGAGGTCTGATGTTAGCCTGATTGGATAACCTTTGTAAGTAATCTGATGTTTCTCTCTTGCCAATTTTAGTATCTTGTCTTTGTCTGTAGATTTGGCCAGTATGGCTATGATGTGCCTTGAGTTGATTCTATTAGGGGTCCTTTGTATTTCCTGGGTCTGGATATTTGAATGCTCTCTAGATTTGGAAAGTTTTCTTTCAATATTTCATGGAATAAATTAGCAATGCCCTTATTAGTTTTAAATCCAGTGCTAATTTCTGTAGGAATTAATCACGGTCTTAGAAACAATATATGGATTATATTTTCATAGATTTAACTCCACAAGCCTAGGTTTTTTCTGTGATAACTTGATATGAAAGGTGGTCATTATACCTCAAAACCGTCTATTTGGAGCCACACCTTAAATACCCTTGTTTGGAGCTTGGTCATTCCCGTTGATTTAACTCTAGTCTATCAGCTCCAGCTTGCATGGGTTTCTAATTAACAATATTACCTATAGGAACTTTTTCAAGTCAAGAATTTTAGCCTTCAGTGTTATCACTGTTTACTTCGTTTCGATATCCTTTCCGATGGGATATTAGAATGTTTTGGTAAGTTCTTATTCTGGGTTAAACGTCTCTGTTTCATAGCTGCTTATATATAAATATGTTGTGAATTTTGTTTGCACACTTCTGGGTTTTTAACTTTTGCTCCAGTTCTCTGACCTATGATTGTATTCTTTTATGACAGTTATAAGGGGATTTCTAGCACGCCAGCGCTTACTTCAGAAAATGAGCATCAAACAGCAAGAGTTCACTTCCATCAATAGCTTTCTGCAGAACACCGAGGACATGGGGCTGAAAACCTATGATGCCCTGGTCATTCAGAATGCTTCAGACATTGCGCGGGAGAATGACCGGCTCCGTAAGGAAACGAGTGGCCCCTACAGTAACGAGAAGTTGGATTCCAGGAGCAGGCAGGAGGAAGAAATCAAAAGGTAAAGACAGAGAGTGTGCAACTTTAATTACCGCTGTGATTGATTCAGTGGAGCCATGAGTATTCTGATAGCCCTTAATGCAGAGTTCAATCAAATATGACAGCAGTTACAGGAACAAGCAGCCATGACTTCTCTTGAAATCCACTAGCAATCTAAAAAGATGCTCTCCCTGCACACCCCTTCCCTGCGTTGGCTGTTACGTGCATCCGTTTAGTCATATGCAATAATTACTGCTTCACCTACCATGCTGGCATCGCTAAATTAGCTCAGGCAAACTCCACATTTTAAAGCATCTAATGTTTCTGTATTTGCAAAAATAAACAGCTGGGCTCTTGACGTTTTTACACAAGTGCCCTGTATGTAAGATGGGCTTAGAATAACTTCTGGAAACCTGACCAAAAAATTGAGACACCACTCTGAAAATACGAAAGTGGTGAACTGGATAAATAGATTGCATGTACATTCCCCTATGTAAACCATCACATCTTCTTGCCAATAAAGAAAACTTTGGGGCAAAGCATTTTATTTAAAGCTTTGGATGTAGCACTAGAAGTAGGAGCAGAAGACGGCCTGGTCCTCCTCTCTGCCTTGCCGCCCTTCCCTCCCTCTGCGTGGAGGATGAAGACACCTGTGAACCACAGTCCTGCCAGGGTGGCAGTTTGAATCTTTGAACTCATTGTCAGAGGTGTTTGTTTTTTCATAGGAACTTGGTAATGTCTTGTTTCTCACTGAAAACGACTCTCCTTTGCCTTTACTACCTAAGTCAAACGATTTTTTTTTCTTCAAGTGGAAATGGCAATGTGTCTCTTGCTAATTAGCTTCAAATATCTCAGTGATTAAATACTGAAAAAATTCCCTTTGTACAGAAAACTGTAATTAAACATTACAGGGAAAACAAATTATCCACTGAGTGCCACGCTTTCATCTTCAGCTATTTCATTTTCTACACGGGCGGTTGGCTCTGCCTTGTGGTAGATTCCAGCCCTGTTGGTGTTCTGCCACAGAAGATATAATTATAAAAACAAATGCACGGAAACTCCTTGTAAAATGAAGGCATTGGCAGCTTGCTAGCACATGGTTACATTGACAGGCGAAGCTCGAAGGAATTTTTAACACCAGATAACTATTCATTTTATATGACTTACTAAATAATATTTATTATTTTCTCTGTTGGAACTAACCAGCTACCCCAATTTATCTATTTGGTTATGTATTTATATGCCTGATAGAAAATTAAGTGAAGATGCGCTTGTCTGTCTGTTTACTGGGTTCGGGCAGTTCACTTGGCACAGGGCAGCCACGTGGAGGGATGGGGCATATTAGTTCTGTGCATAATTAGGTAATTACTGGTGGGATTTTCTACAAAGAAAGGAAAGGAAGAGAATGCTAAAATGTGCATCTGGGAGAGTTTTAAGCAGAGTCCATTCTCCTCTTGCAAGGGGAAATGGTGAGGAACTCCAGTGTGTGATGCATCAGCAACTCTCTATTAAGATGGATTTCCCAGAAATTATCATTCAGATTGAAATTCGGGTTTTTGATTTGCTTAATAATCAGAGTGTGAAAAATCCATTCGGCGAATGTCTGATAGAAAATGTGACGGCCCTTAACTAACAGTGCCTGTGTGCGCGGATTTGAAAGGGGCCTCTCGCGCTGGGCGCGCTCCTCGGTCCCAGAGCGGAGCGGGCGGCCGCGTCTGCAGGGGCTGCTCCGCTCCCCGCCGCGGAGAGGGCCGAAGGCCAGCGCCTCTGCGTGAGAGCTGCGCTGCTGCCTCGAGTAACGTGCCGGGCCGCCCTGCTGCGGGCTGTTTGTGTTTGGTTTCCCTTAGAGCTGAAGACAGGGCAGGACCCCGGCATGGCCGCTCCGGCTCCACCCCCGGCCTCGCCGTGGCGGACCTGCCTGCACCGTCCACGCGGTCTCCTTCGCTGCACTCTGTGTTCTGCATGGACTACAGCAGCGGCCTCCCGTCGCCACGGAAACAGCCTCCGCCCAAGCCGAAGAGGGACCCCAGCACGCGGCTGAGCGCCTCCTACGAGGCTGTGAGCGCCTGCCTGTGGGCCGCCCGGGACGCGGCCAGCGAAGGTCAGCGAGAGTTCGGGACCGGGCACATCCACTCCCCACGCCGCCCGCAGCCCTCGGCAGTGCTGTGGCCCTAATGTATTTTTAATAGAAAGAAATCCAATTGTTGGCTTGCCAGCGGCTCTTGAATCATTAATATAAATAATATGTATTCAAATCGCTAAGCCTCTTAGGGGAAAGCTACTTATATATCATTTCCTTAACTCTCACTCCCACCCCTGCGCTGAGCAGCCTCAAACCAGAACCGACTCAGACGCTGGTCGCGATGCCATGTAAATGTTCACTAATTAAAAGGTAAAAAAAAAAATTCATCAAGCTTTCCCATTATCACAATCTCATTAAAAATTAAGCCTGCTTTATCATGGGGTAAGTGGAGCGAGGCAGGCAGGGGAGAATCCTCGTGGAGCCGGATTCAGTTAGGGAAACTTTGGAGACTCGAGCAAGTGTCGGGGCTGATGGCCCGTGAACAGCAGGCGGAGAAGGGAAACTGCAGTCTGCCTCTCAGAGTAGGACGTGTGACAGTGTGTGTGTAATTCCTGATTTTTAGAATTATGAAAAACAGAGGGAGTGCTTTTCCACACAACGCGGCGCAGTTGGCAGATTGCAGGGTCCCTTCCAGGGTGTGAGACTGCGCGCTGCTGTGTTCCCCCAGGGCCGGAGAGGCAAGTGGCAGCTCTGACGGAATAGTACCGGAACTGTGTCTGAAGGTCGCTGCTGCAGCGAGGGTAAACGGGAGATGGCAGTGCAGGGTGGCAGGGGGAATGGCTGAGGAGACTGCAATATAAAATAATATTTGGGCAGAAGATGGGGCACCGTTCCTGTGGCAGATTAAAAGCTAAAACTTCAAAAACGCCAAAAATAAAAATTATAAACTCACCTTTGGAAAGAGTGGCCTGACACCAAGAGGGCAGAGGACAGGACGTGAAGCAGAAAGTTCAGGCAGTAAATACATCCTGGGTCCTCTGCACTCCCTCCATGAGTGGCTTTGACCAAGAACAGGTGTGGCCAGGCCTTGGCCTGGTGGTTAAGGAGGCAGCCCCACATGGTCAGCTGTGGTTCAGGTCCCAGCCTCCCTGGCTTGAGGAATGTGCTGGGGGCGTGTGCATTTCCCAGATCCCAATAGGATGGATAAATGGGGGGAAGGGACCATGCATGACCACTTCCTGTTGGAGGGCGTTTTATCTCCATCCACCCCACATCCCACATTCCCACTCACCTCCCAACAAGTTCATGTACCGTCTGGCCAAAAAAAAAAAAAAAAAAAAAAAAAAAAAACTTTGGAATATCTTCTGCCTGGAAAAAGTTGGTGTCTTAATGTATCAGTCATGTTACAATAATAATGAACATGTAGGAGAAATTCACAAACCTTTAGGGAGGCGAGAGTTCCGGTAAGGACAATAAAAGCTGGAAGAGATGTTAGGAAAACCATCAGGAGAAAAGTCTTCACAGTGGAAATCAACTCAGACTACCTGAAAGTGGAAAGGTAGCCCTCAAGAAGCTAGGCGTCCTCCCATGCACTGCCCGAGCTGGAAGAGGCCACCATCTGAACCAGCCATGGGAGCCCTCCCTGAGGAGGGAAAGAGCATGCTTCCATTCTTTTTTCTTTTTTTTTTTGGAGAGGTTTTTGCTATAAGGGCGCGTGCGCTCGCCAGACAGACAGAGACGTAGAAACAGAAAGCGCGAAATCACCCCCCAGGGGGGCATGCTTCCATTCTTACTGCTTTCAGATCCATGTGCTGGATTCACGGTGCAGATCCCAAAGAAGGTGGGATTGAAACAAGATTTTAGCGGGGACGAGGGGGCAGCGGGACAAGAAAAAACAGTATCCAAAATGCTGAGACTAGTGAGAAAGATGGAATGAGAAATAAACTTTAATAGTATCAAAAATTGATACAAAGTAAGGTTGAAAATTGCAGTATATACATCACAGAGCCCCTTCGCTAACCAAGTTGGATAAGTAAGTCCCGAGGTAGCTGATGATTTCTAAGAACAGCTTTCCATTCACGTGCCCATACGAGACCACCCACAGAGTGGAGGTTTAGCATGGTCAGGTGCTGTCGTGGACCTGTGAAAGGACATAAGATAGTGAGGAAGGTGGTCAGGACCTCAACTCTCTCCTATGGACCATCAGGAACCATAGGAGGTAAAGTATGTATGAAGGATGAGGACTGGCAGGTGACGTGGTGGTTAAGAGCACAAGGGGGCTAGACTTCCACATGGCCGACCATGGTTCAAGTCCCGGACCTAGTAGCTTGCTTTCTCACTTCCTCTCTCTCTCTGTCAATCTGGTTAAAATGAAAATAAATAAATAAATAAAAATTAAATTAAATAATTATTTAAAAGAAATACATATGAAGGCAAAATGACAACTGAACAGCAACAGCAACAAAAAAAGATTAATGAAGACGGAGCAAAATCCCAGGTGTAAGGTTCTAAATTTCTTATTATTGTTCAAGGTACATTCTGCACTATCATTAGACCTATAAGACTTTTATGTGAAATTTAGTTTTTAGGAGCCTAATTTCTGCTCCCCTGTGACTGTAAAGTGCTCAGAAATGTTTTCCCCCCAAATCCCATCCTTGCAAGCATGTCTTTTGGAAACTGGCAAAAAGACAGTTTCCTTTTCACCATCCGCATTACTTGTTGTTTCTTATAATACCTAGTTCCTGATACTGATTACTGTACAACCAGGACCACAGACAGGAAGTCTCTGGGCTCCTGCAGCCCACAGTGTATTCCTGTACTTCTGGACAGGCTCTAAAGACACACTTTGGAATAAGAAAATCAACTGCCTGACCTGCTTGAGCTGGTTTGCTGTGTTACAGCCTCAGAGAGTCAGAGAGTCCAATGGAACGGATTAGTCACTGGCTGTCAGGGCTCTGGATTCCTAATCCACAATCCCAACGGTAGCTACACCCACGTGTGATAAGCCAGCTGTTAGTGGAGGCTCTGGTCCCATTTATCCTATTGTGACAGGAGCCAAAGGGACCAAGAAGGACAGCGATACGACTGCTCCGAGCCTGGATTTCTCCCAGGGCTGCTTGGTTCTACACACTCTGGGCCAGAGTGTGTGGACTGCGTGGACACTGCGTGTCCAGTGCAGCAGCCACTGTGGGCAACACTGAAAGAAATGATAATTAAAATTCAGTTCCTCGGTCATCAGTGATGTGGTGTGTGCCAGGAAACCACAGGTGTAAAGGGTGCATCGGAGCAAGTTCTGTTAGTTCCTGCTCTTAATGCTTCCCATTTCTACCAAGGCGTACATTGATTTTTTTGCACCTAGTAATGTCATAAGATTATCCTTTTTTCCCCCATAGGTGGAAAGAAGAGTTGATCACTATTTTGAATGCTCTGTGAACCTTGGTTTCACAAGAGCATGCATTATAACTAAGGTCAGTTTTTGGCCTGAGCCACCTCTTTTGGCATGTTAAAAAACTGAGTTCAAGTTTTGTTTGTTCTTTACAAATAAAGCTGCTAATCATTTCAGAAATTTATAGATTGAAAGGGGATCTGATAGGCGAGAGGACGGGGCAGTGCAGAATAAACCGGCACTGAGGTCACATTCAAGTTGCCTTTGCATTCAGCACACGCTTCTTGGTGCGGGTCCCCACCCGATCCCGTCTGCAGTAAAAAGGCAGCATGGAGAGCTCATTTTGTTTCACTACCTTTGAGTCAAAAAAGCATGAAACAATTTTACTGGCCAATAAATTTTAACACCGCTTTGCAAACTATTAACAAGCGAGGGCCAAGCATTTGAAAGTACCATTTTTAAGGCTGGGGCTGTTCTTTGCAGTGACTATAAAGGCGGGCCAGGCCCATTTCATCATCACTCTTTGCTGGGAGCTTCCATCCCAGCTCCAGCGCTCGTCTGGAGAATTCGTTGTTTATTACCGCGGGTGCAGATGCTCCCCAAACATAGTTAAAATGCTCACTGAACTGCCTCCTGACTTGCAATTAAATAGAAGTCTGTGTTTCCTGTGTGCAGCCTTGCAGAAGTACTCGGTCTTTCCACTCCCAAGTGGATCAAGGGGCAGTGACAGTGGACTCCACAGCAAGGGCTGCGTGTGGAAAGTCAAGACGGAAAGTCCTGTTGCCTGGGACGCAGCGAGTTTTCGGCAGTCAGAGGCTGTGTATAGACCCACTAGTTGTTAGCATTGAAGGTCGCCTGTGAACTGGACCATAAGTCCTAAACTATGGTTTTTGAGGTAAAATAATAATGTAGGCTGAAGTATGCCGGCTCAGAGTGATCGCTGCTTGAGAAATTGCAAAGCAAGTTTTTCTCAGGTAGCCCTGGCTCCCACCATATGCCATTCTGGGTTGGAAATACACACCTTCCCTTCCACCCCACCAGCCCAAACCTGTGGAAGAAACAACTTAGTGAATCGGCTGTGTATATATTTATGCCAGAGGGTGCATGCACATGAGAGAGACAGTGAGAGAGAGAGAGAGAGAGAGAGAGGGAGAAAGCACTCCCCAGTGGGATCTGGTCACATTGAAATTATATGTCCTCAAATTTCTCCATCCCGTCAGGATCCCAGGCATATCCCTAGTATGTTTTTTCAAGCCGTCAGGACCAGGACTTGACACCAGGTCCGTCATGTGGAATCCAGCTTCCTCTACGCAGTGCTCAACTACTGCGCTGCATGGCCGGCCCCATAATTTTTTTTTTAATTGCTGTACCATTCCATTCTCTGCAAAATGTAATTTATATGTGTAGATACAATAACGGCCCAGCTCTGGAGCATAATTCGGAAATAGCCTGTTTCTTCGTTCTTTTTATTTTGCTGTCCTGTTTACAGCTGTAGAGCAGCACTGGCCACACAGGAAGAGCTAAGCAATGCCTCTCGAGTGGATAGGTACATTAGGAAAGACACTTCCCTGTGCTGCTTTCATTAAACAGATTGGCGTCTTATCGATTAATCAAAGGAAGCACAGTTTGGCAAGGTTCAAAATGTTCTCCGGAGATGTGTCAGACTCGATTTGTCAGCACATTTTTAGCAAAAGTCCCTTTATAATATTTTCTCTATTCCCTGAAAATTGACAGACGTTAGCTCTTCCGTGAACATTCTTCTGAGACACGTGTTACTGGAAATAACAGAACACAGTTGCACAGCTCACCACTGCTGCCACAGTTGTCCATTCGGCACAAACCAATTAAGGGTATTTGTGGGCCCGCGCCTCCCCGAGGACCTCCCAGACTGGGGGGGAGGTAAATGGGCAAACAAACCAGGAGATGAGGAAGAGCAGGGTGAGCAGGAAGCTGTGGGCCCAGAGGGACTGGCCCTCTGAAGAAACCAGCAAGGCCAGGGAGGGGGAGGCAGCATCTTGCCTGTGAGCTCATTTTGGGTGAAGACAGGTGCGAGGGCAGCACGGCATCGCCTGGGTTGCCGCTCTCACACACCAAGGCTCGGTGTGTTACAGAACGCGGAGGCCCTCCCTGCCAGTCTGCAGCTGGCTGTCAATCCATGCACCCGCTCACATATGTAGCTGGCTGGCTGTCAGCGAGCCCGCACTTAATTAGCATTTTTCATGTCCCAGGTCCTGTGTTTGCTGCCAAGTCTGCAGTGAAATTTTGCAAAATTACAGTGAAAGAGGTAGAATATACAGTGTACCTAAACGTAAAGACACTAGCTTTTCTTAATGAACAAGCTTCTCCTTCCTCTTTTTTCTCATGGATTTAAAGTGCAAGTATATAGTTCCCAGTAAGAAATGGGGCCAATAACTTATGTTCTGGTGCAAATCATAACTTAAAAGTCACCAATACACCTTGGCAAGTTCAAAGGCAAGGGGTTTTGTATGAGCAAATGTGTCCTTCCTAACAGAACTGACATAAGACACAGTCCCAGTGTCATTCCCCAGTAGGCTGGGTAAGAGTCGTTCATGAAGCAGTTAGCTGACTTGAGAGTACCAGGCATGACCCTTAACTTACTGGTACAGCCACAGAATGGCACCGAAGGCACCCTGTGGTCGTGGACCATCTCCTCGACTCACTGACACTAACAAGGAGGTAAATGCTGTATGCGTAAATCGTAAGATACACACATACATGTATCCATGTGTATGTATCTGTATGTGTGTGTATGTAAAAATAGGAAGCGAACTCCTAATGTAAATTAATCTTAATAGCCTTTAAGTCCATACTTACAAATGAACTTCTAGTACACAGACACACACCCCAAAACAGACACAGAATGAAATGAGACTTGCATTCTCTAATGGTCGTTTTCTAATTTTAGTTTATAAATGATCATTTCCAATTTTGACCCCAGAGATTTCATTTAAATATTTAAGAAAGGGGACAGAAAACTGTGCTGTCTACATAAATCGATCAGCACCCCAGTGATCACACGTTACTGAACCCCAGACCGTGCTTTAAGAAGCTCTGTTCCAGCCCCATGATGGATTTCTGATTGGGTGGAAATAATGTCGCTATGATGACAGCTGGTGCTTCCCGAGTGGTTACTACACGCAGGGCTGATGCTGAGTCATCAGTCTCGAGCTGTAGAGGAGGACACTGAGCCACAGGGTGGTGGAGTACTGGCCAGTGCCACGCAGCTGAGCGCCAGGCCAGACAGCGCAGCCTCTCAACTGCCCGCTAACAAGCCAAGGTGCTTTCAGTTAGAGTAGTTTAGTAGGAAAGGGTGGTATCCACGTCTAAAGCAAACATTGTGAGGACATGGTTAGCTATTGTTGCTTAACAGCCCACCCCAAACTTAGCAACTTGAACAAAATAATGGTTCTTTTACTGTTATCATTCGGGTTCTGGGATCAACTGGGCTCAGCTCTGAGGCTCTCACTCAGGACCCTTCCTGAAGCTGTACAAAGTGACTGGAGTCATCAGAAAGCCCATCGTTCACGGGTCTGAGCACCAGGACCCCTCAGGGTCTCAATGCCCGTGTGGGCTCTCCACGTGGCTGGGGCAGTGGCAGTCAGGCCATTGGGATCTGAGGACACATGTCTGGGAGAGAGCAAGCAGGTAGACGCCTCATCGCCACGGATGAGCCTAGGCCTGAAGCCCACAGCATTGCGTCTGCCGTTCCATTATGCCAGCAGGGTGAGTCCGGAGGCCCATTCAGGTCTAGGAAAGAACAGATCCCACCTCTTTTTTTGGAGAGGTTTTTTGTTTGTTTGTTTTTCTTTTTTTTCTTTTCTTTTTTTTTTTTTTTTTTTGTTATAGAGCATGTGCGCTCGCCAGAGAGACAGAGACAGAGAGAGAGAGACAGACAGAAAACGAGAAATTACTCCCCAGGAGGTATGGCCACTCAGTAATCCCTTCTCCTCCATTCTCCTCTTGGGATCTTGGGCACGCATGCACACGTGCCTGGCGTGAGTTTTACGCCACCGGGTCCGGGATGCGAACCATGGTTGACTACATGGGAGTCCAGCGACATAGCCATTACGCTGCTAGTCCCTCTTAATAAGATTAGAAATACTGTCGTGGCCGACTTCTTGGGAATATTACCTGTCCTAGTCCACCCTGTGGGCCAACCTGTTCATATCCTTCCACATGCAGAATACACTCCCTTCCTCTGCCCAGCGCCCCGGAACCTTCCCTCACCCCACCAGGCTCAGGGCTCCAGGACCGGATCTCATCTCTAATCAGACTTGGGTGTGCAGGCTTCCCAGGCGAGGCTCCCTGGGTGGAGAGTTCCTCAAGGATGTCCCCTTCATTTGAAGATTTGTGACCTAAAAGACAAGTTTTCTCTTAACCCCAGACAACCAGCGCACAGAGGAAAGACAGGGAAAAGGTAATTATTCTGAATGCTTCTGCTCAAAAGAGAAAGTCATTCAGCACAGTGGTCCCTGGGATGTAGCGGTCTGCACAACGCTGGGCATGTGTCGCTGGTACACTGGTGAGAGAATTTCATCCCAGTCCCTGGAAATTTAGTCCCCGTCCCCGGAAATACTCCTAGGTCTGTGCTCCAGAATCCGGGTTTCGCCTTTTGACTTACAATTCCTAATTCATAGCATTGACTCATATTTGAGGCTGGTAGTTTTCTCATCTGCTTCATGCTCATAGAATGGTTTTTTTTTTTTAGGGGGTTTTGCTATAGGGCGATATGCTCACCAAAGAGATGGATAGAGACAGAGACAGAAGGCAAAAGAATCGCACACACACACACACACCCCTTCGTGGGGAATGGCCATGTCTCAATCCCTTCTCCTACATAAAGAAACAGTTCTTTCTTTATCTTATTTCTTTATTCTCACATTCTACTAGAGGCAGCTAGGAACACCCAGGAGGGAACTTCAACACTGCTGGAAAGAGTCTCCTTAGCTTGATCACCCAGTTCACGTAGTAGGCTTTCCATTTTCCACATTATTGCAGGTGACAGTATCACTCACCTTTCCACTGTTGCCTAAAACGCATCGTGTCTCCTCCAACTTCCAGTGTCATTTAAGCCTACCCATCAGTGATCTCCAGGGCCACCAAGCTTCTTCTGATTCTCCAAAGCCACTCTCACATTTTTAACGTGTCTTATGGAAGGATTCCACTTCCAGGTCCCTATATCTGTGCTAGATTGTCTAGGGTTACATAGCAAACCTCCGCAGAAGTTGGTGGCTTAAGGTATCACTGAGGCTTTACGGAGATCACTCGTCTCAGCATGTGGCTTACTCAGGCACGCAGCAGCCTGCAGGGCCCTCCCAGAGCAGGCTGCCGTGGCTGGGGCTATGGTCCTCGGAAGACATGGCTAGTTACATTTCCGGATCTGGGATGGAGAACCCAGGCAGCAGAGGGCCGAGCACGCAGAGTCCTCTGGCATCCCCTTCACCTGCATGTGGTCTCTCCACCTGTTCCCCAAAGCACAGCCACTTCCAGATTTTTACATGGAAGTCAGGACTACTGACATGTGTCCCGAGAGAGAGCCAAGCAGAGGCTCTGTTACCTGTGGTCACCTCAACACAGGTGACTTCATCTTCTAAGCTTTCACTCCCTGAGCAGCCACAAGGACTCTCCCAGGGTCAAGGCTCTGGAAAAACATGTGAGACTGAAAATACCGAACCGAGTCAGGGAAAATACAGTCTGCACAAATCCTTCACATTGTCCCTATGTTCAGAGGAGCTCTGCAGTACTAACGTGAAACACCGGGGTGGTTCACTGGCTTTCTAGGAGAAGCTGATGAGCTGTTATGCTTTAGCACACTGGGAATCATCGGAGTAATGTGTATCAGTTCGAGAACCGAGCATGTTGGGTATTTTCTTCCTAAAAGTTGCCTGCTTTAGGCTGCCTCGTGTAACACTGGCTTATAAAAGTGTCCATGGAGTCATGACGTTTCTTTTTCTCCATTCCCATTCTCATGGTTCCCATTCATCTCATGGCTACAGTGTGCTGGGAACCTGCTTATGATCTCTACTCTAGTACACCTGAAATAAACACCCCTGAAATACTAGGTTGTCAGGAAAGTCATGACATACTTTTCTACGCAAAAATGTGTCGTGACTTTCCTGACAACCTAATAGTAACCCATTTTATACATGATTTACTGAGGCTTAGAGAGGTTTTCCCAAGACCTCCTTGAACACCCCGCCCAGTTCTACACCATTACACCTGCAAGACAAACACACAACACTGTTGCTCATCGTGGTCTGTCAGTTCTCGTCTTTATAGCATGTGTCAGTCGCTCACGTATCAGGGAACTTCAAAAAGTTTGTGAGAAAATGGAATTATATATGTGTTTATTTTTTAAATTTTTAATTTTTTTTTTTGAGAGGTTTTTTTTTTTTTTTTGCTATAGGGTGTGTGTGCTCTCCAGACAGAGACAGAGAGACAGAAAGCGAGAAATCACCCCCTGGGGGGATGGTCACACCTCAATCCCTTCTCCTCCATTCTCCTCTCGGGATCTTGGGCATGCATGCACACGCGCCCGGCGTGAGTTTTAAGCCACCGGGTCCGGGACGCGAACCGCGGTCCATTACATGGGAGTCCAGAGACATAGCCATTATGCTAACTGCTGGTCCCTATATGTGTTTATTTTGATGTAAGAATTTTGTGATCTGGGACCAAGAGAAGGCATAGAGGGCATAATGGTCATGTCACTGGATACCCATGTAGTCGACATGGTTCGAGTCCCAGACCCGGTGGCTTAAAACTCATGCTGGGCACACATGTGCGCATGCCCAAGATCCTGAGAGAAGACCAGAGGAGAAGGGATTGGGGCACGGCCATCCCTCTGGGGGGTGATTTCTCACTTTCTGTCTCTCTGGCAAGCACATGCACCCTATAGCAGAAATCTCTCTAAAGAAATTTTTTTAATCCATGCATTTTTGAAAATAATATGTATTCTCATGTACTTTTTGGAAACTCCTAATACTAAAGAATTCACTAGTTTGCTGTATGTTATGCTGTTTGATTGCTCCCCCTGGGGCAGAGGAAGACGGGAGACTTCATCTCTGTATTTACTGATGTATGTCCGTAAACGTAACTACCGCCTGAACCACGCGATTAGAGCAATGATCGAGGAAAAGCTCATGCTGAGATTTGACCCCCGGTTTATGTGATTCCGACATCTTTCATTTTAATCATCATACTTCAATGTTTCCCCAAAACTAGGTACAGAGACTGCTATCTTAATGTACAGGGACAGAAAAATATAATTGAGCTAGATAAGTAACTCAAGAACTTGACAAAATTAGATATATCTGTTATATATTGAGAATTCCTGAAGATTAGTAAAATCATCAGTTTTTAGAAGTTTTGATATGTTAGTAGAAGTTTATGTAATTTAATGAAATAAATGCTCGCAGAGAAGTTATATTTATTAAAAGCATTATTATAATCTAGAGTAAAACACAGTAGGGAAAAAAATAGTTTCTGGGCCAGCGGGTCACACGGTGGTTAAGGCACTGGATTACCATGTGGTTGACCATGGTTCCAGTCCCGACACCGGGTGCATCTGCCTGCATGCCCCAGGTCACAAGAGGAGAATGGAGGAGAAGAGATTTAGCACGACCATCTCTCTGGGGGTGGAGTGATTTCTTGCTTTCTGTCTCTCTCTGTCTCTCTGGTGAGCACACGCACTCTACAGCAAAAATCTCTAAAACAAACAAAAAAGCCTCATGGGATTTCTTATTCTTTCTTAACCTTTAATAAATGTCAACAACTCATATTTAAGTAGTTTTGTTTTTCCTCTTTCCAAAGTAGCTCTCGCTGACAGTATTGTGCTTATTTATTTTTTCATGTTTTATTTATTTTCTTTCAACCTAAGTTTCCACTTAGGAAGTTTTTAGTGAAATTTTATACTTGCGACTTCCTCATGAAATACGTGTTTCTGTGAAGGATTCACATATATTGACTGAGACCAAAGCCCGTCCTTGGCATGGTTTCCACACATTCTTTCTCCTTACCTCCCGTCTGCACAGGTCTGCGACGCTCGTCCATCCATTCTCTAACGTTTTCGTCTCAGGCTTCCTCGCTTCCTCCAGGAAGGTTTTCTGTGCCACCCGCTGGCGTTTCCTGCTCTCCTGGGTCTCTCCCGGGTCACTGGGCCCATTCAGCTCTTACTTATTTCACTCCTGTGTTAGTTCCTAAGTCACACGTGTGTGTCTGTCAGCGGGCCTCCGTCTCTGTCCTCTGCCTCACCCTCCCGGCTGCGTCTCCAAGCATTTGCCCAGCGCCCAGCTTTCGTGTGGACAAGGTCTGGGGGTGCAGTCTGAGCCAGCTTCCAGCTGCCCTCCTCTGGCCTCTGTCTGCCTAGTCTTTGGGGCTACAGGTGCAGTCACTGGCAGGCCTGGAGCTTGCACACAGATCCAGTCCGGCCTCTCGCGGGGCCCCAGCCTGCAGAAGCGCCTGCAACGCCACCTGGGCTGGTACACACCCAAGTGTGTGTGTGTTCTAGCTGACCTCCCAGTGGTTGGTTGGTTTGTTGGTTGTAGAGGTTTTTGCCTTGGGGTACTTGCTCTCAAGGGAGACAGGAGAGGGAAAGTGAGAAATCATCCCCTAGGAGATGGACACACTCAACCCCTTCTCGGTTCTCCTCCCAGGATCTCGGGCACCCACACACAGTATGCGCACGCGCCCAGCATGAGTTTTAAGCCACTTGGGTCAATGTAACCGCGACACCCTCTGCTCGGCTCCCCCTGGTGTTCTTTTTCTGCTCTACTGGGGGGGGGGGGGTGCCTTTGACTGCCCTGGGGGAGCTTTATTTTGTGCTCCTCACCCTCTTCAGAGGGTGGTAGTTGTCCTCCCGCTCCAAGATCAGACATGAGTCTCCTCTTCTGTCGTCCTGGGAAGGTTAGGCTCCGGGCCTGGGAAGGCGGAGGGGGCGCAGGGGAGGCAAAGCAGGGGGACTGGCCCGGCAGCTCAGGGCGCCCGGGAGCTATGCCCATGCAGGGGCCCGGGTTGGAATCCCGGCGGGGTGGCTTCCCGGGTATGGCACTAACCCGCGCTTCCTTGGCTCTCTCCCTGGGCAGCTCTGACCCGGCCCAGGCCGCACAGCGACGACTACAGCACCATGAAGAAGATCCCCCCGCGCAAACCCAAGAGGAGCCCCCACACGAAGCTCAGCGGCTCCTACGAGGAGATTTGGGGCACGCCGGTGGGAGTCGGGGTCCCACGCGCCCCGGGCGCCCCGCCGCGCTGCTCCCTGGCCAACGCGCCTCCCCCGTGCGCCGCGCCCGTGCCCGCGCTGCCCGACGCCGACGCCGACGCGGAGGCCGAGCCCGTGTACATCGAGATGTTCGGGAACGCGGCGGCCGGCGGCCCCGACCCCGACAGCCCCGAGCAGGCCGAGGCCGTGTACGAGGAGATGAAGTTCTTCCCGCCGGAGGACGGCTGCCCGGGCCTGGGCTCCTTCCTGGGCGCCTCGCCCCCTCGGGGGCCCGAGAGCCGCAGGCTGCTCACCTGCGAGGAGGCCGAGGCGACCTGGAGAGCCGCGGGGCCCTGCAGGGACGCGTGCGACATCCCCCCGCCGTTCCCCAACCTGCTGCCGCACCGGCCGCCGCTCTTGGTGTTCCCGCCGACGCCCGTCACCTGCTCCCCCGCCTCCGACGAGTCCCCGCTAACCCCCCTGGAGGTGAAGAAGCTGCCGGTCCTGGAAACCAACCTCAAGTACCCCGTGCAGTCGGAAGGCTCGAGTCCGCTGTCCCCGCAGTACCCCAAAAGCCAGAAAGGGGACGGCGAGCGGCCCGCGTCTCCTGGCCTGACCCTGTTCAATGGGTCCCACAAGCTCTCCCCACCGCCTACGCCGCCGCCGCCTCCGGGGCCGCCTCCGGGACTGCCCCCCGGGCCCCCTCCCGCCCCCCACCGGCCCGCCACGCACTTCGCGTTCCCACCCGAGACAGCGGCGGCCAGTGGGGCGAAAGCCGCGGCGAGTCCAGATTGGTCCCGGATCCATCCGAAGCCCAGCTCTGCGCCAGCCGGAGGTCCCTGCAGCTCTTTCGCCAAGATCCCGTATTCGCCAGTGAAGGCGGCCCGGGTGGACCTCAGGAAAGCCAACGGCCACGCGGCCGCCCCCGCGCCCTACAGCCCCCCGCACTCCCGGCCGGTGTCCAGCCCCCTGGACGAGCTGGCCAGCCTGTTCAGCTCCGGGCGCAGCGTGCTCCGCAAGTCCGCCGCGGGGAGGAGAATCAGGGAGGCTGAAGGTAAGCGCAGCGGGGCTCTGGCCGTGCACGTGTGTGTGCATTCGAGTGTACACAGGTGTGCCAGGGACTTGAGGAAGGCGTGTGGGATAAAGTGGAAGTACGACATGGGTACATAAATTGAAATCCATGGCAAATGTGCATTTTTAGTGAATTTTGTTGTCATTTTGGGTCGGAGGACTGTACTTTATAAAGAGAAACTGAGAGAGAACACACCCCCAATGGGGGTGACTGCCATGCCTTTTCCTCCACTTCTCCGTCTGTCAGGATCAGGGGCACCCACCCACACGGCCCAGGGCATCTTTCAAGCTGCTGTGCTGGGTTTCCAACGTGGCCGGCCATGGGAGGCCCCGCTGGCACTCCTGCAGGCCTGCCTTCCTGAACTTTGAGAAGACCCTTCTATGTGTGTGTCTATACCTGAGGGGGTCATTCTAGGCAGATACCGTACCTGAAAGTCTTAGACCCAGTTAGGTAGAAATTAGTATTCCTTTTCTACAAAATAAGACATAAGAAGCTGATGCTCCAGAAGTACACGGCCCTGCAACTGGATTTGATACGTCATCGTGATATAGAAAAAGCCAAGTTAAGCTGTAGTTACTGATTCGTGTCCTGCACCACTGCCCTGTGAGATGGAAATGGTGTTTTGGGTAACAGTAATGGCCGATTTCCACGTGACTCGCAGCTCTCCGTTAATTCTTGAGCATCCTCGTGCTTGCCATCTCAGCTGCCCTCCCTCCTCTGGGGTGACTTCCTGCTCCGTACTGACTTTGACTTCCCGACATGCTCCTCTCCTGTTGGTGTTCTGTAGGGCCCTTTTCCTCCTGCAGGTGCAGCAGGAGGAGGGTTCAGCTCAAGTTCCTTTCTTGGACCTGGCGTTTTCTCAGACGGCAGCTGGGCCCTTGACAATCCGGCATAGGTTGTTGCCTGCATCAGAAAATATTCATCAGGTGTCCCTGTAAAAGCAGAATGCAGCGGGTAAAGCCGTTCTTATCACGAAGGCTTTGCTAACCTCGTAGGAGTAGCTCCCCAAACGCCCCGTCACACTGACGGGTTTTCTCATCCACCTGCAGCTTTCCTGGATTCTGTCAACAACCACAGAGTGGTCATTTCCCCAAAATTTGTTTGCCCTTTATATGCAACCAAAATATTTCCCCAGTGTTCTGTATTTGGGGGGAGAAGGACTTAATATAAAGCCTCTTCTCAGCAGAGAAAATTAGAAGCAGCTCCTTCAGTGCCAGAGCAGCTAGACCTCTGTTCCCCACGGAGGACAGCAGCTGGTACCCTCCTCACTGTGTGAGTGGGAAGCTGCACGTCTGAAATGCCTCCCCGGGGTCAAGGGCTCACACTGGGGATGAAATCACATCTGTGGTGTAGCAGTTGACGCCTGCATGGACCGCCTCCTTTTCCTACAGGAAGGGATAAATGTTAGCTTTCACCATGTGATTAGAAAAAATTCCTTCAAGAACAAAAACTAGAAAATGTAGAAAGTAATCAGAAAAAGTGAAAAGTAGGTCAAGGCTAAGAACCCTTAGCAAATGAATGAACAGCCTTTGTGAAGACCCTTCTATGTGTGTGTATATGTATGTAGAGTGGTTATTCTAGGCAGATACCATCCTTGAAAGCCTTAAGCCCAGTCAGGTAGAAATCAGTATTTCTTTTCTGTAAAATAAGACATAAAAAATATGTCCTATTTATTCTTCAAACTAATAAGCTAATTGTTTAGCTAACTTTCTTCTCAATTATAGACCATCAGTACATGAAATTGTAAATAGCACAGGGTTTGAATTTCACAGGTCACGTTTCATCCCAAGGAACAAAATGGAACCTAAGAGAAACATTAATTAAAAACAAATTCTATTTGCTTTTAGAACTAAAAGTTTGCTCAAATCTCCTAAAACTCATTTTACTATAGATCAGAATTTGGTGAGTTCTTCTAGATGTTATTCAAAGAAGTGAAGCACACCAATTTCTAGACCTCTGCATCTGAAAATCCTAAAGTCTTGACCCAGAAGATAGTATGAATGACACTGGGGCCTCCAGGCATGGTGGATAAATATGATAATTATCTTTATGGTGGTAGGAACCAGAATCTCAAGTACAACATTGATATTTCAATCCTAAAGTTATAAGGGGTCTAGTTTCCTGGGAAGGGCCTTTACAAAATACTTTTTAATTGGAAAAGATTGGTTTGAGCCACTTAAGATTTTTTTATAAATACATGGGACCAGCAGTTGGTGTAATGGCTACATTGCTGGACTCCCACGTAGTCAACAGCGGTTCAAGTCCCAGACCTGGTGGCTTAAACTCACGCAGGGCACGTGTGCGTGCATGCCCAAGATCCCTAGAGGAGAATGGAGGAGAAGGGATTGCGGCGTGACCATCTCCCCCGGGGAATGATTTCTCGCTTTCTGTCTCTCTGTCTCTCTCTGTCTTTTTGGCAAGTGCTCGCGCCCTATGGCAAAAAAAAATCGTCCAAAAATTTTTTTTCTTATAAATATATGAATTGGCAACTTCTCCCCCTAGTGCAGTTACTGTAATAACAGAAAATTTAGCAACATCAGCCCACATACCAGGTTCCTGGAGCTCCTGGAATCCATCTGCACTGATTAGAACTATGCTTTTTATTTTGTGAGGAGGGAAGGGAGTTTGCAAGTCTGCATGACTGACATGTTCTAATGTGACAGTACAGGTTACTTTTTTGAGATATAAAAGGAGTTAAAGACAAAACAAAGGCAACATTGAATGGCAGTGTGAAGCATGCAGCCGGTTACTTGATTTTTAAGGTTTATACAATTTAATAATCCATTTTCTTCTGAAAGATTTAAATGGCTGTTATCTATAATTCAATTTAGTCTTGGGATTTATTTCCTTTAAAGTTTTAATTCTTCTGCTTTTCTCTTCTTTATATTTAAGAGCACTTTTATTTTTGCCTAAAATAGTTTTCTTACCATATAATCCAGTGCATGGCCAACTGGCCTTCAAGGCTCCCAGATTAATCACAATTCACTTCTTGTGCAGTTGTGATGTGGTGACATTATCTGGCAGATTTTGTAGGGGGGTTCAAAGTGTTCTCACCCCACCCCCTTTTATTCCAGTGACCTGGAAGAAATTATGCTACCCACTGATTCCCTCGTGTAGGTGTGTCCAGTTAAAATATGAGAGGAAGGACCAGCAGTTAGCGTAATGGCTATGTTGCTGGACTCCCATGTAGCCAGCTGCAGTTCGAGTCTTGGACCCAGTGGCTTACACTCACGCTGGGTGCATGTGCATGCGTGCCCAAGATCCCGAGAGGAGAATGGAGGAGAAGGGATTACGGCACGGTCATCCGCCTTGGGGGATGATTTCTCGCTTTCTGTCTCTGTCTGTCTCTGTCTTTCTGGTGAGTGCACCCGCCCTATAGCAAAAACCTCTACTCCCCCCCCCCCAAAAAAGAGGAATTCAAAAAGTTTGTGGAAAGTGAAATTGAAGTATGAGTTTATTTTGCTGCAAACACTTTTAAAAATCTGTGTATAGTTTTTTCAAAACACACTTTTGCTGTGAACTATGTGAAAGTCCTCTCATAAATGTATGGTGTGTGCTAATTGTGTATAGGAAGTGAGTTTCATGCCATCACAATCCCGTGGATATACATGTACTGTTTCACAGATAACGTGTTCCTCAGCACGGTTCACTCTGTTTACACACTCGGATGTGCAATGTGAGGTATACCATCTCAGGCAAATTCTAAAAGTCTAGGACACATACACAGAAATCGAATGATAGATAACAGATACGACTACAATCTAAGAATAATAGTAGTGGGACCAGCAGGTGGAGTAGTGGTTACAACACTGGGCTCCCACATAGCTGACGGCATTTTGAGTCCCGGACCTGGCAGCTCGAAACTCACATGATGCATATGCACATGCGTGCCCAGAACCCCAGGAGGAGAATGATAGAGGAGGGTTATGGCATGGCCTTCCCCTGGGGGATGATTTTTCACTTGTTTTTCTCACTGTCTCTCTGTCTCTCTCCTGTCCTGTGAGACCACACACTCTATGGCAAAAAGCTTTTTTTAAAAAAAGAAAAAGATGATGATCAGCAGAAAGTGGTTGTAGTGCATTCTGTACTCCAGGCATTGTTTAAAAAAACCATTTAATTCTCAGAAGACTATAGTGGAGCAGTTGCCCATTTTACAGGTGGTGAAATAGAGGTACAGACAGATTGGCAGTTTACTCATCCCCTGTGCTCATGCAAGACAGCACAACCTGAATACAGTGGTTCTCGAGGGTCTTCTAGTAATTTTCAGGATGGTGCTGCCTAGGACAGCAGGGGAAAAAGTGGACAGAAGAAAAAATGTGTAGAAAACTCATATTTGTTTATTGAATGCAACAAATAAGAGTCATAGGCTTTGGATGGAGAAAACTGTTCCAGAAACTCAAGATGCCAAACAGGAACTCTGTAGCTTATGGGTATATACATTTACTTCTGGGGTACCTCGTGCAGGCCACTTGGTCCTTACAATTAAGAATGACTAAAATTGTCTATGCCTTTCTAGAGATAAAGATACCATTGATGACAGGTTGTTTTTTAAATCTGATGTTATAGTATGATGCCAATTATTTCCAGTTGTTCCTTCGAAAAATAGGAGACCTGATTCAAATGGTGAGTGCGGAGGTGTGCTGGCGTGTTCAGGCCACTAGGGTGCTCTAGTGCTCTGGAAGGCATCTCAGCGTCGGGTTGGGTTTGTCCAGACTAAAGTGAGATAACATGAGCGTGTTGTTCCCCACTCATGGAAGGAGATCAGAGTGATAGGGCATTGACAGAAATGACAAAAGTGAGGTCCGTCTCAGAAATCTGGAGAATAAAGTGGAAGACAGCCAGACTGAATTAAGACAAAGTCCGATTCACTGTACATACGTGTGTGTGTGTGTGTGTGTGTGTGTGTGTGTGTATAGTCTTCAGGAAAGTCATGACATGTTTTTCTATGTTCTCTATACAAAAATGCGTCATGACTTTCAAAAAAAAATTGCCATAGAGCATATGTGCTTGTTGGGGAGGGAGAGAAAGAGAGAGAGAGAATAAGCAAGCCCCCACCAGGTATGACCACACTGCAGTTCCTTCTCCTTCCTTCCCTCTCAGGATTCTGGGCACACACGCACATGCGCCTGGCATGTTCTTCAAGCCGGCAGGTCCAGGATTTGAACCATGAAATCATCCTTGTGGGATCCAGCCACCTTAACCATCATGCCATCTGGCTGAGCCCACAATATATTTTTTTAAACATTCGTTTCTATTACTTTCTTATCCTGTGCACCCTTCCTTTATAAGATGAAAATTAGTACTTAAACATGATGTTATCAGAAACCAGTGAGGTACAGTATTTCTTTGCATAGGTTATTATTAAATACCTGTTTGATGAAAAATCTACTTTAAAAAAATAAAAGGAGAATACCTGTTTGATGAAAAATCTGCTTTAAAAAAATAAAAGGAGGTGCCCCCCCCCGGCCTAGCGGTTCAAAGAGTGAGATACCACGTGGCCAACAATGTAGTTCGAATCCCACCCCTGGCAGCTGGAACACCTGCCAGGGCCATGTCTGTGCCAGCCCCAAATCCAGCAGGTAGAGAAATGGAGAAGTGACTGTGGCATGACCATGCCCCATCGAGGGGTGATTTCTCCCTTTCCTTACCCCCTCCATCTCTTTCTGGCAAGTACGTGTGCCCTCTGGTGAATTTTAAAAAAATATATTAAAAAAATGTGATATATAAATAAACTTGATAAATCTAGCCTTTATAGTATTTTCGCTTAGTAAGAACCACTTAAGCCAAATGGAAATTACTGTGAATTTCAAACATTTTATTTGACCACATAAACATTCTGGGTAAGAATATTTTGAGTTAGAAAATTAGGGTTATATAAACAAATGTTTATAATATGATATTTTTATCCCATAGGACCATTTATTTAAAGAGGAATTCTTTTCAAATTTGGCCTTATAGAGTTTCAAACATATACAGAAGTAGAGAGAATAATCCCATTTCTGTCTTTGCCTGCCCATTTCCCTTCTTCAGCACTGGATTATTTTGACATGCATCCCAATGTCAAGTCATTTTATTAATAAATATTTATAAATATTTTATCATAGGCCTTCTTTAGAGGAAAAAAGATTTATTCCTAAGTCATTTTAATTAGTGCAGACCAGGTGACAAGTTTGTCTTCACGGATCTGAGACTGCTTGCCTGACAGAGCCTCACTTGAGAATGTGGCATCCTTTTTTGTGATATAAACACAATCGTTCTCAGGAGTTAGCACTCCACTGAAACAACACCCCCGTCAGATTTTCCATTTCAGCTTCAGTTATAGTCCCTGGCTTGGTACAGATATCCCTTCTATTATGAAGAAAACGTGGGCTTCTAGATATTACCTGCGAGCAGAACTAAGTATGCAGGATCAAAGTTCAGAAAGAATTGTGTCTTAAATTAAAAAACAAAACCCTTGAATCTAAATCTCCATTCAAACATACATTGCATCTTAGGCAGTTCAGCTGCTGCTTTGCCAAATTAAGTGCAGGATGTATACATCGTGCAGGAACCAGAAGCAGAATGCCTTCGAGTCACTGTCACACCACGGAATTGCCGTAGGATCTGCAGTGTGCTCAAGGCCAGTGTTTGCAGGCAGCCATTCTCGCTCCTGGTGTTTGGAGCCACTTAGTCGCCGACGCATTCAGACGCGATTGCAGAGCAGGAAATGAGCCTCCCCGTGTAGACGTCCAGTGTGTGACGGGATGCGGAGCTGAATGTCCCATGGTTTTCTTGGCTGCATGCAGATTTCTTAAGACTTCATCCTGTCTGAAGCGCTTGATCTTTTTTACTGCTCCCAGGTGATTTTTTTTCGTGGTGATTTATCTGTGCATCTGTGTGCGTGTGGTAGGAGTGGCTGAAGGCTCATGACAATTATAAAGGATGTGGGAGACAAGCACTGGGTTCACTGACATGCGAGTCTCCTTGCTGATCTGTCGCTGCCTGAATTCTTGTCTAACCCAAGGCCTCCCTCCTGTAGAGAATTTAGGCCGTCCTCTGCATTCTAGAACCATTTTGAACAAACACTACATTTTTCTAGTTTTCTGTTGTGTACATAAATCCTTGGAAGGCACTAGAGTAGTATCCCGGTGAAGGAAGTCCTCCATGTGTGACGGGGAGGAGGTGTGAGCGGTGTCCTCCCTCATCATCCAGTAAACCCGAGCTTTGAAGTGAGGGATGATGTCTCTCTGGGAGAAAGGGATTTTGCACTAATTTCTTGGCTCCTCTGTGGTAACCAAGAGTATCCCGTGCCTGGGATTTGCTGCTGCCCATCTCAGTGTTTCTAATTCTCCAAATGCTTAGTAGAAACAATACCTTGTTCATTTACTCTTAGAAATGGACTTTGAATTTTAATAAAGTGTAGCCAAACTTGCCGGTATTAAGAGCACAATGTCCTTTGTCCTGGATGGTAATTGGAAAGGCCTTTTCTGTGAGTGTCTGTGATATTGTTCTCACGGGTTACAATTTGTATCAATGCCCAAGTGCAACCAGGAGCCGTCACGTAGAGCTAATCTTCTCACAGGCATCCAATAAGCACCTGCTAAAGGGAAGCATAAGGTTGCTCCTGGGATCCAAAATTAAAGCAATATGTTGGGCATGGCCTCTGCCACCTGGTATGCTCTAGGCGGTATAGATGGTATAGGAAGCAGATGGGCACGCCCCATTCCAGTGAGAGATATTTCATTGCCAGAGAGAATCTTTAACCGGGGAAGGGCTGACTGACCACTGGTGATCTGTAGCTGAGTCCCACGAGGCCCGTGGATCCCAGTGGTGGTTTTTGTTTCCGAAGATGCTTCGTCAGAATCTCACAAAACGTTCATGACCTGAGAAAAGGAAGGGGCCACTGCAGCAGGCGTGTGTCCAGGTAGCTCAGTGGCCAGGACAGGAGTAGGTAAATGCCCGAGAGAGTCTGCGAGAGCCTTTCACAGGGCTGGAGGGTGCAGGGACAACTGTGGATGGGAGTTCTGAATGGGAGGGTGGAGTTCCCCAGGTGCAGGAGTTGGAGCGAAAGGCACTGCAGGCGGAAGAACAATGCAGGGTAGACGTCCAGGCTGAGGGTACTTTAGAATGTAGCCGTGTGTTGTGAGGGAGAACAGAAGGCACTCCTGGCCCCATGTGGACTCCGAGCCTGGTCAGCGTTCTGCCTGGAAGCTTCTCGTGAGCGGCGTGCAAGGTCCTGAATTATCTCCACTGTCCCTGCTGTCACTGGGGATTCAGCACTCACTCTGAGCACCCACCTCCAAAGTCAGTAAGGGCCAGGACTGAAACTACTGACTGCCTTTAGATCATGAGAACCACTCAGGGGTTTCTGAGGGTCATGCTTGTGGGACCCTGTCCATACAGCCAGCAGGCAGTTTCTGTGAGGGACTCTTTTCTCCTTGTGTCCTTCGTTTGGTGAGTGAGGGTGGGTGTAGAGGTGTTGCCATTCCTGTTTGCTAAGGAGCAATCTGAGACTTTGAAGGATTAAGTGATGTTTTTTTCCCTGTAGTCACAAAAACTAATCAGTCTGAGTTAGGAATCAAAACAGCATCCTTTCTCCCAAACCCTGGGCTCTTTCTAATAAGCCTTTCTTAGTTTCCAAACACAATTAAAACGAACAGTCATAGTCCCTGTCTGAGAAAGGAATTCCTTTCCAAAGTTAAATGTGTTGCCAGGAAAAGATGTAAGATGTGGGCAGGTCAGACCTTTGTGCACTGTGAAGAGTCATCGGGCATTCATGGAAATGTGTATTATTGAAAACTAGGCATAGATTTAAGAAAGAAGCTTTTGCACTGAAATAAACCCATATTTTAATTCCGTTTTCCCATGAACTTTTGAAGTCCCCTTGCCCATGTTCCTAAAAGACATCTGAGCATAGTTTTCAAGCTGAGAGAATGTTCTGGCACCCCTCTGCCTACTCGTCCTTCCTCACCTTCACTGCAAACCCTTTCTACTCACCCGGATCACAAGTGTCCCCTGTAGTGTTAGGACACACAGCATCATAGCGGGCCTGGGGCCCTTCCCTGCATTCCAGCCCATGCTTTCCTCCGGCTACATGTCCCTTGCCTCATCCTCCTTGAGGCCTTTGCTTAGGGGTGGAGGAGTACCTGGCCACCAAACACCCGCTCACGCTTCAGTCTTAGTCACTTGCAAGTGCTTCCCAAGCATCGTTCCTTAGGAAGCATCTGACTTCTGCAGAGGATGTGGGTGTTACACACCTCTAAGGGCCCCCTGAAAGTCACTGGGTGTGAGCCCTCCCCTTGGGCTGAGAACTAGCTGAGAACACGTGCATGACCAGCAACTTCTAACACGAGTGAGCAGGAGAAAGACACCCAGAAAAAGCCCTCGTCACCCATCTCTACAGCAACTTGCTTCAAGAAGGCAAAAATTCATTCCTTTCTGAATTATGTGGACTCAGAAATAGAGCTCTTTATAATAACAACGATGGAAACATGGTAAATACGACCCAGTGGCAGGCCTGCACTCAGAGCCTCTCAGTAAGTTCTTGTGGGGAGAACAAGAAGCCTCCTCGTGAGGGTAGTTCCACTAGGCCCAGGCACTTTATCACTCCTTGATGCCCAGGAGCAAAACCAAGCCAAGAATTACAATGAAATATTTAGACCAGCATGATCAAAAAGATACCTTTTGAGTGGCACGAATTATCTGGGGAAATGACCTGGACACACTGGCTGTAAATCCGCGGCAACCAGAAAACCGTGTGGAACAGAGGTTCGCACCAGCATGGCAGCTCGTTGTACCCGATGGGCCAGCGCAGCCAGGAGCCGCTGCACCTGGAATGTCCCCAGTGCACCGTCAGTGGGAGAAGACTGCACTGCACCTGAAGTTCTGGGAATAGACAGTCTTTTCAGGAGTGGGTTATCTTTCATAACCAGTAAATATGTTTTATACTATCCACCCGCTAGCACAAGGAGCTAGGGTGTATTGTACGTCCCTACACGGGATTGCAAATTAAACTCCCACTGGGGGCTCGAAAGAGAAATCCAAGGCTTTATCCTCTAAGCCACTCAGCAGCCCTCCTTAAGCAAGTTAATAAAGACCTTCCTGACTATCTGCATCTCATTATTGCCACATAATACAATATCCTGGGGTTTTCTCACTTTTGTGAAGAAATGCTTAGGAACGACATGGCGCATGGAATGTTTTCCTAAAGAGGGTTGGACGGGTGCCATGTGCTCTCTTTCCGAAAGAGAATTGGAAGAGGAAAACCTATTTTCTAATTACCTACCAGTGTTTAGGTCTTTTATGCCTGACTTGAATTATTTTTATGATTAATCCCCAGATTAGCCCAGAAAATTTCACACCATCAGAGAGCTAGCTGTATTCCTATCACTTAACCCAGTGCTTTACTCCAGGAGGTGGGAACAGTCGCCCACCATCTGCTTTGTGCAGAGCTTCTCCGGCCTGTTTGCTGTCTCCTGGTTTCTCCTCGAAGTTTTCAGTTTTCATACTTAGACCCTGTGCATTGCCATTACTGGCCATTTGCAATTTAAGAATACATATTCATCACAATAGGACAATACGTAACAAGATGACTCACGTTTTCCCCACACGAATGACTAGGTTCTGAAACACGAGGAGCACAAACAAGGCAGGCTTGAGTCAGACCCTCCACGTCCAGTGGTGCACGAGGGAGCAGGGACCACCCCCACTACTGAGAGCGCGCACCGCCCCGAGCCCCTGGACGTGCACACAGGAGTTCTCCTTTACCAGAACTCTGGCCCATAATGAAACCTCGTCCAAAACAAACTACGTCTTAAAGAAAAAGATGTGACATCTGTTCAATAAATGCATCGGGGTACTTCCTGGAGAAATACGCGTATTTGGGATTTGACTTTTCTTTTTCTTTCTTTCTTTCTTCATCTTCTTTTAATTTTTTTAAGAGAGATTTTTGCTATAGGGTGCATGCACATGCCAGAGACACAGAGAGAGAGACAGAGAGACAGAAAATGAGCAGTCACTCTCCCAGGGGGGATGGCCACGCCACAGTCATTTCTCCTCCATTCTCCTCTTGGGGTTTTGGGCACACACGCACATGTGCCCGGCGTGAGTTTTAAGCCGCAAGGTCTAAAACTCAAACCGTGGTTGAACTACAGGGGAGTCCAGCAACGAAACCATTCCGCCACCTGCTGGTCCTGGGATCTGTTTTCTCTTGTTCTCTTTTATGGGGAGGGACGGGTGAGCTCTGAAATATCAGTGCGAGAAGACAGCTGCAGCACGGGAGCCTTCACTGGCCCAGGGAGCGAACCAACTGCGTCTGCCATGAAGTTCCCTGCCGAAGTCCCAGTCTGGTGGGACGCGTTTCCCTAGCCCCAGAGCTGGGGTGAGCTCACCTGCAGCATATCCGGGTGGGGGAGCACACGGGAGAGCCAGCGCCTACAGCAGAGGGGCCCCACCAGACTCAGGCCCGCTCTTAGGTTCCTCGTTTCAGTAACCAAGTCTCACAGCGCATTCATCGGGCAAAAGGACACTCTTTTCTGTGAGAACTGTGTTGATTCTGTCCCTGGTACTTAGCTGCTTTATGTATTGTTGGTAATCAGTCCCCTCAGAGGTGTAATAGATAAATCGCCTTAATATGAACTACGTCAGTCCTTAAGAAAGTGCAGTCTGGCTTCTGCGTTTCAGAGCCACCGGCTAGATCCCGCGGCTCACCTGCCTCTCCAGCGCCATCCAGCCGGACCCTGGTTCCACCACATAAACCACGCGTAATAGAGATCTGGATGAATCACTTCATGTCGTGCGAGACAGTAAAACTCTAATTGTTCACATTAATTTCACTGATGTAGTTGTAGCTCAGCAGGGGGTCTCCGCCACTCGCTCACCCAGCCTTGAAATCAGCTCTAATTTAGGGGCTGGGTGGTGACGCAGGGAAGTGGCTCTGTGCTTGACATATGGGGAGACGGGATCATAAAAATGTCTTTTTAATCTGACGGTCTTCAGAAAAGCCACTAGTTTCTGGGGATACTGGTCTGAGAGCATTTCCACCTCTGCCGGGGCTGAGCCCACTGAGAAGCTCTCTGTGCTCATTCTAGGGGGAAAAATACCATTTTCAGGGAATAAAAGTATTCTGTGACGTGGCTTTGAGACATGTAGCTCTCTTTAGAACTTACAGTATCAGAGGTTAACTTCAGGCAAAATGGCACATTAAGCAGTCACGTTCTATATTATCGTTTGCTATTTGCCTCAAGATTTCAAAGAAGTTTAAAAAATAAATAAGAAAGACAAGCTAAATTCATTTATTGAAAAAATCGATTGAGGATTTCTTGGTGCCAGCCTTGTCCTAAATTGTGTGGGTTTAAAAACAGCGTGGGCAGGGGAACCAGCAGTTAGCGTAATGGCTATGTCGCTGGACTCCCACGTAGTTGACGCGGTTCATGTCCTGGACCCGGTGGCTTAAACTCACGCTGGGCGTGTGTGCGTGCGTGCCCAAGATCCCAAGAGGAGAACAGAGGAGAAGGGATTGCGGCGTGCCCATCCCCCCTGGAGGGTGATTTCTCGCTTTCTGTCTCTCTGTCTCTCTCTGTCTGTCTGGTGAACGCACGCACCTATAGCAAAAAAAAAAAAAAAAAAAAAAAAAAAAAAAAAAAAGAAAAAAAAAAAAAAAACAGCGTGGGCCGTTCTCCCGCGTGAGCCATAGAGGGAAACCTGGAACCCCTGTTGGCAAGGTGGGGTCACCTCTACAGGAGGGAGGGGCCAGCGTGGGGTCAGCGGGACAGCAGCCCTCTAGAAATTCAGAGCGCCCTCTGAGAGGACCAGCTGACCAAGTGCTGAGTCATGGGAGATCTGCTTGAGGGAAGGTCAGACAGGAAGCCGGCCAGTGACTCGGGAAAGCGGGGACTCTGGGCGGCCTGAGGAATGGCGTGCACCCGCTCTGGCCTGCACCTGTGCGCTGGGCCCTCTGAGACAGCTGGGTGGTGCCCGCCGCCCGTCACCTGTCACCGGTTACAGAGGCACACCCCTTCTCCTCCAGCCTCTGCTCCTCGCTGACCTCCAGAAGAGCAGCCAGACACGGCTGGCTAGCAGGAGGACGCTGCCCGCTCTCGGCGATCGCCGCTCGCCTGGGTGCCGGGGAAACGCCGCATTTGCACTCGGCGTGTTCTGTTCTCTTTCATTTCTCAGTCTGTCAGGACCCACAGGACTGATTCCCCAGCCCACAAACGCTCCGTGGAAACATTGGTCAGAGGGGAGTAGTTACAGGCAGGGCGGGAAAGTCCTGGGGCAGCCCTCGCGGCCAGCGGCTGTCGTGTGTCAGTTAAGGGCTTTAACGGGGCTCATTCGGGCTGGGCTGGGAGTAACTGAGCCGGGCCGTGGGGAAGGGATGCACAGACCTCCTGTGTCTGCATTTGCCGCGGATAAGCATACCCGAAGCGCGCCTGGCAGAAGTGCCTAGTGGGGCAGTGGGGAGCCTCGTCTGCCACCCGAGTGGCCTCGGTTTCCTTCCTGGAATCGGGCGAGATGAGTCCACTCCACAGGAGGGTCTGGCCTCTCTCTCGGTGTCCCCACCGCTGCTCCTCGGTGCCTGGCGTCTTCTCGGGGTGCTCCTGCGGCGGATCAGGGAGGTTCAGGCATGCGGGCGTGTCGTCTGGGGGCATGCAGATCGGAGGCCACACGCTCCACCTCTAGCCAAGACCCCCGTGCAGTGAGGCCGGCAGAGAAAAGGCCATGTGGCTGCCAGAATACGACAGAATTTTCATTTATTATTCAGGGCTCGGCGTTGCTGGCTGACAGGCGGCCAATGTGGGCGGGCAGGGCTGTCCTGCGCCAGGGGTCCTCGGGCTCCACCATCCTCTTGTTGAAACAGGAAAATGTCTCGCACCAGCTGGCTACGACCTGCCTCTCTCCAAGGTCCCGTCTTGAATGCTCTGATTTTTTTTCTCTTTTTCCTTTTTTCTTTAACTTTCGGTGGTCGGCTGACCGGCATCTCCTCTGCCAGGTGATGGGCATCCCTAGCTCGCCCTCCCACTGCAGGGACCGCAGACGCGGCAGCAGAGGGGCAGGGCCGCTGTGCTCTCACCTTGGCCTTCGACCAAGACACGAGGGCCCGCTTACCCCAAGGAAAGCGTGTGTTGCGGACACGCACAGCGCTGCTTGGTACACCTTGCGTCTTGGGTCTCCTGTGAGTGACCCCCTGGCTGTGGGTGATGTCCAAATAACAGCAGTGGAAATGCCCTCATGACCTACAAAACGGAAGCTGGAGTGCCCTGGGCGGCCGGCTGTGGTGGAGGCGCTGCGTGTCCAGCAGGTTATCTAAGAGGAGGCTCCCCTGGGGCAAGGAAAGGGCAGGCATCGGAGTGCTGTGTGCCCCTTGATGGAAGGGACGGAATGAACGGGCAGAGACGAAGACTCAGTGAGTTAAATTTCAAGGAAAATTAGACCACGAATGTCACATGCACTTTGGGTACCGAGACCTGGTTCACACCGCCCGGCGTCCCTCCTCGCCCAGCCCGAGCTGTTGGGACAGCACTCTATCTACTAGTGCAGTCAGTGGTTTCCAGCCCGCGTCATCTCTTTGGACTTGGCAGGGGAGCGAGTGACCAGAGCTTAGAGCAGGGACAATCACACGTTTCGTTCTGTCCCACTTACACCAGAGGGTGTGTACATGTGACACTTGTGCCACGGAAGAATGCACAGATGTTAGCCCAGGGGCTTCCGTCATCTGCTCAGGAGTGCTGATTTCATGAAGGGTGGTTTTAATATGTCCTGAATGTCCACACGCTGTGGCAGAAACTCAAAGATTGGAAGATACGAAAGCGTGGAGAACAAGTGCAGATACTGGAGACGGGGTGTGAGGGGGCTAGAGGATGGGGGAGGTGAGGGGCTCAGGGAAAAAGAAGCAAAACATTTAAGAGACACAGAAATGGGGGACAAAGCAGTTGGCATAATGGCTATATCACTGGATCCCACGTAGTTGACTGCTGTTTGAGTCCCGGACCCGGTGGCTTAAACTCACGCAGGGCACGTGTGCATGCGTGCCCAAGATCCCAAGAGGAGAATGGAGGAGAAGGGATTGTGGTGTGGCCATCCCCCCTGGGGGGTGATTTCTCGCTTTCTATCTCTCTGTCTCTGTCTTTCTGGCCAGCGCATGCGCCCTATAGCAAAAATTTCTCCCAAAATTAAAAGAAAAAAATGGAAAATTATCTATTGATTACGTACATGATAATACCTTTAACTGGACTAGTATACAGTGTATTCATGCTGGGAAAATTCATTTTACAACCTGTAATGAGAGAGAGTGGTTGAATGTATAAATAAATAAATAAACTATGAAAAACAGGAAAGTAGGAGAAAATCCTGGGGCCCAGCACGAGACCTTTAGGCTTGTGGGATGCCAGGTATTTACAACTGCAAACCACGTGCGTCCTCCCCAGTGACTGCAGTGCTGTGTTCTTCTGTTTCTTAAGTAATCAGCTGTTTGTACATGTGAGCATTTTACAAATTTTAATTTATTTTATACATTCAATCACTGTACATCACTTAGCTTGCAAAGTGAATTTACCTGGCATGAATATACACAGAAGACCCAAAGTTCCCCATGGAACAACTCCTGGAAGTGATTCACACATACAATAAGGTGGCAGGGTACAAAGTCAACATACAACAACCTATAGCCTTTCTATATACAAACAGCAAGCAGATGAAGTAAAATGGAAGAAAGCAATTCCGTTTACCATAGCCACAAAAGGTATAAGACACCTAGGAACAAATCTGACCACAGAAATTAAAGACCTCTACAAGAAAACTATGCAAAACTAAACAGTCATCAGTTTTAAAGAAACACAGCCAGCCCGCGTTCTCTGGGTCACGGCTGTGTCACGGTCATTGTGGGAACCTCGCCTCCTGTTCCCCGTCTCTTCATCTCTAGAAATCTCGGAACCCTCTCTGGACACGTTTGCGCAACTATTAGCAAAGAGCCGATAAAGTCTCTTTCGTATTGCTGAAGGTCAGAACCGTGCATGCGAAACACAGAGGCCGCCTGGGTGGCCTTCAGAGCTTGCAGGTCGCCCTTTCTAATAACGTCGTGTTCTGCTCACATCTTGCATGTGAAGACTCTTTTATTTGACTTTCGGATCAGCCACTGCGGCTTTGGGATCTTTTACACTTGACATTTGTCTGTCTGAGAGGCCATAAGCCAGATGTTTGGGTTATGTTATCATGAAAACAAAAAAGTGCTCTTCCTAGAGCTGCTGTAGTAGAAAGCAGAGAGCCTGGGAGTGATTTCTAAATCCTTATTTGTATTTCCTCCCCTCGGGCAAGAATATAGGATTTCAGAGAAATCAGGAGTTCGGGAGTTGCCGCCCCTCATAACAGAAACCGAACTGGGTTTAACACGGATCAGGTCCACGTGATCCCGTCCAGATTTGATTACCCACCAGCTCCACGTGTCTGCACCTGGTCGAGCTGTACCCTCTGACCTTTGGAGACGAAGCCTGAGAGACGGCAGGAGCTGCAGGCCTGTCTCCCTGCACCTGCGCCGCGTCCCCAGTGCCAGATGGGAAAAAGCGAGCATCGTTCTCCTCCATGCGAGAGCCCTCCTGAAGGGGAGTTTTCCTATAGAGTTGCAGAATGAGGTGTAGTCGGTATGAGTAATGAGGCAAAAATGTACTTTCACATGTTTTATACCTTACATAGCACTCTCCATGTTAAGTCAGCCAAACAGCGATAGTTTGTTTTTCTCCTGCGTTACTGAAACCTGGATCCTATCTCACATGATTCCAAAATATGCTCTGAAACGATCTCAAGTTAAGGTAACTAAGAGGGAACTCATGTTTGGACGCATTCTTCTGAAGGACGCATTCCACTGCGCATTCTGTTCTCGTCCCCTTGACCTTTCCGTGGCATCTGATACGGCCGGCTCCCCGACCGGCACCGGCCTCGCTCTGCCCGGCCCCCAGCCTCCCCACGCCAGCACCTGCCTTTCCTATCTGCTCTCACTTGCGCTCTGCCTTCCGCTCCTCACTCTTCCTGGGAGGAATCCTCTTTACTGTGAGGTTCCTGTCTCTCCTCGGCATCTGTTCAGGCCTAACAAGTGCTCTTGTTCAGAGAGCTCGCCCCGCAGCTCAGCCCCGGCCTGTGTAGCTGTCCTTGGTCACTTCGCAGACAGCGCGTGCGGTCCCAGGCTCAGCCCTGTGGTGGGACCAGCCGCCCCTCCTCAATGCCACTCCTAGTCTCGGCCTAGCTTTTCCCCGGTCCCCTAGCTTAAGGGGATTTTTAAAAATTTGCTTATTTCTTCTGCAAGAGAGGAGATCCCCACCAGGTCCTGCCGTGCCGCGCCCCAGCCTCAGCCGGCCAAGGCCAAGCAGGCTGTGTGCCCGGTGTGCACGGGGCCTCCCGCGAGAGCTCAGGATCCGTGCTGCCGAGTGCCACTGCGGCAGCCACGTCCACCCGAGTCCCGGTGTCTTCCACTGCCCTTGTTGAAATCCTACTGTCTTCTGTTTCTAATCTGCCTTTCACGTGGATCCAGCCATGTACTTTCTTGTGAAATGCAGGTTTTTAAGCTGTCTCTTCTTCATACCACTCCCCTGCTCAGAAGCTTTCTGGCTCCCCCATCAGCTCCAGCTCTTCGTCCACTCTGAGAGCTCTGTGGGCAGCATGGCCACCTCCCCTCCAGCGCCGTCTCCTCACTCTGCAGCTCGCCTGTCTTTTCCCTCTTCCTCTCCACATTCTGGCCACGTGTAGCATCCAGTGATTTTTCCCTCCTGTCTACCCAGCAAAGACTCACCTGGCCACTCTAGCCCACCTGAGTATCCAGATTATTCCTGGAGCACCCAGCGGAGCTTTTGTTTCTGTCCCTGGCTATTTATTGCCTGAATATTCACCTTGCAGGAAGCGTGAAGGCAAGACTTTAAAACTAGATATGTATGTACCTTGCATATTGAAATTGGCAGACAATAGTGAAAATATATGCATTCTCAACCTTGGATCAGGAATTGGTTTCAAATATCCATACTCTCTTTCTTACACGAGCTAACGTACTCAGGTAGAAAGCAAACAACTTTGGTTGTTTGGATAATAAAAAAATTTACCTCATGGAACAAAATTTTCTTCACCTTATAATTTTAAATAAGTAGAGACTGGAACTCAAAAGGGTATTATTAACCCTGAATCCTCCCACAGATCTCCTGCGATCGTGCGTGATGGAGAGAGATGATCTCTGTGGTGCATGATCTCTCCATGATCATTTGCATGAAGTTCTCGTTTCTTATTCTTGTCAGCTATTTTATAGTTACAAGAGGTGTAGTTCCTTTTAAAATCCAAAATTCCTGTAATGATGCTAATGCTACAATTCACTTACCCCTCTTTTATTCCTTTTCTTTTAGCAAATACGAATGAGCACCTGTGTGCCTGGCACTGTTCTGGGCATGGAGTGTGCACAGGGTCACATGTGAGCGCATGGGGCCAGCATTCCAGAGGAGGGAGGCAGGAAACAAGCAGACCTTGGAGAAGGGCTATGGGACAACTAAAGTGGGGAGGGGGGGAGCGGAGGAGTGGGGACAGAAATGCACCTAGGGCAAGAAGATGCCATTTCCCAGGGGATCTGGACAGGATGCGGACTTGTCCTCTCTCCTGGAGAAGGGAGACTGAGTGGAGGCTCCAAGGGGCAGGGATGGGCAGCACGCAGGGTTGGCCAGGAGTGCAGGTGGTAGGGAGTCCCACTAGCAGGAGCCAGGATTTGGAGGCTCCTCTCAGCCTCAGGAGCCCGCTGGGTCTCGGTGAGTAAACTAGGAAACCTGCGAGGAGGCTTGAGTGAGGAAACGGCATGAACCTTCTTAACATTTTCAAACAATCCACCTGGCCAACTGTGGTTCAAGTCCCGGAAGCAGTGGCTTGAAAATCATGCTGTGTGCAGGCCCAAGATCCTAGGAGGAGATTGGAGGAGAAGGGATTGCAGCATTGCCATCCCCCCGGGGAGTGATTTCTCACTGTCTCTGTCTCTCCAGTGAGTCATACACCGTATGGAAAAAAACTCTAATAAATAAATAAAGCAGTGCTTCTGCTTTGGGGCCACTCAGGGAATGCTCCATATAGGGCTGCCCTGGGCATGTGGGATGTCTTTGGCATCTCTTCCCCTCCCCCATCGTGACATCTGAAAATGCCTCCAGACTTTACTAAATGTCCCTGGGGGGCAAAGTCACCTTCTATTGAGACCACAGTTTTAAAAGGATTACGCCCACCAAAAGCAATATTTCAGGGATCTAAAATGTAGCACAGAACAACTATTTTTTCTTGTACTAGCATTTAGCAGTTTGCTAGAACTCTGTCACTAAATTAAAATTCAACTTGGCACCAGCAGGTGGTGTGGTGGTTAGGGCACTGGGCTGTCATATGGCTGACCACAGGTCTGGTCCTGGACGTGGCAGCTTGCTTTCTCACTTTTCCTCTCTCTCTTTCTCTGGTCAAATTTTAAAAATTAATGGGACCAACAGTTAGCGTAATGGCTATGCCACTGGACTCCCACATAGTCAACTGTGGTTTGAGTCCTGGACCCAGTGGCTTAAACTCACGCCGGGTGCGTGTGCGTGCATGCCCAAGATCCCGACAGGAGAATGGAGGAGAAGGGATTGCGGCGTGGCCATCCCCTCTGGGGGGTGATTTCTCACTTTCTGTCTCTCTGTCTGTTGGCGAGCGCACGCGCCCTATAGCAAAAACCTCTCCAAAAAAAGAAAAGAAAAAAAAAATTAAATTAATGATGGATAAAGTTAAATAATTTCTTTTGTCTTTAAAGAATTATTTTATTTTACTTTACTTATTTATTTATTTATTTTAATTTGACCAGAGAGGAACAGAGTGAGAGAAAGATAATGAGAGAAAGATAAAGAGAGGGAAAGTGAGAAACCAAGCCACCGGGTCCAGTATTCAAACCACAGTGGGCCATGTGAGAATCCAGTGCCTTTAACCATCACACCATCTACCAGCCCAATAAATAATTTAAAAAAAAAATTCAACTTATCTGTGCCCACAGCACACCGTATTTAATGTATTTAATCATCAGATCCGAATGTAAAGGCCGAGACTTTATCTTTGAGTCAGATTCCAATGTGATTCATTTGTCCAGTACCTGTTGAAACAGCACCAGGCGGAAGCCACAGAGAAATCCTCTTTACAGGCTGAAAGCAAACACCTCAGGTATGCAAACAATGCACATGGCAACACCCTCCACCCAGGGATGCCCCTGAACCACTACCACTTCACTAGACGCAGAGCCACAGAGCATCTGGACCCACCGGCGAGGTCATACCCCTTCAAGGGCTTGTCTGCCCCAGTTACTGGGCATTCCAGGCGTTTTCTCCGGATGTAACGCGCCATCCTCAGACTCCTGGAGGCTACTGCATGGAGGCATGAGCAGGCTTGGGACTGGTTTGCTCAGCCTTACCCTAAAATCCACCTTAGAGAAGGCATCTCAGGCATGCACTTGTATAACAAAGACCTCTTCAGGCCTACTGCAGTGTCCTGGCTTTGTTATTGCTGTTTTCAGCTCTTAAATACAGGGTTATGGGACTGTTTTTGACAAGGAAGCTTGTGGCCCTTGATGCACTAAAGTGCCATTTCACAACAAAATCAGATTGTCAAGTCTGCATTTGACCCTCATTGGTTTGACTCTAAAAATGAACAAGTTGGGGCATAGGCACGTTTACATGTTTGGATTTCACTGGGAGGAAGGGCATTTATGAGCAGAGGCTGACACATCATTTAGGAAGCCAAGTACCCCTCGGTTATTGCTAACGAGGGCAGCACTATAGGCAGGGCATCCACGCGGCTGTCCCAACTCTTTCAGTGGTGAAACTACAGTTTTCAACCCGCAGTTCCCAGGTCATGACACCAAGGTACGGCGATCAAAGAAAGCCATGGAAGAGGGCTGCCTTGTTCTTTATGTAGGCAAATGAAGTAATGAGGGAAAACTTTACCCAGAGGGGCGCAGTGTGGAAGAACGAGCGTGGGTGGGTGGCAGAAACTTGCGGCTCGGTCTGAATCAGCTGCAACACGGGCTCCTTGCGCAGCGTTTGCACACAGATGGGTCTCTCCTAGCCTCAATGACCTCATCTCGAAAACAGGCCTCACAGTGACAGCTCTTCAGAATTGTTATGGGAACGGGAACCAGCAGTTAGCGTAATGGCTATGTCGCTGGACTTCCACATAGTAGACTGCGGTTTGCGTCCTGGACCTGGTGGCTTAAAACTCACGCCGGGCGCGTGTGCGTGCGTGCCCAAGATTCCAAGAGGAGAATGGAGGAGAAGGGATTGCGGCGTGACCATCCCCCCCGGGGGGTGATTTCTCGCTTTCTGTCGCTGTCTCTCTCTGTCTGGCGAGCGCACATGCCCTATAGCAAAAACCTCTCCAAAAAAAAAAAAAAAATGTAAGAATTTTTATGGGAACAAGAGCTAGTCGTGTCCCACAGCTAGCAGAGAACTGGCACCCAGTAACCACATGGGAGTGGTAATTATTGTCAGAGCAATGTGGATAAAATTCCATGCTGACTCCTAATCCTGCCTCTTACACGAAGGACCTAGCCTCTCCTTCTGTTCCAGAGTCATCCTTAAGTAGATATGTATTTTAAGGCTAAAACACAAAAAGAACATTTTAGCAGGTACTTTAAGGATTGTTGCCTAACTTGTATGATGACTTTTAAAGCATATCTTGGCTACAATTTAACATACCAATTGGAAGTACAGAAATACTTTCCAGCTTTAATACCGAGAATTGAAAGCTTTGATTCTAATTTCAATGCATCAGCTGTTGATGAGTGAGAGATTGTATGAGGGAAGGGTTTTACCGGGAATGTGCGTGATGTCTCAGGGGGTTGAGTCTGTGACCACCGCGCGTGAGAAGACTGTCACCACCATCCCAGTGAGCGACTCCCTGCTTCAGACCCTCTTGTGACCTCCCATTGCACTGAAGATAGAACTCGAGCCCCTCACTGCGGGTCTCCCAGGTGACAAGCCCCTGTCTCCTTTGTCACCCCTCGGCTCCACGTACCTGACTCAGGAGGGTGCTGCTCCCTGGTTTCTTGGAAGGGTGAGCTCTTTTCTGCTTGGGGATTTCACCCTGCCCGTGGAGACCACCCTTTTACACAACCAGTCCTCACCTCTCGGAGTTAAATGTAGCTTCCTTCACAGAGACCACGTCCCTGACCCACGCGTCCTCAAACACTGTGCTCACCCACATTCCCCAACAGCTGGATGTCCACGCTTTAATGCTCCTGTGCACATGTTGTCGGTCACCCTCCTGAAGGTGAGCTCCAAGCCCGCAGTCCGGGGTATTCATTATTATCTATAGCACCAAGAGTGCCTGGCACAGAGTAGGAATAGTGAGAAAATAAAATAATTCAGCTTAAAGAGAAATCAAAGCGGATGAATGTCTGTGTCCTGAGACAACATTGAAACATTATCTCTGATAGCTGTGTTACTGATGTTCGGAAGTTGTTTTTGTTGTTGTTTGTTTGTTTGTTTACTTGTTTGTTTTTTAAATCAATTAGAGTTGACCAAATTGAAAAGATCAGTTCTAGGCTGATCAGTTCAATAATGCTCATTGTCAAGAGCTTAAACAACTGAGATCCATCTGGCTTTTTGCTTTGTCACTCTTTTTGTCCATGCTGACTCATTGAAGGTCTTTTTTGTTTGTTTATGTGCAAGGGCTCATTGGATCTCTCAAATATAAACCCCTCTGCCTGGTTTTTGAAGCTCTGACCATTTTTGTTTATTCTATCTACCAGCATTCTTCTGTCTCTACACCATGGCAACAGCAATGCAGCCCAGAGTTATAAGCATGGAAACGATATAACCTAGTGTGTTGATGATCAGAGCATAAAGGTTCAAGTCCTGCTCTTCCTCCTTCCAGCTACATGGCTCTGGTTTCCTTTAAATTCCTCACCAGCAAAACAGCAGTGATGTCTCTGCCTATTGAGATACTAGTCATTGGGGTTGGGGCTGTTACTCTCCTCTGCCACATGTAAAGTGTGAAAGCACATAGGATGCTTATTTAACTTCAGAGTAATCTGTTAGCCTAAACATTTAGAAAGGCCTAACTTTAAGACAGTCAGAACCTACTATGAGCCAACAGTTTGTTTAAAACAACACAAGAGTGGGACCAGCAGTTGGTATAATGGCTCTGTAGCTGGACTCCCATGTAGTTGACTACAGTTTGAGTCCCAGATCCGGTGACTTAAACTCATGCCGGGCGCGTGTGCGTGCATACCCAAGATCCCGAGAGGAGAATGGAAGAGAAGGGATTGTGGTGTGGCCATCCCCCCTGGGGGGTGATTTCTCGCTTTCTGTCTCTCTCTGTCTTTCTGGTGAGCACATGCGTCGTATGGCAACAATCTCTGAAAAAAAAAAAAAAAAAAGTCCTTGATGTTGACTCAAAAATCCCCCAATAGGTTGGAGCTTCTTTGAAGTTCCTGGAATAGCAACAGCCAACCCATTTCACCTGTGAGTCTGACAGAGGGGACCTGACCCATGTAGAGGGTAAGGTGGGGTGCGGCGAGGGGCCGGGGTGACACCGAGATTGGCGGTCGTGCTTGTTTCAAGTTCTAGTCACCGTAGACCTGATGAGGGTGCAGGAACTACTGGAAAATCCACTTCTGTTAGACACCGCGCCACCGTCCGAAGCCCTAGCATTGGTGATATTTTACTTTATTAATACTACATAGTTTTTTAAAGTCTTTATTTTTTTCTTTAGCTTAAGTAGGACAGTTGAGTCTATGTTCATAGATCTCAAAACACTCAGTATAGGACATGCATTAAGTACTCAAGTAATTATTCTAGTGTATAGAATGTGTAAGCAAGGCTTTAAAATTTAGTATTCCAATGGGTAATAAAATTTCTTATAATAATGTTGAAAACAAATTTATTTTTTCAAAGCTATAAGATGACATAGCTCAGGGCCAGCAGATGGCATAGTGGTTATGTCACTGGACTAAACCCATGGCCGACTGCAGCTCAAGTCCCGAACCTGGTGACTTGAAAATCACATCGGGCATGTGTGTGTGCACGCCCAAAATCTCAAGAGGGAAATGGAGGAGAAGGGATTGTGGCGTAGTCATTCCTCTTGAGCGGGGGGGGGGGGGGGGGGGGGGGGGGATATTTATCACTTTTTCTCACTGGCTGTCTCTCTCTCTAGTGAGCACATGCACCCTAAGCAAAAATCCCTTAAAAGAGTATTGCATATCTCTATTTAAATTTAGCCATTCAGAACATTCCCAAATCATAAACTTCCTAAACTTCCTGCCTTCTCAAGATGGGCAATACTATAGTGACAAGTTATTTGATCTATGACATCAAAAATTCTGTATATATGGTAGAAAATAAACTGTGAGATTGATTTTTACCACTTACTGTTTTCCTTTATGTTTAACAGTATTGTGGCAAACTTGGTTGAATATTATGTAGGCCACAGATTTAATTAAGAATTCTTATCAATTTACTTAAAATGTAATTAATGTTTGATTTGATGTCTTACTATTTTCTTCCAGTATTTTATTCAGTTTATTCAGTACATTCTTATCATAAAAGAATAATCTTTTTTAAATTTATTTTAGGTTTTGAAACTAACATGAACCTAACTAGCCGGGATGATCCTAGTGCATCAGAAATTGCTTCAGAGGCGCAAGATAGAAATGCAAATAACCATGGAATTCAGTTATCTAACTCGCTATCTAGTGCTGTAACTGCTGAAAATGGAAATTCCGTCTCAAATGGTAAGCACTTTTTAAACTCTGAAGTCAGTGCATACAAGTTTTAAGCTGTCTCAACTTTCTAGGAAGAATGGGTTTAAAATGTAAAAGTGAAGTAGGCTTAAGAACTGGAAAATAGAACACAAACTCCGGAACTTCTCCTGGGTATTATTGCCAGTGTATTATTGCTCGGGCTAAGGAATCAGAATTGTATTCACTACTGGTTGACTTTCCAGAGATTTTTAATGAGTGCTGGTCTGTATGAACCAGTATAAAGTGGTCTTACATTGAGTAGGAGACGGATGGCATACCAATATTTTTTATTTAATAAAAGTGTATTTTTCTTCACATAACTAAGAAGTGTGAAGGAAGGTAATATTTAAGGCATGACATGTGGCACATGGGTTTAGAGCATTTTAAGGGCACCAGCGAGTGTGTCATTTAGCAACCGGCTTGGCTGAGTGTTTCCAAAATTGTGTAGCGGCCACTTAAACAACTGTTTTCTCTCTCACATAAAAGAAGCCCAGGGCCAGTGAGAAAAAATCAGTCCAACCTTCCCCTGAGAACACCCACAAGAGCTGGGCAAAACAAAGCCCTAGAGAACATCAAGATGGGGACATTTGGAAGGTATCAGAGACGTGAGCCTGGGCCCAGTGTCAGCCCAAGCACAGGATCCAGTCTTCTCCCCGTGGACATGCAGGACTCCCAGCCAGTCCTGAGAAGAACAGGAGAGGCCGAGCTGTGCTCTTACTCCCTCCTGGGATTGAAGGGGCAGATAGAGGTAAGGACCTGCCAAGGCCTTGGGGACTGGAAGCGTGGCCTACATGATATTCATCCAAGTGTGCCACGATACTATGAAACATAAGGGAAAACACTAAGTGGGAAAAATCAACCTCACAGTTTGTTAGTTTCTACCATCTGTCCAAGCGTCACCCAGGAATCAGCGTGATCTCAACCTGAAAGCTGGACCGAGTTCTTCTGGAGGGACAGGGTCTGCAGGCACCTGGGAGGAGCCCAGCACATGGGTCACGTCTTAGGCACTGAAGTGTTTTTACAAAGCCTTCTTCAAATACAGAGTCCAACACGTAATTAAGAAGAACCAGACACGTGAGAGCACAGTTAGCTAGACATTATAAGCAGAAGTAGCCATCGATTGTGATGTAAGAACAGGAGCTTGAAAGAGGGGAGCTGGAAGCTTTAAAATAAGTATATTTGCCTTGCCCCGAAAGATTAAATAAATGAAAAGTTCAGCAGAAATGAAGACGATAGAAACGCTAAAAAATCTATCACGTGGAAATTCTGAAATCAATAAACACAGTAGTAAGGTACCTTGTAATAAGGATGAAGCTTAATTTATTCCAGCACAGACTAAAACAAAAACAAACAAACAACAACTGGGAAAGTGGAAGGAAGACACATCAGAAAATCTCTGGAATGAAACTCACAGAAGCCAAAAGAAAAGTGAAAATTTCAAGATAACGATTTAGGGACCTAAAGGACGTGGAAGAGGGGTTACACGAGCAGAAAAAAAGATGTGGAATAAATGTAACAAAATTCTCCAACTTCAGTGAGAACACAAAGAAGCAGAATTACGTTGACAGTGCTCTACAAAGTTCGACATGCGGCCCGACAGCCCTGTCCCTCAGTGTCCACCCCAGAGAAGTGAAAACAGTGTTCCAGGGCACACCTGCATACAAATGCTGATGATGACTTTATTAACTCTCCTGTAAGGCTGGTAATGAGTCACATGTCCTTCGGATGGTGACCGGATTGCGTTAGTTGTCCATTGCAGGGCAGCACTTTGCTCCCAGCACTAAGAGGCTCCATGCAAGTGGTTACCTGTCACGGCTTCAGTGGGTCAGAAGCTGGTGTGGCCTCCCTGAGTGCCTTTGGCTTACTGCCCTGCTGAAGCAGCCCATCAGCCGCAGGGCCTTTAGCAGATTTCAGACAGTTCGCAGCAGGCTGGCACCTAGAGCTCTCCGTAGAGCCGCCTCCCAGCAGAGCTGTTGCATCTTTGGACTGAGCATCCGAGAGAGCACCAGGACGCACACCACAGTCCTGACACAGCCAGCCTCAGCAGTGACGCCCCACGCCGCCATGTTCCACTTGTTGAAAGCCAGTCACTCAATTAAGTTCCCACGTGGTGGGAGAGGGTCCCATGGAAGTGTGTGCCCAGAGGTGTACTCCTGGGGGAGTCTCACATCCTTAACTCTCTGCAGCTGACAAGGATGACTGACTGTTACACGTGGCAGAGCGGGTGGAATGATTTGCGTGCATTGTGCTAAGAGAAAAAGTCAGATCCCAAAGACGGTGACTGATTAGGCTCACGTGTGATTTGGGAAACAGCAAGACGGTGGGCCAGAAAATGGATGAGGGTAGCATGGTCCGGGGTGGTGGGGAGGTGGGCAGCAGGCACACGGTGCTGCTGACAGGCAGGAGGACCCAGAGCCCTGCAAACGCGTGATGTGTACATCTGCAAAGGATACTTGTCACTTCTGTAGATTGAACCTCAGCTGGTCTGACTGTTTCGGTAAAACAATCAATCCAAAATACCCTTTGCAAAGCCAGAGTGAAATAAGTAGAAAGAAAACTTTGTGTTTCTTAGGCCTATCATAATGAAACATTTATAAAATACAGACCAAGAATAAGTCTGAAGAGCAGGCAGAGGTGAAGAATGACCAGTCACCTGCAAGTGAGTGACAGTGAGTCCAAAGGCAATGAGAGAAAGCATAAGCAGTGATGTACAGAGAGCCACTGTCCAGAATTTTGTTAATATCAAAATTTCTGTGGAAACTGAGAGTTAAGATATTTTCAGAATAAAAAAGTTAAAAATTAAACATTGGCTGAATTCTCAAAGAAACAAAAAGGGATAAATAATAGTAAGAAAAATAAGTGACCCCAGAGTGGGTAAAAGTGCTATTTAATATAATACACCAATAAATATTACTTACTCTTCACAACCCAAATGTAACCTCTAAAAAATTACTAGTGAGTTTTTAATTTTTAAACTAATAAAGATAGTAAGACATAATAAAATCTCACTCAACCCAAAACATAGAAAACAGTAGTAAAATAGAAAGATAAAATAAATGGTGGGATCAGCAGATGGTGTAATGGCTACGTCGCTGGACTTCCATGCAGTTGACCGAGGTTCGAGTCCCAGACCCGGTGGCTTAAACTCACAGCGGACACATGTGCGTGCGTGCCCAAGATCCTGAGAAGAGAGTGAAGGAGAAGGGGTTGCCGCATGGCCATCCTCCCTGGGGCATGATTTCTCACTTTCTGTCTCTCTGTCTCTCTCTGTCTTTCTGGTGAGTGCACGTGCCCTATAGCAAAAACCTCTCCAAAATAATTAGAAAGATAAAATAAATGGAAAGGTGGATATCAAGATATCTATGAAAATAAACTGTACCTAAATATAGTAATATGTTTAAAACACATTTTGTGTAAATCTGCATTAAAGATAATTGATTAGTACAATATTTTTAAATAACAATATTTCTTAAAATATGTAAAACATTGGCCTGGAGGTTGTTAAGGGTGCTAGACTCCCACGTCACTGACATGGTTGGAGTCCCAGACCCGGTGACTTGCTTTCTCACCTTCCTCTCTCTCTCTCCCCCAATCTCTCTCTCTCTCATTCTGTTCCTCTCTAGTCAAAATAAATAAATGAAGCTAAATAAAATAATTCTTTAAAAAATATGTAAAACATTAAGAATGCTAAATAATTAAACATAAAGGAGTAGGAAAGGAAAAGATGTAGCATGCAAATATTGAATGTCAACAATAATAGTGCTCCTCCATTTGGAATGTAAGAATTACAGCTTTACAGAGCCAGCCGGTGGTGTGGAGGTTAAGGGACTGTATCTTAAATGACTTACAGAGCAGTTCAAGATTCAGACCCAGCCTGAAAATCATGTGGAGTATATGTGCATGTGTGCTCTAAATACTGAGAGGATAATGGAGAAGGGATTGCAGCATGATCATCCCCTCTGGGGGTGACTTCTCACTTTTCCTTTCTCTCTGGCAAACACACACACCCTGTAACAAAACTAAAAAAAAAAAATGAATAAATAAAAATTACAGCTCTAATAATCAGTGGATTTAAGAAAAAAATCAAAATAGTTTAAAAACAACATTTTAACTAATGATAAAAACATGACATAGTAGAACTCGTGGGAATGGCTAATATCTGATCAGTGGAAATGTATAGATATAAGCGTATGCATTGCAAGAAAGAAAAGACTGAAAATCAATGTTAAAAATTTTAAGGAGTTAGAAACAGAACAAAAAAATAAGCACCAAGAAAGTAGAAGCAAAGATATAGTAAAGATAAGAATATTATTAAAATATAAAACGGCAGAGCAAAAGTTGGTTGTAAAAAAAAATTTCTTTGAAGGGCTAGCTGGTGGCACGTGATTCTTTGGGAAGCAGTTCTGCAAGAAGGGTGGCTGGTTTAAGTCTGGAAGTCTTTCCTGAGGACACCAGGCATACTGACCATGCTCTGGGGTTGGCCGAGGCTGGGGTGCATCTCAGTGTCAGGACTCTGTTAAGTGTACGCTTGCGCTCTCTCTGTTTTTTCTCTCACTCATGAAAGAGTTGAGTGAATTTTGAAAATACTTTCTTTGAAACATTAATAAAATTGGTAATTCTCTTGCAAGGGTGATAGAGAAATGATGAAATCTAGGGATAGAATGGGACACCATCACAGATCTTACAGAAATTGAAACATAATATTGAAAAAATGTCCTCAACAGTTTTACATCAAAATAAATTTGGAAATTTATATGAAAGAAGCCCAGTTCTTTAAAAAAAATAAATAAAACAAATCAAAATGGAGAAATAGGAAAGCTAAATAATACTGTACATATTACATTAGTTGAATTTGTAACTAAATGTATTCTTACAAGGAAATCTCTAAGCCCAAATGATTTCTCTAGTAAATTCTCCCAAAATACTAAGAGGCAGCTAATGCCATTTTTATGGAAACTCTTCCTGAAAATTGGAATAAAAAACAAGGAGACTGAAAATAAAATGTTCCCATTTTGCGTCGCCACTTCATTTGTGACAAAATCAGCAGCATAGACTACTGGGATGACAATAACTGTTCTCCACGTAAGGTAAACAATTAACAGTTCAGCTCACCTCATCTATGTATAAAGTTCCTGTAGACTGTAGAGCTGAATGTCAACCATAAAATAAAAAAGCTTATAAAATAACATACAGGAGTATTTGTATATTTGTTTTAACATTTATTTGATGTATATGTAATATATATTATAGATAATAACATAATATATAAGTTTTACATACATATACACATATGTGTGTTTATATATACACATATATAGTATGTGTGTGTATATAAATGTGTGTGTGTGTGTGTGTGTGTGTTTTATTACCTCAGAGAAAAGAAATTACTTTCTAAATAGGACTGGAGAGGTGCTAACCACAAGGAAAAAGAGAAAAAAAACCCATGAATTTGGAGAAATATTTTCAATAGATTTAACCAACAAGGGGTCATATTCAGCATTTACTTAAAAAAAAATAAATAAAAAAGACAACTGAAGAGGAAACTGGACAAGAGGCCTGAGAAGCCTGTGGACACTCTGTGGAGCCCAGGCTCACCTGTAACTAGAGAGATGCGGTGGAAACCCAGGCTGGAACCATCACAGACCCCAGGCAGGGGTGAGGCTCAAGAGGGACAGTGCAGAAGTTAGGGCAGCGATTACGCTTGGCATAGCAAGAGCCAAAAGTGATTTGCAGGGACAGTGAAGGGGTCTCTGGGTAGCTGGCATTGTCCTGTTTACTGACTTGTATGGTGGTTACAATTCCATGATTAGAAGAAACAGAAACCAGGGGCTGGCTCTATGGCATAGCAGAGATACATGCTCCCGAGAAGGGAGGTCCCACCGGGAGACGATGGCTTGCATCGACAGCCCAGTTAGCTGAAGCCCACATTCCAGCCCGTGTGTGAGGGCCTAAGACCCAAGGGCGGGAGGCCTGGAGGACGGGGATCGCAGCATGGCCAGGCCCGGTAGAGGGTGCTCCCTTCTTCCACACTCCCTCGCACCCCTGTGCACGGGCACGTCCTGTACCCTAAATAAAGGAAACAAAGGGAGCGTGGAGGAAGGGAACTCTACTTCAGTAAAATACTTCATTTTTCTGTGTCGTGAGTCAAAGGTAGAAGTGGTATGGAAATAGTCCCTAGGAAATATCATTCAAAATGGCGAGTTTTACTCTAAACATTAAAACTAACAGGGAAAACCAACAGGGCCCAGCAGTTAGCGTAATGACTACGTTGCTGAACGCCCATGTAGTTGACCGGGGTTCAAGCTCCGGATCTGGTGGCTTAAACTCACACTGGGCTCATGTGCCTGCGTGCCCAAGAGGAGAATAGAGGAGAAGTGATTGTGGTGTGGCCATCCCCCCGCCCCGGGGAGGGATTTCTCACTTTCTCTCTCTCTGTCTCTCTCTGTCTTTCTGGTGAGTGCACGCGCCCTATACCAAAAGCCTCTCAAAAAAAAAAAGAAAGAAAGAAAAGACAAGACAAGACAAGACAAGAAAAAAAAAAAAGAAAACCACAAACAGAAACCCCTTTGGACTATCATGGAAATTAATAACACAAAGTTAAAGCCCTGGGAATATCAGGCTTCTGAACTTACACTTGTAACACTTGTATGTCCAAATCCTGGAACACAGGTTCTTAGATTTTCCCTTAAAAGCTTACAGATTAAAATAAAGATAGTTCTGTGTTGCCATTAATTGAAGATCACTTGACTATCTCAACAGTTATATGCACAGAATAAAAATTATTTCAGTAGCAAATTCCATTTTTCAAAGCAGCTTCACACGTTTATGCTGGGCTACTTTCATGAGCACCACGAATGTCCAGGTCTCTGAAGCTTTCCCCATGCTTATTAAAGTCCCAGTACAATGCCCTGTACACTAGGCCTTTCATGAGCATTTACTGGGTGAAGTGATGTTGCATGTCGCATACAGCCTATAAATCTTATGCAGGAGCAGAGACAGAAGAATGGTCCCTGTCTGTATTATAAAAAGCAAACAAACATTACACATGCTTACCACCTGACATCCACAGGCGCTCTTTAAAGTGTTTATTAATACAGGTATAGCCATTGTGCTCTCGTAATAAAGGCACAAGATGAAAATGTTTAATATAACTTAAAGTTTTAATTGAATCAAAAATAGTGGGTTTTTTTTTCTAGGAAACAATTTCTCTTTAGAATGCTAGTATCTGCATGCTACCTCAGCTTCCCAGAAATAATTATCTGTTTGTTCATTTGCTGAAATATAGTTATGTGTGGATAATTATAGCTATCACTTACTTTAATTGCCATCCTTTTACTGATAGGAACACACTTAGATCTTTTTTTGTATACTTAATTATTCCCTGGACTTGCCATTATTTATCATTAGATTAGAGAGTAGTTTTTAGTGTTAGAACGCTTAAGCTGTATCAAACAAAATATTATGAATATGAAGATGTTTATTTTGTGAAGGAATAGAGATATAAAAAATAATGACTAGGACTTTTTACATTCAGTGTAATTTGCTTTCTTTCTGTTCAGCAAATGTACATTTTATTGCTAGCCTTCTGGAAAATGGGAAATTAAAGAATACAAGCCTTAGTTGTGAGTTTACATTATCATTCTGTCAGGATTCTGTCTCTTTTATTTGCATCGTGTTCATCCTCGGTGCACGTAGGGGTCATCTAAGGGGAATGAAGCGAGATCTTCTGCAGGGCCAGGAGCTCCGCATTCTTCGCACAGGCTCCAGCGCCATATTGAATTTAGCATTATCGGCACACCAAGCCATGCTGAGCTGGAACAGCTAGGAATGGCTGCCGTCAGCCACGCCTGAGAAAAGGCCCAGGAGGCGTGCCAAGGAGCCTTTGTCTGGAGTCTGTAACGTATATTTTAATATGCATTTTGCAACATCACTTTGTTTATGAGAATTGTGCAGATTCTTTGGAACATGTACTGTTGTCTGACTCAAAGTCTAACAGCCAGAGAAAATGAAGCAAGCCTTCACTTGACAATCTGGAATATTTTGCAATTAGCTCTTCTGAGCACCAGAAGGTGCCTTTGCAAATAAAACTTCTGGGGCATTTACAAAGCCCCCTCCCACTCCCTCTTTTAGTTAAAAGCATTTTTAAGTCATGTTTAAATTAGTTCTAATTTGGGCTTTACTCAGTTGAATTTTCTCCACTGTAATTGTAAAGTCAGGGTTGGAAAATGGACGACTGAATGCCCACTCTGCTGTTGCCTAGCACCGTGACCTTGTTCCTGATGTTTAAGGAGCCATTCTGCCTGGGTTCCAACTCTAGTCCTGACGTTTATTGGCTCAAAGATCACGGGCAACTTACGTATCCTCTCTGCTTGTCAGTGTTCTGACCTTAACAACCGGATAATCAAGGACAGCCGAGTACATAGTATGATGGTGCTGGCACAGCAGTGGTCTGCACCTTATGTGGGTGTGCAGAGCTAGAAGAACCACATCTATGTAGGTGTGCAGAGCTAGAAGAACCGCATCTTGTGTGGGTGTGCAGAGCTAGAACTACATCTATGTAGGTGTGCAGAGCTAGAAGAACCACATCTATGTAGGTGTGCAGAGCTAGAAAACCGCATCTTACATAGGTGTGCAGAGCTAGAAGAACTGCACCTTATGTGGGTGTGCAGAGCTAGAAGAACCACATCTATGTAGGTGTGCAGAGCTAGAAGAACCGCATCTTGTGTGGGTGTGCAGAGCTAGAACTACATCTATGTAGGTGTGCAGAGCTAGAAGAACCACATCTATGTAGGTGTGCAGAGCTAGAAAACCGCATCTTACATAGGTGTGCAGAGCTAGAACTGCACCTTATGTGGATGTGTAGAGCTAGAAGAACCGCACCTTATGTGGGTGTGCAGAACTAGAAGAACCGCATCTTATGTAGGTGTGCAGAACTAGAAGAACCACATCTTATGTGGGTGTGCAGAGCTAGAAGAACCGTACCTTATCTGGGTGTGCAGAACTAGAAGAGCAGCATCTTATGTAGGTCTTCAGAGCTAGAAGAGCCGCATCTTATGTAAGTGTGCAGAGCTAGAAAACCACATCTTACGTCGTTGTGCAGAGCTAGAAGAACCGCATCTTACGTGGGTGTGCAGAGCTAGAAGAACCGCATCTTACGTGGGTGTGCAGAGCTAGAAGAACCGCATCTTACGTGGGTGTGCAGAGCTAGAAGAACCGCATCTTATGTAGGTGTGCAGAGCTGGAAGAACCCCATCTTATGTAGGTCTTCAGAGCTAGAAGAGCCACACCTTCTGTAGATGTGCAAAGCTAGAAGATCTGTGAGGATGTATGAAAGAGAAACAAAAAGTGTATGCATCAAGTGGGTGAAGTTCAGGTCAGTGAATTTAGTCCTCAAGAGATCATACATGATACTAGAGTCAATGCCCTGTGAGTTATCTACACATGGACGAGGTCCGAGACCTGAATGCATACATGCATGTAGTTGAACATGCTTATTGTTTTACTGGCCTACACTGGCGTTCAGGATAATGATAGACATATGGCCTGGAGCCCCTGGGAAGAAGAAATAAGAATACATGAGTGTAGTTCAGGGAAAGAGTCTGGTTTACCTAGGTTGGGGGCTTCAGAATAATGTGAAGGTTGCCAAGAAGAAATCGTTGAAGAGGCAGGGGCACACAAGTCCATCAAAGCATGGCCTAACACACCAGTTACACTTACGTGCTGCTCAAGCATGCGGGTGGTGGGATACACAGAGAACCCTCCTCGTATGAACAGTGAAAATGCGGAGAGCATGGACAGGTCCTATCCAAAGGTGCAGAATAGGGCAGTCAGCGGGAAGTGTCAAATGAATCACATAAATTATTAGTTCTCTGATACTTTTCACATACTGAGGGAGAGCCGTGGGCTGGGATGATGGAGAAGGCTTCATGGACAAGGTCGGGATCTGCAGAATGAAAAGGATTCAGACTAGAAGGGAACACAGTTCCATGAATGGGCCACACAATGTGTTTGTGGCAGGAATATGAGTTGGCTACTCTTACAGACTAGGTAAGTAAATAAGATCAGAAAGGAGGCCAGCAGGTGGAGTAGTGGTTGACACACCAGACTCCCCACCTAACCAAATGTTGTTCGAGTCCTGGACCTGGCAGCTTAAAGCTCTCACCAAATGTGTGTGTGTGTGTGTATGTGCCCAAAATCCCAAGAGGAGAATGGAGGAGAAGGGATTGCAGCATGGCCATCTCCCAAGACGGGGTGATTTTTCACTTTCTGTCCCTCAGTCTATCCAGGGAGTGTGTGTACCATCCTATAGCAAAAATCTAAAAACAAACATACAAAACAGAACAGAAAGAAACTGGTAAGAGCTTTCAGGGCCTCACAATCCAGTTTAGAGTCAGGGTTGTTGTTGTTTCAAGGGCGTGCTCTCTGCTATTTTGAAGAAATGCTCCACATTGTACTACTCGGAATGAACAGGAAAGCAGGCAGTTGACTGTGTACCAACACTGTCTTCCTGGAGCCATGGGGTTTTGACTACCAAGCGAGGCTATTAGAGAACACACAGGTGTTGAATCAAGAAGTGGAGGGTGTCAAGGATGACTCTGAGAATTTGAGACAGTGCTGCACTCGTGAGAAGAGAAGGGGAGTTCTAAGAGGATGTTAATCCCATGGGGGGCTGTGAGTTGGGGAGATCAGGTGAACTTGTGACTATATTCCATGGTCTCAGAAATTATAGCAGTTTTGGAGTTTAGGTGAGAGTTCCAGACTAGGCAGGTAGAAAAGGAAAAATTTTCCAAGAAGCTGAACCTATGGGGATTAATTATATCATCTGAGAAGAAGCATAAAGAGGAACAAGAAAAAAAAATCAGACCGCAAAACTATGTAGAATGCCAAACTTTGAGAACTCCACCTTGAGAAGGGCAAAAATAAAGACCTAGAATTGGTGTTCAGGGAGAGGAGAACACTCATTTCCAATTCTGCAGAGACCCAGAGTGGAAAGGGTTGAAAAATTTGAGGTGTATGGTAAGCTGGGAGGATGTGAAAATAGAATCCAAACTCCGCTGCCCTTGTCTAAACTTCAGGCCCTACAAAAAGAAATAGGTGATGAGTGATAGACTCTAACTGGCTAACCACAGCAAATCCAGTGTCCTCTCCCCTGTCCAGGTTGTCCCACAACCCCCATGGCCGCAGTCCTCTCACCACCTCCCACACAGAGCTCCTCAAGCTTTGTCATCTGCTCCCTGCCCTCCACCCTCACCCAGCTCCCCAGCTGCACAAGTCTGGTGCCATCTGTCCCCTTCTGTAGAACTCAGGTATGAAATGCCTTTGTCACTCACTGCCTAAGTAAAATCGTGTCACTTCCCTTCTTGGGAACCCGTGGTGCTACCTGTGGCCTGTGGAATGGTGTCACAGTCTTGTAAATGTTAGGTAAAGCCCTGGCCTGTTTTACCTCCCTCACATCATCCAGGCCGCCACTCTGACCATCCCCCAGGCTGTGCCACCATCTGCTGTAATGGCCTCGTCTCACTTATCCAACCAGGCGCGCTCTTGTCAACATTCTTCACCTTTTAAAATTCTTCTCATGCTAAGAGGCCCCGGTCCAGTCCCTTCATTCAGAATTACCCCCTTCTCCATCCAAGATCCTGCTCAAGGTGAGCTGCATTCCTGTTCAACCCTTAAATCCTTCGTTGTGTGTCAGGGTAATCGTCCTTCCTGTTATACCGTGAGTTACTCAAGGGTTGGCGTTTCCTTTTCTCTCCATCGTGTCTCCCCCTGCCCTATCCCGAGGATGTCTGTACATGTTGACTGTATTTAAGTGAGCGTCCGTATTTGCACACTGCACTGCCCATCGGATTCTGAGCTCGTACCCTGTCATCTAAACCAGGTTCTCTTGGTTGGGAGAGTAAGCTTCTTTTTATTATTCTTTCCTTCCTTCCTTCCTTTCTTTTTTTTCGTAAGTGTAGACTTCTGATTTATACTTTAGCCTTGAAAAATGGATCAAAGGCTCCTTTCTCCACTTCGGATCCCCTGTCTCAGTAAGATGCCCTGTGAATGGGCTTCCCCAGTAGCGGGCATTTAGCTTGCTTGTCAGTCTGCACTGTCCACCACCCACCCACACACCCTCAGTATTCTTTGAGGAAATAATCCTTCATAGAAATCCCAAATCTTTTACTGTCCCTGGACACACCTTTTGTTTTTGTTTTCGGCCACCGATCTGCTTAGCTACTTGTGTAAAACCTCGCATCTTGCTTGCTGTCACCTTTCCATGGCGCTCCCACCGGCTTCAGTTCTGGGTGGCTCAGCATTGTCTGACCGGGCCTTCTTCACGTACCTGCTCCTGTGGGTCCACCTGCCTGCAGAGGGTGTTGCCCTTCTTATGTCTGGCCCTCGTTTTCCAGCACAAGACACCCCTCTAAACCCCGTAGAGGCACATCCGTGTCCAGGCGTGGTCCTGGTCTTCTCAGGCTGAGTGAGGCTAAATTCCATACTGAGGAACTTCCTCATAGAAGATCGATCAGCAGGCCTTGTTACGTGCTGACAGGATTGTGTAGATGTCCCTGAAGAATTAACTTTTTCCTATAACTGGACAAACGTACAGTGATTTTCTAATGATTTTTAATTTAGGAATCCTGTGTATGTCTAATCAATTACACCATACTAGTTAATTATGCTTCCATATGAGAATAGTAATCACTTTAGTACTTAAACCTCTCTGGGTTAAACTCATTCCATCAGGTAGTTATTTCTCTTTTCGTTTATTCATATTTATTAATCAAGTCACTGTGGCGACATGGGACATTTCTATCATCATAGTCAATAGTCATTCTCAGATGAATTTGTCTTGCAGGGGACACCTGGCAATGTCTGGGAACATTTTTGATTGTCACAAATGTGGGGGGTCCCACTGGCACCTACTGGGTGGAATAAGGACGTCAATGTCCGGGAGGGCCCCACACAGAGAACGAAGCCGCCAGTGTCCGGGAGGGCCCACACAGAGAATGAGGCCGCCAGTGTACAGAAGGGCCCCACACAGAGAACGAGGCCACCAGTGTCCGGGAGGGCCCACACAGAGAACGAGGCCGCCAGTGTCCGGGAGGGCCCACACAGACAACGAGGCCGCCAGTGTCCGGGAGGGCCCACACAGAGAATGAGGCCGCCAGTGTATGGGAGGGCCCACACAGAGAAAGAGGCCGCCAGTGTCCGGGAGGGCCCCACACAGAGAACGAGGCCGCCAGTGTCCGGGAGGGCCCACACAGACAACGAGGCCGCCAGTGTCCGGGAGGGCCCACACAGAGAATGAGGCCGCCAGTGTACAGAAGGGCCCCACACAGAGAACGAGGCCACCAGTGTCCGGGAGGGCCCACACAGAGAACGAGGCCGCCAGTGTCCGGGAGGGCCCACACAGAGAACGAGGCCGCCAGTGTCCGGGAGGGCCCCACACAGAGAACGAGGCCGCCCGTGTCTGGGAGGGCCCCACCCAGAGAACGAGGCATTCCCAGATTCCAGCAAAGCCCAGGTTGAGAGCCACCTCTTTGACGACGGATAATTAACAGAATCCTTGGACAACTGTAGGTACTTCTGTACTGTTTGGGGGCACATAAATGTTCTCAGATGCAGTGTCTTCTGTCTAGTTGGTTATGAATCGGTGAGCTGGGTCACCAAGGGTCAGACAGCACAGCCTTCTCACGGAGTCCTTCCCTGTCTCTTCCCCCCCTTGCTTGCTAAATCACCCTCCGCCAATGCAGTTCATCTGACAGGCAGACTCGGTGATGTGTCACCTGCCTTTCCCTTCCTCTTCACCTCCCTGGTGGCCTACACAGATGAAATGCCAGCTCCTCCTGTAGTGACCCAGGCCAGTCAGGTCAGTTCTCACTGGCCAAGTCCTGCTTGGTCCCGGTGATGCTCCATCAAAATCTTTGCAGTCTCTAAAAGCATCCCTTCTCCTCTCCAAGTCTTTTTTGCTCACTTCTGTCCTATTGTGATGTATCGCTGCTTTCTCGTTTTCTTTTGTCAGTACATTTCCTTTTTCATTCAATAAAATTGCAGCAATACTCTGTATTCCCGTTTCATTGAACAGTTTAGCATTCAATTCATATTGACTGGTCTTTTAAATCCACAAAATATAAAAGTTTTCGTGTATGAAGATAAATTCACAATTTTATTTGGAGAAAGGAGACACAAGTTTACTGATTCCATTGCCCCAACAGGTGTACCTGAAGAGGAGGGGTACTCGAGGTTGTCTATGAGCGGCCCAGCGATGTCAACATTTCAGAGACACAGGGAGAGTCACACCACTCAGGTAAGGACATCTCCATCCCTGTATGTGCAATGCGTGCTGAAATTAAATTGCAGCAAGGCATGCATGCCGTTATAACCACTGTGTTCTCTTTCTTTCTTTTTTTTATTTAATTAATTTATTTTTTTTGCATATACATTCAATTGCATTGTTTAGCTTGCAATGTGAGCATTTCAGTATGTGAACATTTCTCCCCAGTCCCGTTGATCCTTTCTGAACCAGAAGACACAACGGCCCTTCCTTCCTCACTGTGGTGTTATTCTCTCTCCTTTCCTCAGCTGACTCTAATGCTTGCTTCAAATAAGTAATAAAGTCCAAAGCAGCTACAAATTGATAAATGAAACATTATAGTCATCATTTATGTTGTTGTGCTTTAAACCCACTGTCAGGTGAGGATAATGCAAAACCTGCAGGGTGAGGTTGATGTCTTTTCCACATTTGACCTCGGCTAGAGCAGGAAGACTGTAACTGTCCACCACCTAGACATGGCAGGCTTGAAGGGCTGGTGGTGTGGCCTGCTGTTCTGCCACTGCTCCGCCTCTAAATCCCATCTCACCAAAGTCATTTAGCACATAACCTGTGAGGAAAACACTGTACGATCAACAGATTACAGCTCACAAATGTATGATCTGTATCACTGACTCCACGTAAATGCTTAGTATATTTGACTTTATAATTTCACCAAAATAAAAACGGTTATCAATTCAAGAGGAAAAAAAAAAAAACTAGTGTTTTTAGAAATAAAAAGGTTTTATATCATAGAATTTATTGTTCTCTTTTTGTGTCAGACTTTTAAATACCACCTTTAGTGATTATTTTCTAAAGTGTACAACGCTTAATTCAAGGCTGGACACAAACTAATGATTATAAAATCTTCATTATCAATATATTAAAGGTTATTACTTTAGCAACAAGATTCTTTGTTCTGTGAAGTTATAGCACAATTTTTATTATGTCAAACATCAACCTAAAGTTCTAGAACAACCTCAGCAAGTGTCCAGCTGTTCCCATGGAATCAACTGCCCAGCTTTCATCCGAGTACTCGGCTCCGTATAGGCCCTGCTGTATTATCAGCTGAGACTTTTCTAAGTAACGCTGATGAGATAGTGAGGAAAATCAATAATTTTCATCTTAAAAATAAATCTTATAGTAGGCAATCTGCTAAAATCATTTGCACTGACATATAGGCACTGAAATAGGAAAATGCTGATTGGTTGTAATAATAGATTGTCCTAATCTCCCCTCCATTCCTTAGAGAGGCATCTCCTTCAGTGTGTGTTACGGACCCTCTATCTGAGACAGTTCACAGGGAAACCTGCCTAGAGTGACCACTGGTTTGGTTTTGGTTACAGAGTTGGCTCCTGCGCATTGGAATACCAGCGCTTCCTCTGCCATGTGGTTCAGAGACGGAGTCATTTGGAAGGACAGTGCATAAAAGGCATCTCTGTCACTTTTCCTCTGACCTTTCTATCTTCCATGCATTGGCTAAGGTGCAAAGGGACATGGGAAAGGTTTCAAGAACCATTTTCCATCCCCAGTTTCTGAAGGGGGCTTGTTTTCAAGTACAGACATCTCTCGCTCTCATAAACCGGGAGCAGCAGTCACCTGTCAGTGCTCTTGTTTTGGGAAATGGAAAACCATGCTCATTTTATTCCATGCAAATTGTGGGCACGGAGGTGAGGGGCGATGTCTCTTTGTTGGGAAGCTGTGAGAGTTATGTGAAGCTAGCATTTAATGGCCACACGTCTTCAGAATTTATCCCTCATGTGACAGTTATAGAGGAAATATGGACACGTTTTAGATTTTCTGCTAATGCAGTTGAATAGAAATTCTATAAAAGCGTTCCTGGATGGATTGAGCCTATAGCAGTGAAATTAAATGTTGACTAAAAACTGAATCCTTCTTTGAAAATGTCTATATTTTAATTAGTATTATCGGTGATTTTAATGCAATCTCTTTAAAGGGGATAAAATATGTGAACATTATTATAGCTAAGGAAAAAAGAAAATAGATTTTTGTCAGAGACCATATGAAAAATTCACTAAGTCCAGGGTTTCAGTGGACACTGAGCTGTGGTGTCCTGTTTCTGAGGATGAGCTGATCACAACCCAGGTCAAGCAATGGAGGAGCTGTCTATGCTTCTGATAAAGTTTGAAGAATTTTTGGTTAAGATGGAAGTCTGAGTAGTGTAGTGGATGCCTGTGATTGGCGTTTTGACTGCCAGGCGTCTAAGGCGGGGTCTGGCTTCCCGCCTCCTCTGAGGCTGACCGACTCTGTGAGATGCACTCAGTTGTCCACCTCCCGGGTCCGGAGTGAGGAACACAGCATCAGGGAAGGAATGAGAAGGACAGGGACAGCGCCCTGGGACATCCTCGGCCGGGTCCCGTGCAGGGGCAGCAGGTGTTGGTGTACCTGCTCTCTGGCACTGCACCATCTTGTCCACTCGCCAGACCCCTCCTTCTGGCCTCGTGTTCTGCTCTAACCTCCCAATATGGCGTCTTCCTGGGTAAGATGGCCACTAATCCCTACTGCTCACAAACAAGGATTTTCACCAACACCAACGATAGTAATCTCAGTGTATTTATCCATAAAATCCATTTTACCTCCTCACACGTATCTTTTACACTGAATGGACAAACTTTTTACTTGTCAAATATAGATGTGAAACATTTGTTAACGGGAGTGAAACCTCAGTAAACGGGTTATCCCTTCCTCAAGATACACAGTGTAGAAAGTATAGTTTACACTGAATTCCACCATAATTTGTATTAATTGCAAAATATAGTGACTTTACATAAAAGTAGTAAAAATTTTACTTAAAATGTTTTAAATGAGAGCAGTGATGGCCACGGTGTGCCTTGACACTGGGCGTGCAGGAGGCTCTGTGGGCCCCTGCTCTGACCCGCCCAGCTCAGAATGTGGTGGCCCCGCAGAGGAGCTACGTGGCTCTCTGTCCATGCCGGGAACCACACAGGTCATAGAAGCATTTCAAATAGGTTTTAGAATTAACACTCATAAACTGTAATATGACATTTGCTAGTATTTTATGAGTTTGGTTGTTTTTTACAAATCATTTATGTTGGTGCTGTTTGGCATGATGCAATCGCATGGAAACCACTGTGGGAAAGACCAGCACCAACGAGCCAACTCGGAGAACATCTTCCAGCCCAGAGTGGTGCTTTCTGAGCTTGCTCTGCTGAGAACGCAATCTCTGCTGCCTCAGAGGGCCAGGTGACCTGACCCAGGGAGCTGAGGACCATAAATAGAGCCAAAGCCTGAAAGCCTGGAGTGGCGGAGGAGGTGGAGGGGTACAGGAGTCGGGGGTGTCCCGCAGGCAGGAGGTGGGTGAAGTGGATGGAAAACGAAATGCTTCTTGCCCTGGGCACCAGACTCACTGGTACTCATCTGTTTAGGGGTTCACTCTGGACATTGACAAATGAGACTTTTCTTTCTTCGCTTGAGCATAGCTTATTTTTATTTATGCTGCCATTTGACTTTACAAGCTTTTCCTGTGCCTTTTTATTCCTTTCAGCTGTTCATTCTCCACAGCGATAGTGTGTGCTTCGTGATCTTTATTTTCACTGTAGGCATTTATCGTATTTCTGGCTGAACTTTTAGAACATATTCTTCTGCTTTTCTAAACATCAAAAGTTACTATGACTACGGGTCATTTTCAAGTATTTATTCTGAACAGTCATTGATGGCGTTTGATAACGTAGTGGCAACCAAGAGCCAAGACCTTAGTAAACATCTAGCCCACCACTGACGTCGCTCCCAGGAAAGCCTGGGATAATCAACAGGCGATCGAGTCGCATCAACCAGCAAAACGATACTTGGTTTGTTTCCTGAACCACCAAAGAAACCTTATTATAAAGTCGTATATCAACACAATTAGGAGTTGCAGGGCACTGAACAAATGCAGCACCTTCTGTCTGTGCTCACTTTGCTGGTCATATGGACTGCTTGGAATATAGACTGACATCGAAACAAACTATGCCAGATAAAATTTTTAAAATACACGTTTTTAGTGTAACCATTGAGGGATATTTACAAAGCACGTGTCAGGAGACATACATTAGGTAACTTTTTCCAGAGGAAAGCATGACTGTGTCGTTTGTGAGACCTGGTGGGGGACGTGAGCGGGGGAGGGCCAGCTCAGCCAGCTCTCCCATGTAGCTGAGCTGGGGGTCAGGATCCACCACGCTCGACTTTTCATATTACGTGCGGGAAATCAAGGCAGGCAGTGATTTGCTGGGGTGAGTTAAATAGCAACGTTTTCAGTAGGGAAAGTTCATGTCCTACATAGGTAAATAAAAATCTGAAAAAATATCTTTTTTTAATCTTTTCATTATAAATTTGCACCACACATGTATATTGAAATGTATTTATATGGAGTGTTTTTATAATTAGGAAATTGCCTACTTATTATCACCAAACAGAATTCAGTTGTAAGAAATATTGAATAGAATGAGAAGCCAGAACAGTGATGAGGTTTCTAAAGAGAACAAAGTCCATGGGATAGCCCTGTAAACTCAGCTTTCCGGGTGTGAGATCTCCAGTAATGACCTCACTGTGGAGCGGAGAAGGCAGCCACACAACTGAGAAAAGGTGACTGCATGAGTTCTAGTTACGTTAGCAATTTCTGTATTAATTTACTTAATTTGATTGCATTTTTAAAAATTGAGATAGAAAAAAGAAAATAACTAGATAAGAATCCCAGTGAGTGTAGAAAAAGTAGTTATGTTTCAGGTCGATTAGAGAAAATATCTGTAACGTGGCCAAATGCTGCCTGGAATATTATAAGTACAAAAAAAAAAAAAAAAAAAAAAAAAAAAAAAAACACCAAACAAAAAACACCAAACAAACAGACAGTACTCGTTATTTGCCGTCATACTATAAGAATATACTTCTTTTACATTCCAAACACCATTTCTGACTTTTACATACTGCATACAATATAAAGCATCTAGGTTAGATTAAATCAAAAGGAGCCAACGTTTATCTGGAAGTTAGATAAAGTATGTCACATTTGTGGTTTTATTAAAAAAATATTTTTTACTATGGAATGTCTTAGAAAAAAAGCATAGACTTTAACAAAACCCCCAGTTGGAGGCCAGGTGGCGGTGCAGCAGTGATGCAGCTAAGCACGGTAAGGTCCCGGGTTTGTGGACTGGGGCCTCCCTGGACATGTGGGCAGATGCATGCGTGTGCCAGTGAGCCGAGCTGGCAGAGGCTGGGCGGAGCTCAGCACAGAAACCCTGATGGGTGTTTCTCTCTCTCTCTCCACCTCTTTCTCTCTAATGAAAGAAATAAATAAAATTTAAAAGACCAGAAAATTCATATTGTTAAAGAAACAAAAAGCCACCCAACTTCATAATTTTTTTAGAGAGGTTTTTTTTTTTTGCTATAGGGCATGTATGCTCTCTAGAGAGACAGAGAGCGATAGAGAGACAGAAAGCTAGAAATCACCCGCCAAAGGGGAAGGCCACACCACAATTCCTACTCCTCCATTCTCCTCTTGGGATTTTGGGCATGCACATGCACCCGGCGTGAGTGTGAGTTTGAAGCCACTGGGTCTGAGACTCGAACTGTGGTCAACTACAAGGGAGTCCAATGATGTAACCCTTACGCCATCTGCTGGTTCCCAATTTCATATTTTTTAGCATTTTGCCATATATGATTTAGACCTCTATTTTAACAGATATATATTCCAGTTATTGATCACATCCCTGCCTACCAAACTCCCGCGGTCAACACACAGCCGTTCACCCGTGTGCTCTCGCCTGCCTGTATTCACACATCATGTAGTATCCTCCCAGCCTAGCTCACAGCTGTTCACCCCGTGTGCTCTTGTCTGCCTGTATCCACACATCACGTAGTATCCTCCCAGCCTAGCGCACAGCCGTTCACCCCGTGTGCTCTCGTCTGCCTGTATCCACACATCATGTACTATCCTCCCAGCCTAGCACACAGCCATACACCCGTGTGCTCTCGTCTGCCTGTATCCACACATCACGTAGTATCCTCCCAGCCTAGCGCACAGCCGTACACCCGTGTGCTCTCGTCTGCCTGTATCCACACATCACGTAGTATCCTCCCAGCCTAGCGCACAGCCGTACACCCGTGTGCTCTCGTCTGCCTGTATCCACACATCACGTAGTATCCTCCCAGCCTAGCGCACAGCCGTTCACCCGTGTGCTCTCGCCTGCCTGTATCTACACATCACGTAGTATCCTCCCAGCCTAGCGCACAGCCGTACACCCGTGTGCTCTCATCTGCCTGTATCCACACATCACGTAGTATCCTCCTAGCCTAGCACACAGCCGTTCACGCATGTGCTCTCGTCTGCCTGTATCCACACATCACGTAGTATCCTCCCAGCCTAGCGCACAGCCGTTCACCCGTGTGCTCTCGTCTGCCTGTATCCACACATCACGTAGTATCCTCCCAGCCTAGCGCACAGCCATTTGCCCAGGCTTGCAATTGTGTGTCTGTATCCTCAGGCCACAAACTATCCATAAATAGTAACCAATGTTTTGCCTGCTTTTAAAATGTACGTAAATGTATCACTTATTTCAGATTATTCAGCAATAATAATGTTGTTGAGGTGGGACTTTTAATTTCCATTTTGATTCTTTGCGCTCATTGTTGGTTTTTCTGAGTATTAGCTCCAGGTTAAATATAAAAGCCTTAAGGTCGAAATGTCAAGGATGTCAGTACTAAGGGAAAATGCTGGAAGCACACATGTGCGCACATACACATGCACACACATACACACACGTGCATGCACACACACACACACACACACACATTACTTTAGGTCACATTTCATTCATATTCCTTCCACCAGCTCAGCAGGGTACAGGCGAATGGGAGAGGGCGGTGACAGCATCACTCATCCCGTCGTGAAGGGTAGACCTCACACCACCTAGGCGCCTCTGGCCCAGGGTGCAGCAGTGCTTCCGGTAGGCTCACTTGTCTTCCTGCAGATCCGTACAAGGCAGTTTGCAGTCTCGTCATCTGCTGTGTCACGGTCCTCAGAAAACCCAAGTCAGCGATCTCCATGGAAGATGCTAGGAGATCAATGATGCTTGGCAGCGTAGACATTCATTCTGCACTTTTTTAGAGAGAGAGAGGAAGTTAAAACAACCCAAGATTTTAGCATAAATTCTTACTGGTACTTCTATAAGCTCTCTTTGAACCCACACACAGAGAAGTTACCTCACTCGCTGCTTAGGTGCAGCATGCATGTTCATTTGAAATTTTCCTCAGAAACAAGTTTTATTAAGAATAGGTATACCATTTGGCAATGAAATCATTGAGTATTCCTCTAACTTACAATTGAAAAAAATAAAATCATCAGAGATTTCCTCTAGAAATGGGAAACCTGAGTTGTTGGGTATGAACATTTCCCACTACAGTGGTGATGGCCAAATTGCTCAAATCAGTTTATACCTTGATAAAGAAATGAGGCTATCCATTTTCCTACTAAACTCTTGAAATTATTTTTTAAACCAGTATAATAAGCACAAAATAGATCTTACACAGTTTCATTTTACCTTTTACCTTTGTGGTGTTTTCATATTTTCTGAGGCCTGTTAGTCTAAATGTATCCTTTTTCTATTTCCAATTGGTCTGCATGACTTTTTTTTTGGTAGTGTTACACATATCTTACTGAGAGTCTTGATCATGAAGGGATATTGTATTTTGTCAAATGCTTTTTCTACCTCTATAGAAACAATCACATAATTTTTATCTTTCTATCAATGTGATGTATCACATTTACTGTTTGCATATATCGAACCATCCTTGCATCCCCAGAACAAATCCTACCTAGTCGTGGTGTATAATCTTCCTAATATGCTATTTAATCCAATTTGCTTGAAAATTTTTGCATTCAGTATTCATCAGAGATATTGGTCTGTAGTTTTCTTTTTTTGTTGTTATGTTCTTACCTGGTTTTGGTATCAAGGCAAGTAAGGTTTCATAAAATGAGTTTAGGAGGATTCTTTCCTTTTGAATCTTTAGAAATAGCTTGAAAAGAATCAAAGTTAGCTCTTCTTTAAAAGTTCTGTAGAATTCAGAATGAAATTATCTGATACGGGATTTTCTTTGTTGAGAGACTATCGCTGATTCAATCTCATCGCTTGTTACTGGTCTATTCAGACTTTCTGTTTCATCCTGTTTCAGCCTACGTAACTTGTACACATCCAGAAATGTGTCCATCTCATTCAGTTTTCTAGTTTGTTGGCATATAGTCTCCCATAGCAGTCTCTCATAATTTTGTGTATTTATATGTCAGTTATAATATTGCCAGCCTCATTACTGATTTTATCAATCTGGTTTCATTCTGTTCTTTTCTTGATTAGTCTATCTAATGGTTTTTCAATTTTCTTTTTCCTCTTAAAAAATTAGCTTTTTGTTTCACTTTTTTTGTAGAGTTCTTTAACACTCTGTTTTATTTATTTTAGTTCTAGTCTTTACTATTTCTTTTCTTCTTTTATTTTTGGGTTTTTATTTGTCATTGCCTTCTAGCTCCTTAAGATGTGATGTGTTTATTTATTTGCCATCTTTCAATGTTCGTCTTATGAGCACTAAGGGCTATAAACTTGCCTCTTATTACCTCTTTTGCTACATCCCAAATGTTAGGGAGAGTGCTTTGTTTATTATCATTAGTTTCAATGAATCTTTTGATTTCAGTCCTAATTTCTTCAGTAGTTTGAAAGTCATTCAAGAGCAAGTTGTTTAGTTTCCCTTCTTTTGTGTATAGTTAAGGGCTTTTCTGTGGTTGATTTTAAGTTTAATTCTAATGTAGTCAGAGAAGATACTGGGTATTGTTTCTATACCTTTAAATTTATAGAAATTTGAAATAAATTTCTTAATGATTATAGGAATTCTTCACATATTCTGTATAATATTCTTCTGTAGTATCATCCTTGGCAAACACTTTGCTTAGTGGGTATTCTAGTCAGTGTAACTAGAAGGTTATTAAATTTATTGACCTTTTAAAAAATCTAGCTTTCAGAACCAGTAGGTGGCATAACAGTTACATCACTGGACTCCCACATAGTCAACCACAGTTTGAGTCCTGGACCCAGCAGTAAGACTCAGGCTGGGCACATGTGCGTGCATGCCCAAAATATTGAGACAAGAGTGGAAGAGATGGGATTGTGGTGTGGTCATCTCCCCTGAGGGAGTGATTTCTTGCTTTTTGTCTCTTGTCTCTCTCTGTCTATCGGGCAAGTGCATGCATCCTATAGGAAAAAAAAAATCTCTCAAAAAATCTAGCTTTCAATTTTATTGATTTTTTTCTCATGTTTCTGTGTCATTGATTTTTGTTTTCCTCTTTATGCTATCTTTCCTTTTATTTGCTTTGAGTATAATTTTGCCTTTTTCTGGTTTCTTAAATAAGTAGTGTAGATTATTGAAGTGTGTTCCTCTTTTATTTCTAATGAGAACATTTAATGCTGTAAATATCCACCCAAACATGGTATTAGCTTCACCCCACCAATTTTATTATGTTTTCTTTTTATTTCCATTCAGTCCAATTTTTTTTCTTTTTTGGAGAGGTTTTCGCTATAGGGCGCATGCGCTCGCCAGACAGAGAGAGACATAGAGACAGAAAGCGAGAAATCACCCCCGGGGGGAATGGTCACACCGCAATCCCTTCTCCTCCATTCTCCTCTCGGGATCTTGGGCACGCATGCACACGTGCCCGGCATGAGTTTTAAGCCACCGGGTCTGGGACGCGAACCGCAGTCGACTACGTGGGAGTCCAGCGACATAACCATTACGCTAACTGCGGGTTCCCAGTTCAAATTATTTTTTAAATTTCCCTTGGGAATTTCTTCCTTTACCAATGTTGTTTACTATTCAAATATTTGGGGGTTTTCCAGATATCTTTCTGTTTCTGATTTCTAGTTTAAATTCACTGTGCTCGGAGAATGCATTTTGTATGATTTCAGTTTATTTAAGTGCATTAGGATTTGTCATCTGGCCAATGGTATGGTCTATCGTGTGGAAATTTCCACACAGATTTGAGAAGAATGTATGTTCTGCTGCCATTGTGTGGAAATATCAGTTAAGTCAAATAGGTTGACAGTGTTCAGTTTATAATCTTTGCAAATTCTACTTCTTCTTTCAGTTACCAAAAAGAAGCACCGAAGTCTTCATCTACAGTTGTGCTTTTTTCAGCTTCTACTAGCTTTCTCAGCTTTTGCCCTTGTGTACTTGGAAGTTCTGTTTTTAGATGCATACATGTTTAAGATTATGCATCTTCTTGGTGAAGAGATCCAGCTATCAGTTTGACATTTTCCTTTTACTCTGGAAATCCCTTTGTCTGAATTAATATAACCACTCTATCTTCTTTAGATCGTGTCTTTATGGTATATGGCTTCTTCATATTTTTTTTACTGTTTTTTAAGTAGCTTAATTGAGGTATAATTTACATGCAAATCACACCTGCAAAATGCACAATTTGATGTTTTTTAGTAAGTTCTTAAGGTTGTGCAACCATCTCCACAATCTAATTTTAGAACTTTCAAAACTCTTCCCCTTTCTTTAATGTATTAATATCTCTATATTTATCATGAGATTTTTGTAGGCAACATGCAGATTAATCTTGCTTATTTTTCTCCAATCTCACAAACTTTTATTAAATCATATTCAAAGTAATTATTGGTTTATCTAGATTTAGGTTTATCAGTTTTATTATATATTTTGCTTGTCTCTGCTGTTTTTGTTCTTCCTTTACCCTATAATGGTTTATTTTAGATTATTTTAATTTTTTAAATATTCACTTTAAATATTTACTTATTAGACCTTAGCTTTGTGTCTTTTTACGTGTCTCACCTGTGCCTACCTTAGTGATTATATTCTACTTAACTTCAGTCTGCTATGGCCAATCACCTTTACACTCTAACAATGACCTTTCCTTGATATTTGTCATAGGTGTGGCGTTTACATACATCAGAACCTCCCAGGCAGTGTCGTAACTTTTAATTCCAACAGCCACACATAGAGAAAAATAGTGGAGAAAAACAGTTTTTCATGCCAGTTTTAACACTTACCATTTCTGCAACTCTCCTTCACTCCCAAATTCCAGGTTTCCTTCTAGTATCATTTTGCATCAGCTGAGAGATGCTCCTTTAGTTTCTGATTAAAAGCAGATCTAAGAGTTATCTTAGATTTCTTTAATCTGAGTACATCATTCTGCCGTCATTCTCCAAATTTTGATTCTCCTCCATAATTTGCTTCATTCTGTTTACTTTCTGATTTTTTGGATAGATGTTTTGTATTTCTGGAGTTTTACGCTCTATCTTGACCCAGCTTATATATTTATTCCACATGAATTTTTTCATGTTAATATACTTGAATTGATTAATCCTTAGCATTGGGTTTGTCCTTTATTGTTCAAAAAAGTATTTCTTATGCAAATTAAAAAAGAAATTCCTCTGGGGGGCCAGCAGTTAGCGTAATAGCTATGTCACTGGACTCCCACGTAGTCAACTGCAGTTTGAGATCCAGACCCAGTGGCTTAAACTCATGCCGGGTGCGTGTGCGTGCGTGCCCAAGATCCTGAGAGGAGAATGGAGGAGAAGGGATTGCAGTGTGGCCATCACCCCTGGGGGGTGATTTCTCGCTTTCTGTCTCTCTTTGTCTTTTCTGGTGGGCGCATGCGCCCTATAGCAAAAACCTCTCTAAAGAAAAAAATAAATAAATAAAAATAAAAAGAAATTCTTCCTTACCCAACTTTCTGCCGTAAAGATACCTTCATACTTTATTTTTACAATTTTAGGTTCTTTTGGCACTTAGAAATTTAAGCTACCTGGACTTTATTTATGAGAAGTAAGCAATGTAATTTTACATTTTTCTGTATAGATGCTAAATGTTCCACACTTGTAAAGCATCAGGCCACATCTCTGACTTCCTTCCCTGTATACCGAGTACACTACCCAAAACAGGCGGCCCTCCGTGTGTGTGGATACCTTCCAGTGCCCCGTCAGTTTCATCGTTATTTTCATGACTTCCTGGGGTACCCTGTCCAGTTAAATTAGTTTCCTCTATAACAGTGTTCCCGTAACTCTATAATGTATATCTCTTTTATACAACTTATTGTATTATCATTGTGTGTGGGCCTTGATAGACTTTGGGTTCATAGAAAGTGCATTGAATGCCCCTTGATCATTTAGTATTCCAAACACAAAGGGTTCAATAAGTCATCAGCTTTATTTAATTGTCAACCCATAGTGGCCCCAGAAGAATTAAGAGAACCTGACTGATGGAACAGTCCCTAACTTTATTAAATATTTTAATTCATTCCCATGCTAAACGTGTACCAATAAACTTGGTAAATACAATCACATCAGTGGTTGGAGGATATTAAAGTGAAGTTACATTTTATGGGAGACTAACTTCTAAAGTTGTGAAATTTGAAAGTCGTATGCAGTGAAAATTACCTGTACAATTCTTTCCATTGCTCATAAAGAACAATATAAAGGTTTTATTGGGTTATTGGAGAAGTCATGATGCATTTTGCATAGAAAAACATAGGAAAATACATCATGACTTTTCTGGCAACCCAGTACTTTATATAACTGTATAAAATAGTACGCATGCATTTATGCAAGATGTATAACAAATCTTATAGTTGTACATCTGGTATTTTGAATTCTAAGAGAATGGCTTGCATAAAATTGAATTTGCAGGTTCATTCATTAATTCATCAACAGATATTTATTGAGGTTCTACTTGTGCTAGGCATGGTTCTAGACACTTGCAATGTCTTGGTCTATAAAACACATATCTTCCCTCTCATAGAAGTCAAATTCTAGCATGAGAAAACAAACAATAAGTAATATTTAAGTAAAATGTATAATACACTAAGGGGCAATATGAAGAAAAGAAAAAGGTTGTCAGGACTGGGTGAGTCCTAGTGTGTAGCAGAGGATTGGGCTGAGTTGCAAGTGAAAACTAGCAGTTCAGGGCCAGCAGGTAGTGTGGTGGTTAAGGTGCTGGACTCTCACATGGCCGACCATGGTTCAAGTCCCAGATCTGGTGGCTTGCTTTCTTTTTTGCTCTCTGTCTCTCTCTTTTTCTCTTGTGAACATACATGCTCTATAGCAAATTAAACAACAACAATAATAATAATTAATAAAAATAAATAAATAAATCTTTAAAAATAATAATAAAAAGGAAACCAGCAGGTCAAGTCACTGGGCAAAGATGCTGTCAGGGAGTCAAGGGGCACCCCTCACTCCATAGAGGCAGTCCAGGAGAAGGAGATGCCAAAGGCTCAAGCCAGGCTTGAGTTGCCAGTCGGCCAGCATAGCTGGAGTGACGTGACTGCCTATTACTGGCTGTTTAAGTAAAGTTACATTTGTTAAAAGTGTTCGTTGTACAAAAAGGAAACTTTTGAGTTACTACAAAAGGCTAAATGCAGAAAAAAGAAATTATGAGTACATCGTATTATGACTTTCTTCAAAACTATTTTACTAGCTTTGGAAACTTCAGTATTCTAAGATATAAGTAAAGAGTGAATGTTTGCCTTTTCAGGAAAATATTAGACAAGTAGCTCTTTTCCTGCTCAAGACATCAGAGAATTCAGAGAGAGGCTCCAGGAAACCTGGGCCCCATATTTCCTAACATTTTTTAAAGCAGAATTCAGGCTAAGAGAATAGAAAGGTTCCCACTGTGCTGGAATATGGTCAGCTAGTACTGATGGAGGAATTCGTCCTATGACTGCCCTAGACCAGCAGGCCTGCTTCTAGTGTGGTTTCTGTGGTTACGGCACCATTTGAAACGGTCACTTTGTACCTGTGACTGTCAGAAATGGTCTGACACAGAGGCACTGTATAGTGAAAAGATGCATCATGAAGTCAATAATGCAGAAAGTCTCGATTTTGAAGCTCAAGTGGGTTTAAATTAATTTTATACACTTGCAGGTGAGTGCTATTTTTGGAAGAAGTCTTGATTTGGAAGATTTTCTCTCTTTATTTTGCCTACTTTGGCAAAATGATGTCTCTTTTTCTTCCTGATCCTTCCTTTTTAAATGTTTTCCTTTTATTCATGATAAGGTACACGTATACGTGATAGAGGAGAGACAGAGAGACGCACCCTCCAGCTGGGTGTGTCATGCCCTTCCTCCAGCCTGTCAGATTCTGGGCACTCATACATGCCTGGCCTGTTTCAGGCTGACCAGGCCAGGGATTCGAACCCTGGCTGCCATGTGGGATTCAGCTTCTCCTGAGGGGCACATTATCACTGTACCGTGGAGCCAGCCCATTCCTGATCCTTCCTAACATCCACTTCTTTTTTCTCCAGCCTTTGTGCTGATATGATTTGCTCTGACTGTGCCTTACAGGCCTTGCCATTGAGCCCAGGGTGACAGTGACATTGCTGTGCCCGCACATCCATTTTTTTACTTTTTCTTCTTTTTAACTATAGGGCATGCATGTGCACTCACCAGAGAGAGACAGAGAGAGGGAAAGTGAGAAATCAACCTGCAGGAGGGATGGACATGTCACAATCCTTGCTCCTCCCAGAATTTTGTGCACACACTCACATGTGCCTGGCATGATTTTCAAGCTACCAGGTCCAGTATTTGAACCATACAGTCAGCCACGTGAGATCCAGAGACTTAACCTCCATGCCACCTGCTGGCCCTCCAGACTGGCTGCATTCTTATACATGTAGCTAGACTGCAGTTTCCAGCTTCCTTCGGGTTAGGAGTAGCAGTGTGACTTGGACTGGCCAGTCGGTGGGAGCTATAGTGATGGCTCTGCTTCTGAGCTTGGCCCCTACAGGCTTCTCTTGTTCTGTTTCCTATGACCTTCCCCACCCAGCTTAGAGAGCACAGAAACTGGTGGTGACCCAGGTACACGTGCAGTGATGTGCAAGGTCCTCCAGTCATCTGCACTGGCCTCCATGAGTGAGAAAGCTGCTGCTTTGGGGCCAAGCTGCTGATGTGTGTGGTCTGTCATGTATTGTGGGCTATCCTAATACCTCTTTTTCCTTTCCTTGGCTGGATATTTATTATTGCTGTCGAGCTTTATCATTTATAGTACTTGATGCACTAAGTTTATTCTCCATTATTTAGCAATCTTTAAGATAGCAAAATCCATGCCTGTTCATGTCTTCCAATAGTAGGATTATTAGAATATCGATTATACAATTTTTAATACAAAATAATGATCACTGGCACTCCCAACAAGCCATCCTTGGTAGAAGCACACACACACACACACACACACACACACACACACACACGTACTCTCTCACTTGCATGTGTATGCATCTTCTGTATGCCTGAAGTTCTGTTGGTTGACAGAAAAGTCATCATGCATTTTTGTGTAGACTTTTCCAACAACCCAATATATATGTATATAAAGTTTTTTAACTCTTAAAAATATCTTTGGAAATCAGTGAACTTAATTTTGCACAAAGTAAGTCTTCTAGGTCCAGCCCATGGCTTGGTAAGGCGGCTAGAGCCCCACAGGACTGAATGCATGATTTGTGTCCTGAACAGAGTGGCTTGAGAAGCATGACAGGTGTGTGTGTGTGTACCAAAAATTCTGAAAGGAGAGAAAAATGGAAGAGAAGAGATTGCAGCGTGACCATGCCCCATGGGGGCAGGGGCACTTTCTCACTTTCTTTCTTTCTCTCTGTCTCTCTGACCCCTCTCCAGAAAACCCACACACCCTGTGGCAAAAATGATTTTTTTTTAAAAAAAGGCTTTTAAAATGAGCTGGGCACCTTGGGACCAGCAGTTAGCATAATGGTTATGTCGCTGAACTCTCATGTAGTCGACTGTGATTCGAGTCCCAAACCCAGTGGCTTAAAACTCATGCCAGGCGCGTGTGCATGCGTACCCAAGATCCCGAGAGGAGAGTGGAGAAGGGATTGCAGCATGGCCATGCCCCCTGCGGGGTGATTTTTCGCTTTCTGTCTCTCTGTCTCTCTCAGTCTGTCTGGCGAGCACACGCGCCCTGTAGCAAAAAAAAAAAAAAAAAAAAAAAAAAATGAGCCGGGCACCCTGGGAAACACTTTAATACATTCCGGGCATTTTGTAGCTGATGACTTTTAGTCTAGTTGGGCTAGATTTCATTAGCATCCAGCTTCATAAAATATGTTTTTTTCATTCTTAATTATATTTAATACCATAACACTTGAATTATGGCTGTTTCTAGTAAAAAAATAGTGTTAGAAATTAATAAATTAATAGATAAAGTGTAGGTTGCAAGCAATGCAAACTAAGATGCGGGCTAATGTAGAAGGTGGGGCTTTGGGTCGTCTGCTGTAGGGCACAGTGCTGCGCCACTGTGACGCGGACCTTCGCTGCCCTTGCTTTTGTGCCCAGGTCTCGACTCCTCTCCTCCTCACCCACAATTCTAGTCCAAAGTCAACTCTCAAATCCTATCCCACATCTCACAGGGCCTTTCTCTATGGCTTTGTCATTATAAATACAGTTGTGAAGGAAATGTGGGCACGCTTCTTTATACCACCTGAGCCAGATGGCCTTTCTTCCTGTGTCCTGCTCACCCTTCTGTTAATATTCAGATTGGTCCTCACATCCCAAAGGTCATTCACCTCTAAATGAGCTGGACAGTCACCGCGTTCCAAAGCAGTGACCACACGAGAGATGTAGTCTGCCAGTGCTGCCCCGCTCTGTGTGGTGCTTGTACATGTCTGGTCCAGACACCTCTGTTCGCATCACCTTTTGGCTTTTATTGCTTGAAGACCCTCAGTGAAGGAAGTCATATTCGGAGCATCTTGCTAACTCCTGTAGAGTCCATCACGGTGCCTCCCGTCTTCATAATCATTTAAAACACATTTGTTAATTGAGCAACAGACATGGAAAGCTTCTTGAAAGGCACAGTAGGTTGACTGAAGCTGTCGAACCTGAATTATCATTCCAGCGCTACTGCGTACTAGCCAAACGATGTTGGGCTTCAAAGATGAAGTTCCGCATCTATGGAATGAGGCTAATGATGATTACTTCACATGTTTTATGAATGTCCTGCTAGAACAATAGCACATGAATGTGTTTTAAGGCCAGAAAAGAATATTACAAAGATGATTTGAAGGTGATGGTCGAGATGGCCTTGGAAACCTCAGAGGATTTCATCAGGTGGACAGGTCTATATTTGGACATCGAGACTACTACAGGAAAGAGAAGGAATTGCACGGTGTATTTGCATACCTTGTGTTGGTTGAGATACAGTCTATGTGTGAGAATGGGTAATGACAGGACCGGAATCTTCAATGTGGCCAGAAAATATAGAACGTTCTGTAACACGTAGAAACCTGTGGGCCTGATAGTTTAGGCTGGGGGAGGTGGCACTGAAATTTCTTGAATAAGAAAATGGTATGAACACATTTGTTCTTTGGAAAGATGCAATCTAATAGATCAATTTTCTTTAATCATACGTCTAATATTTGTAATAAGCCTCCTATGTCACCCCCCAATAGAGAGAATTTTAGCAGTCTTTCAATGTTTTCAATAATGTCACAGGTGTATGTTTCTTCATATGTTCCTCTGGATCTGAACCCTACCACTGTAACAGTCATCACTGTAACAGTCATCACTGTAAACATCCTCTTAAATGCGTGGCACCCACTTCTGCAGTGGTCTGCTAGTCACACACCCCAGTACTGCTGTTTCTTAAATGAGCTACAGTAAGAGAACAGAGTTCATGCAAGGTCTATATTCCCGATGTCACAATTTATGATACCTGATTTGTAGTACAGTCACAGGTTCCCTTTTATCTTTATCACTTTCAGTTATGAAGAAACACACAGTCACTCATCAGGGTCCATCCTTCTTCATAACTGACTGGAGGATAAAATTAGCCACAAAATGCAGGTACAGGTCTACCCACATTACAGTGCAGGTGCGTCCGCCCAGTGCAGCCGCATCCGCCCACGTCACAGTGCAGGTGTAGCTACCCAAGTTACAGTGCAGGTACAGGCCTACCCACCGTGCAGGTGTGTCCACCCACGTTACAGTGCAGGCGCGTCCGCCCAGTGCAGGCGCATCCGCCCACGTCACAGTGTAGGTGTGTCTGCCTATGTTACAGTGCAGGCGCGTCCGCCCACATCACAGTGCAGGTGTGGGCTATAACAGTAAAAAACTTACTACAAAAGTAAAGAATAGTGCACACTCCCCCTTTCTCATCACTTATTGTCCAGATATAGCTATATAAAATTTTAAAATGCCTTTTAGGGGGCGTTTTCCTTTTACTTAAACCTTTGGCATCAAAGGAAACAAAGTCTTAAAAATTACCTTAATTGGACGGCCGTAACATAAGCCATTTATGTCAGAAACCCAAAAGCCGTTTTTTCCCGTTCAGATAATTTTTGGGATTTTTTAGCATATAAAAATATACAACCTTTTAATCAAAGTCTTTTTCCTTTGAGTCACATTTTATTTTATGCCACAACTTTAGGATTTATTTAGATTCCACAGACTGTGTTTTTACAATCTCATATTTTAGTGTTTTTCCCCTCCAACATCTTGTTAGCACTGAGTGGAAATGGGATTTGCATTTGAAACACTAATATTCAGTATTCAGTCAGCCAAGGCACTTCCTTCTTTTAATTTCCGTAAATGTCAGTAAAGGCTTCTTTTCACCTTTGGGTGAATAGTCAATAGAAAAATCAATTCTGTGACAAATGAACAGCAACACGATTTTAAGTATGAATTATTTAAAAAGACTATTTTTATCCTTGAAGGGAAAGACTTAAGGTAAAAATCAGCAGCCAATTATTAATTTACATTTATTACTATTATCCATAGAAATTTATGTCCATAGGAAATAATGAGAATTTATACCTCATTTTAAAATTAATTCTTCTCATAAAACTCTATTAATGTCACAATTGGAAATTAGTGAAAATTAGTAAATAGATACATAAGTAATAAACCTCATTAAGCCTTTAGGTCACGTTGTATTTCCCTTTAGGCTTTCAGAGATTTAGTGCTTTGTAACCTCTGAAAATAAGTGAACTAATTATAAACGTCTCACTTTAGAGGAAGAATTCATAAGGACTGTTTTTACTTTTTTTTTTTTTATCAAACTCTTATCTTCATATGTAATTGATATCTCCTAGAAGTTGAGAGACCCAAGACAATCCATGTGAGAAAATGGAGACTCAACTCATGTCTTGAACTTCCAAATATGAAATCATGTTTTCTCAATGATAGAATAAAACCTTTTTTTTTTTTTTTTAGACAGAGATTTTTGTTACAGGGCATATGCACTTGCCGAGAGAAAGAGAGACAGAAAACAAGAAATCACCCCCAGGGGGTATGGCCACGCCACAAACCCTTCTCCTCCATTCTCCTCCAGTAAGGAAGTGGGTTTGGACCACGATCCCTCACGTACCCTCGCTTGTGCTGGCAGTTCGCAGTGTTGCTCTGGGGTTCAGAGGCACGTGTCTTTACTGAGTATAGATGGCATGGCATTTCCTCAGCACAGAAAGGATACCGTGGTGTTACAGGTACAACCCAGGCCATGTTTTACGTGGTCTGACCTGACAGGTGCTTGCATATGAAAATCTTGGCCAAGCTTCACCCACAGCCCATGTGGGCTGGACTGGGCCGTGCTTCAGCCTCCCGTGACTGTGAGTAGGCTCCACTGGCCAATTTCTCGGAGAGGTCGGATTCTCGCGCTCCTCTGAGCGGGGATCTTCTACTTTCTCACACTGACTCACAAGTGGTCCCCAAGCTCTGGAGTTTTCAGATCTCTTTTGAATGTCAGATTTAAACATAACAATCTGAGAACAGCAGATGGCATAATGGTTATGTCACCGGATTCCCACAGGACCAACCGCGGTTTGAGTCCCAGACGCAGAGGCTTGAAACTCATGCCAGGCATCTGTGCGTGCGTGCCCAAGATCCCAAGAAGAGAATGGAAGAGAAGGGATTGCGGCACGGCCATCCCTCCTGGAGGGCAGTCTCATGCTTTCTGTCTCTCTGGCAAGCACACATGCCCTCTAGCAAAAATCTCTCTAAATTAATTAATTAATTAATTAATTAATTAAAATAATAATTTCCAAGTATCTTGTTAATTCTTTAACCAAATAGTTTTGTTTACAAGGATATTTAAAGAGACTATGCGCATCCCTAAAGCCTGGGTTTTGTATCTGTGATAGAATAAAGCCATTCCCCCCATTTCAAAATAATCATCCAGGGCATACTATAAGCTTATTCGATCCCTTGATCCTAAGGCCTTGCATGCTTGGTCCCCAGAAGAGACTGGGTCCCCATAGCTATGGAGACTGGGTCCCCATAGCTCTCCGTGGCCTCAGCTGTGAGCCACTCGAAGCTGTCTAGGCATGCCTGAATCCACAGTAGTGGGAGGTGGGGGACCATCTGCAGCCTGAGGGCCCTGGAGCAGAGGAGCATTTTTCATACTTTCTGTTCTTAGGGCGTTCTAGTCTTTGAAAGGGCACTATCCTGACCTGTGACATGTGAGACAGACTTCAGAGCAAGGATTTGCTCAGGGTAGGTCTGGCGGAGCTTGACGGCACTCGCTTCTCTTCTCTCCCTTGCACTGGTGGAGGGTCGGTGCCCATTTGCCTCTAAGAAAAAAAAAAGTCCTACAGGTTGAATACAGGACGGTAATGTTTCTCCTCTCCCTTGAGCGCTAGACAAGCATTCGCATGCTTACTCTATTTATGCCCTCCTAGGTACGGGGTGATCTGAGCTGGTTGAGATTTAAAGGACACAGAAATCTTGTCAAGAGGCAACAAATTTTATGCCCATTGGAAAAAAAAAAAGAAAAAACATCATTTCTACAACTTGCACAATATATTTGGCCCTTTTCAAACTCATTTTTTAAAACTTGCATAGGACACCTTCATCAGAGAGAGAGAGAAAGCACTGTCCAGTGGGGTGTGGCCACGCCACGGTCCCTTCTCCTCCGTGTCTCCATCCTCCGGGATCTGGGGCATGCACACACACACCCTGTGTTTTGGAAGCTCAGGGCCAGGATTTGAACCGTAGTCAGTGATGTGGGATCTGACTCCCTTAACTACTAGGCTAAGGGGTCAGCCCTTGATGACCCTTTTCAAATGAAGAAAATATTCTCCTTGACCCCTAACGTTTTGTGAAATTATTTTATAACAATGTTAATTAAGTGTATACACCAGAGTTGCATAGCCTCTCCGTACCCTTTTAGTTCCCATTAAAACTGTAAAATTACGGGGACCAGCAGGTGGCGTGGTGGTTAAGGCGCTGGACACTCCCACATGGCCGACCAGGGTTCGAGTACTGAATCTGGCAGCTTGCTTTCTCACTTCCTCTCTCTTTCACTCTCACCCTCTGTGTCTCTCTAGTCAAATTAAAAAATAAATGAATGAATAAATAAAATAAATAATTATTAAAAAAAAACTGTAAAATTAAAATAAATATTTTATCCAGTTAAAACAACTTGACTGTTGAAAACATAAATGCAGTGCTGGCTGTCACATTCATCAACAGGCACCACCAACGTCCGTGTGCTCAGTGAATCCAGTCTCTGTCCCTTTATTCTTTTAATGACTGGCCAACCTTTGGAATATCATTTAGCTTTTCTTGGAGGACAAAGAAAATGTATTTACATATTAAATCCATCTGCTCTTTTCTCTCTAACATGTAAAACCTCACTATTTTTTATGTCAACCCACTTGTAAGTAAAATACAAAGGCAAAAAAAAAGAAAAGAAAATTCCACTGAGCACATGCTTGAAACGTAGGTATTAGGATGATACAAAGCACAATTGTATTACTTTTCTTACGTTTATTTTTATTTATGATAGAGAGCATGTGTGCATGGTCTAGTGAGAGGAGCTGTCCATGGTCCTGTCTCACCATGGTCCCCCTTCCCGCTGCACTCCAGCTCACCAGCCCTGGTCCCCCCGGCAGACCAGGGATCCATCTGGACCCATGGCAGCCCTGTGGCTTCCAGCACTGTCCAACTTGTCAAAGGCACTACAGGGCAGGACCTACTTTTCATTTTTCATGTTATGAAAATGTAAATGCAAAAAAAATTAAATTATCCAAAAACTTGAGGACATTTGGAAAAACAACCCAATTTTCAGATCAAAGGCTATTTCTTCTGTGAGGCCTCTTCAGTTCATCCTCCATTTCCCAGGCAATTTTTTTTTCTGTTTTTTTTTTTTTAAGTTGAATCCATGTTTTGCCCTTTTCTTTTTTTTTTCTTTTTTTTTTTTTTTTTGAGAGGTTTTCACTATAGGGCGCGTGCGCTCGCCAGACAGACAGAGACATAGAGACAGAAAGCAAGAAATCACCCCCCGGGGGGATGGCCACGCCGCAATCCCTTCTCCTCCATTCTCCTCTCAGGATCTTGGGCACACACGCACATGCGCCCGGCGTGAGTTTTAAGCCACCGGGTCTGGGACGCGAACCGCAGTCGACTATGTGGAAGTCCAGCGACATAGCCATTACGCTAACTGCTGGTCCCTGTTTTGCCCTTTTCTGACTCTATGCCATGTAAAACACATTTTTCTTTTTTTTTAACTTTTTTTTTAAACTTTTTTCTTCCATGAGAGAATAAGACAGAGAAACAGAAAGAAAGGTGCCACCAACAGGGACTTCGCCCTGCGACCCACCCCCAGTCTTAGCAGCTGGGGTTGCAGTCACATGTGTGCAGCCCAGAGCGCTCAGGTCGTCCTGAGACAGACAGATGCCCTGAGCCCTTTCCACGTGGGCCCAGTGGTGTTGCCACCGTGCCACCACATGGGGCTCTTCGAGACAGTTATGTGCTTCTTCAAGAGCAGAGTGCTTGTGCTCTGAGCATGCACCTGTGTAGAGCAGGGCAGTGGGCACCAGAGGTCGGTTACCTTCCCAGGTCTAACACGCACCTTCTGCTTCTGAAACGTCTTGATTTGTGTACAAAGCCTTTTATATAAAGCATTCCAGAAAAGAAGCTAAATAAGTGACTAGTAATCTGAAGTGGCAAGATGATGGGCTGAAGATAAATCTTTTACAGCAATTGAGAGCAAGCTTTAAGTTAGGAGACACTAACAATGCATCCTTCATCTTGCAAACAGGTCAGGATAAATTACCCCTGGTGAAGCTTGCTGTCTGCGGGCATGGGCTGCCTGCAGCATCACGGATCTCCAAAGATGTGGCTTCCATTTCTGGAAGTAAATGGTTCTATTTCAGAATCAAAACTGAAACTTTTCATTACAAAATTATTATTGCCTTTTTACTAATATAAAATTTATTGTGAAATGTCAACTAATGGTAACGGAAGCTGTGTTTTCATTGTTACCAAAGGGTAAGAATAGTTTAAGGATGAATTAATACTGATTTTGACACTTTTACAGTATAAAATAATACTTTAGATACTTTTTGTTCTGTATGCATTACTGGACCATCTTTTAAGTAACATAGTTACATTTGTTTACCGTTCTAAAATATTAAAGCTCTTTCATTATCTATGATAAATGTAATTCTTGTGCTTCACACTAATAAATTTAATGAATTAAATAAAGCAGATTAAAAATGATTAGTCAGGGAATATGGCCTTCTTTTGATCTATTTATCATCTCACAGATCATACTTTTCTAATACCCCCTGAACTCCAGTGGTCTAAGCAATGGCCTGTCTTACATACTCACACAGAATTTTAACCTTCATTTATGCCATAATCTGTAAAAGTTCTTTTTTAAAAAAATGAAGATCGGGACCAGCAGTTAGCGTCATGGCTATGTCACTGGACTCCCACGTAGTCGACCGCGGTTCGCGTCCCGGACCCGGTGGCTTAAACTCACGCTGGGCACGTGTGCATGCGTGCCCAGGATCCCGAGAGGAGAATGGAGGAGAAGGGATTGCGGCGTGGCCAACCCCCCTGGGGGGTGATTTCCTGCTTTCTGTCTCTCTGTCTCTCTCTGTCTGTCTGGCGAGCGCACGCGCCCTATAGCGAAAACCTCTCAAAAAAAAAAAATGAAGATGAATGATAGTAATATCTTAGCATCTCATTTATGCTATTCTGATACTATCCTGTACCTAGCAGATTTTATTCAATGGCTATTAATCTCCATAAAAGAAAATAAGAAAAGTTCCATGGGCTCTCTCAATGAGAGAGTTTATTCTCAGCATTAGTTGATTATTGCAAACATCAATCAAACTTGCTTATCAAGGAACCGTAGAGAGCCCATGCCTGTTCATTCAAAGTTGGTGTTTTTCTGCACTCACTGTGTTTTTCAGAGCACCAGTATCCTCATTGCGAAGAGGCTGTCTGATGGTGTGTGCGCACAAATGTCACCTTTCACAATGTGCTTGGGAATTCAGATATGCTTAGTAAGCGCTGAGAAGCTTCGAAAGGTTAGAAAGTTTTTAGGGTTTCTCTTGTTGTTTTGTTTTGTTTGAAAGCAGCAGTCACTCAGGAGATTGGGACATTGTATGTCAGAATCCCTCCAACAAGCGGCTCTCTGGCAGATCAGCACTCCTGTGGGGTGACTCAGTCTTACATCTGCTCCGACTAGGAGTTTTCGCAGAGGGTCTCACCTCACATATTTTGGTCCTTGTGAAAGCTGCTGAAGAGAGGTTAGGGTGCAGAAGCACAGGCTGGGTGCATCACGTGCGTGGGGCGAGGATGGGCTTGTGTGGTCTATCGGACGCTAGCCTCAGGATGAATACAGAACTGGCCATACGGAGAGGCAGGAGGGACACCAGCTGCTGGGAGGAGCTTTTGTTCTGCGTCTGGCTGCTTTGTTTTCTTGCTGTACGTGTGCTTATTTATTGCAGGGGTTCGGCGTTTCCTGGCCATGTTTCAGATCTGAGTGGACTGGGATGGCTGCTCCCTGCCTTTTCTGATGGGACCCATCTCTGCTGCCAACCCCTCTGCGTTCAGTCTTAACGTTCTCACTGACACTAGCATACTCCCTTGGAAGAAAATTCTTTCCAAAACCATTTTTGTAATTCCAACATTTCTGTTGGTCTGGTGTTTACGCTTTCATCTGTTTTGTTAGGAGCTGATCTCTATTTTTATATCTTTTACCCTGCCTTGCTTGCTTTCTTTCACATAAATCAAATGTGTATTATTTTGTTTTTCCTTATACGAACTTGTCCGCTAAATGTCAGCTCACTATTCTCTCGGCAGGTTCTCGGGAGACCGAGACACGCAGCCGAGATCTGCTGCCTCCTAACGGATTGGATCACTTTGACCACTTTCCTTCTGTTGCCAGGACCCGAGGGCCGTAGGGCGCTGTGTAATCCTCCAGGCCTTCCAGCGACGCTCGGCACGCGTTCGCGCTCTTCACAGGACGCAGCTTATGAGACATTCCAAGCATGTCGTTCACATTTACCCATAGGTTTGCTACTTCAGTGTTCTTAATTCCCTCTTAAGTTTCCATTTTCTGTCAGGGGCCATTTTTCTTCACCCTAAAAAAATTCACTTTTGTCTTTCTATTAGTGCAAGACTTATGACAAATCCCCTCATTTTCATTTATACAAATTCACCTTCATTTTCATTTTTAAAAGTTTTTTTTATTAAGTTCTTCCATGAGCAAGAGACATAGGCAGAGAGAATGAGAGACGGAGAGACAGGCCCTGCAGAGTCCTGATGCCACCAGCCACCCCAGCCCCCGCCGGCCCTGATCACAGGCACGCGTGTGCGGTGTCCTGAGGGAGGTGTTGGGCCTGGAACTCGCCCTCGTGGTTCAGCATCAGAGTGCCTGCCTCTGGCTGCCTCACTTCCATATTTGAGGGATATTTTTGTCAAGAACAGAATTTGAAATTTCTTATTTCCTTTCAGTAATTTAACCTGTAATTCATTATTTCTGTCTTCAAGAGTTTCTATTAAGAAGTCGGCTGTCAGCTTCCATTTCCTTTATTGTTCCTGGAGTGTAATGCTTTGTTTTTCCTATGGATTTTTTAAATTTTCTTTCTTTTTTATTTGACTTCATCTTTTAACACATCGGTGTGATCTGCCCTGTGCTTTCATTGGTGGTGGCACCACCTGCTTATCCCTCACGTGGTTGTTGAGCCTCCAGGAGTGTGTGTGGGTACCTGTCTGCACTTCTGGAAATCGTGTCCTCAACTAGCGCTTCGCCACATCCTCTACCCCGCTCCTGCTCCCGGGGCCCCTCTTCCGTGTGAGGCCATTCTCCTACGACGTTCATTTGCCCACCCTTTCCTCTATTCTCTGAACTATGTAAGCATAGGCGTTTTATCTGCTAGGCCGATATATGGGTCATCTGTGAGTCTCCCTTATCTTTGGATTTGGGGTAAAGTGTATTATCTCTATAAATCTGTAGTCATTTCTGATTGCACAGTAAGAGTTGTCTGTAGGTAAACAGCTGTCCGGGGTGCTCCTACACTAGGAAGCTAGGGCCAGGGCCCAGTCATCTCAGTGAAATGGAAACTGAGCTGTTGGAGAGCAGTCCTCCTCTGGTTCTCCTCCAGTGATCGGGCTTGATCTTCTTATGCCCTGGACAGACCACTCAGCAGGTCATAGTTCCTCGCACAGAAAGATGGCGGCAAACCCAGCTCTGCATTTTAGAGCTCCCAGCCCACCCAGCCTGTGCCCACTCTGGCCCTGAGAAGGGCACCGGTCATCTGCTTGAGGCTGTCGTCTCCCCATCAGGTGTTTGCTTCTGAAGCACCTCTGACATCGTAAGAGATCTGCAGGAGATTTCACTCTGCATTTCATAAGCTTTTGCCTAAAGCACCTACATAGTTGAACTCACAAATGTCCCTTGTGGAAAACAGCTGTGCATCTGAGGTTCCTGAAGATTCATTTCTCTCTCTAGTTCCATGCAACTGCAAAATATCATATAGTTTCTCTTTCTTCTAGAAAGGACTCTGTAGACCTGCAGTAGAGGTCAGACTTGGCAACATTCTTTTTAAGAAGCAGCTGGTAATTAGGAGCTCACCTCAGACAGCTTCTCATCTAGAATCTTCTCATTCTGTCAAAACTTTCTGATGTTTAAAAAATATAACTTTTGTAATTTACTCAATTCTTAACTTTTTCTCTTTTAAAATTTTGCCTGAGGGCACATCCACTCACCCAGAGAGAAACAGGAAAGGAAAGTGAGAAAATGCTCCTCATGGGGCATAATTATGCCACAGCCCCTTCTTCCCCATCGCTCCCTCCTCTGAGGATTTTAGGCACACACACGTGGACCTGGTGTGCTTCTCAAACTCCTGGGCCCAGACTCGAACTGTGTGGTCGGCTATGGAGCTACCTTATTCACTAGGCCATGGACTGGCCTTTCACTTTTTAAAAATAATGCTAATAGTAACTCCCGTCCTACTCCATCCTACCCAGAAGTGGGAGTTTCTAGCTTTGTTTTCTAAGTAAATGGAAAAGAAGTTGCATCACATGAGAAAGATGGTGTATCAACAGAGTTTTGGGGAAATAATCAGCTGGGGATGGAGATTATTTTCCATCGAGTAACTGTTCCGTCCTAAGGATGACTTTGATGACAGTGTTTTAGGAGACCGTTACTGCATAGATTCTGATAGATCCTGTATCAAGTGTATGCGTGAGTCTACACTGCATAGATCCTGTATCATGTGTGTGCATGAGTCCACACTGCATAGATCCTGTATCCTGTGTGTGTGTGTGTGCGTGGGTCTATACTGTGTAGATCCTGTATTATGTGTGTGTGTGAGTCTACCCTGCATAGATCCTGTATTGTGTGTGTGCATGAGTCCACACTGCATAGATCCTGTATCGTGTGCTGTGATTCCACACTGCATAAATCCTGTATCGTGTGTGTGCGTGAGTCTACACTGCATAGATCCTGTATAGTGTGTGTGCTGTGATTCTATACTGCATAGAATCTGTGTAATATGTTTGGTGTGACTCTACACTGCATAGATTCCGTATCGTGTGTGCGCTGTGATTCTACGTAGTGTGAATTCTGAGTCACATGTGTGATGTGATTCCCTACTGTGTGGATTCTGTATCATGTGGGCGGGTATGATTCTACATTGCACAGACTCTGCATCCCCTGTGTGACATGATTCTGTGTGTAGACTCCGTGTCACATGTGGGGTATGACTCGAGGGTATGACTCGCATGGTGTGTGGGTGGACCCTCTTGCACGGGCATGTATCCTTGGGCTGAAGCCTGTGTCAAGAGTGGCCCTGTCTCCCCAGTCTTGGCGGGTGGTGGAGAAGGGACTCTAGAATGGAGTGTAGCATGAGAAATGTGTCTGCAGAACGCCGGTTACAGACGCATACCAAGTGGGGACAGACGCACAGCTGTCATCGGCCATGGACTCTGCGCTCGAGGGTGGGGAATGAGCAGCCCGTTGATTCTTCTCTGTCACCTGGGGGGCAGATGTGCTGACCAGTCGCTCCTTCCTGCCGTCGTGTTCCTTTCAGCGTCTTCGTTTGTCAGCTGACGGCTGACCTCGTCCCGTTGTGCACAGCGGCAGGGAGGCCTGTGGGCTCAGGAGAGACTCCATCTCTTTCAGCCACCGTCCAACCCCTGTGTCCGGCTGCTGCTGTCACAGTTCGCGCCCGTGCACGTACTCGGAGCACTTCCCTGTCTTCTCTCCTCCTCCGCAGGTAATCCACCAGCTGAAGCTCTCGGAGAATGAAAGCGTGGCCCTGCAGGAGCTCCTGGACTGGAGGCGGAAGCTCTGCGAGGAGCGAGAAGACTGGCAGCAGATCCTGCACCAGGCAGAGCCCAGGGCACCTCCCCCTCCTCCGTGCAAGAAGCCGACTCTCCTGAAGAAGCCCGAAGGGGCCTCCTGCAGCCGGCTGCCTTCTGAGCTCTGGGACACCACCATGTGACGTGGCCCCAACCACAGACTCAAAACAAAACTGCCTAAGGACTGCAGGCTGCGTGGACAGGAGGCTGACTTCTGATCCAGGCTGAGTCTTCTCTCCCATGCATTTACATAAAAAAAGCACAGGACACTGATGCTAAATACACGAGAGTTCCTGTGTGTGTATGCGTGTGTGTGCGTGTTCTTTCTTATCCATTTTGTGGTGATACATTCTGAATTCCAGGTTCCACATGTATAGGGTTGTGCTACTTCGAGGTAGCAGGGGAAAGCTGGGAAAAGCGTGGATGGGGCCCGAGAGGGAAGAGAGTAGTGGGGACAGGAGTGACCCATGCACACTCTGTACAATTGTTTTTATATGGATCAATGATTCATTTCCTGTTACTCCAATAGTTTTTATTATAATACACTCTATGGGACACATATTTTATTTCTTTGTAGGTGTTTGTGTTTTACTGGAATTATAAACCTGATAATTATTTACATGTTTATTACTGTATTTTGTAACTTTTTGCAATTGGTGGTGCTTTTTTTCTTCAAAATACAGATTTTAGAAAATTATTTCTAGGTTTTTTTCTTCCACACACCTTTTTTTTAACCTAAAGTACCTAAAGCTCTCGAGACCATGTAGTTGCTTTAGCTTCGCCAGCGCCAGCCCTTGCAAGAGTACAGGTTGAGTCCCACGCTTTAGACGTCACTCACCATTAGAAGGCGGTTCTTTCCCAGGCTTTTTATTTCTCAATAGGTGGATCGTGCACCTTGTAGTTCAGTTCCATCCCCCGACTTCAGCTTAGTTCCAGAAAATGACACGGCACTCGGCTAAACATGTATGGCTTCACACTCATAGCTGGTGGCATCCAAGGGCCACATTCATGCAAAGGTCTGAACAGTACAAATAAGTATGCTGAGATTGGCTGCATCGCGAGACGTCCCCGGAGTTCCGCTGCATGACCCTCCCACTGTATAGCCTCACCCTTGCTGTAACGCAACGGCCTTGTCCATTGGTGTGCTCCGCCGGCTGTCGGGAAGTTCTGCCCAGTAGCTGGAGGCCACTGTGTCCTGCTACTTGGAACTCTCCACTCGTGCCCGCCTTTGAAACGTGACCGTGCCAATAAAAGGTGCAACTGCCTTCTATCGTTTCATTTATTTGTTGTCGTTGTTACTGTTATTGTCATCGTCTTCCACGAACACTGTGTTTTCTGATCAGGTGACTAGGGACAATGAGGAGAGCTCGCTCACCCTCTTGTAAAGGAGAACATATTCTTCATAGCACTTGGCAAGCCTCAGACTCTACGGGCAAGTTTTAAAATACAAGTTTCGTGATTATTCAGGTAAGGTGAGAGTGACAAATTGGGAGGCGACTACTATGCAAAAGATGGTTTGTTGCAGATCCCAAGAGAATTGGACATGCCACACCATGGGAAGGCCATCCGGGGAAGCACCAAGGCCAGCAGAAAGCAGAGGGAAGGAGGGAACGGGTGAGCTGAAGCACAGGAAGGAGCGCTGAGACAGGCTATCGGGCTAGAGCTGGCCAGTGCGAGCAATGTCAGTGCATCTGGGGTGCTGCTGGTGCCGGGCCCCTGTGGTGATCAGGACAGGTGGGCAGTGGCCTGGAATGAGGCCTTGTGAGAGCTGGAAGAGGAGATGGTTGGAGTATGCTCTGGCTGGTTGGAGGACGAGTCATTTACTGTGTGTTACAACAGGCCAATCCAGGGAAGGGCAGTCCCTCTGGCCAGCAGGGCCCTAGATGTCAAAGCATCACATACAGAAATTAAAAACGCCTGGTTACTACACAGTGGCTGACACCATCAACAGTCACAGATCCAACTTGACAACAATCAAGGCCCCCTCCCTGCCTATTGCCCTCCAGTCTCCCTCATTTCCTGGCTTCCAAAGCCCAGCAAGAAGGACAGCAGGAAAAGTCAACTTCCCATTGATCTGTGGCTTCCTGGGCCACACCTCACCCATTGTAGGCACTTAATAATGCTGGTTGAATTAGAAGTTTGAATTGCATCCCCTGCCACACATATGTGCAGTACATATTAAGAACAGGAGAAGAATGGGCTTTTTGAGCTTTGTACCTGTGGGAGTTGGACTCAGATGTGCCCTGGGACTTGCTGTGTCTGTGCTCAATGCATGGCACATGTCATTCGTAGAGCCTAAGGCTTCAGTTGGGCTGCCATGACACATTTCCATAGGTGGGGACTTAATCAACTCCCATTTATTGTTACAGTTCTGGAGGCCAGGAAGTCCAAGTTCAGGGCTCCTGTAACCTGGTGTCTGCTGAGGGTCAGCCTCTGAGTCTGCAGACAGACATCTTCTTCTTTGTTTGTTTTAAAGCTTTTGCCATGGGCACACATGCTTACCAGAAAGAAAGAGAGACAGAAACAGTGAAAAAAAAAAAAGTGAGAAATCATCCCCAAGGAAGGATGACCTCACCGCAGTTCCTTCTCTTCCATTTTCCTGCTGGGATCTTGGACATGCACACACACGCACCAGTGTGATTTTCAAGCCACCAGTCTAAGATACAAACCACGGTCGGCCATGTGGGAGTCCAGTGACAGCCACTACACCATCTGCTGGCCCCCGTCTTCTTCTGACTATTCCTCATGTGGTAGGGAGAAGAAAGGGAAGAAGTGAGTGCACTGGCCTGACTTCTTATAGGTTGTAAAACCTCCACTCTCACAGCCTAGTCACTTCCCTGAGCCCCACCTTCAAACTCCATCGCCCTGGATTGGGGTTTTACTCTAGGGTTTTAAGGAAGGCACAACTCACTCTACAGCACAGTGAATGCCTGTGAGGTCATTGATGTCATCATGTTTGTATGACAAGGAAGGCCAGAGTTCAAGTAACCCATCAGTGTAAGACCTCACATTTGTGATTCCAACATCCATGGCATTTGACTTTATTATACAGAAGTACTCAACTCATTATATCAAAATATATCATTAAAACTAAATCGGGGCCAGCCAGTGGTGTGGCTATTAAGGTGGCTGGATCCCACATGGCCGACTATGTGGTTTGAGTCCTGGACCCAGTGGTCTGAAAAACACACCAGGCACACGCATGTGTGCCCAAAAACCCTTAAAGGAGAATGGAGGAGAAGATATTGTGGCATGGCCATCCTTCCTGAGGGGTGACTTCTCACTTTCCCTGTCTCTCTCCAGTGAGCTCATGCACCCTATGCAATAATTTAGAAAATGAGACAAAACAAAACAAACTTTAAATTAGGTGACTTTTCGTGAGTACATAACTGTGTGGCATCATGTTGCAAGACTGCTGTGCGGAGAACTAACACCATGTCGGGGTCCCAGAACACGTGTGGCCCCAAACCGCTCTGCTGCGTGTTTCCCAGCTGTCCTGTCAGGCTGTCTGGTCACAGGGCTGCTGACAGCACCATGACACATTCACTGTTTAATCCTCTGCTTCATTTCGGGTTTTTTGACCTTCAGAGCTGGAAGCCAGGCCCCTTGCAGAGTGTTTAACGCAGTCTCAGAAGTCAGCGAGTGAGGCCTTTTGTGTGCAGTCGCTTTTCCCCACCGTGGAGAAAGATCAGGTCTGGGTCACTCGCTGCTCTAAGACCATCCTGTGGCACCTGGTCTACGCACATGACAGGAAATGCAGCAGAGACGCCCACGTATGCCCAGCCTGGGGGAGTCGCAGCGGTCGTGGCCGTACAGTGTGAGACGGTGTCCCGTTTACGTGCAGGTGCTCTCCGAATGACGCAGCTGGCTACTCCACTGTCGAGAAATAAAGCAGTGACTGTTGGTCCATGCAGGCACGATCTCAGCAATTATGTTTGTTTGCAAAATATTTAATGATGGTGTTTTAATTGCCATCAGACCGTTAGGTATGAGTTATGGCATCTTATTGGGCCTACAGCCTTGGATTGAGGAATATAATTGGTATGAATTATTACCTCATGTTCAAACATAGCCCAGTCTTACTGCTTTCTTGGAAAATTATTTATGAGAGGTCTCTAAAACCTACTATCAAAATGTTTATAGTGAGTTAAAATGATTTAAAATACATTTTCCAGGGCGGAAAAATATATCATTGGCATTCTTAAATAGTGGTATCCAATTTAATAGAATTATGCTTATATAAATCTACTCAGTAAAAGCAACAACCAATTAAAATCTTAGATTTGTGAGTGGACTTCACATATAAACATTACACAACTCGGACAAAAAGGATCATCGAAATTCCAGTGTGTAGAAGGATGAATGAGCTTCAGTCAAAACCCTATTTCTGTCTTTCTCAGCCGGACATCAAACTCACCTCATACTGCAACCAGCGACGCCAAGTTACTGCTCAGTGACATCCTGCCTGGGACACATCCCCCCTCACCATCACTCCGAATTGCCAATTACCCTCACCCCACTTTTATTTCTTTGATCAAAAGTTAGTGGAGTTAATGTCTATTTTCATTCTGATCAGGAAGCTTTAAATTTAAAAATTCTTAAATTAGCTGGGTGGGCCTCTTCCAAGTAAATGTTTATTCAGTGTAATGTTACTACATTTTCAAGTTGTTTTTAGGGACACACAAAAATCAGTATAATGAATATGAAAGCAATCATATTTCTACTTACTATGGAATGGTAAATTCTCTTCCATGCTCATGGTTGTCCAAAATCAGAGCGTGGATTTCCAAAAACTAAAAATGTAGACTGCACCCCTAATTCTTCCTTTATATTTTATTTGTAACCAATGACTGTAGAGCGGATTCTTCTGCGGTGCTCTGCCCTGCGTGGCGTCCGTGTGAGTCACGAGGACACCCCGAGTAGCAAACGGTGGTAGCGTGTGGAGCTGCCGGAAAGAGCTGCCTCTGGGGTTTTCACTTTACCCAAGTGCATCTAACCCCTGAAATGGTCTGTTAGTGTGATTCGAGTAAGTTTCTTTAAAATCCAGAATGCACGGTGAACTTTAAAGATAATGTTTGTCAAAGGGTCAGTCTTATTAGAAGCCTGTAATGCATCTCTATCCCCTGTGCTAACTTCCCAGCTCATTTCCAGAGTCCGTGAAATGTACCTACACTTCAGATAACGTCTTTGCATGCTTTGACATCACAATATAATGCGGATCTTCTGCAGTTTACCAGATCACTGTGATGGCAGAGGGGAGATGGCTGTCCTCCTAAGAACAAAATATTAAAAGTAAAAAAGAATATTGATGTATCCATTTGAATTCCTATTTTATAAAAGGAGTTCATCACACACATATTGCTTGTCCTTTGACTTAGCCAGGACATCACCCTGGCATATCTGCCACCTGGCCTTTTCCTGTACCCCCAGGGGACAGAGGCTGCTTCACAGAAAGCCTAGGAAAGGTGTGCAGGTGACATCCCCCCTGATGTCACTGTTCGGTGTCTAAAGTCTAAAGAAAATGAAAGAGAATGAAACTATTGATAAATTCCAAGAGAGGGGATCAAAGCTCTACAGAAAAATGGAGTAAAACCAAATTCAGTTTGAGGTTCTGATCTTTTAAGATTTCGACAAAGAGACTAGGGGCCCATGATCTGAAACAATTAGCTGAAAAGCATGAATTCCGTCATATTCTGAAGAGAGATTTTTCTAACTAAACTGTTTTGGGGATTTCTGAAACTGAATTCAGTTAAACTGGCTGTCGTCCATGAAGAGCAGCCCCACCCACACCGTTGTCCATCAGTGTGACAGTGGAATAAAATAATTACTTAAATATCACAAAACTACCCTTTCTGGGCCAGCCGCAGTGATGCAGCAGTAACACAGCACTCAGGCTGACACCCCAGGTCTCCCCGGACACTCTGGGTGCAAGGGCCAACCGATGATCCCGGCCGGCCGAGGCTGGGGACAGGCTCACAGCATGGGGGGGCCCATTTCTCTCTCCCTCTGCCTCCCTTTTCATGAAAGAAATAACTTTTTTTTTTCCCAAAACTGACTTTTCAGACATCTTTTTATATAAATAGGTTATATATACATGTGCGCCGTAGGGGAACTAGTCCTTTAGAAAATTAGAGCTCCGTTTTGCAGTTGGAGAACTATTGTCATTCCCTTGGGCTTAGAAGCTGTTACAAAAGGATGACATTCCATATTTTAAAAAGCAAGAAAAGTTCCCGAGCAGAAGAGAAAAGAGGCCACAGGAAATGCACATCATAATGGCTTCAACTACGGCAGGTATCAGCGTAGGGTCTTAGAAATTACAGGTGACACTGTCTCATTACGGATGTGCGTCTGCTCCTTCCCCAGGAACGCTTCCCTTTCCGCCTCGGAGGCACAGGCAACCCCACAAAGGCATACTACCTGGGGCCCAGAGCCTTCATGAGCCAAAAGTTTGCCCACGGTGACTCAGAGAAAGCTCATTAAAGGCACAGGTTTCTGGTCCCCCACGTCACTCCCAGCGGTACCATTCAGCAGTGGCTTGCCTGCAGTCTCCAGCCTTACCTGCTCGGCGCTCAAGAAGGCTAACTGCTTAACAAGCAGCCCCCGCCTCTGCGGCTCAACACGATAAGCCTGTAGTTCTAGTTTCCTCTTCTCTTCAGGTCACAGTCCTGTGCCCATCGACTCCACACAGTCGTTCAGAGCCCGAGGGCGCTTCCCTCTGTGGCTCCAATCTGGGTTTTTGTGCTGCTCACTCCTCACTGAGCCAATGGAGGGGGACTAGAGGGTAGAGCCATCCATGGGCAGGGAAGTGGCTCATAGCCCTTTGGCCCGAATTCAACCCTGGCATCGTGTCACTGGAGGGCAGTGGGGACATGTGTCCCGTCTATGACCAGGAAGAAAAAGAGTTCATTTGGCCAACATTTAGCCAGTGTCAGAGTCTCCAGACGAGGCAGCAAACTCCTGGCTGTGGCTATCCAAGCTCTGTTTCTTATTTCCTTCTGGATTCAGAATGAAATTCAGTGCCCAGGGCACTGAGCTTCCTCCGCCCCTGAGATGCAGGAAACGCCCCGTGTCACCATCACCAACCCGCTCCTCCTCCGTGTGCCCTGCAAGGCATCTGGCACTTCAGCCTAGAAGCTGACATAGTGAGACGTGGGCAGAGAGACGGGAGACAGGAGCCCTCGGTGTGGCTGGCTGGTGTCCCCTCTGAGGGCCAGCTGATTCTCTGGGGGAGAGGAGGTGTCCCCTCTGACAGCACACCTGGGCAGGTACAGGCATCTCTGCTCCTGGTGCTGGTGGGACTCCTTCCTGAGTACCTGGGCATTAGGAGAAATCCATTTCCCTTGGAGCCCTGAGGGCGCCCCACTGGAGACTCCCTCCAGCAATGCCACCAGCCATCCGAGTAGGAGGGCGGGCGGCAGCGGTCAACATGGCTTGCTGAAGGCCTGGAGCAGCACCTGCTGGCATCACAGGCTGAGCCCAGGAATGGCGCTCGGCCCCCTCGAAGCAAGAAGGTAACTGGCCCATCCAGCCTGTGGGTTCTCAGGGGTGCTCCTCCCCAGGCCCAAGGCCCATTCACCCAGGCTGGGTACCAGCTGAGAGCTAGCACACACCTCAGACCCCTCCCACAGTCGGGGCCTACACTGTGGCCAAGTGGTTCCCTGCCTTTTCCTAGCCCTCTCTGGCTTTTCTTACTGAATCTCGCCGAGGGCCCACGGGTAGGAGCAGGTGTGCTCCCTTCCCTGCAATTCTGCACAGGTCACCACCAGGGGCTCTGCTCCCCTTCACTCTGGGACCCCAGTCACTGTCTTGTTGGTGACTCAGTGGAAGCTGAGACAAAGTTCATCCTGCTCTCATATCCTGTTACAGAATTATCGTAAGTGTACGGAATTTCTCCAAACACCCTGCCTTCATGGATTCAGCTGGCAGTGCCCTAATTCCTCTCTGAAAGCACTCTGCCACTCAGTGCAGAGGACACATCCCCTGGGGGACTCTCCGCTTTCATCGCTCTGCACCCAAAGAAATCCTGACTCAGCGGTTTCAAACCGTCTCCTTCGGGTGTCTGCAGGGTGTCAGCCGCCAACAGGAAACTGGCCGGTTTCGGAGCTCCTCTGGTTGAGTCTGTGCCCAGCGCTGACCTGATAGCTCGGCCAGGATGTTGGCGACATTATGCCCAACGAGAAGCTTCCAGAGCAAAGGCTCAGGGACTGGGGACTGACTGAGGTGCAGCAAGGGAAACTGGTGCATTGAACACACCGAACCCACCACTGCTGGGTGGGGAGTGGGAGCTGGTCGGCGGGGGGGCGGGGGGCTCCCTTTCAGGAAGGAGAGAGCAGGGGAGCTGCCCGGGGTGGGGGCTCCCCTTTTAGCTCATCTGGTAACAACCGGAGCCTCGAGCCAAGATGGGGCGTTCAGAGACTTGGGTGTTTGTTCAGGCTTTGCAGTCACTCAGCTGCCCAGCCGACTCTAACCTGCATAATTGTAGATGGGGCAGTCATGTCACCTGCATTGTCACCCTGGGTTGCTGAGGGGAGCAAGATGAAATTAAGTTTGGGGAAACTAGGGCATCTCCAAAGGGCTGAGCAAAACGAGGGGCTGGGACCCTCGCCGGAGAGGAGTGTAGGATGACGGCGGGCTCCAGGGCTCCAGGCTCTCAGGACTGGCACTCTCACTAGTCCTGATAGGCCCTGTCCCTCCCGTGCGCTCACAGTGGGGGTGGTGACTTGTGAGAAGCACCAGCCCGGCTTCTTCCCAGGCAGTGAGTGGAGCAGAATGGAGCAGGTCCCCCCCACCCCGACCCCCGCCGCCTCCCCTAGGGCAGCAAGGGCTGCAGGGTGTGCTCTGGTCCCGAGGAAAGCTGCAGCCTTGGTCCCCTTCCCTCCTGCAGCCCTCGAGGGTATGCTCTGGTCCCGAGGAAAGCTACAGCCTTGGTCCCCTTCCCTCCTGCAGCCCTCGAGGGTGTGCTATGGCCCGACAGTGGCTTGTGTCCCCAAGGTATGTGATTTGGAACTTGGTCTCAGGGTAATGACATTGGGAGGTGGTGAGGCTTTTTAGGGGTGGAGCCTTTCAGGCAGGGATTGGCTCATGGTGGAAGTGTCCCCGTGAATAGATGACTATTGTCTCCCCAAAGTGAGCTCCAGAGAAGGGAACTGTTTGTGCAAGAGTGGGTCATTATAATGGAAAGCGGCTGTCCCATTGCTGCAGCCGCAGACGTCCACCTCTCTGCTTCTGCCGGCCGGGATGTGACTAGCCAGTCCCACATCTTTCAGCTTCCCGGCTACCAGAATTGGGAAATCTCTATTCTCTGTAAGTCACACAGCCTCGGGGTCTCTGCCAGTCGCACGTTAGCAGATTAAACAGTCTGCCTCCAGACGACCACCGTTAAAGTGGCGCATTTCAGATCGGCTATGTTGATTTACATCCTACATACTAATGTCGATGTTTATTCAAATACAACATGTGATTTTCCGTTTTCATTTTGCTGCAGTTAAACCACCAGGACAGAAGCACAGCCAACACATGTCGTTTTGTTGCAAGTGATGCAGCCCTAGCGGGTTGCAGCGTGCGGGAAGAAACCACACTTCCCGGGCTCCACCAACCTGTAAGCTGAATGCATCGCTCCTCAGAGCCTAGCTGATGACCTCAGAGGCCGTGCTGCTCTCGGTCTGCGTGTGCCCAGTTGGATGGAGCCCGGAAGCTGGTTTCCACAGGAGCCCAGTGCCACCCACCTGGTCTCCGAGATGGAAATGGTGCTCTAAAGGCAAAGCACGCAGTTTCTACTGTGGTGCTGATGTGGCCCAGCAAGCAAGATGGCGGGGGTGGTGGAGGTGATACTACGATGTACTCCATGCTCTCTGTGTGTCGAGAATGCGTTAGGAGTTTTCATGGATTTCTGTGGTCTGCATTTAACTCGTTCAGTCGGAATCCGATGCACAGCATCCGTCCTGCTACTGTCCCTGTAAGTGATGGCTCAGGACGTGGCTGCAGCTCCCCTGACACACACTTCCTATCTGGTGATCGAGGACAATCCCTCTTCTTGGTGTGCTCCTACTTCATAACTTGCTAACAACTTGTAGAATGCAGGAGAGATGCTGTCTGACTTCCCAGGCCCTCTGGCCATCGGGCCCTCTCTTGACATGCTGGTCTTTGGAACCCAGACACCACGATGGGAGGAACCTTGGCCACGTGGAGGTGTATTTGTCCACAGCTCCTCTCAGGGCCCAGTCCACGTCCTGCACCAACTGCCAGCAAGTGTGTGGGGACCCTTTCCCATGACACCAGCTACTGCCACCTTCTTACCGCAGCTGCATGATGGCCCATGGGCAAGAGCTACCCTTGAGACCAGCCCCTCCCAGAGCAGAGAGCAACTGTGGCAGTAAATGACCGCTGATTTACAGCAGCGTGTCAGGGTGCCCAGAGGAGCAGAATCAATAGGGTACACAAGCCCAAGGCTGGCTCAGTGGGTGCCTGGCTGGCTCTAACTGGGCACTCAGCAGTGTGACAGGCAGCCTCTCGAGTGTTCCTCTGGCACACGGCATGGCCCCCCAGGTCTGCATGGTGTCCACCTCCGTGCCAGGGCATCTGTACAGAGTGGAATAGCACTGGTGAGAGGTATTTATGCAAACAGAACCATTTATTCCCTTATTTTATTGGTTTGCAATAAGTCACATGACCATTAATGAAAGGAAGGGAGGTGGAAATATTGTCAAGTGAGAGCCCAGGAGGAAGAGAAAATGGTATTGTTGAAAGAAAGCTGTCCGGTCCCGCGGGACAGTCGAACAGGTTCCCTGGGGGAGGGAGTGAGAGATAGGACAGACACACAGACACACAGAGTGGGGACAAGACGAGGTGCCGATCAAGTCTCGTTTATTAAGGAAGAACAGCAAGCTTATATACAGGCTGGTGGGCACTGATTGATTGCCCGAAATGCAAATGAGATAAAACAACATGAACCAATCATTGGTGTGGGTGGATCTCTCTCGTTGCCTAGAAACCCAACAACTTCCGGGGAGAACAGTTGGTCACATGATTTCTGAGAAACAGTTTGCTCAGTGAGGAAGTGAAGCCTAATGGTTTCCAAGATGGCGGATAGCTCAAGATGGCTTCCGTATGCAGTGCCCTCCACAGAAAGCCACTCTTCACCACAAGATCTAAAGATAAATGAATGAAAGAGGGCCATCGTATGGCATGATGATTCAGGTAGATGGATCCCACTCAGTTGACTGTGTGACCTGAGTCTCAGACCTGGTAGCGTGAAAAACACACTGGGTGCATGGGCATGCATGCCTCAAAACCAGACAGGTGGGCGAGATGGAGAAGGACTGTAGCATGACCATGCCTTATGGTAGAAGTGCTGGGAATGACTTTCTTATTTTCCTTCTCTATATATGTCTCCGGTAAGCACATGTGCTCTGGCAAAATTTAAAAAAAAAAAAAAAAAAAAAAGGAAAGAAAGAATGGTGCCTCCATCAGGACATGATGGCTGAGATGGAGAGGTGGAGCATGAGGCTTTGCTGTGGAGGTATCCGGACATTGCAGTTGGTAAAAATTAGTCTTGAACACAAAAAGAGGAACAGCTTAAAGTGATTGATGTCTCTGGAAAACATTTATGTTGGGGTATTTAAGGGGTATCCATGAAATTATTCAAAAAGTAGTGAGAGTATGGACCTGGGTTTCTGGGAGGAAGTCTAAGCTATAGTGAGAGAGTGGATGAGTATCATTCATTTCTACTTGGCAGTGAGAAGGCAGCTGGGACGACTCTGATCATTTGATGCTGTAGCAATGAAGTCACTAGAGTAGAGTCCAACTTCTCCTTTCTCGTGGTCTGCATTCAGATATCTCTGCATTCGGATTTCTCAAGCTGCTTGCACACATTTTAGAAAACAAGAGTTACACACGATTAGAAGGCTTGTGATGCTCCCAAGAGCAGTTTTTACTAGAAAATGATTTCCTTAAATTTCAGTAAAAAATAAAAAAATCACTAATTGTATTATGTTAAAATAATTTTCTCATTAAAAAAACTAGCATTATGCCCTCTTTCACAGATTTTTAGTAGATAATAAAGTGAACTGTATCAGCTATCTCCTGCTGTGTAACAACTTGCCCCAGCACTGAGGTGCTGAAACAACATGTATGACTTGACACTTTCAGCGGGTCAGGAATCCTATGTATCTTGCTGGGTCTTCCTTGAGGCTTGCCATAAGTGTTGCCCTGGACTGCAATTATCTCAAGTTTCAGCTGGGGGTGATTTTACTACAGGCTCATTCATGTGGTTGCTGGCAAGAGTCAGTCCCTCGTGGGCATGACTGTGGGCCCCACATCCTGCTGGCTGCTGACTGGGCACTGGTAGCTCCTTGGTACGTGAGCTTCTCCATAGAGCAGTGTCACTGGCTTCCCTCACAGCAAGACGGAGAAAAGAGCCAGAGGAAGACGGGCATCTCATCCAGACCGCCATATATACTTATTACAAGCAAGTTACTAGTTCCAATCCACAGTCAAGAGGAGATGCCAGGCCCGAACGAGCAGGCAGTGGTCTGTAAGTTATAATTGCACTTTTTCTTAATGCAATGACTAGAAAAACAAAACGAACTCTGTGCCGTACGAAAGGATGGTGTCATTAGTAGTATGTTTACACAGACATAACATATACTTTGTGTATGTGGAGTTGGTTTATATTAGGAAAAGACAGGAAGCATCAAGTGTCTTCGGCTGGAAGGACAGGTGCTTGGTCCAGCCCCTTTTGGAGAGCACCAGGTACTCAGGGTCTGTGGGTCCTCTCCACGATTCTGCCCATTTGCAGGAATGAGCCGGGGCCTCTGTCCACAGGGCAGAGTCGCTGGGATGGTTTTCTAGCTGTCCCCCCCTCTGGCCTCCACTCCCACTTCCATCCCATCCGTCTCTCCACCATTTTCCTATCTTCCTTCAAGACCTGGCAGCTCTCTGGTCACTGGGACCAACTGTGTTTGCCCTCAGCACATAACCTCAGCCACAGGTGGCTGCTCTGTTCTGCCTCTCCCTGGAGCTTCGGCCACTTCCGCTAACATAGCCGTGGAAGTACCGGGTCAGGTTCCCTGCTCCTCAGGGTCCTGTCTCTGCTGGCGAACACGTCCCCAGAGAGGGACAGAGGTGAAGTTCCTGCATGGACTCTGAGGTTCCACTGAGCAGACGTGAACGTCTTCGTGAGCTGCAGGAAGACACAGAGACAAGAGGCGCCTCACAGAAGCAGAAGTGGCACTGGGATGTAGAAGCTACAGCCAGGCCCTCCCGTTCAGGGCAGGTGTGTTACCACTGACCCTCACGCGTGACGGCGCCCACCCTGAGCATGCAGGCACATGCTTGCCCATGGTCTGGGGCCAGCTGAGGTCGGGCGTGGGTTGTGGTGTTGAGACCCTACTGGGGACGCTGTCTCTGTCTCCCTCCTTCCCCCCCCCCCCCTTTCTGTCCCTCTCACTCATGGAAAATATACATGAATACATTTTTAAAAATTCGATCTAAAATTTGTTTACCGGTTTTTACTTTATGCCTAACATTGAAATAGCTCGAGTTTCCATCTCTTCATCAAGGGTAAACATTCTATGGCTCTTGTCGATTTATTAACTTCCGATGAAATGAAGTGAAATTACGGGACCAGCAGTTAGCGTAATGGCTATGTCGCTAGACTCCCATGTAGTCAACCCCAGTTCGCGTCCCGGACCGGGTGGCTTAAACTCACACCAGGCACATGTGTGTGTGTGTCCAAGATCCCGAGAGGAGAAGGGATTGTGGTATGGCCATCCCCCCTGGGGGGTGATTTCTCTCTTTCTGTCTCTCTGTCCCTCTCTGTCTGTCTGGCGAGCACATGTGCCCTATAGCAAAAACCGCTAAAAAAAAAAAAAAAAAAAAAAAAAAAAAAAGTGAAATTAGATTTCTTTTCAATGAGTTCAGTTGATTTGTAATCTATACTTTTAATATAATGCTAAATAAGGAAACATAATGGAAGGTTTTACCTAGAGAAGCATGTCACTCAAAAATAAATCAATTTGATAAATACCCCAACATTTAGTACCACGCCTCCCACTTTCAGACCAATGTTACCTCTGAAGATTTTCCCTGTGGTTTCTGTGGACTGGGTGTCTTCGTCCAGTATCAGAGCTAGCAGAACCAGCTGAGACAGGGTGGCTCATAAAGAACAGAACCTGATTTGACTCCTGATTCTAGCTGCTGGGAAATCCAAATGCGTGGGCGTCACGTAACCCACAGAGGGGAGAGGACGGTGGCTCGCCTGGAAGGTCTGGGAGGCGCCCTCTCCTCTCTTCGTCATCCGCTCTCACAGAACGAACCCCTTCTCGTGAGAGCTGAACTCACTGGTCTCCAGGGACATCATTAGAATGTACACAGGGTGATGCTTCCAGGATCCAATCACCACCCACTAGGCCTCAGCTCTTAAAGGCCTCATCACTTCCCCAGACCATTATCCTGGGCACCAAGTTCCACAACATGAACCCCGGGGAAACAAACCATGACCCAACCATAGCAGCGGTAATTCCTTTGATAAGTGATACCACCCGCTGACAGCAGCGTGCGAAGGAACCTCGATCCACTCCTTTGCAGGATGGCTGTTTACCGGCCAGCAGGAAGCTGGCCAACTTCAGAAAAAGCTGAGACTACCTATTCTACTCAACCAGGTGGAGAGGACCCAGAGAGGAGGAAAACGGAAGTGCAACTTCACCCTTGTCTTACACTAATCACGTGTGTGAGAACAAGACTAAGTGGATGTAGCCTACTCGCATTTGCAGCTGAGAAATAGGACGTATTTTTGGTACCAGATTCACCGGTAAGCCCACTAAGTGTTCTCTGTGAACATCCTTGTGTCTACAGCACCTAAAGCAAGCTCATGTATTCAACGTTAAGCATTTATGGCTGGAGCTCTCCTCTGCATAGCTGGCGGAGTACCTGGCCTTGTTTAAACAGATGCTGTTGTTACTCACAGGCAGTTACAACGTAGGGAGAGAGAAGTTAGAGGCGTGTCTCCACTGATAGCTATTTAAAAGGTAACATTGTTAAGGACTGTGAAGACGAAGAGCAGGGTGCTGCCAAACTCTCAAGGAACCTTAATTTACCTAAAAGAGTCACAGAAGTGTTTTCTAAAATGGTATTTATTTTGAGACATAAGAATCAGTAAAAAATGGAGTTTAAAAAATAATATAAAGAGCGTGTGGCTTAGTTATCTTACAGACTGTAGAAAGTTCCAGAACTGGGAAACACACTTCTGTGTTCTTCCAAATGGCTCTTCCCTTCTAAATTCTCAAGAATCCTTTGCATATACCAGCACCTGTCGACTGGTGTTATAATTCCTGTCCTTCCCACTGAACTGTGGGGACTGATGAACCCTTACTACTCCTCAGATTCTAGAACAGTCATTGCAAACAGCAGCAACCGATTGTCAATAGATGAGCGAACAGGTGGACGCAGGAGTGAGCGGACGGAAGCCAGCGAAAGAGCTTCCGAGAGGCCAGACTGTGGGGCTTGGTATCTCCCTACTCAATTCCAGTCTCTAAAATGATATAAGGACTATCTGTTCAACAGGTCATTACATAGGACTCTTGACTGACAGGAAAACGTCTAAACACACCCCTTCTACGGAGAAGCTGGTGAGCGCAGAACTGCGGAGGAAGCTGCGGTTACAGAGTGTGTGGGACAGCTGCTGCCGGGGCACTCCCAGGCCCTGCGAGAGCAGATGGTGCTTCGGGGTGCCCGGTGAAGTCAGGCGACTCAGGACAGCGACAGGCCAAGCGGGACACCCTGGAGCCGGGCAGCGCAGCTCCGGGGGAGAAAGGCCCCTGCGCCCATGCAAACGCAGGGGAACCCAAGGCCAGTGCGGAGGGAGGAGCAGGTGGGCTCCGGAAGTGATGACGTCATGAGGCCTCCACCCTCATGTATGGGATGAGTGTGCCCCAGAGAAAGGCGCCCATCACGGTGTGAGGCTGCAGCAGGAGGCGCCATCCCCGAAGCAGAGAGGGCTCACCCGGCCCCATCTGCCCGCGCCCTCCGTGACCTCGGACTCCCCAGCTCCAGAACGGAACAGCCAACGTCTGCTGTTTCCTAGTCACTCTCTATGGCGCTTTGTTCCACAGCCTGGACAGACTGGCTGTGGCCCCAGGCACTCACACCAGTCCCCAAATGAAAGCTTTCGGGCCCCGCCTCCCAACAAAATCACTCCCAGTACCCAGACCTGCAGCTCCTACGGGGGAGGAGAACTCCAGCCCTCTACGGTACAGCCCAGAGCACAGTCAACCGGCACCAGCGACTGGAGACAAGAGACAGAACCCCAGCGTAAGGGCGACAGACACACGAAGGACGGCCTCAGAGCGAGTGGGCCTGGCAGAGGCCAGGGCGGTTCTCCAACGTGGCAGGGGTGAGAGCAACTGCCCCGTCCTGCTGCGTCGCCTTTTCCCCTGGCAGCTAGCCTTGGGCCCAGGAGGGCGCTCCTCAGCCCTCCCTGCTGCGGGACGGATGGGTAGATAGGGAGAGCTGAGTACTTCTGCACCGGGCCCTGGACCCTTCGTCCTAGAACGACTGGTACCAGAGGTAACTGCAGACAACAGACTCGGGGAAACCGGAGTCTGAAATGTGTTACGTGACCCGGCTACATGTGTGTGTGGAAAATATAGCTAAATAGATAGAGAAGAGGAAGACGAGACCAGTGATGGGTAGGGGACCATAACGTTGGTAGATAACGAGCTCTGGAAAGACAGACGGGGATGCTCTCATTTTTCTGGGTTTTCCTACTTCCTTTCGCTTACTCTTCATGTAGAGTAAGTGTAGGTGGTTGCAAATTTTAAAATTCACTTGAAATTTAAAACTGAGTTAATAGGTTACAGGGTATTGAATCACGTGGTTGACCTCGTGAGGAGTTGTGCTGGGTGCACCCAGGAGCTTGATGAGCTGAAAGCCGGGAGGAAGGGAACCAGGACACGCCATGCCCTGCCAAGGCTGCTTCCTTCTATATATGTCTATATAACAAAACTGCCCAGCCACTCTGGTGCTAATGTATGTGCCCTGGGAGCTGGAAGCCCTGTGGCCGACCATGGTTTGGATCCCCAGGGCAGCCTGAAGATGTGCTGAGTACGCACTGGGAACCCGGAATCCTGGAGAGCTGGAGATCCGGGGAAAGGGGATTGTGGCAAGATGAGAACCTGTCAGGGGTACTTCCTACTCTCGTTCTCACATGCACATGCACGCACACACATGTACAGTTTCTTACCTGCTAGACTTTTAAACATTCAATGTTTAATACTACATTCTCTTGGCCAAAACAAAATGTTACAACATTAAACAAGACAATCTAGTCACACCTAACGAAATTGTATGTGCATTTGACTGAGCAATCTCATTTCTAAGGGTCCATGTGGACATGTACCTCCTCGAATATTAAACGACAAATGCTATGGTTACCATTGCACTGTTTCCTGTAACAGCGAAGTAACGGACACTATTACCCAGCTCTGATGGGATAAGCTATGTATAGTACACTAGTACATTCTTCTGTTTAAAAATAAAAAGATCTCTGCTAACTGACATAGAGAGAATTCAAAGATCCACTATTTTATTTTTTAAGTTGACTTATTTATTTGGCTCTTGAGCTAGAGAAACTGGAGACAGAGGGAGAGGAGGAGGTACCAAGCAGGGCTGCAAGGCCATGACTCAGCTCTGGCCTTGGCATCCCCAGATCACAGGCGAGGTGTGCTCAGGGTCCTCAGAAAGGTCCAGACTTGAACCAGGAACCTTTTCATGTGGGATAGACTTGAAGAGAACCACGTTTGTTCGTTTTTATTTATTTATTTATTTATTTTGTTGTTGTTGTTTTGTTTTTTTTTTTTTTTGGAGAGGTTTTTGCTGTAGGGCGCATGTGCTCACCAGAAAGACAGAGAGACAGAGAGACAGAAAGTGAGAAATCACCCCTCCCGCGGAGGGGGATGGCCATGCCGCAATCCCTTCTCCTCCATTCCCCTCTCAGGATCTTGGGTGCACACACACACACACATGCCTGGAGTGAGTTCCACTGGGTCCGGTGCTCGAACCACAGTCAACTACTTGGGAGTCCAGTGACATAGCCATTATACCAACTTCTGGTCCCAAGCATCACATTTTCATTTTACAGCCACAGCACCATCTGCCCCCACCCCCACAGAGATCTACTGTTTAAAGAAAAAGACAACTGCAAAAGAAAGTATGAAGTATTTTATATTTTATTTCAGCAAAAAAGGAGGAAATAAGAATGACATAAACCCAGATCTAATAAAATATAAGGAATTGATGACAATATTGTGGAAGCAATAGACTTGACAATAAGAAAGCTGAGAATCTTTCTTAATTTTTTTTTTTACTTTTTTTAAGGCCAGTGTCGTACCCGCGCGTACCACCACAGCTGAACCTAATTTTGACTTTTGGTACATCTAAATGCCTTATATATTAAAAATTAACATTTAATTAAAAAAAGTAAACTCTAAAATGAAAATACAAAGTAAAGAACTGAGATTCAAATTGATTTGATGACCACATCACATACCTACAATTATAAATGAATTCAAGTCGTTTTTGAGTAAGTGATTTAAGTGATTTAACTTTATATTGCTGGTAGAATGTGGTCCAAAGAAATGCTGCACTTGGTCATTGCACTGAGAGCGTGGCATTGTTGAAATAACCCTGAGACTTCTTTAATCTCGGGTAGGACTATTGAATGAGTAACACGACGGCACGGTTGGAGACCTGGGCTCTCACCAGAGAAGGGAGACGCAGACCTGGGATGACAAAGGTAAGAAGGAGTGCTGTGGTTTCGGGTCTGACCTGGAGGTTTTGGAGGAAACCTAGAAAACGCCCTTTGTGCTCACGCTGAAAGCACCAGCAGTAATAAACCTCAGGGGTGGTGAACGCACCGAGCACCTGGGCCCAGGCTTCTAGACGGCATGGCTCACCGCTGGGGCAGGAAGATGAGGTCTGCGATACACTTTGGATCGAAAACAAGGAACTATTTACATCTGCAGAAAGCAGAATTGGCTGGAAGGGCGTCTCCTGAGCACACGTGGGACTCCTCATATTAAATTTTCAGAGGGACACAGAGCTGATACAGTTTATACCTCAAACACATGGAGGCGGAATGTAAAAATGAAAATCTAATCTAACTTAATAACAAAAAGGCAGAAAGTAACACATAGACAAACAACTAAGCAGCATAGTAGATTAAAAGCATAGATTAAAGGAGCCAGCAGGTGGCTTCATCGTTAGGTCACTGGACTCCCACTTGGCTAACCACGGTTCGAGTCCCAGACCTGGAGGCTTGCTTTCTCACTTTCCCTCTCTCTCCCTCTGGTGAGTGCACATGCCCTATGGAAAATTAGAAAATAATAATAATAAATATAACTAAATAATTCTTTTTTAAAAGCGTAGATTAAGATTACCAGAATGTTTCCAAACACAGAAGATAACACAGTAAATGTGAATAGATATAAAACAATAGTGAAGTTCAAATTGTATTTTAAAATGAAAGAAAAAAAAAAAAGGAAAGGGACAGAAGAAACCCAGTTAGCCGAAATAGAATTAGAGTCAAGGGGCTGGCAAGTAGTGTGCTGGTTAAGGGCGCTGGACTCCCACATGGCTGACCACAGGTTCGAGTCCCAGACCTGGTGGCTTGTTTTCTCACTTTCTCCCTCTCTCTCTGTCCTGCTCTGGTCAAACTAAAATAAATAAATAAATAAAGTTAAATAAATATTTTTTTTTTTTAAAAAGAAAAGAATTAGAGTCAGAATACATTCCCTCCTCCACAGATTGCATGTTTGTGCATGGGACAGTTTCTCAACTGTCACGATCCTCAGTATCCTCAACGATGAATGAGGGGTGATTTTTGTATGTACCATGCAGGGTGAAAGTGTGTGTGAAATGAAATGGTGCATGTAAAAAGTTTGTAGACTATGCTAACAGGAGTTATCTTATCTAGAATTACTGCTTCTTTTGAAGTAGTAATTATTTAATGGGCCATGAACTATTTGTTCATGGCCCATTAAATAGCCAAGAATAGTCACCTTTTGCTTTTCGTAAGTGACTTCAGTCAACCCTCAGGTTGGCTCTTTTCTTCCCTCAGGAGAGAAGGGTGACAGTCCAGCCACCGCAGGGCAAAGTGCAGGAGTCGAAGGTCTATTCATTCCTGATGAACAAACACTGAACTAAGCCATAGAAATGTGGGTTCTAATTCTGGCTTAGTAGGCAGTTTGCCTTATTTGGAGAGAGAGAGAGTTTGGGACAAGTTGATGAGAGAATAGATTGCAAATTCCTAAACTATAGCTCTAAAATGTCATGAGTCTTATCATAATAAGATAATTGACACTTCTAAAAAATGATCTAGACCAGCCAAAAGACAGCCGTGTCCCAGCCAGAGAGCAGAAAAGTGAACACACACTCCAAAGGCAGAAAAGACATCTCCAGGCGGCGAGAACATCGCTTGCTGCAGGTATCAGGGGTTTTAAGAATATTTATGTAAGTTTACAAACAAAACAAACAACAAACAAAAAATAACCCTGCAGAGACAGGAGAGTTACTTTAAGGATTAGATAAGCTAGAAGCACAACCCATCACCCTCACAGCAGTTCTGACACTTATCCCCAAGGCAGCCATTTCTTTTTGAATGATGAAAATAAAAATGATTTCAAATTGGAAGGAAAGCTTCCCCCCCAACAATGTGACAGCCTTAGACCTTGCCTAGGGCAGGCCCAAGGAAAAAGACAAAGAACTATAGGAAATGCAGAGTGCCAGAGTTTATCAAAGTCAAACAGTCTCTTTTTAAAATGCAGTCATCTTTCAAAGATGATTTACTAGAAAAGAACACGGAACCTGACCAAGTGGGACGCGTAGGAGGAGAGACTGGGCTCGGAATGCACCTGCCTCTCGGGGTGGACTGCGCCTGGGAGGGTTCCAAAGGACACTATGAAATCTATAATTGCGAAAAGAGCTGTAAAGTGCAAATTTAAGGGGTTAAATACGTAGCTAAATCTCGGTAACAGCTACAGGAGTCATGACATCACAGCAGCCAGAGGCCGAGCTGCTAGATCGTGCGCTTCAAGCACTCAGACTGCCATTAACACCCGCACCAAACTGGACGTCAGGAACAACTTTTTCCAAGTTTATGTATTATGTGTTCGTTTTATCTAGAATAACATGTTCCTCTTTTATTATCCTGAGGGAGGGAAAATCCCAAAGTCAATAAGCTCCTAAGTAACCAATTCCAGAGGGAAAGCTTACCTCTTTGATGCAATCGATCAATCAATTGATCATTTCCAACGTTTACTACGTGGTGAGCATGCGATGGTCCCAAGGTTCATAAAAGCAAACACTCCGGCGCTCGGGCTCTTCGGTGCACAGCAGTGTGGGCTCCTGGGGAAGACGACAGCAACAGTAATGCCTGAAGCATCAAAACGTAGCCGTTATGACAATAGGTTGTTGGGAGCTGAGATTAAATTAGCACGGAACAGCGAGGTGGGCAATGGAGAATGAATGCCGTATCCCTTAAACACTTTAAAGAACTTAAATTAGAACGAGGAGATAGAGCAAGAACGATGAGCTTAATGTCTACCAAAATCTTTTTAAAATTATTTTCTTAATTCTACATTCAATCACTATGTACGCTTCCAATATTGCAAGCAGATTTTCCCAGCGTGAATATACTGTCCAGTCAAAGAAATTCCACACCGTGACACACATTGTCACCAGCAGTTGACTTTCCATTTTTTTTCGACTTTCCATTTTTTTATCTGTCGAATGTTTTGCTTCTTTTTTTCCCCCCCTTGACTTCTCCACCCCCATTTTTGCCCTCCTCCCACACTGTCTCTGGGATCCACAGTTGCTAAAAAAATTCTTAAATGTTGCATGCTAGCCATATCAATCAGTCATGTCCCTTTGAAGAAACAATTAAGAAAATGCACTAGCAACTAATGAAGGAATGAATTATTACCTATCATGTCAGATTTTCTAGAAAGTTACCTTTGATAATTTTCACTCACATCCTATTTGAGGGTCGCCCAAGGCACTGTGTGTATTTCTGGGCCCCTAACCCGGCTTTCTCCTGGCAGCCTGAGGGAGTCTGGGACCACCGGGTCAGCGCTCCCGTCTGCAAGTTAATCCCAACCTCTGTAGTAACAAAAATGCTCTTTTGAACAGATGGAAATCTGGGACAGAGCCGATAATTAAATCCAGGGATTCAGTGTCAAAAGAAAATGACTTTATTTTTTTAGTATTATTATTTACATTAAATCACTGTGTATATTACAGCATACAAAATCAGTTTTCCCAGCAGGAATGCACCGTATATCAGTCCAGTCAAAGTTTGATGACTTCCTCTTTTCAAGGAATCAAACCAACCCTGGGGGGAGCTAGTGGCTCCGGTCCCTCTGGGCACTTGGGAGGGGGCACACTCAGTGTACCTCCTTCTAACTCAGCTGTGGGTCACCGCCAGCCCGTTTCCATGATGTCATCTCTTGGTCGTCATCCACTGAGACGTCTGCCCACGAGCAGTGGTAAAAGGGCAGAGGACAGAGAGACCGTAAAGAACAAGGCAGCCACTCGCACACTTCCCAGTCACAGTCCCCACGCCCTGACATTCCATTCCCGTGGATGAGGAAACGATACAACGCAAGCTCTGTCACCATAGCAATGAATAACTTGGCCCGCGCCCAGGCCACGCGGTGCAGGGGGTACTCTGCCCTGAGCGTGTCGCTGCGCTCTCTGTGGACTGTGCCTCTGCGTCTCTCCTGCCACGTGTCAGCCCTGCTTTCCAGTCACACCTAAGCCCTGATTAGTGGTGATAAGGCAGTAAGTAGCAGCGAGCTGTTTTTTAAGAGACTTAGAAAACCACAAAGAACTCTGAGTTCCAAAACACTTTATTAGCACTTTCCAGTCCTATTTTAGAAACCAATGGGAAAAATGTAAAATGGAGTGGGTTGGGAAATGTTTTCATCAAAGCAGGATTGTTGTTTTAAGTAGGAGTTTTGTATTTAAACCTCTTAATGGTGAACATGATCAAGAAAAGCTTGAATTTACTGTTGATAGCAAAACTTGATTAAACACAAACAAGCAAATAGAAAAGAAGGAAAGGAAGAAAAAAGAAAAGATAAAGAAGGCAAAGAAAGAAAAACACTGAAAAGAAAAGATCCTTTCTGAGACTCCTGGCATCCTTAGCCCGAAGAATAACCTTGGAAAAAAACAACTATCCGTGGAGTGGGCCATCTGTCTCTATCCTTCCTCCTCTCTTTTCTTCAGTCCTTTGTCTCTCTCTGTATGATTTGCCTACTCTGTCCGGCTTTGGAGTTTCAGCTTTTCCACAAAGCAGATACCACACCAGCTTATTTTACTGCCAGCGTGTATCACTGCAGGCTTTATTAAACGTTAAGGAATAATAAGGCCTATTATTGCACTGTGACTCCCTGGGACGTTTTTTTCTGAAGGGAGTAAGGGCCTGTGTCATGTGTCTGCATTTCTTCTTGGCCTTAGATGCCAGGGGACCAGGGGCATTGAAAGAAAACGGGACAGAACGAGAAGGGCACAGGTTATTATGTACTCGGGGGCTCTCTCTTGCCACTCTTTCCCCTGCTCCCTTCTGTTCCTGCTTCTATAAAAGGAATAAGCACACAGCAACCATCATGTAAACCAACATCAGAAAAGCAGAAAGAATTCATCTGTCAGGATGCAAGAGAAAATCTGGTATGGTCACAGAACAGAGACAGCAAAGCGAGGAGGGAGTGGAATGTTCGCCTGACAGGAGAACTCATTTTATTTCAGAGAGTCCTACTGCGCTAACAGAAAATCTGCAAAGTCTGGGAGAGGCAGAAGTGTGATGGGGAGAGGAGGTAGACTGACCTAGACTGACCTGACAGGAACGCATGCCAGGGGTGTCCGTGGATCCGCCTGTAGGCAGGCCAGGCTAAGGAAAGCAAGTACAGTGTCTTTCACGACTTGAAGATTTTGTGGAAACATTGGCTCTTCCGGAAAACAGTTCTCATGTGTGAGAAGTAGTCTCATTACTCTGATCTAAACGACCTGCATTATGACCACCCCCTCCTCCTTTTTCTCCTACTTCTCCTTTTCTTTCTTTCTTCTTTTTAACAGTACAACATAGACACTAAGTGGCCATCTTCAGCTGCATAGCATTAACCAAAAACGGCCTTTCCAATGTCAAAAATAGGAAAAGTCATTTTAAATGAATATGAACTGTCCTCTCAACTTCTTTCTAATATCAGACTTTACATGACTCTATTTATTTTAGTATTTTTTTCCTCACAGTAAAATTTGTGTATTTCTGTCTTACTAATAGGAAGTAACCCTTGGAGAGTAGTACTAGGCTTTTGATAGCTTTCCTCTTTGCCTCTTACTCTCTCTGCCTCAGTCATCATTAACTTTATTGCTGTTTAATAAATATATATTGTTGGAGAGGTTTTTGCTATAGGGCATGCATGCTCACCGCTAGACAGAGAGTCAGAGACAGAAAGCAAGAAATCACGCCCTAGAGGGGACAGCCGTGGCGCAATCCCTTCTCCTCCATTCTCTTCCTGGGACTTTGGGCACATACACACGTGCACCCAGTGTGAGTTTCAAGCCTCCAAGTCTAGGACTCAAACTGCAGTCAGCCATGTGAGAATCTAGTAATGTAATCATTGTACCATCTGCTGGTCCCTATTTAGAAAAATTTGAGTGTCACCTTCTCTAGGGGATTTTGAACAAATGTCCTTTTCATCTCATACCAGACCATGTGAGGTGTCCTTTGTGCCACCAAATCTACATCTCATATTGCACTCAGCACTCAGCTCACAATCTATTACTTGGTTTGTATTTGGTGGGTGGGTGTGGGGCTGTAGTACACAATTTGGATGAAAGGGGACTTTTCAGTAAATGAGTACAAAATTATTAAAATAATTTTTAAAGAATTATTTATTTAATTGCATTTTTTTCATTCACATTTTTCAATTTGACCAGAGAGAGAGAAAGAGAGGAAAAATGAGAAAGCAAGCCACCAGGTCCAGGACTCGAACTGTGGTTGGCCATGTGAGAGTGTCCAGTGCCTTAACCACCACACCACCTGCTGGTCCTCTAAAATAAATTTTTTATGTATGAAAGAGATACCTGCTTCTGCCCAAGATGGATTAGAAAGGTCTAGATTTAACCCCTTGCCAAAATTTTAAAAAGGGCAAAAATGTATAACTCAATGGTTTTCAAGACATAGGCTATCAGGCAATGAAGGACAGCTGTTCTTGAGAAATGGGAAATAAATGAGACCATCTCTAAAGGTTGTCCAACTAATGTCCTGAGAGATCTCCTCCATCACAGGTTAGGAATGGGGAGGTGAGGTGGATGCTAGTGGACTCTGAATTGAGTAGAAAGACTTGAGAGACCAAAGTGACTACAGATCACAGGGCAGGAAAAGAGGAGAGGTCTGCAAAGAGAGAGAACCTGGAAAACTGCTGAGGACCCCCTCAAGTCTTCATCCGGTTAGTGATAAATACCTGCATGTGAGAAAACTACCCAAGGATGGGAAAGAATTGCCAAAGGATGAGAAGTAACAGTATCTCGCACTCACAATGGACATAAAATGGTGCTTTTCTCCCGAGCTCAGCTAGACAACCTCATGTTCATAGGGTATGGGCAGAGTATATTCAAGGGTCTTGCCTAAATAGAGGGAAAGAATTAGCCTAAACTAAACTGAGAACTATTTCCCAATAATTCTTAATGGAAGAATAACTGTATGCCAGAAATAAGATGAAAGATATTTATATAAATAAACTAATAGCACCCAATGTATCAAAGTATTATGATGTTTTTCACATCTTTATGAGCATAATGTATGACAACTATAGTAGAAAGGTCAGGAAAGGAAAACAGAAATACTATTGTAGGATTCTTTCAGTATGTAAAGTGGCACAATATCACAGATTTTTTTTTTTTTTTTTTTGGAGAGGTTTTTGCTATAGGGCGCGTGCGCTCGCCAGACAGACAGAGAGAGACAGAGAGATAGAAAGCAGGAAATCACCCCCCCAGGGGGGATGGCCACGCCGCAATCCCTTCTCCTCCGTTCTCCTCTCGGGATCTTGGGCACGCACGCACACGCGCCCGGCGTGAGTTCAAGCCGCCGGGTCCGGGACTCGAACCGCGGTCGACTACGTGGGAATCCAGCGACATAGCCATTACGCTAACTGCTGGTCCCAATATCACAGATGTTTGATGTAGAAGGTTAAAATACATACGATACACCTTAAAAAACATAAAAATTAATGAACTGTGATGTCTGTATAACACTTTTATAGATTTTTATGTAATACACATATAAAATATAGCCATAGAACATTAAAAACAGTACAATTATAAAAAATAGTCAATCCAAATAAGGCAGACCAAAAGGAAAAACAAACCCTACGGGACAAGTACGAACAAGTATCAAGATGGCTAGTTAAAACCAATCAGTCAATAATTACACTAAATATAAATGTTCTAGATATTTTAATTAAAAGATAGGGATGATTGGGATCAACAGATGATATAATGGTTACATCACTGGACTCTCACATGGCTAACTGTAGTTCAAGAACCAGACTATTGACTTGAAACTCATGCCAGTTGCTTGTACATATGTACCCAAAATCCTGAGAGGAGAGAGTAATAGCTACGTAAGAAGGAAGATAGACCCCAACAAGGCAGACTGTGCCGGGGTCCAGCCTCGGCGGAGGTGGGTTGACTCGTCGGAGGCAGCACAGGAAAGGAATAAGACTAAGGCCTCGGTGCCATTTTTATGCAGAGTGTTCATCCCCACTGGGGGTGATTTCTCACTTTCTGTCTGTCTCTCTGGTCTCTCTAGCAAGAGCACATAACCTATAGCAAAACTCTCTCACTCTTAAAAAAAAGATAGAGATGATCAGTTTAGAAAAAAAAAAAAAAAAAACTCTGTTGTATTAAAGAAATATCCTTTAAATATAGAAAAAGTTTGAAAGTAAAGCTACAAGAAGTACATTATGTTAAATCTATTCAAAATAAATCTGGAGTGACTACATTGTGAATGCATTAATATCAAACAATTGGGACTTCAGGATGAAAATAAAGGAAGAATAAAAGTCATTTAATTGAAGATTCAATTCATTAAGAATATATATATATACTCATGAATGGATTATAAATGCATGAAAGTACACATCACATATTGATAAAAGGCATGCATCCAGAATTTATAAAAACTCTTGGACTACGTCATAAGAAACCAACCAGGCTAGTAAAAATGGGGGAAATATTTAACTATTGGGTTGTTGGAAAAGTCATGATGTATTTTTTCTATGTAAAATGTGTCATGACTTTTCTGACTGCCCAATAGACGCTTCACCAAAAAAGATATATGAATGTCAAATAAGCCCACAAAATATGACCAATGTGGTTGGCATTAGGAAACGGTACATTAGAACCACGTGCAGTGCCACTGTACACCTACTTTAATGGGCAGAATTACAGAGATTGATAGTATTGAGTATTAGTTGGGATATGGAGAAACTTGAATTTTTGTATACTAGGGAGATAAAATGGTATAACCACTCTGGAAAACAATCTAGAAGCTTATAAATAATGTAAAATATATCAGGTGATCCAACAATTCTTCTCCTCTATATTTACCCAAAGTGAAGGAAACCTCTTTACAAAGGTTTATATGTGAATGCACGTTAAGCATATAAACAGAAAAATGTTTAAAAGTAAACCTACAAAAACTGCATTATATTAAAACTAGTCAAAATAAAATTGGAGTGACTGCATTATGACTACATTAGTATCAGATGAAGTAGATTTCAGAGCAAAAAAAATACAAGGAAGAATAAAAGTAATTTAGTCTCAATTCATTAAAAATATATAATAATCATAAAAGTTTATGCAATAAACTAGCATAATAGCCCCAACCGGAATCAATTGAAATGTCTGTCAATAGGTAAATGGATAAACAAATTAACCTATGACATACTACTACTCAGCAATGAAAAGAAGTGCACTATTAATATACACTATAACTTAGATGGCTCTCAAAATAGCTACGTAAGAAGGAAGATAGACCCCAACAAGGCAGACTGTGCCGGGGTCCAGCCTCGGCGGAGGTGGGTTGACTCGTCGGAGACAGCACAGGAAAGGAAGAAGACTAAGGCCTTGGTGCCATTTTTATGCACGTCCTCAGTCAGACACCCCCAGAGATTGCTCTCTGAGGAGTGACAACTGCCAGGAATTATTGTGCCTTTTTATTGAAAATGTGATACATGCAAATAAATGGGTGAGGGGCTACATGTTTTAATTATTAGTTTAATAGGGATCATAGATTCCATTTAGGGTTGGATTAAGGGTGGGTCTATTGTGATAGGCAGGTCTTTATGGAATGCAGTTTCGGGAAAGCAGCTCCAGCAAGCAGAGATAACTATCAGCTGATGCGGCAGCAGCCATCTTGTGATTACTGAACACGATGCTGAGAAAAGAAAATTTTAAGTATAGATATTAGTTCTTATGGATTTTAACAAAGAATGATAGCTTATATAGTTTTATAGGGATCTAAAACTTAATTTAAGGAATCCTAATATATTTGGTGAGGGTGGGGGTGTCCTGGCCCAGTTTCGGCCTAATCCTATTTTATGTAAAGAAAAGATTATTTTTAAGTTTATGTTAAATGTATCTTGAAGGGTCTTTCAAAGGTTAAGATTATTTTTGCCTAGATAGAACTTCAGCCCATCCTCTATTGTGACCATGGAGATAAAGCATTGTAATTAACAGTAGGTGATAAGGGCTGAGGGGAGTGGTTGGGGGACTTTTGGGAAAATATCATCACATACTCAAGAGAGTTATGTAATTTTTTATAGTAGTATATTAGGGAGTCAGAGGGGGGTCGCTTCCCAGCAAGGCTACCACAGTTTCCGGAGCAAATAGCAAGAAGCCCTGCTGACATTCTAATTTGGCCTAAGTTTTATTTTTAAGTCGGGGGACACACAGCAGCAGCCTTGCCAACATGCTGACCCGACCTAAGTGATACTTAAAGGTCAAAAGCTCAAAACAGATCCTGGGGCCCTACGGGGTCGGACTCCTCCAAGACTGTAGGTTTATTGTATTTGTCTTTTTAAAATTTTATATTTATTACATTTATTTTTAAAAATATAAAATTATTCTATAATGACAAAAACTGTTGCAAAAGAAAGGGAAGCATTAATGACAGGACTTTGGAAGGGTTATTACCTGTAAGAGGCATAAAGCTTAAGCTCCAGCAGCCTTGTAGTAAACATGTTTTTTTTTAAACGTCTCTCCCTCTCTCACTAGAGCTCCTTAAAGATCTAGCAGAACTACTGCCACAAACAGTCACTCACTTAATTCTTCTCAATAACTTATAGGCCAAATATGCCAATTCTTACTATCTGTGTGGTGTCCAAGATCATGAAGCAATGCCAGACAAAGAATGGATCAGGGCTATAGAGGAGGGACTTGAGATTGAGTGAGTCAATTTTATTGAAGAGGCAGAACCACTGGGACATAACAAACACTGTAAGGATTTGATTTCCATGATTTACCTTCAGAGACTGGAAACTGGCTAATCATTCAATGGGAGACCATTTCTCCAAGTTCTTGATGTCAGCAGGGCATCAGTCAGTGCAGGAAAATGGAGGAAGCGGGTTAGGCAGGACCAACTGGAAAGAGCCGGGATGAATGGAGTCCTCAGGACTGAGGGGCAGTCCTTCACATTCTCCTTTCATATGCTCCTGATCCTTCACTGTCCATCATGGGGGTGTCTTTCAAGAGAAACCAAGCTCATTGTCATAGAGAAGAAAGGGATGTGACAATCGCATGGTCCTCACTTCATTTATAGCACTTGCCTCTGCCCTCCTTCCTGTCTCACTACTGTCCAATAAAACTCTTTCACTCCACTGCTTTTTTCACCACTTTTGTTTAAAATTCTTCCAAAGTCTGATTCCAACTCTCCTTTAGGATGGAAGAAATCTGTCACAGTATAATATGGTTTTGCCACTTTTATATGCTATATGTAATGCTTAGGTCCCATCATGCCTTTTCTCTGTGGTGTTTATCTATAAAGTGAAAGCCCCATAGACACTTCAAGTTTGACAGGTTGGCTAACGGCTCTCAGAAGTATATAAGGCTTACAGGGCAACCTCATCTCCTATTGCTGTTGGAATACTTGCCAAATTTAGTCTCACTCCTCAGTCTACTGAGCCAATGGGATTTGTTCAAAGTAATATTGAGAGTTTTCTAGATCAACATTGCTAAGTGCTCATTAACAAGAATCCCCAAATACCACCTGCAAATCTAGATTGTTGATTCAAGGAAGCTAATTTGTTTCTTCCACGTTGCTTGAATTAATACTGGCATTATTTTCCAACTAAAACTGCAGCCTTAATAGTTCACAAGGGTATTTGATGAGCTCATTACAAGACATTCAATAAGTACAACACATTTAAATAAGGGGAAGGATGTAACAAGAAAAGTCTGGAAAGTCAGTGTGACCAGATCACGAAGGATTTTCTTCTTACAAAGAATTTTGTTTAAAAGATTATGTTGAAGATATGATGTAAATTCTGTTGGAAAGAATGACAGAATGTTGAAAGACATATTCCCTCTACTGAAATACCTTCCAAACTGGTTTCCTTATATCAGATGTATAATTTGTGTTTCGACTGTAGGACTTGAAACAGGATAGAATGACTAAGTGCTGTTTTTTAGTTACCTGATCAGATTTTAAAAAGTAGTATGGCAAGTGGAGACTATTCAGCTTGAAAAGGAAAACAGGTGGCATGTGATCTGATTAAACTATCAACTTTACAGAGCCAGTGGGTGGCGTGGAGTTTAAGGTGGCCAGACCTCACGTAGCTGACTGTGTAGCTCAACTTCAATTCCCAGACTCAATAGTTTAAAAAACACATGGGACACATGTGTGTGCACCCAAATTCTGGAAAGGTGAATGGAGGAGAAGAGATTGCAGTGTGGCCAGCCCTGGGGGGTGATTTCTCACTCTTTCTTAAAAGACTAAAAAGACCCCTTTGGTCTTTCAAGCAAGTGCACCAGCCCTACACCAAAATAAATTTAAAAAATAGATAAATGAAAGTTATGAACTGTAATTTTATAAATTTGATTCTCCCTTAACCAGAAGTACAAAAACTGAAGCAATATATTTTTGGTAAGGAGTTCAGAAGGAAAAAAAAAAGTGTTTTTTAGAAAGTGAAAAGTTTCTCCTTATTGGGCTTACAGAGTTTACTGCCAAAGAAATTGATGGATGTCTGTACTGAGAATTTTCTAGTTGATCTCGGTGGCTAAGTCACAAGGGATTCAGAACTAGGAAAGTCCTTGAAAATAATATCTCTGATTATAATTGCATTATCAATCAAATACATTTTTGTTTTCATTGATTGATTGATATGTAGGTTTTCTTAAATTTGCTAAACTTGGGGTTGACTGTTGGCGTGGTGGTTAAGGGCTCTGGACTCCCACATGGCTGACAGCAGTTTGAGTCCCGGACCTGTTGGCAGCTTGCCTTCTCATTTTCTCTCTCTCTCTCTTGCTCTTTCCATCTCTGGTCAAATAAAAATAAGTAAGTAAATAAATAAAGTTAATAAAATAATTTTTAAAAATTTGTCAAACTCAATAGTTTAGGACTCTTTCCAGAAAATGGCCCATTTTTATTAGGGAACTTTATCTCTTTCAAGCCGTCATGAGAATTCAAGGGCAGTGCTCAGGAAGTGATGAACGGAGTGTTCAATTAGCCACCACTCCCAGCCGTCTGTCCTGGTGCTTTGTGACACCCGAAGATTCTCAGGACATCACTGATCCTACGCAAGGCAGCTGCGGGGTGGGTAAACCTCGCGTCGTGTTCATGCATTCATTCTTCAGCATCTCTGTTCTTTACACCCCAACTGTGAGTCCGTTAAAACCAGCCAGTGTCAAAAGGTTGAAACCTTTTTATAAAGAAGCAAAGTAAGCCAGAAGATAAAGATAGATATGAAAAAGACAATAAATCAAGAGTAAAAAATTAATCCCCTGATTATGAAGAAACAGCATGCTTTTTTGTTTGGGACTTTAAAATTTTTTATGACAGGAAATGTCAAAAATAAACCAAATAGACCAATAAAATAAATATTCATGTATCCATACTCTGGCTTCAAAAGTTGCCATTTAAGGTAAGTCTGGTTTATTCCCATCCCACCCACTATTCTCCCTTACTATTTTGAAGAAAATCGTAGTTATCACATTATCTCATTTCTAAATATTTCAACACATTGCTCTGAAATACATGAAAGTTTATTAAAAGGAAACAACCATAACTTAAACATCACATCTTAATGTGGATAATTCCTTAATATTATAAAACAGGCAGTTAGTGTTCAGATGTCTCATTGTCTTATAAATGTCCTACTTTTTCTAGACATGTCATGGTGAACTTGAATAACATCTTGTGGCTGATGTATGGCCATGTTTTCAACAAATTCGATCTCTTTTCCCCCCGTTCTGAGCACACAGAACCACTGCATTCCCCAGCTTTCCCTGTACCTGGAGGCTGTGGCCAGTCCTTGTCACGGGGAAGTGGGCAGAAGCCCTTCCCGGCTTAGCTGTAAGCCCTGTCATGTGTCTCGGCACCTTCTCCCACCTGGCTAGCATGGCAGGGTGCTGGGCTCCTAATACACACTTGGCAGACCGCCGCCTGACCCACGCCCAGCTGGGTGAGACCGAGACTTTACCCGGGTTGAGACATGGGGGCACGTTTCTGCTGTGCAGTCTGTCGTGGCCGGAGCGGTACTTTGGGGACTGAAACGTAAACACATCACTGTGGCTTTAGTAGAGACTGTTACAGAAGCCCTGGCAGTAAGACTCCCTATTTCTACTTCCATAAATAAAGCAAGACGGATTTTGAAAATGGACAACGCATGCCGGCTACAGCATTAATCTGGGGCTTTTTGTTTGTGAGTTTAGAAAATAGTAAAATACTTACATAGCTTCATCACTTTTACTTTAAAATCTAGGTATTTATTTGATATCCACATACTGAGAAGAAATAAAGTGTTACTAGACGCAGGCACCACCACCCCTTCAGTTGAATAGTAGCTCAGTATGAAGAAAACGTTTTAGCTAAATGTTTGATTTCGGTGCAATTATTTGTCAGCATCAAGGGGAGGTTTTAAGCCATATAATCTGTTACTTTGAAATAGACCACCAAGATCTATTTTTTAATATATAAGTTCTCCTGAAAATAAAGAAATAAAAGTTACACAAATCCAGAGGCAACAACTGTGTCATTCAGGGCCACAGTGTCACTTAGAGGGATGCTCTGACACCCACAAGTGTCCTCTGAGACACTTTAGCAGTGGATTCCTAAGCCCACCGGAGGTCAGTCTCGACCACTCCGTATTACTACCCCAGGCCTGTTCGCATCCTCTGTTGTTTGCTGCCAGCTAGACAAGCAATCCAGGATAGCACAACACAGAACGAGAGAGAGCTAGCAATGTGAAGTTGGAGAGGCTGTGTTCTCTACTCTTCATTCCCCAGATGAAGAGCCTAGGTCCTGGGACACCCGAGAGACCTACACAGCACAGGACACAGCAGATAGTGAGGACACAGGTAGCCACGTCCAGGGCCCTTTATCTCCCTCTAAATGAATCACAACTTGCAAGCGCCAGATAAACTGACTTGTTACAGATCTGGATTAAAGACTTATGAGACACAGACTAAATACTCTTTTCATTAATAGATGTGAGAAGCCATCTTCTCAAAAATGCAGAGCCCCCTCAGGAGAGGCCGAGCATGACAATGGAGACTGGGTTTGGAAGGTCTAGTGCAAACCTTGTCCCTGCTGCTCCCTCACTGCTTTAAGCCTGGATAGATTAGACTCTGGGCATCTCAGATTTCTCATTTATAAAGGAGGATAATTACATTCTCATCAATATTTCTGTGAGAGTCATCAAGTCCATACCCAGAAGAAGACACTGCCAAACTCGGGGAACTCTTATTGAGGGGCAGAGTGAAAAGGCTGTTATGTATGCCTTGTGTTATCAAAAGTCTTGGAGAATCTCAGTTTAGGATTTGGGATCATGTGTAATGCTAAACTTACTACCCTTTTCAACTTTACATGTTGAGCATCCTGGCCAACAAACCCATAACAACCTCTTCATTCAATCACTAGCATAATTTTTGTCTTGTGAAATCAGCACTGTATATCTTTTAAGAAATTTGAGTCACAAGATCCTATCTTGCTTTCCTGCCAACCTAGTGGTCACAGCTGGCTCTAAGCTTCCAGTCTGAACCTTATTGCTTCAAGGTGGCAAGAAGCACATAGAACTTGTTTGGTTTGGTTTGCTCATTTGCAAAAGAGAATACAGTCTGTCACCAAGCACAGTCTATCCATGTGGCGTGTGATTGTACATGGAACATAGAGACTTTTCAGATGGCACAGCACTGACTGGCCCCTGATGTGACAAGTGTGAGATACACACAGAACAGAGCCCAGGGACCAGTAGGAACTGAGACACTGTGGGGAGACATTTCTGTGATTTCAGCACACAGACAAAGCAAAGTGGGAAAGGGCACTAAAGATGTCCTCTTCTTACCTCTATTCATTTAAGCCATGTACTCACTTTCCAGCGAAAGGGCAAAATAAAAAGTTATAAGGGACTATTTCAACTGTATTAAAATAAATAACATAAGCAAAGGGCAATAATACATACATTTTTACAGCATTTTTAAATGCTAAACTGAGGCAGTCTGGTAGCCTAACAGTCAAGAAAGTCTGATCCTGGGACCAGCGGATGGCATAATGATTGTATCGCTGGACTCCCACATGGCTGACGCGATTTCAGTCCCAGACCCAGTGGCTTGAAACTCACTCCGGGTGCATGTGTGTGCATGCCCAAAACCTGAGAGGAGAATAAAGGAGAAGGGATTATAGCATGACCATCCCCCCCGGGGAGTGACTCCTCACTTTCTGTCTCTGTTTCTGACTCTGCAATAAACACACACACCCTACAGCAAAAATCTGTCTAAAAAAAAGAAAGAAAAGAAGTCTGATTGCACATGACCTACACAGTTTGAATTCTGGGACCAGATGATTGAAAAACTTACTGAGGGAACATACATACTTGTCCAAAATCCTGATAGGATGAAGAAATGGAGGGGGAGGGATTACAGTGTGACCACGCCCCATGGTCTGTCTTTGACAAAAGCATGCACCCTCTGACCATTGTAATAATAATAATAGGGGCCAGCAGGTGACATGGTGTTTAAGGGCACTGGACTCCCACATGGCTGACTACAGTTCAAGTCTTGGACCTGGAGACTTTCTTTCTCACTTTCTCTCTCCCTCTCTGCCCTTCTCTGGTCAAATAAAATAAAATAAATAAATAAATAAATGAAAAATAAATAAATGAAATGAAGTTCAGTAAGATAATTATTTTAAAAATAAATAATAAATAATAAATATCTATAAATATGAAATTTGTAATCTCCTTTGAAAGCAATGCAGATTTATTTTTATTATACCGAATTTAGGCAGGCAATCGTGTGGCTTACTCTGAAGAGTTTAAAGATGTGTGATGTGTGTTAGATTCATAATAACAGCAGCTATAATTCAAGTTACTTCAAAATAAGGTTTTCTTAATACTTTGAATGAAAGAATAGATATGTACGCAGTGAATATGGTGCCAGCTGGTTGAAAAACTTCCTGAGGGTACATACATACATGTCCAAAATCCTGTTGCAGTGAACATTGAATATTCTCGAGGTGTTTAGGTTTATTTATGTGTTTCTGTTTCTGTTTTTGCATTGGGGGTTAGAGAGCTGGTTTCCTTGTCTCCAGAGGGCCACTGAGTCCATCTGACCCCTAATTGTTGTGTTAAGGCAAAATAAGAAAAGTTAAAACCATGTGCAACTACTTGACTTTGCAAGGTCAGATACCCAAACAAAAACTGTGGGATTTGATCAACGAGCAGATTAGGGAATCCTAGCTTCGGGAAGCCATGTGTGACTTTGCCCTGGAGTGATGGGACAGGAACTAGGGACAGTGCTCGTCATCCCTGATACGTGTTTATCCAGGCCCTGGACTGCCTTCAGCACCATAAATACCAGTGACTTCAAAGCGCAGCTTGAGGCTGATACCAGAGTGGTCCTGGACTCCCCGTCCACTCTTGTTCCGATAGGAGTCCTGGTCTATAACAACACTGCACACTCAGGCTGGTATATCATCCCATGACAGGTCGTGTGAGCACAGATAATTCAGATTGCTCAAAGGGAGAAAGTCACAGGCACGTTATGTAACCTGACGCTCTGGAATGTCCATGTGATGTGTGATTCACCTCACAGGCTGGCCACAGCCCATTTAAAGACATTATTCAAAGAAACTGTCTACACATCGCTGCCCAAAAAGGAGAGTTTTCTCTCTGAAAAGTAAATGAAATTCTGAGCCAAATTTTCAGAAGCAGGTGTCATGACTGTTGACTTTGTGATAATCCGCAATGTGTTCATTCCTCGTGGCTTATAAACAAGATCTTGAGGAAACTACAGATTTAGATAGAGTGTGGAACCGAGAGTCAGAAATCCAGGGTCTAGGCCATGCCAAACCACTCCCCAGACAGGTGACCTTGGCCTAGCACCTTAGTCTTGCTAAACTTTTATTTCTCTCCTTTGTTAAAAATAGTGATAGTTCCTGCATTTTTCATCGCATAGAGGTTGCATAAGAGTCTAAGAAATTTGTTATAAACTATATAACACGGTCTGATAATGTTTAATACCTATAGAAATTTTATAATAATTATTATAGAATCAGAAGCTTCTAAAATGAAAACAAAAAATCAGTTAAAGATTTAGAACTAAATGAGACTGTCTAGATAATTTACAGTGTAACCCAGAAAGAGGCAACAGAAATAAAGAATATTAATACTTAGGAATGAGACAGACCCAGTGAAGGAGAGTAAGAAGACGGATGGTGTGGTAGCTGGTGACCGGGATGTTCAAGAAGAGCAATCATAGCGTCATGGAACAAAATTGGGTCAAGGAGGAAGGTCACAACAAAATTGAAGTCATCAGCCTTGATAATTAAGAAGCCATTGCTCTGTTTCTAGTAAGAGACTTTCCATGGGTCACATTTTCCTGCTTCTCCGCATGTGTAGTAATTTTAATTGGATGTTTGACATCATCGGTGTGGTTCAATGTCTGGATTCTGACCTTCCTTTAAAGAGCCCTGCACTGTGTTCTGGAAGTTAATTTGTCTCAGGATCAGCCTGGCCTCTACGAGTCTTTCTTAGGGTGCTTTTCAGCTGTGTTAGCGTAGATTTAGAGGATCTTTTTCCAGTGCCATTTTAGCCTTGCTTGTGAAGTGTGGTCTTTCAGGGTCTCTCCTGAATGCCTGAGTGTTTTAATAGTCTCTCTATTTCAAGCTCTATGTGAGCTCCAGTAGTTTTTCAGAATGTAGTTCCTTGATAGTTATCTCTCCTAGTAATATCTTCATATCTTTACTTACCCTGCGTAAGTTCAGCCTAGTATTCCGATGCGGACTCAAGCGAAGCTCCAAGTAGATTCTGGAGCCTTCTGCAGCTCCGTGCTCTGCAGCTCGGCGTTCCGCATTCCAGCTGCCCATTACCTGTGCAGTCCCCTCTGAGCTAGCACGCTATCTCCCTCTCTTCTGATCTCCATCACCGCATCTCAGTGAGGCTCAGCGTCCTTTATGGCTCCCTTTCCTGGCTATGGTCTGATGATCATCCTGGCAGAAAGCCAAGGCACCGAGGCAGTGAAATTGATTCATTTATTTCCTGCATGGATAATAGCTTAATGCTGCCTTTTTTCCCCTGATTTTTGCAAAGCATTTTCCCTTCGAGTTTTCCTAGCTGTTTATGGCTAGAGGACTAGTCTAGTACTAATTATTACGTTTTCGCCAGAATGAGAGATCCCACTAGAGACCTTGGGAAAAGTATTTTTAGTAATAGCAAAAGAAGCAGAAATGACTTTTCAGTGAATTTGTGCATAAACAGAAGAATAAAGAAATGAGTCAGCACTTATAAACAACTCTTCAGCAAAGAGAAAGTGACACATTGAACAGTGATCTTAATCCCACTTACTGTATTTGGATGTTTATGAGTTAACTTAGTATTTCTTAGAGCTCATGGTTAGATGTACTTGGCTCATAGCAGCTACTAATCAGGTTTCTTCAATAAATAGTGAAGACAGAGCCCTAGGAAATTCAAGGTCAGCATAACTTATCACAATTGCAATAAAATTGCTGTTTCTTCTGTAAGAACTTTTCTCCTCAGGGTCCAGCAGGTAGCATAGTGACTAAGGTACTAGATTCCTACATGGCTGACTGTGGTTCAAATCCCTAACCCAGCAGCTTTAAAATCATACTGGGCACACGGGCATGCATGCCTAAAAACCCCAAGAGGAGAATGAAAGACAAGGTATTGCAGTGTGGTCATTTTCCCAGGTGTGTGTGGGGGGTGATTTCTCACTTCCCTTCTCAATGTCTCTCTTTGTCTCTCTCTGTCTCTTTCTGGCAAGCACATGTGCCCTATGGCAAAAGACTTTATAAAAAGAAAAGCATTCTTCTCTCCACTCAGACCACTTAGACTATAAACTCCATGTGGTTAGGAACTGCCTACTCTGCTCCTTCTTGTGGCTCCAACAATTAACACAATGCTTGTTCATCACTGCAGCCCATAATAGAGGCTCAAAAATTCTTGCTGAATAAATAAGCAAGTCAATGAAATAAACAGTCTCTACTATCTCTCTCCTTGAAAAAATCTAGTTTAAAATGTGGATATGACACTTGGATGTCATGGAAATTTGATTTCGGTGTCAAGTCCCATTAAAAAGCAATTTTATTTGTTGTCTAGTGAAATGACCTGCCTGACTCTGGAACATAGATCTCTGGAGTATTCACTTGTCATTTTTAAACTTTAAGGACTGCAGAGCAGGAAGGAATGGTCTGCATTCTGAGAAATTTGAGTGGATGCACCAATCAGAGAAGAGCCATTCTTCAGAAACGTGTCCTGAAGGCAGGCTGCCCCACCTGCTCAGCTGTGACCCAGTGAACGGCTTTGCCAGGTGCCTTAACAGAAAAGGGAAAATCTTCAAAAAGTTTATGGAAAATACGTATTATAAGAAAACTATTCATAAATTTCAACATTTTTCTGAACCAATGTCAACTTGTTCTTTAATTCTGTTTTTCTGCAGCTTTTTACAAGTTCCCTCATAGATCAGAAAAAGCAAATTTGGACTTAACACAAAATAATGACATGCTCTTCTTCCTCAGAAAATATATTTTGCAAGTGAAGGTAAGGGGTTCTCATTTTACTGGGTGTTACGAGGTTTACTAAGACATTGTGTCTCCAACTTCTAAGGAGTGACTTTCAGAGTCTCATGATTGAAGCGTTAAAAGCCTCGATGAAGCTCTCTGCACTTACAGTCTTTTTGTCAAGAGATCATTGAGAACTTACAGTTCTGGTAATGATGGAAATTTTCCTCAATTTAACATGTTGTGATGCTTATTCTACCTAATTTTGTACTTCCATAATCCTCCCTCTCCTTGGGAAAAGAAAGGTAACCCATAGCAGACTTGATATTAACGTAGGAAGGGCCTGCTGAAGTGTGACTGAAATGTTTGACATGTAGCTGCATTAGTCTGATGAATGCCTGCATTTCCAGCTCCAGTGGGGACCAAAAAAGCATGCTTCTCCACAAAATGGTCCTGTACTCAGAGATAAAAACTTGGAATGTGAATAAAAAATACAGCAAGTTTTATTCATTTTTTTATGTATTTATTTATTTTCTAGAGAGAGAGACTGAGGACAGAAAGTGAGAAATCACCCCCTGGGGGATGGCCATGTCGCCATCCCTGCTCTGTGCTCTAGGATTTGGGGCACACAAGCACATGTGTCTTGTGTGAGCTTTAAGCTGCCAGGTCCAAGACTCAAACTAGGGTCTACTACGGGGAGTCCAGCAATGTAACCATTATACCATCTGCTGGCCAACCATACAGCAAGTTTTAACTCTGACTTCTTGTTCTCTAGTGAAGCTAGGGAGAAGGAGAAGGAGCTTTCTCAGCAGAGGGGGTGCAGAGAGGTTCTCCTCACTCCAGTGAGACAGAGCATGCTAACACAGAGATGGAGCCAGTGCCCAGGACCCCATCCTACAGAGGAGGGAGAGCACTCCTCCATCTCTTCCTAGCAGACATGGCAGGGGTAGCAGGAGCTGGGGTAGGTCTTCTGCCTCGCCTCGGGACTGTAAGGAAAATGCCCCAGAAGAATCCCTGTGAAGACCACACCTTGAACTCTAATCAAGGCGACTGGCTCAAGGGAGGGATGTAAATGAGAGTAAAACCCAATCAAGGGAAACCACACCAGATAAGGTACCTTATCTGGAGGGTAACTACTAAAGAGCCAGTCTGGATTATTGATGCAGAAAGTCCAGAAAGTCAGTTTTGCAGTAATTATTCAGAGAAAGGAGTCGCTGATAGGACCAGTCTCTAACCCATTACTAAAATAATGTTGTTCCCAAACCTGACATGACTAGAAGTCATGGCTTTGAGTCCACACTCTTCCTTAGCCCTCCTCACACTCACCAAAACCCCCAAACACACAGTCAACTGACTTTGGAGCAGAGCGCTGACCACATCTACGATTTCTCAGATGTTATTATGTAAGAATGGGAGTGACCATGTGGAAGACATAGAAGGCCACAGTCTCTCCCTGTATCATGAACTTTTCCACTGTTCCCATGAATCCAGGGAACCATGAGCATATTAACAGATTTTATTTTCTAGGACCCTGAGGCTGAGGACAAGACCCTGACCAAAGGGACTTCACAGTGCACCCCATGGCACCCACTGGATGCCAGATGACAAACTCCCCAGGCTAGTCCTCCCAGAGACACCAGATCATATTAGAAGGCTGTTAGGCTTAACTTTATCTATCAAAATTTGCCAAATTTTATCACCCCTGGGTTTTAATTTCCTCATATATAATATGATGAGTTGACCACAAAAAAGTCATTGACTTTCTTTTCCTCCTTTTTCTTTTTCTTTCTTTCTTTCTTTCTTTCTTTCTTTCTTTCTTTCTTTCTTTCTTTCTTTCTCTTTTTCTTTCTTTCTTTTTTTGTGTGTGTGTGTATGTGTATTTTTTTTTTTTAAGTTTTTTTCCTTCATGAGGGAGAAGAAGGGAGAGAGGCTGTTTCAATACAGTCTTCGTGACAGTCATTTGCTCAGCCCTGCAGCCAGCCGGGATCACAAGCATGTGTGCCCCCACTGAGGTAAACCTGGGACTTGAACCCAAAGCCTTCCCACATGGTCTCCAGCATGGCATAGCCACACCCCTACTGCCTGTGCTCTTTTAAATATCAAAAAGAGCAAATTCCATCTCCTGTAAGACTTAAAATCTTGGTTTGTTCTTGAGTTTGACATACTAAACAAATTAGAGAGCTGTTTTCACCTGATTAATCATGTCCTTCTTCAGTTCCTGTGGGAATATGGGTTACGCATGAACCAGTCTGCTGATTTTGACATAAAGATAGCTTTCCTGCAGGTAAGCCACCTGTAATGAAGTGAACCATGGAAGAAGGCCTATTTTATTGTTGCATAAATACAAGCCTGAAGACTACATGGAGACGGTTATACAAGAACCTCCTAAATGCAATCCTGCTGAGGTGACCTGCTGCCATCGTTCACGTCAATGTCTATTTGTGCAACTATATTGTTTGAAATAATCAACCAATTCATCACTGGGCACAGTAGACTTCAGGGGGGGTGCTTTCTCAGTGCTAATGAAGGAATGACACTTCCGTTTATCATTTGTCAGCTTTAAATAGTCAACAAATGTTTGCAGTGATTGCCAAATTTTGATATGTTACTCACTAGCAAGGGTATGCAATTTTTAAGATTTATGTTTCTTCTGTAACATTCAGCTTTGATAACTTTTAGGAGAGCTATTCGTTATGTCTCAAAATTAAATGCATGATATATGAAATGCCTCTCATTGGATGTGAATTTCTAAGTGTAAAGAATGCCTATTTCTTTGATAAGCAACTCAAATGTATTAATAGTTGAAAGCTTTTCTGTCCTGCAGATTGGTAAGTCTGAAAGTGTGGAGTTGTCTTATCTCCATATCAAAGTTAGTATCATTCTCAAAGCAGGTGTAACAAAGGTCAGAATTATGTTGGTGTTTTGAGCTATCCTACCCAGACACAGTCCTAACTGATAATTGCTAATAGGACCAGACATGCCTCCTATCAGCTCCATTTGGCAAAGCATACTCCCCTCACTTTGCCACCTAGAAACAAGCCAGAATCTGGAATTCAAAGAATGTACTTGCATTATCAAAGAACTCTCCCAGCACCAAAGGGATGCCATTCTGGTGACTTGTACAAAACACATCTAATTACTCACTAGTTAGTTCCCTTAATCAGAACTTGTTTACTTGTTAACAAATAGGGATGGAAGCTAGCCCTAGGAGTCAGCCTGGATTGAACATCAGAAATAAGGAAAACAGTATCTGGAGTATCCAGTGTTCCTGAACACAGGAGCTGGAGGGCATTATGAGGCCATCATCTTCCATCTGATTTTTCCCATAAGAACACAGCAGAGTCACCTTGCAGCTACTCTGGGAAGGTCACTTGCAGACAGTCTCACTCACAGCCCTGCAGGTTTTGTCATTGAAAGTGTTCCCTGAATGCTTGCTGACTTGAATGAATGCAGTTGGTTTTGTCCTTTCCTGTATGACACCTTGTTCTTAAAAGTGCAGACCAGTACTTCAATAACGCAGTGTTCTCGAGTTGTTTCCGACTGTGACCGGGAGAAGACACCTGTTGACATAACGTGACTGTTAACTACACTGAGGAAGAGATCAGACTGAGTTGTGTGAAGAGAGCACACACAATCTCCTTTGCGATCTTCACCAAGCACACGGATTTCAAAATGTTTATCCACACGTGATGGGCAAGAACCCATGGCATGGCATGTTCTCTAGTCCTGGTGCGGGGAAGAGCTCCAGGTCTCTGTAAATGGCATTCCTTTCTTGAGGCCAAATACGTAAACGGGGCCTAAAAGCCACTGCAAGATATGTTCCCCAAATACACCTGCTTGGTACCTTTCCTTGCGTGCATTTTACGAACCTCCTTAGCAGCCAGGCCACATGAGCCAACAGTTGCTCATTCCTGTGTAAGAAGGTCCTACTGCACTTGCTAATTTTATACCAGGAGGACCAAGTGATGTTGTCTGGGGAATGGGATAAGAAGGGGTTTAGGCACTCAGAATTTTATTCTGACTCTGATGCTAACTTTCCTGTGACCTCAGCCACGTCCTATAAATTGTTACTATCTGCAAAATGAAGATAATGGACAAGCCGTCCCATCCCGCAGGAGCGCGGTGGAGATTAATTAGGCAGCTCATTTGAGATTCAAAGTGTGGTGAGCCCACAAGAAAAGCGCTGAGAAGAACAAAGGAGGGACCTGAGCTTCATTTTAGCAGACCGGCCACACCAAAGACACCAGCGGGCCCCTCTGGAGGCACACCCGCGTTTGTTAATTAACTGGTATCAAGAAGTCACAGTGGCTGCCAGGGGTTAGTGGGAAGATAGAACTTGCTGGAACGACTGTAGAGCTGTAAATCCAGCGCTGCTTGTCTCAAAGGAGCAGGGGTCCTGAGCATCAAACTAAGGGGCTTCCTGGCCTTCTGCGCATGGTTTAGAAGCTCTCAGCTTGTAGTTGGGAACATGAGCTTACTTTTTCCTAATGAAAACTAATATCCTTTACTTCTCATAATGCCTAAAACAACAATTATTTTAAAGAGAGAGAGAGAACAAGTCAATTAGTTTGCCTTCCATAATCCTTTGATGGAAGAGTTTTACTCTCATATCACAGTGTGTGAGACTCAAGACACACGTGTGCACATACATACATGCACATGCACACACATGCACAGGCACACACACATGCACACACATGCATGCACACATGGCTGAATATGAAGTTTAGCAAGAAACCAGCAGGACACACAGAAGGCCTGAGAGCCTCCCAGCCCACCTAGAAGGAAGCGATATGAAATACACAGAGTAGGATCTAATAGATCCACAGAATTTTAAAATCATGGCTCGGCCTTGCAAGAGAAACCTAAATGAACACAAGTCCCATGGAAAAGTTACAGAAGAAAGAGAGATGTTTGTCTTTTTGTTAAAGGAATCTTCCGAGGCAGGTTTTGTGGGAACAGTAAGAGAGGAAGGGGTGTTGATAAAGAACCAAATGCATCCCCAGGCAGCCCCCACCTCTCTCTCGCAGAGCCCGGACACCTCTTGTCCAGCCTCCATGTCTGGATGGAGCTCTGCATAGACCGCCTCAGGAAAGTCGTGTTCCAGTGATGGCTCACGCCCTGAAAAAGCACTGTGATTCTGCCTGGCCAGGAGAGTCCCTACTTAGAGAAGGAAGAAGAGGTCAGGGCAAATAAAAGAGCAAGCTGTAAATAAATCGAAACTAAGAAATGAAGCAGGAAGAGGCCCGTGGAGAAGAACGTAAGACTGTCAGCAAGCTGCCGGGGATGGCGATATGACACCTCGAGATCTGAGAAAACAGCAGAAGCAGGGTGGTCATTCGGGTACACCCCACATAGCTGGGGAGTGATTCCTTTGTCTGTGCTTGGTTCCTTTGCCATCATTCTGCTCATCGCGGCCCTTCCGGGGGACGCCACGTGGAGCTGGCGGCAGTGATTGGCATGGCCCTGACCGCCTGTGTGCCACACTAACGTGTGTCTGTGTCTTTGTTTATAACAAAAGGTTTAAAAGTTAAAAATAAACAAATATGTTTTAAAGTGGAATAAAGCTTATAGAATAACGATATAAAGAAAGGAAATATTTTTGTACACCTGTACAATGTGTGTTTCAAAGTAAGTGTTATTACAAAAGAGCTTAAAAATGTAAAAAAAAAAAAAAATAGAAGTTTGTGAAGTAAGTAAGTTACAGTGAGCTAAGGTTAATTTATTATTAGAGAAATGTATAGTTGTAGTGTGGCCTAGGTGTGCTGTGTTGATAAAATCTACAGTGGTGTGCAACGATGCCCGAGGCCTTCATGCTTACTCCTCACGCACTGACTCACCCCGAGCCACGGTCAGTCCTGCCAGCTCCCATCATGCCCTGGCCAGATGCTCCGTTTTCTCTCTTACGCTGTCTTTGCTGTGCTTTTTCTGTGTGTTTAGATACACAGATACTTCCCCGGCGTTGCAGTGTCCACCGTGTTCAGGGCAGGACGTGCTGTACAAGTTTGTAGCCTAGAAGCAGAGGCTCCACCGCATGGCCTGGCCGAGCGGTAGGCAGTACCATCTAGGTCTGCTAAGTGCACTTGATGATGTCTATATGACAGACTCGTATTTCTCAGAGAGCATCCCTGTCTTGAAGTGATGTGTGTGTGTGTGTATAAAAAGAGAGACTTATTTTAAGGATTGGCTCATCTGATTGTAGAGACTGGCAGTTGGTCCATAATTTGCAGGGTGGGCCAGCAGGCTAGAGCCCAGGGACTTGTTGATGTTGTAGCTTGGATCTAAAGACGGTCTAGTCTATTGGCAGAATTCCCTCTTCCTCTGGGGAAGTCCCTCTTTTTTCTATCAATGCCTTCAACTGATTGGATGAGGCTCACCCACATAAGAAAGAGTCATGGGATTTACTCAAACGCTACTGATTTAAATTTAAAAATTAAAACTAGATTTAATGTAAATAAAATAAATGTTCACAGACACATCTAGAATAATGTTTGACCAAATATCTGGGTACTGTGGCTGAGCCAAGTTGATATATAAAAATAACCAGCACATTAAGGAAGGCAGCTGGCTTTCCTAGTCTGGTGAATTTGAAGCAATTAACAACATATTCAACGGAGGCTCATCACAGAAGGATGTGTTGAATCATAGTGCAAAACAGCACACATGTCTCCTGTAAGCACGGAACGTGTTCTAGGCATATGCTTTGCTAGCAGGGGAATCTTCTCTCTCTCTCTTTTATTTTTCTTGTTTTTTTTTTTTTTTTTTTTTTTTTTTTTTTTTTTTTTTTTTTTTGAACTGGTTGCCTAGAGATGCTTTGTTTTGCTTTTTTTAAACAACATTGATCCTTGGATGAAAGGAAATGAAGGTTACTATTTGTTTTATCTCCTGCTCACAACAGAATGGCTGCAAGAGAAACAGTGAATTAGAAAGGGCAGAGCTTGCTGAAGCCAAGCGAAATCTGAACTCTAACTCACAGTGGACGACTCAAGTCTCAAGCCGTAGAGCCCATGCTGTGCACTTGGCCACTGGGGACTCTCCCGGCCCAAGGCTACAAGGAGCTGGGCAGTGCGTGCTTTCCCTTTTCCCTGTATGAAGGCAAGTGCTCCCGGGAGTCCTGCTCCCAGCCCATCTTTGTTGCTCTGTTGCTAGATCTTCTCGTCACTAGCGAGAGCACCTGGAGACTCACCGTGTGCTGGGAGCGTGGGGACGGGCTGGCAAGAGCCTGGCATCAAGCCATCTGTTTCAGAACCTCCTCTCCAGGGGTCCTCCTGTGCACACTCATCAGTAGCCCTGCAAGGGTCCCTCACAATCTATCTATTGCATAATAAGCCAGTTTTGGAGAACAGAGTCAGAATCAGGAAGCAAATCCCTTTATCTGGAATTTCCCTCTTGACCCTCCTGGCTGAATAACGTACGCCATAGTACAGAACGTATCAGTCACACACCAGGCCTAATGTTTCATAGATGAGGAAAACTTCCTTAACCTACAGAGAAAAGAAACAAGGCCATAGTTCCCTGAGCCGGAGAAGAAAATGGGTGGTTTGGGCTATAATATACACTCACTCTAAGAAAATGCATCACCTGGGAAGATCCTGCTGCTTCTCAAATACCCAACTGAGGACATTTCTCCAATAGATCTCGCTCCTAGTCTTAGGTAATCAGCAAGACTTTACACACTGTAGTGTGCACTCTTCCTTCCCAGATCCCTGTGGAATAGCAAAGCACACAGTAGGGAGGTTTTCTCACATACTGAGTCTTTTCAAGTCCCTTATCACACTCTGTCTTAAGGGATTTACATGCGTTAATTTATAACCTGCAGGGACCTCTGAGATGGGTACTATAGTGGCATCTAACTTCAGAACTCATTCTGTTCCTCAAAGGAAATTACTTTATGAATATTTCATAATAACTATTGACATATGAATAGTCTTCTGAAGACCTTCTAAAACTGTTTGTACAGAACTCGTCCTATTTCCTTTTCATTACTACCTGTGAGAGAAAGACTTGGTTTCCTTAATCCCCTCAGCATGTCCTTTGGAAGGGTGGGGGCAATCAGACTGGAAGAGGTAGAGGGGTTAGCCTGGCCTCCTCTGGACCCGCAGATATGTGGTCTGGCTCTGTACTAGGGACAGGTCTCCTTGCCCTCAGCCCATTGCACTGTCAGACATCCAGCTTCCAGCTTACTGTCGGTCCTCCCAAACTCAAGTAAGCAAAGAGGACATGCACTGTTTTCCCCACTTAGCCATCGCCCTGGCTCTGCTGTTGGTGCTGATCACTTGTCTTCTGGGTTTCCATTCAAAATCTATCAACCGTTGTTGATAATCTCTCTCCTTTTCCCCTGACACCCGAACTGGGCACTTACATGTTCATTTGGAGACCCAGAGTGCCACGTTATGCTACAGTGACACAGAGGACACAAGAGTAAAAAGAAAGATGGCCCCAGAGCCATGGCTTTATAATCACATGAGGAGGCAAAATGGAACCAGAGACCATTATAATTCAAGATGAGAAATTATGGAGACATGGGGGAAATAATAAGAACTGATTCTTCCTATGTGAGGAAGCTCAGAAGGGTCCGTGTTTATCTCCAAGTGGCCCAAACAAGCAAGTCTCAGGGAGCAGAGACTTGTGGGTTGAAGAACCTACACACATGGGGAAGCTGGTGCTCAGAGTTGGAGTGGAAGGAGAGAAAATGAATGCTGTATTTTGGTGGATTTTTAAGGGGGTAATGATATTGAAGACTAGGTCAAAAGCTCAAGTTTCTTTGATGATCCATGCTTTTTTGTTTGACCCTGATCACCTCAACTCAGAACTTTGGTCCCTGGTTCTTTGTAGCATGGCCATGGCCTCCCCGTCTGTCCCTAAAGCCTAGGCTCTTGGACTGCACGGGTGCTACAGGCCATGTCAATGCCATCCCTCCCTCCCAGGGCACCTTCAGGACAGTCGCAACTTACTGCTTGTCAGTAATGACCATCCCAAGCATCGCACACATTCTCCTCATGGCTCTGGCTGCATGAAGAACTTTGGACGATCTGAGCAGTGGCTTTCCCCTGGGGTGGATCCCATACCATCTAGACCTACTTCTAATGTGGGCCTATGGTGGCCACTCTTCATCTTGTGGACTCAACTTCTTCCTCACTCTATGGTTCTTTCCATCTCTACTTAAGTATCCTTAAGTCTCTCTCATTAAAAGTAAATAAAAAATCTCCCCTTGTCTCTCACAGGCTCCCAGCCCCCACCTTGCCATTTTCAAATTCAACCCTTCCCCACTCCACTTCTCATTGTTCATCTCCCTGGATTTCTTCTGCTGTTTCTTTTTATTTTAATTTTTTTTTAAATTATTATTATTGCCAGAAAGTACATGCACTTGCCAGAGAAAGAGAGAAAAAGCACTTCCCGATGGAGTGGGCTCACACCCCAATCCTTTCCTCCATCCTCCTTCCAGTCAGGACCTTGGGCAATCAAGTATATGCACCCAGCGTGTTTGTCCAGGCAGAGATCGCAACTGCAGCCAACCACGTGGACTCAGATCCCAGTGCATGGCTCTGAACCTCTGAGCTACAGGGCAAGCTGCACCCTGGCTTACTCTTACTCAATCATTGGTCCTAAAGTTAGTGATGAATCTCTGAACTAGGACTTCCCTTACTAACCCCGCCCCCATTCTCAGTTTCACCCTTTACTTACTTCAGAATCATGTTATTTAGGGGTATCATCCATCCAATGTTCGTAATTTAATCTCCTTGCTTTGGACATGAACATGTTGGGGGGGATGGGGTTCAAGTGACCCCTCTAAACACCTGCTAACTGTCGTAGATCACTGAGTATAAAATGCACATTTTTTTGCATGCTGGTATCTCCAAATACGCCTTTCATTTTGTGGCATTTTATACTGTCACTGAGCTTAATTTTTCCAATAGTACATAAAATCATGGTGCATCTTACAATGGTAACAGCTCAGCAGTGACTGACTGCATCACGTAACCTCAGGCAACCTTGCAGTATACTGAGTCCTTCCTTCCTTGTAATCGGCAGATACCCAATCCTAAGGTGGCTGTAATAATGAAGGGACGATGGTGTACACACGGACTTAAAACGGCAGCCTCTGGCACACGGTCATTGCTCAATCACTTCTGGTGACCGAGTGCCTTTTGCAATATGTGCTACTCAGGGATATGCAGTGCGGTGGACAGTATCTGCCTACGTCAACAGATGATGCAAGGACTAGATCCGCCTGTTCCCGTGTCCTCGCTTCTCAGCTCACACCTGGCCTATTGTTCAGTGTGGGATCTACGAGGCATGCTTTCCCCTAGCCAGGCACCTTACTGTTATTCTTGATCTTCTCAACGGGAGAGCCTTCGTGATTCCATACCCATCCCACCCTCTCAAGTTCTATCTGTTCTATCAACAAATATTTAGTTTGTTATAACACTTTCTAAAATACTAAATGTAAAGCATTTCAACCCTGCCCCTCCAATGCCACCTTCAGAAGAAAATCAAGTTTAGTGGGGATCTTTCTGGGCTACATTTTTGATATTTTTATAGGCAAATGATACCAGCTGAATAAAATAGAGATTGTGTGAGAAGTTGCTTGAAATGAAATGAGCAATTTTACACACAAAAGTCCGCGTAAAGCCTGCCCGGCCAGTGCGAAGACTGCTCAGGCTGCCATAGACCCCACCGGGCTCTGCCCTCACGCCTTCCGTCTCATGATAATTATACAGTCAGTGGAAAGCTCTCTCTCTCAGCAGCGACACTCTCAACAAAGCTGATCCTAACATGAGAGTCCTGGAGAAGGCCCGCCGAGCCAGAGGATCCACGCTCCTCGTTATTTATTATTTTAATAAACGTATCTGTATTTACTTAAATCCAATCAGAGAGGGACAGAGTGTGTGTGTGAGAGAGAGAGAGAGGGAAAGTGAAAAAGCAAGCCTCCAGGTCGGGGACTCAAACTGTGTCAGCCATGTGGGAGTCCAGCACCGTTAACCACCATACCACCTGCTGGCCTTCATTATTTATAATTTTAAAAGCACTTTTTTTCCATCTGACCAGGATGGACACAGGGCATGCTGCTTTCTGTGGTACTATTAATTTTCTCCCTCTCTTCCTGGGTTTGGCAATATGGATCAAAATTCAGATGTTAACCACTCTTGATCCCGGGACTCCACTGGCCAAAAAGAAAGTTCACAGCTCTGCTTTAATTTTCTTTTTTTTTTTTTTTTTTTTTGAGAGGTTTTCGCTATAGGGCGCGTGCACTCGCCAGACAGACAGAGAGAGACATAGAGACAGAAAGCGAGAAATCACCCCCCAGGGGGGATGGCCACGCCGCAATCCCTTCTCCTCCATTCTCCTCTCGGGATCTTGGGCACGCACGCACATGCGCCTGGCGTGAGTTTTAAGCCACCGGGTCCGGGACACGAACCGCGGTCGACTACGTGGGAGTCCAGCGACTAGCGATTATGCTAACTGCTGGTTCCCGCTCTGCTTTAATTTTAATACTTTTACTCATTTCATTAACAAATAGAACTTACATATTTATCACATACATTTGTTTTGAAATATGTACGCATTGTGGGAGGGTTAAACTGTTGTAATTAATACCAGTTCACACTGACTGATTTGTGGGGAGAGTATTTCAAACCTGTGCCCTCTGCCATTTTCAACAACACAATTGTCGTTAATGTTAGTCACTTTCTTGTACAGTAGATCTGGTGAACCTTCTTCTCTGGCCTAACTGAAATTGCATATCCTCTAGCCAAGCCCTCCCCAGCACAGTCCCCACCCCACCCAGCCCCTGGTGACCACGCTTTCACTCTCCATTTCTGTAAGAAGGACTTTTCACAGCAGCCAGACCTGCCTGACCACCGCCAGGGCATAACCGAAGCCTTGTGCATACACAGCGGAACCACTAAGAGTCGGTTAACGATAGGCCAGTATCAGGACCAGCCATTGGCCTAATGGCTATGTTGCTGGACTCCCATGTAGTCGACTGTAGTTCGAGTCCCGTACCCAGTGGCTTAAACTCACACCGGGCGCGTGTGTGTGTGCCCAAGATCCTGAGAAGAGAATGGAGGAGAAGGGATTGTGGCGTGGCCATACCCCCTGGGGGATGATTTCTCGCTTTCTGTCTCTCTGTCTCTCTCTGTCTTTCTGGTGAGCTCATGTGCCCTATAGCAAAAACCTCTCAAAAAAAAAAAAAAAAGGCCACCATCTATTGTTTATTGATAAATGTTAACTTGCTAAAGACAATAACTATTTATTGTTATGGACGAATTTTAAAGGTGGGCTTTTGAAAACAATTATAGGACATACCCAACAGCCCCAATCCCAAAATTCAAAATTTGAAATAATTTACATTTGGAATTCTCTGAGTACCAACATGATACCACGGTGAAAAATCCCACACCAGACCTCATGTGATGTAGTCAAAACACTGCCACACGGAATAGTGGATAAAGTTGCTTCCAGGCTCTGTGAATGGAGTGAGAGTCAAAGGTCACGAACTTCTTTTAGACGTGGACTCGAACTCTGAGATACCACTCTACATATACGCAAATATTCCAAAATCTGAAAAAACAAATTGAAATCTGAAACACTTTTAGCCCCAAGCATTTCACAAACAGGACATTCAATCTATATGGTCTTTTCAAAATAATATGCACGAATAGAATTAGAGAAAATTCTAGAAACAAGTAAAATGTTAGCAGTGGCTGTTCCTAAGAGATTACTAGTGATTTTTATTTTTTTATTTATCATTTACGTACTGTCTGATTTTTTGCAACGGTCAAGTCATCACTTTATAATAAAGCAATCTGCTTTAGCATGAGAAAACTTTGCATCCAGCCTATGTGCTTTCCCGTCCCTTAAATGTTCACCCCAGCCTTGAGTGGCCCGCAGAGCTGTGTCAGCCTCCGGTGCCAAAGCAGTGGCTCAGCAGCGTCCCCTTGCCCCTGGGTCCTCCTATCACTTGGAACTTACTTGTGCTAAAGGAGGAGGACAGTGTCATCATGAGAGGGAGGGGAGGGATGGGAAGATGAGGACGTGCAGGGAAGAAGGGAAGAGGGGAGGGAAATGGACTTAAAGGAAATGACCTTCTGGTGAGATTCAGCTGAAGGTGCCATTTTCTCTACATGCCAGTGGGCATGTGCTCTCACCGGAAAGAGACAGAAGAGAGGGGGGAGAAAGCACCCCCGTGGGGCCTGGTCATGAACAGTCTTTCTCCTTTACTCCTCCATCCTGCTGGGATTTGGGGCTCACAACACCCCTCGAATGTTTTTCATGCTGCCAGGCTGGGATTCAAACCACAGACGATCATGCGGGATCTGGTTCCCTTAACCACGAGGCCAAGGGCCTGGCCCTGAATTTGTCGTTTAAATTATTTTCATTGAATCATTGATAGATACCATTGTTACATGTAGAAGTTCCTATCAAAGCATGTTATGAAATAGGAACCAGCAGTTAGCGTAATGGCTATGTCGCTGGACTCCCACGTAGTCGACCGTGGTTCGCGTCCCGGACCCGGTGGCTTAAAACTCACGCCGGGCACGTGTGCGTGCGTGCCCAAGATCCCTAGAGGAGAATGGAGGAGAAGGGATTGCGGCGTGATCATCCCCCCTTGGGGGTGATTTCTCACTTTCTGTCTCTATGTCTCTCTGTCTGTCTGGCAAGCGCACGCGCCCTATAGTGAAAATCTCTCCAAAAAGAAAAAAAAAAAAAAAAAAAAGCATGTTATGAAATAGTACACATGAAAACACTTGAAAAACAGCAGTTGGTGGGCGTTGCAGCCCTGTGATTAAACTGACAGACAGGAGGTCTCCTAACCCAGAGGATGTAAGACGTGGGTCACTAACACAGCATAGGGTCACATTCGTGGTCGCCTCTCTGCAGAGACAGGACTGTGGCCCGGGGCTTGGTCTTTGGTAGACTTACTTGGTTTATCCGTTTACAGAACCTCCCCTGGACTGGTTCTTGCATCCTCATAGTTTCTGAGGTCATTACTGTCATTCAGAGGAAAACAATACAAATATTAAAGTTTCGTAGGATTTAACATAAAGGATTCCCCTCAGATTCTTGCCTGTTTCCATCACGTACTTCTGGTAGACCACGGGAACCCCTGAGAGCCCAGAGAACTGTTCTGCCCCCAAATCTGTGACGGCTGACAGTGAGCGATTTCTCCCCCAGCCCAACATGCAGCCACGCCCTCTCCCTGTGGTAAGAGAACCGGGTCTCTGGTGACATCTGGGTAGCCTACTCTCTCAAGCTATTTTCATGCTGCCTCTCCGACACATTCGACTATTTATTTTGTCAGAAAGACAGACTGGTTCTTTTGCCAGGGAATTTCTAGCCTGCTGCCACCACATCTGCCCAGAAGGAAGGCTTTGGAGGGTCAGATGAAAACACAAACTTCCCTCTGAAAGAGGCGAGAAAGATAGTAGCTTGTCTGTTTGAAGCAGCAGAATGCATGAGAGCAAGCACAGATTGCACCGTCAGTAAAGCAGTTGGGTGGGGCTGGCTCCGCGAGAGAGGGGACCCAGGCTGCAGAGCGAGGTGGAGGGGACACATGGCTCTCAGCCCCACTCTCCAGAAAACAGGACCGTTCTGCTGGCAGTCAATACTCCCTGTGCATAATCAGCACACTGTGCTTTAAACCCTGTCTACTTGTGTATGGTGTACCTTGTCCAGCAGACTATAAACTCTATAGAGCGGGAAGTGTGTCCAGGCGATTCACCCACACATACCCAGTGTTTACCACTCAGGAGACACTGCACAACGGGGTGAAGGAAGGATGAAAGGAAGAAGAGAGACTGGAAGGGAGGGAGGAGGGGAGAGAAGAAAGGAAGGGATGGAGGGAGGGAGAGAGAGGGAGGAGGGGAGAGAAGGAAGGGAGGGATGGAGGGAGGGAGAGAGGGAGGAGGGGAGAGAAGGAGGGAGGGATAGAAGGAGGGGGAAAGAGAGGGAGGAGGGGAGAATGAAGGGAGGGATAGAAGGAGGGAGAGAGAGGGAGGAGGGGAGAGAAGGAAGAGAGGGAAGGAGGGAGGGAGAGAGGGAGGAGGGGAGAGAAGGAAGGGAGGGAAGGAGGGAGGGAGAGAAGGAGGAGGGGAGAGAAGGAAGGGAGGGAAGGAGGGAGGGAGAAAGGGAGGAGGGGAGAGAAGGAAGGGAGGGATGGAGGGAGGGAGAGAGGGAGGAGGGGAGAGAAGGAAGGGAGGGATAGAAGGAGGGAGAGAGGAAGGAGGGGAGAGAAGGAAGGGAGGGAAGGAGGGAGGGGGAGAGAGAGGGAGGAGGGGAGAGAAGGAAGGGAGGGATGGAGGGAGGGAGAGAGGGAGGAGGGGAGACATGAGGAAAGAAAGATAGGGAGAGAAGAGCGAAGGGGGAAGCAAGAACAGCGTGGCATTTACCCAGGTACACGCCTCCTCCTCATCCCCACTGGAGCGGCGCCGTCACGTGCTCCGTGCTGTCCTGTGCAGAGACGAGAATGCACAGCAGACCCGACCAGCAGTCCCTGGCAGAGGATAAAGTAATCAATGAGCGTCTGCCGAATTGAGTATGCTCTTTCGTGCTCATTGTATCAACAATAGATTAAAGTTGATATTATGGTTAAAAAAAGAACGCTGATGTAGACATGCTCATAAATAAGCACTTTAAATAAATAAGTTTTATAAAAATGAAGTTTTCAAATCCATTGTGATAGCTAATTATCTCCACTACCAAGTATCATTGCCGAGCACATTTCTAACGCAGAATCAAGTGGCTGTCAGCACACGAGGACGGGTCAGGCCAGTCCGTAGGTGCTGGGGGCATTCCTGTCCGACCCATGCACTGCCAGCAAGCCAAGCACAGGGACTTCACGGAGCCAGTGCCACGGCCTAGAAAAGATGGTGCCACAGCTCAGTCATGTTGATACTTTAAGATACTGGTTGTCTATGGAGTGACTTGTCCCCACAGTACCCCTGTGGAGGACAAGACGGGGTTCAACGGCTTGGCAAGAGGGGGATGGGAAACGAGAGTGTCCCCGTTCCTCACAGTTGGCGCAGACTGTTCAGCTCTCACTCTCTCACTCTAAGCTACTGTGTGGATGAAAACACTATGGGTTCAAATCCCAGCCCTGTTCCTTTAGATGGATCTTGTTTCTGGTAAACTAAGTCTGGGTACTTGTACTCATGGTCAGTGAAACAAGAGGCAAAGCCTAGAGAAGAAGGGAGTTTATTTTTGCAGCTGGGTTCCAGGGAGACAGTCACAAGGCCAGGAGTCAAGCTCAGAACACTCGGGCGGGGGGGGGGGGGGGGGTGCTCAGTACTCACAGACACAGGTGCGGACTGTTCCTCGCCGCAGGCAGTCCAAGTCAATTGCTTTCCCCTGAGCAATTATCCTGATTCCTGTTTTGCTTCAAGTACCCACTCCTGGTTTTTCATCTGACCGTTTCTCAGACAGACCGACCAGTGACTCAGCACTTGGTCAGATCGTTCTCATCAGAGGCAGTTCTTATTTTTTTAGAGATTTTTGCTATAGGTGTAATCTCTACTCACCAGAGAGACAGAGACAGAAAGACAGAAAGTGAGAAATCATCCCCTACGGGGGGATGACCATGCCACAGTCCCTTCTCCTCCATCTTCCCCTCAGCATTTTGCACACGCATACACATGTGCCCGGCGTGAGTTTCAAGCTGCTGTGGGTCCGGGACTCGAACTGTGATCTATTATGTGGGAGTCCAGTGACGTAACCATCATGCCATCTGCTGGCCCCTGGAAGCTGTTCTTAATTTCAACCTGGCTGCAGTATGGGTAAACCTCAAGCTGGCCCGTTTCTAATATGTAAAATGGAAAATCAATACCTATTTAGAAGGTACTTGTTGCAATGTCTGTATTAAAGCCGACTTTGGAATATTTGGCAAAGCATAAATCATTATGCAGACGTATTGCTGCTGCCAGCCACAGTGACTAACAATTGGGAAGTCCTCTGCGTGTGTGGAGTATCTTGCTAAATACTTCAAGTGCATTTAAACCCCACAACAGCCCTATGATAAAGTGGCTGAGGTAAGAGACTCTGACAGATGTGTAAACGCAAGGATCCATGTGAAAGAGAACACACTCTGGGCAGATAAGGTGGTGATTTTGTCAGATGTTGAAAACAGGGAGAGTTAACCAGAAACGTCTCAAAGAAAAGGAAAGAGCTTAGGGTCTTCCCTGGGCAGGTAGATGTGAATCTCAGAGTCTGTGAGGAACGAAATGAAGGAGAAAAATAGAAAGGCCAGACATCTACAGGACACAAAAATGGATGATTATCTGTTGATGATAACATGTACAGTATCCTCAGTTGGACTGGTGTGAAGTGTATCCATGTTGGGAAAATTCACTTTACAAGCTAAATGATGTATAGTGATTGAATGTATTAATAAATAAATAAAAAGAGAGTCTGGAGGAAGGGCGGGGCAGGTCTCACCTGAGCTACTTCGGAAAGCTGCAGGTGCCTCTGTCTTCAGTGTACGGTTAGCCATTCCTGGGGCACGAGAGCGGTGCGGGTTCTCGGCCATCACTCCTGTGGGGGACACGAGGCAGAGGTGAGACTCGGTTTTGTCAGGGGTTTATAAAGTTGTTTATAAACAGTCGTAGGCAGCCATAGTAGTAAAGATGTATTAATAATGACAGCAACAATACTAGTACATACTTGTTAATCGAGTATGTCATGCTATAGTCCTCACACACCCAAATCTTCACGTGCATATGTATAATAATCCTACAGGGATTATCTGATTTTTTTTCTATTTCAAAGGTCAGAATTTGAATTTTCAGAGAGATCAAGCAATCTGACATTGAGGGAAACACTGGCCTCGCACCCTGGGTCCGACTTCCCACCGGCCGTCACCTGTCACGAAGCAGAATGTCCATGTCAAGAGGCACTGCAGGCAGAACTCCTGCTCTGAGGTGAGCAGGTCAGAGTGTGGCTGTGTAGCTCTCTCTTTTCCTCCTTTACTCTTTTATTTCAAAATACATATGCACATCTCACGAGACTTCTGCATCCCCAAGATCTCTGGTGAGGGATGAAAAATTACATATCAGTGACTTTTTAAATTTATTTATTTACATTCATTTACTACACATCATTATAGCATCACATCAGTGACTTTTAAGATTTAGGTAAGTGTGATGTTCACGCAAACTATGGGCTAGGAAAAGAGTGGTTAAAATACACGAGAAGCAAGTGCTTACACGACTCACTGATGTTCTGCACAGCACAACACAGCTCAGCTCAGCATAGCACAGCACAGCACAGCACAGCTCAGCTCAGCACAGCACAGCTCAGCTCAGCACAACACAGCACAGCACAGCTCAGCTCAGCACAGCACAGCTCAGCACAGCACAGCTCAGCTCAGCATAGCACAGCACAGCACAGCACAGCTCAGCACAGCACAGCACAGCTCAGCTCAGCACAACACAGCACAACACAGCTCAGCACAGCACAGCTCAGCACAGCTCAGCACAGCACAGCTCAGCACAGCACAGCACAGCACAGCACAGCTCAGCTCAGCTCAGCACAGCACAGCTCAGCTCAGCACAGCACAGCACAGCACAGCACAGCTCAGCACAGCTCAGCACAGCACAGCACAGCTCAGCACAGCACAGCACAGCACAGCTCAGCTCAGCACAGCACAGCTCAGCACAGCACAGCACAGCACAGCTCAGCTCAGCTCAGCACAGCACAGCACAGCTCAGCTCAGCACAGCACAGCACAGCTCAGCTCAGCACAGCTCAGCTCAGCACAGCTCAGCACAGCACAGCACAGCACAGCTCAGCTCAGCTCAGCACAGCACAGCACAGCACAGCTCAGCACAGCACAGCACAGCTCAGCTCAGCACAGCACAGCACAGCACAGCTCAGCACAGCACAGCTCAGCTCAGCTCAGCACAGCACAGCACAGCACAGCTCAGCACAGCACAGCACAGCTCAGCTCAGCACAGCACAGCACAGCACAGCTCAGCACAGCACAGCACAGCACAGCACAGCACAGCTCAGCACAGCACAGCTCAGCTCAGCACAGCACAGCACAGCACAGCACAGCACAGCACAGCACAGCTCAGCTCAGCTCAGCAGCGCAGCTCAGCAGCTCAGCACAGCTCAGCTCAGCAGCAGCTCAGCTCAGCAGCAGCACAACACAGCTCAGCACAGCACAGCTCAGCACAGCTCAGCACAGCACAGCTCAGCACAGCACAGCACAGCTCAGCTCAGCACAGCACAGCTCAGCACAGCACAGCACAGCACAGCACAGCTCAGCACAGCACAGCACAGCACAGCTCAGCTCAGCTCAGCACAGCACAGCACAGCACAGCACAGCACAGCTCAGCTCAGCTCAGCACAGCTCAGCTCAGCACAGCGCAGCGCAGCTCAGCACAGCACAGCACAGCACAGCACAGCACAGCACAGCTCAGCTCAGCTCAGCTCAGCACAGCACAGCACAGCACAGCACAGCACAGCTCAGCACAGCACAGCACAGCACAGCTCAGCTCAGCACAGCTCAGCTCAGCACAGCACAGCTCAGCACAGCACAACACAGCTCAGCACAGCACAGCACAGCATAGCACAGCACAGCTCAGCTCAGCACAGCACAGCTCAGCTCAGCACAGCACAGCTCAGCACCGGGAGGGTGAGATAAAGTTACACTGGGATGTCCTCTCCAGAATTCAGTGAACGAATGAGGTTAAGGTCACCTTTTAGGAGTTAAAACCCCAAACCAGCTTTTAATTAACCAAGATAAGACAGGGTTACTTTAAAATAATGCACGGTTTTTCTTGCCAGAGTAAACCTGAATTGAGGGTACAGATTCTTATTTAAGAAAAAAAAAAAAAAAGAATGTGTGTGTGTGTGTGTGTGTGTGTGTGTGTGTGTGTGTGTGTGTTAGGTATTTGCCATGGGTGCGTGCATTCATTGGAGAGAGAGAAAGCGAGAAATCACCCCCAGGTCATGGCCGTGCTGCAACGCAATCTCTTCTCCTCCATTCTCCTCGTAGATTTTGGTCACGCACACACATGTGCACCTGGGATTCTCAAACTGCTGGATCTGGGACTTGAACTGCAATTGACCATATAGAAATACAGCGCCTTAACTGCCATGCCACCTGCCCGCCCCAAGAAAGAATGTGTTTTTAGAAAGAGAGCGTGTTGGTCAATGGTTAAAGGAACGTGGACGGTGCTGCCCTGCCCCTGTCTTGGAAGAGGTGTGGGCTCCTAGGTGGGTCTGAAGCCGACGGGCCCATCTCTCAGTAGCCTCTGCTTTCCTGCTTTGTGCTCAGTATACCGCAGAGCCAGGCAATGGAACTGCTCCCTGTGTTGGCCGGTGGCTGGTTAGCTGACAAAATAATTAAATGCTGTGACTCAGCCAGGCCCCAAGGGTTTCATCTGAGTTTATTGGAACACATAAAGTACATGCACTCACATTAATGTTTTTGCTGTTGGTTACACAGGTGGACCATGCCAGGATGTTTTTTGCATTTGTAACATACAGATTACACAGATAGTGGCTTTTCTATTATTTCCTGTTCCTTTTTTTAAAGAATTATTTCATTTATTATCTTTATTATTATTTGTTTAATTTGACCAGAAAGAGACAAGAGAGAGACTTGAACCATGGTCGGCCATGTGGGAGTCCACCAACTCAAGGGCTGTGCCACCTGTTGGCCCCCTGTTATTTCCTGTTTCTATACCTTTAAGAAAGAGCAAAAACTTAGCAACTCTTATGAGGCAATTTAATTCATGTAACAGTTTTAGAGTTTTCTCCTTAGTATTTACAGCTGCCTCATCTGCATCTATTGGGAAAAACAATCTATAAAAAAGCCTGCTTTGGGGGACCAACAACTGGCATAATGGCTATGTTGCTGGACTCCCATGTAGTCGACCATGGTTTGAGTCCTGGACCCGGTGGCTTAAACTCTCCCTCTCTCTCTTTTTCTGGTCAAAACTCACTGAGGTGCTTTAAGACCCTGCCCATACCATCTTGAGCCTGAACGATGCTTCAAATCAGGTTACCTTGTGTCCACTGTGAACTTTTGGGTTTTATTTATGTTCCAATTAATGTCAAAGTTCTACCTAGATTCTCTTTATTTCTACAACATGGATATCACTGATTCATCCATTCCTTTCCCTGGCAAAATTACTTCCCGGCTTTTGAGTGTACGCGTCTGCGATTTGGCATAAGCAGGAATTTCACTTGTGTGCTTGCATCTGGGAAATGAATCAGGCCCACGTTAGACATGATTGCCCTTATTAGCGGATGTGACTTTTCAGAGTGGCCTCTGGGGTATTTAGCACTAACAGGATGGCGAGGAGAATACAAGATCTTGTTTTAGTAATCCGAGCAAAGAAAAAAAAGAATACAAAGTACTGACATTTTGATGACAGAAAGGAGAGAAACTTTAGGCCAAGGCTGCCAGGCAAGATTATTAGGTGTGATTTTGCAAAGTACATGCTCGAATTCCTGCTAAATAACCAAAGGTCACCCCTTGCTCCTCATCAGCATGACAGTGAGGCAGGCGCCCCTCCATTGTGAACTCCTCTTTTGCCGGGAGTAAACAGAGTGATCAACACTCCTACTGTCTTTGCTAAATAACGGGAAACTCCCTACCCTAAGATGTTCCTTAGTGATGTAACCATCAGTCACCAGACCCCTTGCCCTGAGCCATGAAGACCATTAAGATTCCATTGTGTTTAGATAGGGATGGAACATACCCTTAGGAATGACTAACCTGCTTGTTTTGCTTCTGTAATTCACTTTTGCTTTTACATTGTAAAACCCTACCCCTACCCTTTCAAGCCCACTGCTCTTTGTTCTTGTGATTGCCAAGTCAACCCGGAAAAGAGGGTGATTTTTGCCTTTATAAGCACCCCTCACCTTGCACTCGGAGCAGCGGGGTCTTGAGAGACATGAGTCCTCCCATATGCCGCGGGCTTAATCAATAAACTCCAATACATTTGGATGTGTCTGGATGTCCTCTTACTTCTCGCTGAGTAGACCACAACAAGCAGAGATCAACGAGCTGGTCAGTGGGTCAAATCCTGTCACTACTACTTTTCTAAATAAAGTTTGTTGAAATGCAGCCCTCCTCATTCACTGTTTCTATTGTCTATAACCTCTTTCATACCACAATGGCAGAGTAGTATAGTTGCCACAGAAACATATCCTGCCTAAAATATTTAGCTTCAGAAAAATATTGCCAACTCCTCCTCCAGAGACTTACATTCCAGAAGATCTGAAGTCACTGATGGCGGAGCCGCACAGACAAGGACATGCATGTGCTCGCACTGTGTTCAAAACCTGGTTCTTGTCTTTATTCAGTAACGGTTACTGGAATGCCCATCCTGTGTCAGGAACTATTCTGAGTGACGAGGCTCAAAGAGCGTGTGAGGAAGGGCCCTCCATGCTCAGGGACCTCGCTGCAAGTGGTCCTTACGATTGACATTGGGTTCTACGGGGAGTTTGCTCCCCTGAGGGTCAGTTTCCTCATAGTAAGAGGGGTCTGCTAACTTAGAGAGTGGCTACGGGGACTGCTATAGAAAACACATGATGTTACATAGCACAGTGCTGCGCACAAATAAGTAATTCAATAAAGATTCATTATTGCTTTTCTCTCAAAAAATACATGGTGAAAGACACTTTCGTTACTTCAGGTTCAACTGACCCAACAAACAGTCTAACCTGAGGTCGTACTGTTGCACCGAAGCGGATAATGTTCCATAGGTAAGTCTTGGGACGTGAAGTAGATGGAGTGGGGTTTGATCTGCCTATGGAAACTTTGTAGGTACCTAAAGAAATTGAACTTCATAGATGAGGGACCAATGCAGAATTCAAGAAAAACGACTGGGGTGGTCTGATGAGAACCAGGCCCATGTTTTACAAAAATAACGCATTACATGTTTGACTGATAGTTTTGGTAATCCAGATTTTATAAAAAATAATCTGTCTTTAAAAGGTAGTAAGGGGGGACCAGCAGTTAGCGTAATGGCTATGTCGCTGGACTCCCACGTAGTCGACGGCGGTTTGCGTCCCGGAGGTGGCTTAGAGTTCACGCCGGGCGCGTGTGCATGTGTGCCCAAGATCCCGAGAGAAGAATGGAGGTGAAGGGATTGCGGCGTGGCCATCCCCTGGGGGGTGATTTCTCGCTTTCTATCTCTCTCTGTCTGTCTGGCGAGCGCACGCGCCCTATAGCAAAAGAAAAAAAAGGTAGTAAATAAATAACCTAAACCTGTACTGTCGCTATGATAACAACTAGCCATTCAATGCTGTTTACAGTAGAATAAACCAAGATCGAATGGGATTGTCAGCCCTGGCCTCCTCGGAGTGCTCACTCTCAGGTGTTCCACGGCCAGGGCTGCTGGCGTGCCCGTGCTGGGCGCCTGGTGCAGGCGGGTCCGATACCACGCAGACTGCTGGGGGTGATGTGCATTCCACATTAATGTTTTTCAAACAGATTACATGTTGTAATTGTTTGAGGTCAAAGATCTTGTTCAGCAGTTGAAAAAATTTGGTGACATTCTGGTAAGGAATGAGGGAGGTGACTGGGTCAGAGAAAACAAGGGAAACTGCTCTTCTCTTGGGGAGCTCGGACTGGGTGCGGCCTCTAGGACCAGCAGAAGCAGCCCAGTGACTCCGAGAACGCGAACAATTTCCCACACGTCATGGACTCGGCGCAAAAGCCGGTGCTTGTGACTGGGGCTTGCCCCAGCCTCGGGGTGCACTTCTGCAGGCCCAGCACCTTCCCAGACAGCCAGTGCACTTCCAGCCTTTCTCTATTTTTCTTTCTTTCTTTTTTTAAACATGCAAATTTCCAGGACCCAACTCAAACCTTCTAAATCAGAAACTCTCTGGTCAGGCCCCAAAATTCTGTTTTGCTTTTGCGTTGGTTTTGTTTTTTGAAGAATTATTTATTTATTTCATTTCATTTGTTACTATACTTATTTTTATTATTTTAATTTGATCAGAGAGAGAAAGAAAAGAGCAAGAAAGCAAGCCTCCAGGTCCAGGACTTGAACAGTGATCGGCCATGTGGGAATTCCGAGCCCTTAACCACCCCTCCTGGCCCCTTTGTGTTTTATGATAATGCATGCAAGAGAGAGAGAGAGAGAAAGCACCTTTAAGAGAATCTCGTCATGCCCAATCCCCTTTCCTCAACCTTCCCGCTCCTCAGAATCCTGGGCGCAGTGCGTGCCTAGGGCGTTTTTCAGGTGGGCTGGTGTCCAAACCGCAGTCACCATATGGCTTCTTACACTGAACCTGCTTTGTGTCTTTATCTACTTATTTCTTCCATGAGACAGAGAGAAAAACAGACAGAGGCAAAGAAATGAAGGGGTGGACACACCCAACAGAGTCCCCGTGCTGCAATCCACCCCAGCCTTAGCCGGACGGAGTCGGGGTCACACAGACTCGCCAGGATGGCTCAGGGAGGTCTGGGGATGGGCGGTGAGCCCAAGAACTTTCCCTGTCAGTTCATTTGCACCCCCTGCACCATCGCCTGGCCCCAGGACTTCCGGCCCGGAGTCGTAGATGAGTTTTTCCAATTGCTATCGGCAGTGCGAATGCACCTGGTCACCAAGGGCAGTAGTACACACTTCCCGAGGGTCTGTGGGACACGGCAGCCCCGTGCAGCCAGCCAGTGGGTTCAGCACCGCGAGCCACGGGCAGCAGCCAGGGAAGCAGGAAAGCCCAGGAGGAAAGAACACGAACACTTCCTCCACGACAACAGGTTTCCAAACCTGCAGACATGACTGGGAGACAACTGGAGGTGAACTAATAACTACAAAGTGAGCCGCTTACATCACAGACGGCAAACACGTGGCTCTGTAGATACACATACATACGTGGTACATGCACATACATACTCATTTCATGGTTGAAGTCCAATGAGTCCTGACCATGTGAATGAACTTCCCTCATGACCATAACACCAGTCTATTTGAAGGCCATTTGCGTTATTTAAATGAAGAAATTTATAACTTTCCTTCGAAATATAGCGAAGTTGCTTAACTGCAATGATGATTCAGCAGAGCTGTCCAAGTGACTGACAAGTCATCAGCATCCTTCCGCCCTGCTCCCTCCCTCTCTCCCTCCCTCCCTCCCTGCCCCTCTTCTTCCTCCTTCCTTTCCCTCCCTCCCTCCCTTCCTTCCTGGCTTCGGGGCCTCCTTTCTTCTGTTCTGTCCTCCCTCCCTTCCTTCCTTCCTTTTATTTCTTGAAGCCGAAAAAGAACCCTAGTTTTTCTGCAGAGTTCTTTATCATTTCTCTGATAGACAATAATGGGTTTTAAAAAGTGTCCTTTAGTCATTAGAATTTTCTAAATAAATCTTAGGGCTTAATGTCAGACCGGATGCAGTTAATCTCTCCTTGGGAATGGGAGCATGTGCTTGCCACCTGGGGGTCGGTGGTTTTTATCAGAAGCTTGGATGATTCGAACTTGCAGCCAGGGTTGAGAATCACCAGGAAGTGCATGCCCCCCCCCCGCCTCCCCCCGGGACTGCAGGCAGGCTCCCCATGCCATTCCAGGTGCACTTTGGAGTCTGTCTTGTGGTAGAGGAAAGAACCAAAGCAGATGGGTTCTGGGGATCTGTCTGTGGTTGCTGACAGGGACCTGAACCGCAGTCTGGGGTGACTTACAGGAAACCCTGGGGCACGGAAAGCGATGAGGCGGGGAGAAGTGAGCTCCCCTGTTCGGCAGCTGAGCCTTGTCACGGGTGCAGGTGAAATCAGGAGTTCTTGCTGTGACCGCCGATATCCTCCCTCTTGGGGACAGGTTAGCAGTGGACTGGCTGCTAGCTAGAGGGACAGGCAGTGACTGGAGAGGTGGCCACATGCTGGCACAACGCCACTAGGACTGCGCTGCCCTGAGTTCTCTCATCTCTTGGGAGTAACAGACATGCTTGGTATTTGAGAGGAAAGGGGAGAGCTCACGAGGGCACCCAGTTTTGGTGGCTGGGCACCCCCCGCAGAGGGAAGGACAGTGCCAGCTGGTGCAGAAACACGTCACAGAGTCTGCCCAGAGACCCGGCAGTGCAGAGAACAGGGCCTGGATCCCAGCAGCAGCCGGGTCTGGGGACGCAGGCTTCCTCTGGAGCAGTCTCTACACTCGGGCCTGCGTGTGCCGGCCTCCCTCAGAGACCCCGGAGCATCTGCTCCGCCCTGCTCTGAAGTCACTGCAGGCCTGTTGTGATCCGAGTCTCCTGGTAGGAGAGGACAGTACTGTGGGTGCTGGAGTGGGGAGTAGCCATACCTGCCACCATCCTGCCTCCACCTGCGGCCGCGAGCGCTGCAATTCTACTTGATGCGAGATGCCCACTCCCAGTCGGCCATTTGGGTTTGACCAGAGGAAGCCTCCTCCTGACCCACAGGAAGTCTCCCGGCTGGCGATGTTCCTACACGGCACCGCTGCGAGCCGAGGTGGGGCAGTGTGCCCCGAGATGGTGGCCAAGTCCCTCATCTCAGGCCTCTGGATGAGCTTTGCTGTGGGGCAGCTGTCCTGGACAGCCCTGCTTCTCCCGGGCACCTCGGCCCTCAGACCTGCACGGGCTCGTTTGCTGCCAGTGTCGGGTTTAGCCGGGGTCTGGACCCAAACCCACACTGGCCTTTCACACGGGAAATGCAGGATGGCTTTCAGAGTTAATGAAGAGAGAGATTGACTATACAGAAATCTTCCTTTTAAAACAAGTGTCCTTCCACATTATAAGTGCTATATTTGTAGAAATGCTGAAAAATTATGCAGTCTTTAATTAACCCCCTCGGCCCGATGAAGCCCTGCAGAAACCTTAGTTACCATCTGTGAGGGCAGCCATCACAGCTGTCCTCTCACCGGCTTCCCCAAACGGCACACACACTCAAATGCACATTCTCATTATTCTGGTACTGACCATTAAAGTTTTATGATGTACTCAATTGTCATTGGATCACGAAGTTTTATTGTTGTTGTTAATACACTTTTTTCAGCTAACATAAAAACAAGGTGAGATATACTAATTGATAAATCTTTTAAAATTATAAATGTTTTTATGATAGAAATTAAAAATATCTTGAATATATCTTTTCCTTTCAGTCCAGTTTGGTGGGAAAAATTACTATCCTTAGCATCTTAATTAAAATAATACTATAATGTTAGCAAAATGCACAAAAAATCATTTGACATATTCATTTGGTAATTACATTAAAAAAGATTACTCTCCATTAGTCTTCTTGATTGTACTAAGCCATCTGTGCTTGTAAAAATAAGAATAAACAATGAATATCATATGCCATATGTACTTTGTTGTTTAATAGTAATTAAGCAACAATCCTGAAGCGATCATTTGTTAACAGCGATAATTGCTTTAAGATAATGATTTCTTAATAAACAATAATCAATTATTTATAATATCAATGGTGGTGTTCTTAATTTTCTTCTTACCTTTAAGTTGCTCTTGGCCATAGTCTGTCTTGGCAGCTGTGTTGGGAATGAGTAATTCTGTTATGTTAATGACAGATTTTCCACAAATCAAAATTCCAGTTATGGTCTATTAAATTTGTAATGTGTGTTTATAGTATTTTCAAAAATGAGACTGCTATAAATATCTCATCTACCTTATTATTAAAAATAAATGGCCTTAATAAAACTTCCAGTGAAATGTAAAATGTGTAGTGATCAATATTATAAAGCACAGCATAAATGTGAAAATAGCAGGGTTATGGCCTAAGTAAGACCGTGCTGAGGGCCAGTTAGTGGCATGGTTTTTATGTGACTGGATCCCACATGGCTGACTGAGCAGTTTGAATCCCATTCCTGACAGCTTGAAAGACACGGCAGGTGTGTGCATGTGTGCCCGAAGTCCCAAGAGAAGAATGGAGGAGGAGGGATTGCATTGTGGCCATCTCCCCCAAGAGGGGGGGACTTTCTCACTTCTCTTTCTCTTTCTCCCTTTCTCTCTCTCTCTCTAGTGAACACATGTGCCCTATACAAATATATATATATAATTAAAACATCTTTAAAAAGAATATGTTGATAAGAAGAAAATTTGGTTTTGGATGGGGGGGTGCGAGAGTGGTAGAAAAATATAAGCTATAATGCTTACCACAGTTACATACTTTCCAACTGTATCCCTACTGGTTTTAACTTTAAACAATCTGCTAAGTCATTTGAAGAAATAATAGACAATATCTAAGCGTGGTTCTTATAATAGAGAGATGATCAACTAATCATAAATATTTAAGCAATTAACAGCTTAGACAAGGAAAGTCTCAGAAGAGCTGTTCGGTGCAGGTGGCTTTGCTCCCAGGGATGTTTAGAAAGTTCTAGTGACATGTTTGGGTGTCACAGATGGGAGAGGGGTGTTCATGGCATCTGGTAGATGGAGCCCAGGGGTACTGCTTGACAACCAAGGCATAGGGCAGCCCCATCACAGAGAACGACCTGGCCCAAGAGGCCTACAGCGGCAAAACGAAGAAACCCCCATCTGGATGGCTTGCTTTGCACTTAAGTAAGTTACAATGCAATTGAAGCATTTCAACTTTGAAAGTCTCAAAGGAGAATTGAAAGACCTTACTATTAGGAATTTTGCATTCTTCCTTTTCTACCAGGAGAAACAGAAATATCCAAGAAACAAAAACTTCTCCTTACAAGATACAGTATTAAGCTGCCAAAAAACATAACCTGTTTTGGTTGTCTTATGCAAAGAAGAAAGAACTTCATTAAAGAAAATTAGGTAACTCAAAAACTCATGGTGTGGGCTGCTTGAAGAGCACAGTGGCCACGCTTCTGGGGTGGTGCCCTGAACCACAGCAAAGAAAGGGCCTGATGCAGAAACTCCACGGAGGCTGCTGCCAGCCTCGCCTATCCGGGCCCACAGGGGCCGTATGCTCCCCTCGCATGCTCCATGCTCCAGGCCGGGCAGCTGCCTCTGATGCAGGATCAGGATGAGGGCGTACATGGGCCATTGCTTTGGGTGGCTACAGAGAAAAATGTGCACGTGCAGAAGGTGGGACTCCTAGTGCGAGGTTCATGCAGGGGGGGCAGGAGTTCAAAAGCTCATCCGTGACCGCACAATACAGCGATGCCTTGTACTGACCTTGCTATTTGCTTTGGGAAACAATGGGTCTAGACTGACTGAATCCCAGTATCTCAGGGTTTAAGGAGATACAAGGTTTTATTCCCCCCGACTACACGTCTCCTCCCTCCGCAACTTCTGCTTCTATCCAGGCTCCGTTTACGTCTCATGTTTTTCTCTTTCCTTCCTTCATTCAGTCAGTCAACAAATGTCAATTACTAACTACGTCGTGTAAGTTGCTATTCTAAAGATTACTGCAGTGAACAAGAGAGGGAAAATCCATGCAAGCTTTTTCTTGAGATTTGGGGAGGAAAAAAATGAGCAAAATAAATAATCTTCCTAAGTATCCTTAGCTGTCCAAACTCGGGAATGGAAGTATACAAATAAATGTTTGGATAAATTTCTTGTTATCCAAATTCTTGTTACTTACTGTCTGAAATTCAGGCACCAAATGCATCAGAGACAGCTTTATCTCCTGCTGTTCAAACTCACTACCCCAACCTGGGGCTCAACTAGAACAAGGATGGGAATGGAACTTTTATAGGTTTTCCTTCGGATGGTAATAAATGCTCTGAGAAAAGTAAACAATGTGGGCTGGTGTGCGATATCAGGAGGGGTTGGAACTGCAGCCTCAGCGGTGGGGAAAGCCTCACTGCAGAGGTGCTTTCTGGGAGAAGCTCCTGACAGATAAAGAAGTGGTGCGAAGGCTCAGGCTGGAAGGCTGCTGCCGGGTCAGAAGACTGCAGGTAACTGGGAAGTGGGAGGATGTGAGTGGACGGAGGAGACCAAAAGCAGAGCCTACTCAGGAAAGGTTTGACCGGCTATTGGAGGCCATTGCAGGTCCTGGGATTCATAAAGAGACAGGGACACCCCCTGGAGGGTTTTGAGCAGAGGAAGGCGTGCTACCATGCATTTCAGAGGAACTCCTGTGTTGAGCCCTCACTGCAGGAGGAACCGGGGGCGGGTAGTGGGGGGAGGATCCTACAGAATCCTGAGACATGATGACACCCTAGATGGCAGTGAAGTTGGGGAGATCGGATTCTGGGAGTGTCTTGAAGGTAGACCTAAGTTGATTTCCAGATAGAAAGTCATTTGGGGGACCAGCAGATTGCGTAATGGTTATGTAACCAGACTCCCATCTAGTCGGCCACAGTTGGAATCCCGTACCTGGTGACTTAAACTCATGCCGGGCACATTGGGCACATGTGCGTGCATGCCCAAGATCCCGAGGACAATGGAGGAGAAGGGATTGTGGCGTGACCATCCTGCCTGGGGGGTGATTTCTTGCTTTCTCTCTCTCTGTTTCTCTCTGTCTCTGTCGAGCGCACATGCCCTATAGCAAAAATCTCTCTTAAAAAATGAGAGGGAGAAAGAAAAAAAAAGAAAGGAAGGAATGAAGAAAAGAAGGAAGGAAGGAGAAAGAAAGAAAATAATTTGGAATGAGAAAAAAGAGAGCAAGGATGACCCCAAGATTTATGATCACAAAAACTAGGAAGATAGAAAAGGTCAAAGAAGGGCAGGTCGTGTGTACAGGGGTGGGGCAGTGGCTTTGCTGCCTCTGAGGCAGCCAGTGGGAACACAGAGGGGTATGAGCCAGGGTGAGGAGAGAGGGCTGGCCTGAAGACGGGCACCTCAGGGTGTGGGTGCCACTCGGAGGTGTGACCTGGTGTGAGGTCACCAGGAATCCGTGTAGATGAAGGAGAGAAGAGGACCAGGAGCAGAATCGGGAAGTGGGTGATGGAAGCACCGGCCGTGCAGACTGAGACACAGCAACCTGGGAAGCAGGAGGAAAACCAGGATTATTTTTCATGAATGGACTAATTGTGTCCAACTGCTGGAAATTCAAACACATGAGGCCCCACCATCTGCCATGGGCTGCAACGTGGCCTTCGTTAGTTCCCTGGGAGAGAGGTTTAAGGCGATGGAGGAGTGGAGAGCGTTCGAGAGAGGCAGGAGGGAACAGGAGACGAGAAGAGAAATGGGAAGGAGCCAGGGTAAGAAGGAAGAGCAAGCCGCAAGTCTGGGTGGGGATGAGGGTGGTCCAGTGGAGGAGACTTCACGATGGACGCGAACAAGCTTCTGCTCAGAGGAAGGTCCTGGGGCCGAGCCAGGCGCTCGTACTGCCTACCTTCGACTGAGGCCTCGCACGTCTGGAGACCTCTCAGTCTCTCTCCTCATGACGCAGCAATGCTCAGCTCTGGTCCTGACCCCGTGCAGAAGTGGGAATCACTGGTCTATCTCCCAGATTTTCGGAGTAGTTCTACTCCTGCAGCCACAGCCAGCAGCACGACAAAACCACTGAACGCTGTGGCACAGAATTATGTCACGGTTGCTCAAATCCCTGTACGCTCATGGCAGCTGCCCTTCGCTCTCTGCGCCTTTCACAACCTATGGTCATGGAGAACTTTCTGGAAGCTCTCTAGTAGTGGGTGCCCGGCGGGTGCTAGGAAGTTTTGCCGGTAGGAAATGGCATGCGACTCTTATTTGAGCACAAGCAGGGCACCTGCTCTCCATCCTCCCAATGCTCAGGCCCTGGTCCCGGCCCTCTGAGGACAGCTGACTCCAGGCACATCATGGCAGTGTGGCTGGCTCCTTGCTGTGATCAGCCCACCTGCCTCTCGCATTCAGAAGGAGCACATGGCCTTCTAAAGGGATCAGGATCTAAAAGGATCAGGATCTTTTTTCGTTTTTTGGAGAGGTTTTTTTGTTTGTTTGTTTGTTTTTTGGCTATAGAGCGTGTGCTCGCTAGACAGAGAGAGAGAGACAGAGAGACAGAAAGCGAGAAATCACCCCCCAGGGGGAGATGGTCACGCCACAATCCCTTCTCCTCCGTTCTCCTCTCGGGATCTTGGGCACGCACACACACGCGCCTGGCGTGAGTTTAAGCCATCGGGTCCAGGACGCAAACCGTGGTCGACTACATGGGAGTCCAGTGACATAGCCATTACACTAACTGCTGGTCCCAGGATTTTAACTCACATCCATGGCAGGTCTAAGGGGAGCAGGCCCCGGAGCCCTGCGGGTGGGAGGTGTGCTGCTGCCTGAGATGCCTGTGGGGAGGCAGTGCCGTCTAAGCCCCTCACTGTCCTCTGCAGCTGCAGCGTCCTACAGAGAAGTGGAGGCATTCCCCTGCAGCCCAGAGAGTGTGCTTTGGAACCCACTCGCATTTTGAACTGCCTTCGTGGTCAGGCATCCATGAAGCACAGCCGAGTCCCAGACGCCCAGCGATGCAAAATTATCAGGTGGGTATTTCCGGAGGAGCATGCGATGGCCAGAGACCAGAAACTGGAGTCTAGGAGTAAATGGAAGTGGAGAAGATGAAGGAACCAGCCGAGCAGACCCAGTGAGAAAAACAAGACCTTCAAACTCAGAGGGAGGAACGATTTAAAAATTCAGCATAGAACAAGGTTTCATGGAGGAAAGAAACTGTTAAAACAAACAAAAAAGGAGCGAGCCAAGTCCGACTGTGCTTTCTTAGTTCACGTATTCGTTGGAGTCAGCCTGGGGAAGAGCAGGTGGGGCACAAGCTGACAGGCCTGTAGCAAGCCACGCCTGGAAAGAGTAAGGTTTCTAACCCCACCACTGCCAGTCTCAAGTTACTAGGACAGTGTCACTCCTGAGGAGCTGAGACACAGGAGCACTGGGCTAGCTCCTGTCAGCGGGTCAGCTACGTCTGAGCAGGCCCCTGGAGCATGGGACACTTACTGAGAACGTACGTCCCAGGCCAGGACCTTGCAGAGTGGACCGTGAGATAGTGATGTGGACACATGTTGTCGGAAGGGCATGCTCTCACGGCAGGCGTGCCAGGCAGTGAGAGTGGGCCGGTGATGTGGAAGCAGGCAGGAGGGTGACCTCCCTCCGGAACTCAGGAGCAGCAGACATGCCCAGAGCTGCCCGCAGCTGGGCTCAGCCCGTTTCAGTGGGGTGGCAGCAGCTGGTGCGCAGAACACAGCGACGCCTCCTCCAGTTCAAGATGCAGCAGCAGAGAGTGACTTCTCGGCTCGGCAGCAGCTTAGAAGGCTAGGGAGCAGATTCTATTGCAGGGACTCAGCCTGATAGGTTTGGAAGGGTCAGTAGAGACTTGCCTAAAAGACAAACACTGGGGGCAGGATTTCAGGGACAGCACGGCATGCACTGATGCAAACTATGGGTTTCAGACCTGACTGCGCAAAATACCAGAGAAGCCCTGAAAATGTCAATCCTGGACCCAGACCTAAAATCTGGGGTCTTATTTCAGATATTGGTATTTTTTTTTTAATTTGTAATAGGCACATACACTCGCTGGAGAGAAACAGAGAGAGGAAGAGGGAGAAACAAAATGAGGAAGCACCCCCTCATGAGGGGTGGCCATGCAGCAGCCCTTCTAGAACCTCCATCTCTCAGTCCTTTCAAGATCGTGGCACACACATCCACGTGTGCCCAGCATGTTTTTCAAATCACTGGTCAGGGACTCAGGCCACATGGGATCCAGTCCCACCACTGACTGGCCCTGATACTGGTCATTGTTAAAGCTCCCGGTGGTCTGTCTGTGTGGTTAAGGTCGAAGATCAGTATAAGAAAACTTTGAAGCAACATGGCAGTTTTTTGAGAACTAAAATAGTTTAGGTTGTTAGAACACACAACGTATGTGTGTGTATGTGTGTGTGTGTGTGTGTGTGTGTGTGTAAAACAAACTACCTGCATGGCAGTGTATTATATTCTCTTGCATTTTGTGTATAAATAATAAGGTATTGCAATATTTACATTCTGTTGCATTTTGTGCATAAATAATTTTTGAGAAAGCTACACATATTCATGGGATAAAGATATTTTGAAATCCAATTCAATGTTTGCCTTCCTTTAAAAAAGCTGTTCTTTTTATTCCACTCTCATTAAACCTCTCTTCTCATATATATGATCATGCTTATAGTAAATTTAGTGCTTGGCTATCTACCAGTTTGTATTGTTCTCTAGTTGTTTCTTGCCCATAGATCTTTTCATCCAGGTTATGAGTTCTTCCAGAGAAGTATGATGCTGTTGCATTTTTTGCACTCTCCATAGCTGGGCCCTGAGAGAGAGAGAGAGAGAGAGAGAGAGAGAGAGAGAGAGAGAGAGACTCAAGGAAGAGGAAGAGGCAGTCAAGGAAGAGGCTGACAAGCAGTTGTTTCCATAAGAGCTCGTGGTCATCCTTTAAGTCTGTAATTCAGCATGTTATCTGCAAGCAAGGTATCTCAGCATTAAGGAAAGGAAAGCAACAGTTTGATGGGGGGCTTCCTCAATCTTACAATTGCTCAGAAGTTGGGCGACAAGTCAGAGATCTTGGTTGCTCTAGTATAATTGGTGTCAAATCTGCCTTGAGGTCAACATTGAAGACAGCGGTGGCTGTGCTCTGTCACCTGCTCTACGAGGGTCAAAGCTCTGTTATCTGCTCTGTGCCTCATGTCCTAGGAGTGTGTTTACACTGCGCGAAGTTAAGCAGAGGTTGGGCAAATACTTGGATAGTCCGATCAGTAAAGATAATCAATACAGTCACCTCCTGACAAGATTAAAAACATTTCATTTGTCCTTAGCAGAAGAAAATGAGTAGGGCTTTACTGCACCACTTGGTGTAATTTCAAAGAAAGATAAGATGTGTGGGTGTAACAGACACACACCCTCCAATCAGACAGGAGTCTGAGGTACCTCTGAGGCTGTGCCTGTGTGAGGTTTGAAATCTTACTGGAGACAGCCTTGACTCCCATCATTTCCCAGCTCTAGGGGCGTTCTCTAAAGAGCTAACATTTATCTTGACTGTTTTGAATTTGGCTCAGTAGGAGATCTCACTGAAGAAACAGGCAAACAGTGCAACTTCCCTTGATAAGGTAAATATTGCATTAAGATAATTGTTAACTTTGGGACGAGCCCCACTGCAGGGAATGTTTAACCACTAGCCAAAATTGCACACACCTCTCTAATTAGGCAACACCCCCCCACACACACATACACAAACACACACACACACACACACACACACACACACACAGAGCAAGCTTGCCTAGAGACAAAAAAAAAAAAAAAAGTATAAATAAGACCAGATTCTACGTTAGAGAAAATACTGAGGAACAAACAGGGAAAGGACGGGAAATTCTTCATCTTAGTAGTGCTAGCATCCCTGGTGATTTAAAGAACATTTCATCTATAACCATAACCATCAATTGAGGATCTAGGGTCTGTTACAAACATCTTGACTTCTACTGGCCCCTTCCAGCAGTCATGAGCATGGAAACCCTGAGAGGCTGAGTGACCAGTCAGGCCCCCTCCTCCAAGAAGCCCCCAGGATGCTCTACGCCTGGATAGATGACCTCTCCTGGGATCTTTGACGGTCCCATCGTTCTCTCCATACTTGGATGTGTCACTGCATTTGTACCCTGGATGGCGATTATTTGACTTCTAGCATTGGATCAAAACTCCTGGACAGAAATGACTGCACCTAATTAGAGGCTAGATGTTACTTTTATATTCTAGAGACTTTTTTCAATAATCCATTCATTTGTGTATATATATATGTGTGTGTGTGTGTGTGCATGTGTGTGTGTGTGTGTACACGTACACATACATAAGTGTCATGTAAGTATGCATATTATGTGATATAGAACTGTATCACATGTCCCGTAACACTGAAGAGAAGACTGGAACTTCGGAACTGTGGCTTCACTTGTTTACTGATCCGCTGACATTCCCTACCAGCACCCCTCTAGGCAGCCCGGCTGAGCACGCACATCCCTGAACTCAGGAACTACTATGAGACAATGTCTATTGTCTATCTCTCTCTCAGAAGTGAAAACCAGTAAGATCGTGTAATGCTGGAGTTCTCAGGACATCTTTCCTGCTACAATCAGAAGCCTGTCCAAGTATGAAGCCAACTCTGGAATCACAGAGAGGAAGACTTCATGACATTGATTGAGCTGCTGCTTCCCCCCTACCCCCCATAGGGCGCATGCACTCACCAGAAAAAGGAAGAGAGACAGACAGAGAGAGGGAAAATGAGAACTCACCCCCCTCCCCCGGGAGGATGGCCATGCCGCAATTCTTTCTCTTCCATTCTCCTCTAGCACTGCCTGTTTACCTACTATTGCAGATAAAAGCTTGGTGTTATCTATGTCTCAGGGGAAAATTAGAAGCAACTGTGCAAGAATGAGAACTAAGTAGCATTGCAGATCAGTGTGGAAAGACTGGAATTTTGCTGAGAATTCCTATGAAAAGACATGGTTTAAGGTGTACAAACAAACTCAGACAGACAGATATGAACAGAAAAAAATCTACTTTTCAAAAGGAGATCTAGAGAATATTGGAAAGGGAATATTTGAAGCAATAATAATAAAACAAGTTTTCGAACCAACAGATTGCATAATGGTTATGTCGCTGGACTCCCACGTAGTTGAGTGTGGTTTGAGTCCCAGACTTAGTGTCTTGAATCTCACACCAGGTACATGTGTGTGTTGAGAGAAGAAAGGAGGAGAAAGGATTGCAGCATGGCCACCACCGCAGGAGGTGGGGGGATGATTTCTCATTCTCTGTCTCTCTGTTTCTCTGGCAAGTGCACGTGCCCTATAGCAAAAATCTCCCTAAAAATTTTTTTTAAAAATACACTTGAAGAGAAATGATTTAAAAAAATGATCCTCTCTTTCAAGTAACCACATTTTAAACCCTAGAAGACAAATTTCTTTCTTTTTCTTTTTTTCTTTTCTTCATTTTCCTTTCTTTTCTTCTCTTCTCTTCTCTTCAGAGAGATTTTTGCTATAGGGCATATGTGCTTGCCAGAAAGACAGAGAGAGAAAGAAAGAAGTCATGCCCCAGGGGGATGGCCATGCTACAATCCCTTCTCCTCCATTCTCGTCTAGGGCTTTTGGACACCCATGCAAACACACTTGATGTGAGTTTTAAGTCATTGGATCTGGGACTTGAACCACGGTCAACTATGTGGGAGTCCAGTGACATTACTGTTAGACCATCTGCTGATCCACCTAGAAGACAAATTTCAACATGGTGATCAAGTTTCCTTTCTCTACTACATAAATAGTAGACAGCACAATGTCACATTTCTGGAGTGATTATAGAGGTTAGTACCATGATCCAGAACTTGAAGAATTTGGCATGTTAATTCCTACCTTATTATTATTCAACTCACCTCTTTTTTTTAAAAAAAAAAAACAACTATGGAAAAGAACACCGGAGGCTATTTGCTTTCCTTTGTTAGGATTGGCAATCAATACTTCCTTTCATATCTCACTTTCCGATCTCAAGATTACCCCATATTCTGGTGAGTGGAGCCCTCATTCACTTCTCCACTCCACAGAATATCACACTAGACATTGGTGATACTTGTCTTTAGTCCACTTTTGCATTGCTACCAGAAATACCTGTGCCGGGGACCAGCAGTTAGCGTAGTGGCTATGTCACTGGACTCCCACATAGTTGACCGCGGTTGGCGTCCTAGACCCGGTGGCCTAAACTCACGCTGGGCATGTGTGCGTGCATGCCCAAGATCCCGAGAGAAGAAAGGAGGAGAAGGGATTGCGGCGTGGCCATCCCCCCTGGGGGGTGATTTCTCTCTTTCTGTCTCTCTCTGTCTTCCTGGCGAGCGCACGCGCCCTATAGCAAAGAAATACCTGAGCCTAGGTGATTTTCCGAAGAAAATAGAGGTTTGTTTGCAAACTCATGATTCTGGTGACTGCATAGTCCCAAAATTGTAGTCTACAGTGCAGCTAACAGAGGCACAGAGGACGGTGGGCGGGTGCAGACAGAGAGCAAGCAGGTGCACACTCTCTCTTTCATAGCAACCCGCTCTCATGACAACTAATCTCTTCTCAGGAGGTCTAACTTACTGCATCTCACCAGATACTGTAAATCTACTCAGCAGAGTGTTGTCTCCAGGATGCAGTGACCACAAACCAAACACCACGTATTCAGCATTGCCACCTCCCAGCATCGAATTACAAAACAAGAAACTTTGGGGACAAACCACAATCTGAACCATAGCAGTATTGCTAGACCTGGAAGTAGGAAAGGCAACCCCCCTAGACATGCTGATAAGACACACATCCCAAAAGTTCAGGGGCCTTTGTGAAATGTCTGAGGTCCTAGTGGTCTGAATATGTTGAAATGTCCCTTCCAAGGTGAAGGACAAGTCATTGCATTAACCTTCTTTTATCACTAAGAAAACAAAGCAAGTCTACTTGATGTCTTAATGTTTTTGCGGCAATGCACACTTCATTCAGACATGGTACTGTGTGAATCATGGTTCTGTAGATAAACGCAACCAGTAGGATCGATAGACATGCAGGAGTGGATGCTATGGGAACTGGCTTCCTTGGCTGTGGAGGCTAAGAACTCTAACAATTTGCCATCCATGAGCTGGAGGACAAGGAAAGCCAGTGGTGTAATTTTAGAGTCTAAAGACGCTAGAACCAGGAGTCTGCTGTCCCAGGGCAGGAGAAGACAAATGCCCCAGCTCAAAGATAGAGAGAGAGAATTTGCCCTTGTCCATATTTTTGTTCTATTCAGGCCCTCAGCAGGTCAGACGATGCCCACCCACATAAAAAGGAGGACTATCTATCTGCTGTACCAGTCCATTAATTGACACGCACAGCTCTTCCAGAAACAGCATCACAGATGCACCCAGAAATGTTTTACCAGGAATCTGGGCATCTCTTAGCCCAGTCAGGTTGATACATAAAACCAACCATCCTAATACCATGGCCCACTTATTTAACAATCCAACATGCAGGCAAATTCGAGCAGAGCTCAGAGAAAAGGGTCTCTGAATGATCACAGAATATGAATATATTTGTGTCCCGTGATCACCAAGAAAGACCCAAGGCCACTACCAGATTCTTCCAAACAGACTCCCCTGCTTCACGGTGACCCCTGAACGTTTCTGCCTTTCCCGACTCCCCAGAAAACCTTGGCTCAGTCCCCAGTGCCAGTGACTCTGGAGTTCCTGGTTGTGACCCTGGTCCTCCAATTCCTTTTCCGTTTATCTCCCAGGCCCTGTACATTGCAAGGTTGACTTTCTTCAGAGGAAACAATTGTGTTCTACATAACACTTATGTATTTCTTTGGAAAAATAAGAACCAAAATTTATGGAAAAGTTTATGTAATAGTCAAAGTAAACCTTAATAGCTTTATTTACTCATATACCCACATACATACTTTTCTTTTTATTTTTAAAGTTTTTGCCATAGGTATGTGCACTTGCCAGAGGGAGACAAAGAGAAGGAAAGTGAGAAATTACCCCCTCAGGAGGGGTGGTAATTCTACAATCCAGTAGAATCTACAGACTTACAATGTCTGGTGACACATCCTCCATCCTCTCAGGATTTGGGGCACGCACACACACATGCCCCTGGTGTGATTTTCAAACTGCCAGGTCCAGGACTTGGGGCGCAGTCAGCCCTGTGGGAATATAGCACCTTAACCACCAGGCCACCGCTGACCAGATACACAATTTTCAAAACATAAACATGATGCCTAATTGTCTTAATACTAAAACTTTAAATTAAAAAATGTGTAATGATTGTGACGGTTAATTTTATGTGTTTGGTTAATACTGTTTGGCTGGACATTGTTCTAGATATTTCTGCGGATATATAGTTTGGACGAGATTAACATTCACTCACTGAGCTTTGACTAAGGCGGATTGCCTTTGATAACATGAGTGGGCATCATCCAATCAGCCGAAAACCTTCAGAGCAAAAACCAAGGCTTCCCAGAGAAGTTCTACCGAAGGCTGCCTTGGCACTCAGACCGCAGCTCTTCCAGCTTTCTAGCCTGGAACATCGATCATCCTTTTGTTTCTCTGGAGAACCTTAATAAATTGATGAAAAGGGTGTCTTGGTCTTAAATAAATCCTGGTTCTCTGCTGTGGCCCTCTATATACTATAGCCATTGTATATACAGATTCAATTCATGTTACCTAAATTAATGGTCATTTCCATGAAATCTATTAAATCAAATAGCTGTTTTGTTATTTTAAATTTTTTTAAAAGTTCGTAATGAATAACAGTCAAATAGTCGTTTTTGCTTCTTAACTTAGTGGGGAGCACATGCATTACTATTAATTAAGGAGTTAGTTACAGACAAGAACTGCTTGACTGTATAGTGAACAGGTTCTCTGTGGAATGCCAGGACTTCTTGTCTAATTTTGGAAGAAATCTACTAAACTGGAGAAAGTAAGAGATCACATAAGTTGCTTTGAGTCTTGTTGAAATAAGAGAGCACCCTCATGGAGGACAGCTCAGTTGCTGGATTTCATTATCCTACTTGTCCACACAGCCTGCGCCCTCATGTCCTCTGTACCTGCCCATCACTGAGCAAGGCCCCTGACGTGACAGCGGGGTAAACAAGGCCGTGAAAACAGGCTACCCACGTGCTATTTCACTAATGGCTAATGAAGACACCTACAAAAACGAAAAGCTCTTCTATTTGGTAGCTGCCAGTATTCTAAACACAATATGGGATTTCTGGTGGGGAAAAAAAGGCGCACACGTATTTCACGTGAGAACACAATTATTCAAACAGAAGTGTCTGAAACATTAGCCACTAGAGTCTGCTGCCATGTAGATTTACCCTAGTGATGTGTGTACATTGTTTTTATAATACACTCTTTCCATGAACTTTTTGAAGATCCCGCGTCATCAGTCAGAAAGAAGGCAGCATTAAGCAGAGTGCAGATGTACAATCTGGGAGACACTGTGACTCCCAGTGTGTCTCCATGAGCTGCCTGACTCACACTCGAGTTGCTCTGCAGTGTCACTCAACTAAGCCTATGTTATTAGAACTTTTCTCTCTAGCTTTTTCTATAGGGCATGTGTGCTCACCAGGATGAGAAAGAGAGAATGAGAGAGAGAGAGAGAGAGAGAGAGAGAGAGGAAGCATCCTCCGGGGGGATGACCATACTGCAATTCTTTCTCCTCCATTCTACTCTTGGGATTGGGCTCTCACATGCGCGTGCGTGTGCGTGCACACACGCACACACACACACACACACACACGTGCACACCTGGCATGCTTTCTAAGCCTCCAGATCCAGGACTCGGGGCAGTCAGTCATGTGGGATCCAGCTGCCTCAACCACTATGCCATTGCTGGCCTCTCCTGTAACAGAGTTTAGTGAGAAATACATGGTATAATCTCAAGCTAATGTCTGACTAGTCAGCTGGAGACTAAGAAGAGATTCTTTTTCTCTCTTTCAAACATATTAAATGCCAATGCCAGTTGTCACTGAGTAGCACATGAACAAACGTTATTCACTAATACATATCTTTCACTTCCAAAATAGAAAAAAATCTTGCAAAGTGATTTCTTTCCCCCAAACAATCCAAAACTCCGATATTAAACTCAACTCTTCAGAAAGGAAAATTCAAACACTTTTCATTCTGCACTGTGGCTTACTACCAAGGACAATGTTTGTTTTCATCCTCCTAAATCCTTACCCCAGCCTTTTCTTTCTTTCTCTTTTTCTTTCTTTCTTTCTCTCTCTTTCTCTTTCTTTCTTTCTTTCTTTCTTTCTTTCTTTCTTTCTTTCTTTCTTTCTTTCTTTCTTCTTTCCTTCTTTCCTTCTTTCCTTCTTTCCTTCTTTCCTTCTTTCCTTCTTTCCTTCTTTCCTTCTTTCTTTCTTTCCTTCCTTCCTTCCTTCCTTCCTTCTTTCCTTCCCTTCCTTCCTTCCTTCCTTCCTTCCTTCCTTCCTTCCTTCCTTCCTTTTTCTTTCTTTCTTTCCTTTCTTTCTTTCTTTCTTTCTTTCTTTGAAGGTCTTCAGTTAATTGATGTTTATTTATATTTTGTAGAAATTAAAAAAATTTAAAGAATACTTTATTTTCATGTTATTTATTTATTTATTTATTTATTTATTTATTTATTTATTTTAATTTGACCAGAGAGGGACCAAGTGAAAGAGAGAGAGAGAAGGAAAGTGAGAAAGCAAGCCGCCAGATCCAGGACTCAAACCACGGTCGATCATGTGGGAGTTCAGTGCCCTTAACCACCATGCCACCTGCTGGCCCCATAGAAATCAAATTTTGATGTGTATGTCCTCTTAGACCTAACAAAGCTGCCTCCCACATTTCACAAGCATTAGTTTTGTTTCTCTCATGAATTAGTTGCATAGTTAAGTGATGACTGGCTGGAGGTCTTCTTTCTAAAGTGGGTGCTCATATGAGCTGTGTTTGGGCTTCATTCTCCCTGCAGGATCTGGGGCTTAATAGAGCCCCATGTTAGCATGAAGCCTGCCCCCAACACGTGACCCTCAGCACAGAGCTGAGTTAGGAGCTGATGGCGGAAGCAGGCTTCCTTCATCCTCCATTGTGGAACTTTCCTCCAGCGTAGAAGCTTTGTCTTATGGGATTATCTCAGGAGAAGATGAAAATAGACATATGCCCCAGCAAATTAGACTCGGACCGGGAGCGTATTAGGATAATTGTACTTTAGCCCGCTGCTCTGTCTCGCTCCCACTGTAGCGGGGCTGAGTGGATCATCATTTCCATTTGGGCTGCAGCCTGAAAGTGCCCCTTACTGATTTCTAAAGTGGATTAGACAGAGTGACTTCAGAGAGGATAGTATGCCACCTATGGCCACTCACAAGAATGGTCATATGGACTACTATTTTTGAGAATGGCTTTGGGTGAATCTAAAATCATTCCAGTCTTTGGAAAGGAAACTAAACTCCTGTGCTCGGGACCGTGTCTGCACTTATATAATGTCTTGCATAAATAAGACTGTAGAGATTATTAAAAATTCTTCATTTACTTGCAAATGTATCAGGAATGCTATAAAACTCAACGTTCTTGGGGGAAGAAAATATAAGAAAGTGCAATATCTTGAGCACTCGCTATGTATGTGTGCCTTCAAATGAAGAAAGGGTAAACTGGGGTAGGTCTGGGTCCACACTTGCATGTTTTAAAGGAGCCAACTCAGGCTGCTTCTTAGAGCACCTGGTCACCTGAGCACATGCCTACAACTGTCTGCAGTGAGCTGTTTCCAACACGGAAATGGGGAGAGGGACGTTTTCTTCCCTGGCCATTTTCTCTGAATGAATGTCCTGGTGGCCTAGAGTGGGAGCAATGCCCCTCACTCGCTCCACTGGGGCAACTTCAGAAACTCTTGCACAGCCACGGGATGTCAGGCCACTCCTAGACTTAGGAAAGTGACAGGTTATGATCCAAGGAACCTGGAGTCCAAACTTGGCCCTCCTGTCTGCCAGCTCTCTGACCTTGGGCAGTGTGTGTGGCCCTTTGAGGCTCATTTTCTCATCTGTAAAAAGGGGGTCAGTGTTTGCCTCTGTCCCACAGTGCACCGTGCAGGTCTGACGCTGCATGTAAAGCTCTTCATTCAGCGCCTCGTGCCTAGAATCAGGAAATGTCTGCTCTGATCCTATCCCTGTGTTGGGATGGCCCCGGTGTGAGAGGTGCAAGTTTCCTCCTTGAAGTGTGGAGACAGAAACGCCTACATCTTCCTTCCTTTCTTCAGGATGAGAACTGGCTGCACCAGGTGAAGCAGCCTTACAGAAGGAGCGTGGTGGGGGCAACACCAGGCGAGTGTCCGGTCATGAGCTCTCTCAGCACTCACCGGAAAGCCTGAAACACACCTGTCAGGAGCATGGAGCGCTTGGAATCCAATGATCCACTGGCAGTCTCAGGGACCTTAGGCTTCAAAGGGCACCTATCTGCCTCAAGTCTCTCCTGCATCTGTCATCGTGTGACACTGTGAAAAAACATGAACTGCGAAGACCCGAAAACCAGTACTTGGGATGCCATGTTCTTTTGTGGGCATTAAATATTCTTAACATTAAAGAGCTCCAATTTGCATTCAGCTCTTTAGAGCAGCTCATGTCAAAGGCCTAGTCAACAAGGAAAGAATTCAAACCACAAGGAAATAAGAAACAGGGCAGAGAGAGCAGCGATGCACTTGATCTCGCCAAAACTGGGAAAGGGACCTGCCAGCCTGACTCACCCAGGGCCATAAACTGGCTCCTGCTGAGCGTCAGTGACAGACCCCAGGGCAAACTCTCACTTGGCTGCGAATCCACGCCCAGCCATTCTAAGGCTCTCTGTTCATATCCCTGTGGCCCGTCCCAACGCTGCAGTGAGTGTGGCAGCAGGGAAGTTGATGACGGCACACGTGGCCTGACGAGGACACTGAGCTTGTGTTTCACTAGCCAGAGCTGGCCACACAGTCCTAAGGCTTGACAGGGACGAGGACAGGTGTTCCCTCCCAGTGCTCGGGAGTGGGGAGAGCAGGAAGATCGGGCCAACAGCCCAGAGGGGACTGCACTGTCGTTCTGATTTGAGGCCAGTGCTGCAGGCCCACGGCTGAGCCAGGAGCAGAGCAGAGGCCAAGGCAAGAAAACCAGCCTCTCCTCCTCTTTTGGCCTACGCCGTGGCATCCATAAGCAGAGGACTCAGTGTATGGACGAGCTACGGGGTATCACAGGGAGGTCTGCGGCTTCTCCAGCTCAGACCACTCCTCCCTTCTGGAGATGCTGCTGTGGTAGCAGCACTGAGGGAAGAAATGACTCTGCTTTGGGTCTACAGTTTGAGTCCTGAACCAAATAGCAGAGCAACAGAGCAGTGCTAACCAAGGCTCGTTTGCAGCATGCGAATCACACAGTGTAGCTCAGGAACGCCAAGACTGGGAGGAACATGCCGACACTCATGGGTATGTTTTGCAGTTGATCAGACATTGAAGGAACAGTGAGACTTAAGGGCTGCTTGGTTGATACTACCACAGAGACCTAGGATACCTCGTTATCTACCCAGCTGGGCATGACTAACCAATTGTAGACATGCAATCATTTGATGTGGGAGTTCTGTGATGGAAATTCATTAGGTAGTGAAATTATAACACCGCCCTCTCACATGTGTTATTAGATTGTAAGTCTGTGTGTTACACACAGAGAGGTGTTTTCATGTCCACACGCCCCAGTGGGATGGTTCCTAACAGCAGGGTCAATGAAACCAGGACCTTGGTAAACATGCAGACTACCAGGCCACAACCCAAGTGTGTTGAACTGGGATCTCAAAGTGGTGGGGCCGCATGGCCTGCGGCGGGGTCACAAGCTCTCCAGGAAGGCAGATGCACTCACAAGTTTGAGGTCCACAGCCCTGGGACACAGAGATCTTAAGAGGTCATCCAGTGCAGTCCTTCCAAATCCTAGGTGTGATTAGAAATATCTGGAGTGCTTAAGAAAAAATACGGAAGGCAAGCAGGTGGCATAGTGGTTAAGGCACTGGACTTCCACATCGTCGACTATGGTTTGAGTCCCAGACCTGGTTGGGACTCAAACCAAGGTCTGGGACTCAAGTACATGTGCATGTTTGCTCCAAATCCCCAAAAGAGAATAGAGGAGAAAGCCATTGCCCTGGGAGGTGAATTCTCACTTTTCTTTTCACTCTCTCTCTCTGTTTATCATCAGAAAGCGCACAGGTACTATGGGGGAAAAAAGTAAAAGAAACTATCCAGATGCCTGGGTCTCTCTCTCCCAGAGGGTATAACTCAATTTGTCTGGGATGGCCCACAGCATTATGGTGTTGAGAATACTTTCCAGGAGATTCCAACATGTAGCAGAAGTTGAAAAGTCACTGATGTCAGTCTGTCCCATACTGAATCCATCATTTTACCAATTGGCAAAATGAGGTCCTTGGCGATAAGCAGCCCAAGCCCAAATCCAAGCATGGTAGTGCATGTGCAGCACGCTGGGACAAGCCTGGGAGTTATTGGGCAAAGTCAAATTGCCAATCGTCAGGCCCTAGAGTCATACTCTGTTCTGATCTGATAGTCACAGAAACCCTTGTCATTGCTTCAGCTAGGAACTGGCAGGCTCTTTGCTTTCCTAGTGATCCCAGGTCTCTCTATAATAATATGTGAAAATGTTCACCCTGAGTAATGAACACTGATGTAGTAGAGGACGGTGATGTCGTAGATAACTATGATGTCGTAGATGACAGTGATGTCGTAGATGACAGTGATGTAGCAGATGACAGTGGTGTGGTATATGACAGTGATGTAGTAGAGGACAGTGATGTGGTAGAGGACAGTGATGTAGTAGAGGACGGTGATGTAGTAGAGGACAGTGATGTAGTAGAGGACAGTGATGTGGTAGAGGACAGTGATGTGGTGGGGGACAGTGATGTGGTAGGGGACAGTGATGTAGTAGGGGACGGTGATGTAGTAGAGGAGGGTGATGTAGTAGAGGACGGTGATGTAGTAGAGGAGAGTGATGTAGTAGGGGACAGTGATGTGGTAGAGGACAGTGATGTGGTAGAGGACAGTGATGTAGAGGACAGTGATGTGGTAGAGGACAGTGATGTAGTAGAGGACAGTGATGTAGTAGAGGACGATGATGTGGTAGAGGACAGTGATGTAGTAGAGGACGGTGATGTAGTAGAGGAGAGTGATGTAGTAGGGGACAGTGATGTGGTAGAGGACAGTGATGTGGTAGGGGACAGTGATGTGGTGGGGGACAGTGATGTAGTAGAGGACAGTGATGTGGTAGAGGACAGTGATGTAGTAGAGGACGATGATGTGGTAGAGGACAGTGATGTAGTAGAGGACGGTGATGTAGTAGAGGAGAGTGATGTAGTAGGGGACAGTGATGTGGTAGAGGACAGTGATGTGGTAGAGGACAGTGATGTAGAGGACAGTGATGTGGTAGAGGACAGTGATGTAGTAGAGGACAGTGATGTAGTAGAGGACGATGATGTGGTAGAGGACAGTGATGTAGTAGAGGACGGTGATGTAGTAGAGGAGAGTGATGTAGTAGGGGACAGTGATGTGGTAGAGGACAGTGATGTGGTAGGGGACAGTGATGTGGTGGGGGACAGTGATGTAGTAGAGGACAGTGATGTGGTAGAGGACAGTGATGTAGTAGAGGACGATGATGTGGTAGAGGACAGTGATGTAGTAGAGGACGGTGATGTAGTAGAGGAGAGTGATGTAGTAGGGGACAGTGATGTGGTAGAGGACAGTGATGTGGTAGAGGACAGTGATGTGGTAGAGGACAGTGATGTGGTAGGGGACAGTGATGTGGTAGAGGACAGTGATGTGGTAGAGGACAGTGATGTGGTAGAGGACAGTGATGTGGTAGAGGACAGTGATGTGGTAGAGGACAGTGATGTAGTAGAGGACAGTGATGTAGTAGAGGACGATGATGTGGTAGAGGACAGTGATGTGGTAGAGGACAGTGATGTGGTAGAGGACAGTGATGTAGTAGAGGACGATGATGTGGTAGAGGACAGTGATGTGGTAGAGGACGGTGATGTAGTAGAGGACGGTGATGTAGTAGAGGAGAGTGATGTAGTAGGGGACAGTGATGTGGTAGAGGACAGTGATGTGGTAGAGGACAGTGGTGTGGTAGAGGACAGTGATGTGGTAGAGGACGATGATGTGGTAGAGCACAGTGATGTAGTAGAGGACAGTGATGTAGTAGAGGACGGTGATGTGGTAGGGGACAGTGATGTAGTAGAGGACAGTGATGTAGTAGAGGACGATGATGTGGTAGGGGACAGTGATGTAGTAGGGGACAGTGATGTGGTAGAGGACAGTGATGTGGTAGGGGACAGTGATGTGGTGTGGGACAGTGATGTAATAGAGGACAGTGATGTGGTAGAGGACAGTGATGTAATAGAAGACAGTGATGTGGTAGAGGACAGTGATGTAATAGAAGACAGTGATGTGGTAGAGGACAGTGATGTGGTAGAGGACAGTGATGTAATAGAAGACAGTGATGTGGTAGAGGACAGTGATGTAATAGAAGACAGTGATGTGGTAGAGGACAGTGATGTGGTAGAGGACAGTGATGTAGTAGGGGACAGTGATGTGGTAGGGGACAGTGATGTAGTAGAGGACAGTGATGTAGTAGAGGACAGTGATGTGGTAGAGGACAGTGATGTGGTAGAGGACAGTGATGTGGTAGAGGACAGTGATGTAGTAGAGGACAGTGATGTGGTAGAGGACAGTGATGTAGTAGAGGACAGTGATGTGGTAGAGGACAGTGATGTAGTAGAGGACAGTGATGTAGTAGATGACAGTGATGTAGTAGAGGACAGTGATGTAGTATGGGACAGTGATGTGGTAGAGGACAGTGATGTAGTAGGGGACAGTGATGTAGTAGAGGACAGTGATGTGGTAGAGGACAGTGATGTAGTAGGGGACAGTGATGTGGTAGGGAACAGTGATGTAATAGAGGACAGTGATGTGGTAGAGGACAGTGATGTAGTAGGGGACAGTGATGTGGTAGGGAACAGTGATGTAATAGAGGACAGTGATGTAGTAGAGGACAGTGATGTGGTAGAGGACAGTGATGTGGTAGAGGACAGTGATGTGGTAGAGGACAGTGATGTAGTAGAGGACAGTGATGTAGTAGAGGACAGTGATGTAGTAGAGGACAGATGATGTGGTAGAGGACAGTGATGTGGTAGAGGACAGTGATGTGGAGGACAGTGATGTGGTAGGGGACAGTGATGTAGTAGAGGACAGTGATGTGGTAGAGGACAGTGATGTGGTAGAGGACAGTGATGTGGTAGAGGACAGTGATGTAGTAGAGGACAGTGATGTAGTAGAGGACAGTGATGTAGTAGAGGACAGTGATGTAGTAGAGGACAGTGATGTAGTAGAGGACAGTGATGTGGTAGGGGACAGTGATGTAGTAGAGGACAGTGATGTAGTAGAGGACAGTGATGTGGTAGAGGACAGTGATGTGGTAGAGGACAGTGATGTGGTAGAGGACAGTGATGTGGTAGAGGACAGTGATGTAATAGAAGACAGTGATGTAGTAGAGGACAGTGATGTAATAGATGACAGTGATGTGGTAGAGGACAGTGATGTAGTAGGGGAGAGTGATGTAGTAGGGGACAGTGATGTAGTAGGGGACAGTGATGTGGTAGGGGACAGTGATGTAGTAGAGGACAGTGATGTAGTAGAGGACGGTGATGTGGTAGAGGACAGTGATGTGGTAGAGGACAGTGATGTAATAGAAGACAGTGATGTAGTAGAGGACAGTGATGTGGTAGAGGACAGTGATGTAATAGAAGACAATGATGTGGTAGAGGACAGTGATGTAGTAGAGGACAGTGATGTGGTAGAGGACAGTGATGTAGTAGAGGACAGTGATGTGGTAGGGGACAGTGATGTGGTAGAGGACAGTGATGTGGTAGAGGACAGTGATGTAGTAGAGGACAGTGATGTGGTAGAGGACAGTGATGTAGTAGAGGACAGTGATGTAATAGAGGACAGTGATGTAATAGAGGACAGTGATGTGGTAGAGGACAGTGATGTAATAGAAGACAGTGATGTGGTAGAGGACAGTGATGTAGTAGAGGACAGTGATGTGGTAGAGGACAGTGATGTGGTAGAGGACAGTGATGTAGTAGAGGACAGTGATGTAGTAGGGGACAGTGATGTAGTAGAGGACAGTGATATAGTAGAGGACAGTGATGTAGTAGAGGACAGTGATGTAGTAGGGGACAGTGATGTAGAGGACAGTGATGTAGTAGAGGACAGTGATGTAGTAGGGGACAGTGATGTAGTAGAGGACAGTGATGTAGTATGGGACAGTGATGTGGTAGAGGACAGTGATATAGTAGGGGACAGTGATGTAGTAGAGGACGGTGATGTGGTAGAGGACAGTGATGTGGTAGAGGACAGTGATGTAGTAGGGGACAGTGATGTAGTAGAGGACAGTGATGTAGTAGGGGACAGTGATGTAGTAGAGGACAGTGATGTAGTAGAGGACAGTGATGTGGTAGAGGACAGTGATGTAGTAGAGGACAGTGATGTAGTAGAGAATGGTGATGTAGTAGAGGACAGCGATGTAATGGGAGACAGTGATGTCATAGATTTGTACGATGTAAAGATGACAGTGATGTAATAGATGACAGCGATGTAGTAGAGGACAGCAGTTTAGTAGAAGACAGTGATGTCGTAGGTAACTATGATGTCATAGATGACAGTGATGTAGAAGATGACAGTTATGTAGTAGAGGACAGTTTAGTAGAGGACGGTGATGTCGTAGATAACTATGATGTGGTAGATGACAGCAATGTAGTAGAGGACAGTGATGTAGCATAGGACAGCAGTTTAGTAGAGGACAGTGATGTCGTAGGTGACTATGATGTAAGCAATGAGCAGCTCATCATTTTCCCATTGAATTTAATCTGGATCCTTTCCTGTTTGCATTTACCAATCAGCAACACTTTTGTAAGTATTATGCTTCAGGTACAGAACAGGTGTGTCTTTTAAAATAAAAGGAAGAGTCTATTTATACACTGCATGATTAGACTGTAAGTGTAATGTTCTTAATTTTTGAGTCAACTTAATTTTTGTGTTTGCCTTTAAATTTGTTAGAGGGTACGTGCACTCATTGGGGAGAGACAGGAATGAGTGAGAAAGCACACCCTGTGGGGGACGATCACACCACAATCCCTTTTCCATTCTCCCTCCTTTCAGGAGTCTGGGCATGCACACATGTGTCTGCTTTGTTGTTCATGCCACCAGTTCCGGGTTCAAGCTGTGCTGTTGGCCATGGGAGACCCAGCTGCCTTACGCACCAGGTCACTGGCTGGCCTGGGTCTATTTCATTTGAAGGAAGGCCTTCATACCATTTCCTTAGGCTCAGTGTTAGCTGTGGCAGTTAACGGAGCCACTGCCTGGCTCGGCCCCTCTGTGTCCTCCTCTCTCTCCCTACCCCGGCCCTCCTGGGATCCCCAGCTTTCTGCCAGCAGCGAGGCCAACTGGTGCCGTTGGAGCTGCTTCATGCAAAACACGGCCATGTGAAGACACAGATGGCAAGTGAAGGCGGTGTTTCTCAGCCTCCATGTCTGTTTTTCCATCTATACACAAAAGAGTAATGTCACAGATTGTATTTTTTCTCTCTAACAATTACCATTTAGGATAATAGCTGTGAAGAACATGGAATTGGTTCAACACCTTGGGAAGACAAAAGCACAATTCGAACACGAGTGTTTGATGATGTTTGCAGTCAATATTTGCAAACTCGTGCTGCTTGTGACGCAGGCTCCCCACCCTCCTTCGGGGGCAGAAACCGCGCTCTGCTGGGAAGGCGGGTGTTCCTCACACAGGTGGCGGCTGCCCTTGTAACCTGATACTCTCCACTGTCATGTGCTCTGTAATCAGCGTATCATCAAACAGGCTAGGTTACTATAGCAACGCCAACCAAACCAACGTGATGAAGGAGGCTTGAGGACCGGGAAACGCTGTCATTTCTACCCTGACTTTCTGGTTTGGAACATGACTCTGAACCAACATATCGGAATACAAGGCGTGGAGCCTTCACACAGGCAGGGAGCTCGGGGTGTTTGGTTTCCAGGCAGGACACCGAGACCGCGTAACCACCCCCGCACAGAGGCCATGATGACCCCTTTCTGTGTAGTCATTATTTGTACAATGGGTGTCTGACCTCAACTTCCAGCCCTTCTGAAACTCAGGCCAGAGGAGTTGGGGAAAGGAAGAGGGGTCTGGCCCAGCTGCACGCCCCCTACAGAAGCTGTGCCCTCCTGCGACTGCATGGCGGTGAGGCTGCGGTCCCCTGTGCAGCTGGGGCGGCATGGCTGTTCACAGGGTGCCCACAGCCTCTCCTTCCTGTGGTCTTCGCTTAGAAGGCCCCCAGCCCTGCCCACCTTTAACCCTGACCTTGCAGTACTCAGCCTGCCTCTGTGGACTGTTCTCAGCAGCAGCCGCAGGCTTTCCACTATGCCACTGCCACTGTCCCTGACTTCTGCTCAGCCCACCCGCTTCCCTGCCCTTTCCTTGTTGGGAGCAATCATTTGTGAGGACTCAGTGAGATAACGAATATGGAATCTGCGTCCAGGGATGATTCATGGCCGGGGCTGTTCTCTTTATAGTCCAAGTTGCATGAGGGCAGGTCATGGGGACTCACTCGGTGAGTACGGAGGGTCTGTGCTTTAGAGGCCCCCTTCCTGGACCCCCTCTGCCTTGCACTGTCAAAGGACCAAGGGACACACTCCCTTGTAGCCCTGTAGCCTTTCCAGGTCTCCCTGCTGCATATCCAGGACCCTGGAAGTCCAAGGAAACAGCTCAGTTTACTTCTAAGACCTGTGGACATGCCACCCCCCCAGGGGACACCAAGGCCCTAGTGGGCAAGTTGTGGACGTTAGTGAGGGATAGCTGGAAACTGGACCCAGGGGCTGGGCACCTGCACTCACCCAAGGTCAAGCTGAGAAAGGAGGTGGCTGAGCCGATGCCCGGCTCTGCCAGGTTCTAGCTCGGGCATGAGGAGTCTGAGAATCTGCACCTGGCCTTTCAGGTGGTTGTCCAGACAGGTGTGCTAAGGTGGGTAAACAGGACTTACCTTATTTAGAGGTTTGCTGGCTTGGTGAGAACATTATATGCTTACACAAACAGTGTGAAGCCTCCATTTGCATTGCCAAGTTGTCCCTTAGATGTTGGGAGCAGGCGTCACACGTTTAGCACATGCAGCACATATGACACAGCGTGTGGTGGCTCCATGTAACAGGCACTTTGATTTGTTTATGTTTGTCCTTTTGCAAAAGAGCTTTGTAGTGACTGGGCAGGTAATTTTGAATGAATACGTGGCCCACACAGGATAGGAAATCAGGAAGCAGCCAGAGGGAGGAGGGGGCTGGAGAGTGTCTGCTGCTACCTTCCTCCAGCATCCGCTTGCCTTGTCCTAACCTGTTATCCGGAATTGGGAACCCACAGAGCACATGACGGTAATGCAGAGGAGTGTGTGCCCGTGTAACAGAACATGAAGGCAGTCGAGCACGGGGCTGGGGCCCGTAGCCCACCGCACATTAGAGTGCGCCGCACGCTTTTCCGCCCCCCTCAGATCGTCTGCGTGCGATACGGACTGGCCAGAGAGATGGACTAAGCTGTGGCGGGACGATTTTACAGCAGGAGGAGCAGGTGGCTGCCTAGGGCAGCGAAGTGTTTCCGTGACTCGACCGTGGGAGGGTCTGTGAGCTGTGAGGGGCGGCGTGGGTTTGCCACTTTCTCCCCACCTTGCCTGAGGCGGCAGAGCCCCAGCCTCACCCTCAGGGCTATGAGGCAGAGGCCCTGTGTGTTCACATCTCTAGTGGAGACGGCAGGGAGCGAGGGCGGGAGTCACTTTACTACTCCGCGGGCTCTGTGCCGCACGGCTGCTGTGACATCCCATGTAGGCTGAGACAGGGACAGGGCCAGGCTTGGATGTCGGCAGCATGGAGGTGAGTCTGGGCCGTGCCACCCGGCAGACCAGGGCACAGTGGGCTGCCATGCCTGCTGCCGTCCCCTCTCTGAAGAGCACATGTGTCCCTCAGCAGCACGGCAGACCTCAGCTGAAGGCGGTCCAGGTCCACACCTGTCCCCAGCTGCCAGCACCATCTGTTCCGGTTGTCCCAAGGGCTCAGGTTGGGAAGCCTGGGGAGGCAGGACGCAGCTCAGAGAGACCCGCGGCTTCGGTTTGACGCTCCTTCACTTCCTGACAGCACTCGCTCACAGGTTTCAGTGAACCAGACAGGGCGTGGGACGCAGGCACACCCCAAGGCAGCATGGTGGCTGCCACAGGAGGCACAGTATGGCCCTAGAAGCTGCGGTCTACACATTCTGCCTTCTGTGCATGGGGCTATGTGAAGTTGCCGTTCTCAGGTTCAAGTTCTCGGTGACCCCCCTGAGACAAGGCTGATTGGGACAGGCAAGTAAGCTGTCGGGGCAGGCCTGGCGGCTGGGCGGGTGCTGAGAACCGACACGTTTAATGATGTGCCGAGGAAGGCTCTCACCTCGGTCAGGGCCCTTGGAAGAGTCTCTGACGTCACTCAAAGGCCACAGGGAAGTGGACTGAACAGGGAGCTCCCCTGAGGTGAGTTCCCAGCTGGTCACCTTGGGTCTTCTATGAGATGCTCCATGGCTAGTGTGGGGTTCCCCCGCTGTCCACCACAGGCTGCTGAGAGTAGGGGTGTCAGCCCGTGAGCCCACAGTTAAAAGGAACTGGGAGCAAACCATGGAGGCGGGGCAGCTCGGACACAATTCTGAGGATCCCTTCAGGGCAAAGCATCCGGTGATGCCTGGCATCGTTTCAAATCAGATCTCTCCCGAAGTCAGCAAAAGATATCTCCTTTCTCTTTTCAAAGTAATTTAAATTGTTTTCTAACTGGTGGGATATTTGCTTGTTTGTTTTTATAAGCACTTCCTAATTAACAAAATGTGCTCCACGGATAGAGCCCCTGGGATCTATTCTTAAGCCAGCGTGTCTATATAACTTGCTATTCTTACTGTGAATGCTGCTAGATACACGCATGACGGAAGAGCGGTCTCGGGGCAGCCTGAGCGAATGAGAATGAGCTGCATGAGCGCAATGCCACGGCGGGTTTTTTCCTGAGAAAATGCACATACTCACACAGGTTCAGAACCAACCTGCCAGCGGCAGAGAAGACAAAGTTAGTCCACAGAGGTTTGCAAGATGCGTCAGGCCAACTGCAGACACTGCCTTGGAGCCCAAGGTCTGAGGCTTCTGGAGAAACTTAGCCTTGGTCAATTGCACATGGCTCTGTGACCATAGGCAGGCGTCCTTTTGGAGATGAGGTGATAAGGAGTATCACCTGGAAGGCAAGGAGGACACTTACCAAAATGCTTACTTTTGCTGCAGTGAAAAGAAACAAAGCCTACACGCAAAATGGCAATTTCTGGGCCACAGCGAAGTATGTTATTGTCACACCTGTGTAAAATACGGCTCCATGCAGGCTAATTTATAAGCACTGTGAAGATCCCGGGGCTTTTGTGAATTAGATGACCAAATGCGGACGCTATTTATTTGTACGTCCATGAAATGCAAAGGCAATGATGTGAGCAAAGAGCAGAAGTGTGACGGTGGGTGGAGTGGCTGCACCTTCCTTCCGGCCTGCTCCTACCACGTCTTTCCTCGTTCTTTACTCGTGTTTCTTTTTCTTTCCTTTTTTTTTTTTTTTTTTTTTTTTTTTTTTTTTTAGCGGTTTTCGCTATAGGGCACGTGTGCTAGCCAGAAATACAAAGAGAGAGACAGAAAGCAAGAAATCACCCCCCCCCCCCCCCGGGGGGAATGGCTGCGCCACAATCCCTTCTCCACCATTTTCCTCTCAGGATCTTGGGTACGCACACACACGCGCCCGGCATAAGTTTTAAGCCACCAGGTCCGGGACTCGAACCACAGTCAACCATGTGGGAGTCCAGCGACATAGCCATTACGCTAACTGCTGGTCCATTTACTGGCGTTTTCTGAGACAACTGAGAAAAGTTGGGGCATATTACCAAGCGATTAGGAAAATGAAGGTTACCATTTCCATTTTAAGAGTAAAAAATGCCCATGCCTGTTTGGAGAGTGAAAGACAATACGATCAAATCCTCACAGGAAAAATCAAACCATGGTCCTGGCAGGATTAACACACCTGTTGAATTTAAGACGTCGCAAAGTTAGCCAGCTCGCCAGTTAAAAGCCCAGTAAAGACACTAATATCACTAATACTAATAATGTGCACTTATTCTCTGTTTGTCTTCCTTTTTTTTTCTTCCTAATGCCAGTTGCAGTTATTCTATTCTTAGAATTAAATTCATAAGGGACCAGCAGATGGTGTAATGATTATGTCACTGAACTTCCATGTGGCTGACAGTGGTTCAAGTCCCATATCTGGTAGCTTAAAAAAACTCACACTAGGCACATGTATGTGTGTGCCAAAGATCCATGTGTGTGTGCATGAGGGGAGAATGGAGGAGAAGGTATTGTGGCATGGCCATCCCCCCCGAGGAGTGATTTCTCACTTTCTGTCTCTCCAGTGAGCACCCTGTAGCAAAAATCTCTCTTAAAAAAAAAAAAAAAAAAAAAAAAAAAAAAAAAAAAAAGAAAAGAATGAAACTCATAAAAAGGAATTTAAAAATTCTTCAGGTTGCCTCCTTTACCACTTAAAAGAAGAGACTTAGAGAAGAAACAAACACACAGCCCATTTAACATCTATTTTACCTACTGCTGTAAACTTTGGAAAGTCACAAGGAATAAAGAAAACGCATGTAACTAATTTGCCAAAATACCAGTCTTCTTTATTGTCAAAAATCTTTGTTTCATGCTCAAAATTTCCACAGAAATGGGCTGGAGAAGCTCCATAGTGTCTCCAAATAGTTTCGTTTCAAAGATACCAATACCATCCAGTATCATTTTTGTCAAATATTTCTGCTGGAGTCATGGGCTGGGCTTTCAGGTGAGAGCTCTGTTGACCAGATCTCATAATAAAATTCCAGAAATGGCTTTGAGAGGCAGCTCACCATGAGAACATGAGCCAAGTAGTACTGGCTTCTGTTCTAACACAATCTCACACTTGTATGGCTCTGTGAGTTTGTGTTATAGAATAGAGGAGGGAGGATGCAATCAACAAGCCCATTGCTTTCTAAAGTGTGTTCATTGCCACACGAGTTCTGGAAGATCACTTATCTATCTATTTTTGTTTGTTTGTTTAGAGAGCTGTTGCTATAGGGCATGTGAACTTGCCAGAGAGACAGAGAGACAGAAAGTGAGAAATACCCACCTGGGGGGATGGCCATGCTGCAATCCCTTCTCTTCCATTCTCTCTCAGGATTTTGAACAGGCAGGCACACGCGCCCTGTGTGAGTTTCAAGCTGCCGAGTGTGGAACTCCAACCACGGTGGGAGTCCAGGGACATAAACACTGCACCAGCTGCTGGTCCCATGGAAGATCACTTTTCAAAAAAAAGGAAGGGTTTCTTAAATGAGAATATACTATTTGTTGTATTTTCTTAGTGAGAATGGAGGAGAAGAGATTCCAGTGTCACCATCCCCCCTGGGGTGATTTCTCTCTGTCTCTCTCTGCCTCTCCAGTGAGTGTATACACCCTATAGCAAAAATCTCTCTAGAAAGAAAGAAAGAATGAAAGAAAAAGAAATGAAGAAAGAAAGAAAGGAAGGGAGAAAGGAAAGAAGAAAGGAAGGAAGAAAGGAAGGAAGAAGAGAGAAAAAGAAAGAAAGAAAGAAAGAAAGAAAGAAAGAAAGAAAGAAAGAAAGAAAGAGAAAGAAAGAGAGAGAGAGAGAGAGAGAGAGAGAGAGAGAAAGAAAGAAAGAAAGAAAGAAAGAAAAAAAGAAAGAAAGAAAGAAAGAAAGAAAGAAAGAAAGGCAACAATAAATATGCAAAGTTCACATGAGGAAAATTTGAAAGTACCTGAGAATGTTGCAGAAGGAGACTTGATTAAGCAAATGGAAATTCAATTCTGATTTTGGATGGGAAGACTCAGCATTATAGAGATGCATGTTCTCCTAGGTCGATTTACAGAATCAGTATACTCGTAATAAAAATACCAATAAACCACCTTATAGGGTCAGCTTGGTTGAAAAGTCATACGGAAAACTGAAAGAGCAAAAGTATTCGGGAAAAATGCTTAAAAACAAAAACTAAGGAGAGAATTGCTCTATCAGATATTAAAATATATAATATAAGCTTTTTTTTTTTTTTTTTTTTTTTTGGCTACAGGGCACATTCACCCTCAAGAAACACAAAGAAAAAGAGAAAGGGAGAGAGGGAGAATCCCCAGATGGGGCCTGGTCTTGTCACAGACCTTTTTCTTTCCATTTCTCCTTCTGGTCAGGATCTTGGGTAAGCATTCATATGCCCAAGTTGCCAGACTGGGACTCAAACCACGGCTGACAGTGAAATCCAGCTGTCTGCACAACACTTAACCACTATGCTATGGGGCCAGCCCCATACAATAGAACTTCCATAATTAAAACAGTGCAGGGCCCAGCAGATGGTGTGATGGTTACATTGCTAGACTCCCACATGGATGACCTGGCTTCTTGAAACTCACCGGGTGTGTGTGCGTGCATGCTCAAAATCCGAGAGGAGAATGGAGGAGAAGGGACTGTGGCATGGCCATCCCCCCTGGGGGGTGATTTCTCACTTTCTGTCTCTCTCTGTCTCTCTGGTGAGCACATGGGCCCTATAGCAAAAATCACTCAAAAAAGAAAAAAAATGCAGTGTGGTACTGGCACATGAATAGACAAATACGCCAGTGGAAAAACCCAGCATCCAGAGTTAGAGGCAAGTATATAGTATCTGGCAATTTAGTATACTAAAAGATGGCATCTCAAACCACTGAAGTGAAGATGAACTTTTAAATAAACTGAGCTAGGACAAATAGCCATTTGGGGAAAAAAAATTAAAATTAGACTCATGTCTGATACCTAAGAATAAGCTCCAAGCCGATAGGAACTAGCTACGTCCAAAGAAATCATACAAGGACTAAAAGAAAAACGGGTCAGTTCTCTTTAACCTCAGTCAGTATTCAAAAAATATTTTTAACTATGACTCAAAATTTAGAAGCAATAGAAAGAAAAGATTGATAAATTTGACTATATAAAAAATACAGGTCAGGCCATAGCCTGGTAGTTCAGGGGCTGGATCCCACATACTGACCATGTGGTCTAGTCCCAGACCTGGCAGCTTGAAAAACACACCCAGCACAAATGTGTACATGCCCAGATCGCAGAGGGAGGGAGAAACGGAAGAGGCGGGACTGTGTGTGACCACGCCCTGCCGCGCTGGAGAAATGGAAGAGGCGGGACTGCGTGTGACCATGCCCAATGGAAGGACTGCGTGTGACCACGCCCTACCGCGCTGCTTTTCTGCTTCCCTGCTCCCGTCTCCAGTGCCCACATGTACCCGCTGGCGACCTTTAAACATGCACAAAATCCTTCAGATTTTATGTGACAAAAGCTTCTCAAGTGCAAAAGTCAAAAGGCAATTGAGAACCCAGAGCATATTCTCAATGAATTTTTTAGATGAAGAGCTCATATCCTACTTTATAAAGACATCTTAAAAATTTAAGGGAAAAAGGGCAGAACATAATAGGTGTAAAAGGATGTGAGCAGACCCTCCTGCCCTTCCTCTTTCAATGTGCCAATAATATTTACCTTTCAAAAAGGCAGCGTCTTTCTTTAGAATTCTTAATTGCCACAGGGTACCTGCGCTTTCCAGAGACAGAGAACAAGAGGGAGAGAAAGCAACCCCCAAAGAGCGCGATCTCACAAGCTTCCTCCTCCATTTCCGCACCCTGTCAGGATTTTGTGCATGCACACACGTGTGCCCAAGTATGTTTCTCAGCCCACCAGGTCTGGGATTTGAACCCCTGTCAACCACATGAAATCTGGTTCTCTTAACCACTAGGCTCCAGCACTGGCCCTAAAGCCAATTTGATTTCCCTCTGTTGTTTGTTCATTTTAAATTTTGATCATTTCTATTCTTATTTTCTTAACTCCACTACTTCCTCTATTTTGGTTTTGATTTGATTTTCTTTCTGTCTTTTTACAGTGGACGTTTAGGTCACTAATTTTAAATCTTCTTATGTAATCTTTCAAAGCTAAAAATTTCCTTCTAAGCATTGCTTTCGCTGCATCCCAGGGGTTTTGGTATGTTGTGATTTTCATTTTTTCCCATCTCCTTAATTTTAGTAAATTTTATTTTTAGAACAGTTTTAGAAATACAGAAAAATCAGGAAGACACCAGAGAGCTCTGGCAGTGCGCACACCCAGGTACCCCTACCCTGGATAGCTACGAGATCTCGGTGTGTCCCTACAGCTCACCCCCCGAGGAGCAAGCCCATGCCCGCGGCCTAGTCTAATCTCCCGCTCTCCCCTGAAATCGCCCTCACTTCTGGGCGCCTGTCAGGACCCTGCCATCCTTTAGCCATCACTTCTCAGCTCCCAGCCGGCTCTTTCGTACCTTCCTTCTGTTTGGGGACAGTTTAGGGGAGACTGGGCAACGGTCTGCAGAGCGCCTCTCTTTACAGTCTGGTATCTCCCTAGTGACTGGAGGGGGTTGCAGGACTTCCAGGAAGAAAACCATCAAGTGCTGTTTCCAGCGCGTGGCGCGGTGCGGAATCTGCACTCACAGCATGCCCTGCTGCTGCTGAGTCGTCCTTGGCGGCGGATCGCATCGAGGCAGGGCGAGGTTTCCCTGCTGGCAGTCCCTCTTCCCTCCCACAGACACCGAGGAGCACCCAGGGCCCCCGCTGCACTCCCTTCCTGGACGGGCAACGTCCTCAGAAACGTCGGGGCTCTTCAGCATGAGAGGTGTGCATTCCCCGCTAGGTACTTAGTTATGACAGTTTGGAAGTCACTCACTCAGCCATTTGTTTATATAGGGATGGACTAATGGATTTGTATTTGATATTTAGGCTATAATTTAACAATACTGTTTTTTCACGTCGTCTTTTCAATGTGTAAATATACTAGTAGAATTAATTTCTAAAAGTGGAACTATTGAGCCAAAGTATCTATGTGCATTTTAAATTTTGTTAAATGATCAAGATTTACACTCTCCCCAGAAAAATATCAAAACATCCCTTTCCTCGCTAACTCAGGGTGTTCTAACATGTGTTGGGCTTTGTCAAAAGCCCAGAATCTCATTATGGTTTAAAACATTTATGTGTTTGCTCTTGATTAATTAGATCTAACTTATTAAAATGTATTGATTTTTAATATTTGTCTACGAATATATTCAATATCCTTATTTATTTTAATCTCAGATCTCTCGTAGATTAAGAGTACTGTAATCGTTTTCTGGTTATAATTCTGAGCGTTTGTCTTCTTATTTATAAGATTTGTTTTACAGTGTTAAAGATATGTTACTTAATGTATAAAATTTCATCTCTTCAATCTTTACCATGGATAGCAAAAACTAATATACTAAATGTCTGTCACTACCATTTTGGTGCTTTTGTCCAGAATTCAGTCTTGTCTGATAGTAAGGTTTTGATCCTCTACATTATTAGAATTTTCATTATGTGCATTTTCCATCCTTCCCTGGATCCCATTCACTCTTTATTTATTAAATTATTTTTTAATTGAGACCAGCAGTTGGTGTAATGGCTATGTCACTAGACTCCCGTGTAGTGGACCGTGGTTCAAACTCTGGACCTGGTGGCTTAAACTCACACCGGGCATGTGTGTGTGTGGAGAATGGAGGGGAAAGGATTGTGGCGTGGCCTTCCCCCCGGGGGGGTGATTTCTTGCTCTCTGTCTCTCTGTCTCTCTCTCTGTCTTTCTGGTGAGCACACACGCCCTATAGCAAAAACCTCTGGAAAAAAATTATTTTTTAATTCCTGGAAGACCCATGTGCTTGCCAGAGAGAGAGGGAGAAAGCAACTTTCCATGGAGTGTGGTCACACTGAAATCCCTTCTTCATTTCTCTGCCCTGTCAGGATTTGAGGCACACGCCCACACACACTCACATGCACACACACGCCCAGTGTTTTTCAAGGCTTAGTGGCCAGGGTTTGAACTGCACCGTTAGCCATGTGGAATCTGGCTCCTTGAGCCATCGGGCCATGGAGCCAGCCCGCCTCTCTCTCTCTCTCTCTCTCTCTCTCTCTCTCTCTCTCTCTGCCTCATTTTGCTCGTTTCCCACAATCCCCCTCACCACGGACAATCCTGTGTTTCAGTTTCTCGCACTGCTTCTGTCTCGTGTCCTCCTGTGTGCATTTCTCACTTCCAGCAATAGCGGGTCACCTATGGCCGCCACCCCTCTGCCACCTCACTATGATGATGTTGCCCATCATCAAGAGCCTCTGCTCCCTGTTTGATTTTTAAAAGTTCTACTTTTTTTTTTTTTTTTTTAAATTTGTGAAGTTACGTTAGATCATAATTTTCCATTTGTGGCAGCATTTTATTTTTGGAGAGGTTTTTGCTATAGGGCATATGTGCTCACCAGAAAGACAGAGAGAGAGAGACAGAGAGACAGAAAGCAAGAAATCACCCCTGGGGGATGGCCACGTTGCAACCCCTTCTCCTCCATTCTCCTCTCTGGATCTTGGGCACACATGCACATGCGCCCAGCGTGAGTTTAAGCCACTGGGTCCGGGACTCGAACCTGGTTGACTACATGGGAGTCCAGCAACATAGCCATTATGCTAACTGTTGGCCCCCCTGTGGCAGCATTTTTTTAATGCATATTTTCATCTGGAAACTAGATTTTCTGCTCATTCTTTCCTTTATAAAGTTTTGTAATTTTTGTGAATTTTGCTGGTTTTATTTTTTCTAATTCTTTCCCAAGTACCCCTCACATTTGAGTAGTCAGGCTCCGCCCATGTCAGCTCTCCGGGGCATCATCCATCGGGGCTGGGAGCGGCCTGTGCTCCATAATGTCAGGAGACTTCATTCCGACTCAGGATGATGCAAGTGTTCTGATCCCTCCTTCTTCCCAGCCATGTGGGATCAACACACAGGCTCTGGTGGCCCTGGCCTTGCCCCTTCCCCTTGCTCCACCTTGTCACACGACAACGCCCACTGCTGATGTTTGTGCGGGTCCCCTCCCAGATTGTGTCCTCTGCTTTCTCAGAGCCAGGCTCTCGGGGACAGCTCCCTGAGCCAGGCAGAACACCTTATCCTGTCTGTGAGCACGGGGTCAGAACCGGCTTCTCAGCTGCCGTTTGCTGTGGCAAAATGGGCTTTCATGATTTCTCCTCGAGTCTGAGCCCAAGGCGTGCACCCCCCATGGCCACCGCGTTTGAGAGCTGTAGAGCCTATGCATGAGAGAGAGGGAAGGGGGGGAGAGACCTCCGCAGGACTTGGTCAAGCGTGGTCCTGTTCCTCCAGTCCTGCAGGCTGCCAGGGTCCAGGGCACGTGCACACACGTCTGGTTCGAGTCTTCAGGCCAATTGGCCTGTGGCTTCCAGCTGGTACCTGCAGGCTGCACCACAGAGGCTAGGCCAACGGTCATTGTCTTTGAGAGACTCTACTCCTCTTTCACTTCTTTTTTTCTTTTTTTGTTTCAACAGAGTCACTTGTTTTTGTTTTGCTTCTTATTTGGAGGGGTTTTTCTTTGCATGACATCGAGAAACTTTTAATGGCTCTTGCCACATCGCAGTCGCCCCAGCCTTTAAGCCAGCGTGTGGGTGTGCCCAGTGTGTCCAGGCCTGCTTCTGGTCCAAGCCTCCAATGTATCCCCAGCTTCACTCGGTGGTTCCTGCCACCTGTGCCTGTGGCTGGGACTGACATGACCTTTTCTTTCAAGGAGAATACAAAGACTGATTTCAATTCACCACATTCAGTTCAAGCTTCACTTCAAAAGTAGAACTCCTTACCAACTCTGTAATGATGGGCAACATGTCTTGTTTTGAAGACATTTTTAGAATTTTTATTCTTAATGTTATTATAATTTCTGATTTACGTATAACCATTCCATATCTTTGTAGGGTGCAATATGGTTTTTAAAAATATGTATGTAATGTGTAATAAACAAATGGAAGATATAAACATATTCACCACCTTCATCATACTTTACGTCATGTTTGCACATGCAAAATTTGCTCCTCTGGCAGTATCCTCTCGGCACTAGATACTACCTTGTCAAGGATCCGCTTTACTGTAAGTATAGTTCTAAAGAAAAGTAATTAACAACCAGACAACTAAAAGTCTCATAAATTAATGAAGATAAACTTTTGAAAACAAAGATAATCTTCACAGAGACAACGAAAAAAGCATTTTCATGTAGTGGATTATGGGAGTTAAGAGTTTATCACAGGAAGAGACCTGTGGCTTCCATCGTGGGTCCCATTAGAGATAGGGAAAACTGTACCTAACAAAAAATAAAGAGAAGAAATGGCTTTTCTTGTTTTATTTGCATTTCATCACTGTGCATCTTTGCAGCTTGAGTACACTGTATATTAGTCTAGTCAAAGATGAGAAAAGGAGCTGAGCAGACAACTGTCCATGGCACCCACATAAACAGCCAACAAGGATGTGAAAAAGTGCTCAACACCCCGCATCATGGGGGAGATACAAATCAAAACCATGGTAGACACCACCGAATCCCAGTCAGAAGGGCTAAGATCCAGAAGCTAAGCAACGAGAAGGGCTGGCAAGGCGACAGGGAAAAGGAACTCTCCTACACTGTTGGTAGAAATGTGTATTAGGGAAGAAACATTTCACAGAGCAAAAACTGCAAAACTCTCTGTTGAAAGTCTAGGCCATGATGAGAACTTTTTGTAAAATGGAAAATTATTCTGAAAAGTATAAAAAGAAATTATACATAAAAATAGCTCATCAGGAAGGGACAGAGGATGTCTGAGGAAGACGTGGCTGACATGCCCTTCCCAGCCCTGGCTGGCCTGTCTGGCCTGAGGGAGTCTGGCAGTCATTTTCTGAGTGATGCTCCCCCAGATGATAGACCCTCACTAATGTGAAGGGTGTGCTTCCTATGCCTTCGAGTAAGTGAATGATAAAAGCATTTGACTGGACTTAATCATATCAGAGCCTTTTGGTTTGCTGCTAATAACTTCCTTTCAGGCTGATATCAGTACATTAATCACTGCTTTTTAAAAAAGAGTTCTCCACCACTTTTCATTTCATCCGATTTGCCTATCGGTCAGTTCATCTCACTCTGTTGTGTTTCCAAGAACATATTAAAGAAGACTGTCCTGTGCTTGAGTGCAGCCCAGACAACTCATGGCCGTAACTCAGAGCTGCCGTGCAGCCAAAGGGTCAGAAGGTACATGAGGGACCCCTCGCCAGAGAGCCCAGGCTGGCCGGCTCCCAGGAGTCACTTCCTGTTCTCCAGGCCTTTGCCTCTGCAGCCTACCGTTCCATTCCTCAGGTTTATGAGGAAACGCCAACGGGCTGTGTACGAGGTTCCCAGTGCTCACTGCTTTGGCTTTTTGGTTCTTTGTGATGCTTAAAGATAGCTGAAGTTGCTTTTGTGTCGCACGTGCAGGCTCTGCACACCGCGGACACATTCATCCGGACCGGAGGCTTGGTTCCATGTGTAGGAGCCATCACTCCGGGACTCCGCAGCCCTGGACTTTGCTCTCCACGGCACTCATGGGCTCTTCCCCAGTGAGCAGCTCTGCCTTCGACCTAGTCTCAGCTAGCCAGCCCTGGCTTCTGCACGTCACAAGGCTCCTTGCTCTGAGCATGCCTGAAAGCTCCCTCTGGCTGCCAGTCTTTTGGTGAATTGTGAACCCCCTAGCAGCTAGGTTTCATTCCCTTGTAGATGGAGAGAAGCAGAGCACTGGCTGCAAGGGCTCCTCAAGGGCCTAGCCAGCTCACTGGGCCTGCGGGGAGCTGGGCAAGAGTGCGGGTCAGCACCGCGGCAGGCTCCCGCCAGGCTCATGCGATGTTAGCTTCTTCTAACTGGAGGAGCTGATTGCCCCTTGTGGTCATAGTCTGCTTTGTTTTGTTGGCCCAGATGGTGTGTGCCCTCGCCAGAGACAGACAGAGACAGGAGAGAAGGAGATGAGAAAGCACCCTCCCAGAGATTCCATCACAATCCCTTCTCCATTCTCTATTCCATCGAGGTTTGGGCAGGCATCTGCAGGTGCCCAGCAAGCTTTTTCAAGCTGCTAGGGCTGCGATTTGAACCATGGTTGATATGTGGAACCTGGCTTCCTTAACCACGAGACCACAGACCAGATCCCCGCTACGCTAACATTTCTTGATGAAGTGTCCTTCCTCTCATACTCTGTCAAATCTGAACTCTTCAGAGACAGCCTTGTAATTATTGGCCTCGTCAATTTTTTTCTCACTCAGTTTATTGATGATAGCTAAGTAAGCTATCATTTTATTTTTTTGGAGAGTTTTTGTTTTTGTTTTTGTATAGCATATGTGCATTTGCCAGAGAGACAGAAAACAAGGAATCACCACCCCCCCCGGGGGGGGGATGGTTACACCACAATACCTTCTTTTCCACTCTCCTCTTGGGATTTTGGACATGGCTGCACACACGGTTAGCATGAGGTTTATTTTATTTTTTATTATTTTTTTGAGAGGTTTTTGCTATAGGGTGCATGCACTCGTCAGAAAGACAGAGAGAAACAGAGAGACAGAAAGCGAGAAATCACCCCCCAGAGGGGGATGGCCACATTGTAATCCCGTCTCTTCCATTCTCCTCTCGGGATCTTGGGCAGGCACGCACATGCACCCGGCATGAGTTTAAGCCACCGGGTCCGGGACTCGAACCACAGTCCACTACATGGGAGTCCAGCGACATAGCCGTTACACTAACTGCTGGTCCTGGCATGAGGTTTAAACCACGGAGTCCAGAACTTGAACTGTGATGGACTACATGAGAGTCCTGCAATGTAACCATTACATCTACTGGGCCTGGTAGTGAGGATTTTTCAAAAATTACCTATCTGTGTGTGTTTTCTGTTTGTTTCTTTGTTTTTTAGAGATTTTTGCTCTAGGGCATGTGAGTTCACCAGAGACAGAGCGAGACGGAGAGGGAGAAAGCAAGAAATCACACTCCAGGGGAGATGGTCATGCTACAATCCCTTCTCTATTCTCCTGTTGGAATTTTGGACATGCATGCACATACATCCAGCATAATCTTCAGTCCGCTGGGTCTGGGAATCAAACAATCGTCGACCCCATGGGAGCTCAGCACCTTAGCCCCTACAGCCCCTATTGGCTCCTACTTACCTGTTCTAAGATGACCACCTCTTTTAGACTTGAATCATGTATTACATCCATCTCACCATTTTCTCCTCTTCTGGCCTTGGGAAGCCTGCTTGCCTTCAGAGAGGACCTGGGACCAGGCCAACAGCCATCCCTGCTCCTCTTCCCTTCCTTCCTCTGCATCTCTTAGAGACCTACCAGTTCTGCCGACTCCACCTTCACGAGGCTTCCACTCTCCTTTCTGCTCTGCATCTCTCTCTAGCTGGCATGATTCCTTATGCTTCTTGTCTGCACTACTTCAGTGTGTTCATGCCAGGCTCCCTGTCCACCGGCTGGACCGCTGCTTCCAGATGTGTATTTCCACTGCATGAACTTGGTAAGGTTGCTAGCTTGTTGGAGATCCTTCAACATATTGAGACCTCTTCTAAATCAGTAATCAACAACGGAAGTACCTATGGAAAATCAGCAAAGAACATAATTAAATATATTCTGTTAAGATACATCACCAATAAATATACAACATGAAAAATTTGAAAAGACCTTCTAAAGCTTTTACAGTATTTTCAACTGAAATTGGAACTTTGGAGGACAGTAAACTTGTAAAAAGGCAGCAGATCTGTTACCCATTAATGTTTCTTGGAGGTGTCTTAGTTTCTGTTTATCCACCTGAACATCCGTGGGCGGGATCACATCCTCCTATCAGAGTCTGGAACTCTCAGAGAGAGCTGTGTGGGTGGTTCCTTCAGAATGACAAGTAGACACAAGGTCACATGGGTGTCAGGATGCACTAGGGGAAAGAGGACCATTGTTCTAGCTATTTCCTGGTTCTTCCATCAAACCTTTTAAAGTGTTTGCTTTTATATGAATAAAATCTTCTGCTTATAAGAAAAAATTAGGATGTTTGTCTTAAAAAGTCTTAGTTTAAACACACAGTTAAATTATCATTTATAGGGGCCAGCAGATGGTGTGGTGGTTAAGGGTGCTGGACTCCCACATGACAGATGGCAGTTCGAGTCCTGGACCTGGTGGCTTGCTTTCTCACTTTCCCTCTTTCTCTCTCTCTGTCCCTCTCTGCTCAAAATTAAAAATACATAAATAAATACATAAATAAATAAAGTTAAATAAAAATATAATTTTAATTACCATTTATTGTAAAAGTTTTGAATTACGGAGCCAGCAGGTGGCATAGTACTTAACACTCTGGACTTGCATGTGGTCAACTACAGTTCAAGTCCTAGACCCAGTGACCTGAAACTCATGCTGAGCATGTGTGCATACCTGCCCAATATCCTGAGAGGAGAATGGAAGAGAAGGGATCACACCATGGTCAGCCTTCCTGGGGGTCAGGGGTGATTTCTGACTTTCTGCCTCTCTGTCTCTCTCTGTGTCTCTGGTGAGCTCACATGCCCTATAGCAAAAACCCATTAAAAAAAAAAGTTTTGAATACTTCAAAAGATTACAACTGATTTTTTTATTCAAACGCATATATGTATATATGTGTGGTGTGTGTATGCGTATGTGTATAATTCATTTCCAAATAACTGAGTGGAAATTATGACAAATCTGAGATCTACAAGTTCGGCTTATGCTTTGAATGATAGCCCACCCATTGTATAAATTTGCTTCAGAATTCTTAAAAATTAAGCTATTAAGAAAGTGAACCAGAAAAATAATTAAGATAGTGAAAAAGAGAGAAGCACCTCGAAACCACATACAAATATCCGTGGATAGAGCGATAAAAGTGACTGACTAGGGAAACGCTAAGGGAGGTCTACCTGGCACTGCTGCGAATGTGTTTAGTATCACGCTGCTGCCATTTTTGGTGGGGCCTGTCTTGAAGATACTTTCCAGCAAAGCTCCATCTTCAAACAGGATAACAAATAGACACTGCATTTGAGAGATGTTCTGTGATTAAAGAAAAGAGGGAGAAAGAAAGAAAAAAATATTTACTCTCCTGGTGTACACAAGGAGGGATAGCTAAGTCCCTGAGGACGGGCCAGCCTTTCGGAGGAGAGAAGCTGAGGAACCTGCTGGGTGTCAGCTGAGCAGAACGTCGTGCAGAGTCGCGGAGGCCCGCAGGTGCCAAAGAGAAAGCCCCACTGGGAGGCTGCCCTTGGCTGCTGGTGGAGCAGTCTGGAAGGAATGGGGCCTCAGGACAGAAGCTGGAAGTCCTGAAGGAAAGGAAGGATGAGTTGAGGTTGGTGGAAAAGGCTGCTTCCATAAACGTGCTCATACATCAAGATCACCCGTAAAGAGAGGCAGAGGGGCCGAGGTTCAAAAAGTCACCTGAAGCCAGTAAATTCACATTGGAATTGCAAATGCAACTTAACCCTGAGCGGGTAACCCTGTGCTCACCAGGCAGTGAGTGAGCAACTGTCTCCCGGCTGTGGCCTGGGCTCTGTCCCGAGGCTGCTGCTGCTACTTCTGTAGCCAGACGAACCTGTCTGGCTTTCACACTCTCAGTGGGTCACAGGGCTCTCTGCAGAAACAAAGGCTAATCATCGTAAACTTGCAAAAATGGCTTCAATGCTAAGCACATAATTACTATTTCCCTAAAGATCTTCACAAGTGCGAGTAACCACCCCAATACTGGCCAGTCTGGGTAGTTCTGGCATTCCCAAAGGTGAAATAGTATCAACATCAAGTCAGGTTGTTAAAGGCCTACAAAGGAAAAGGAATTACAAATTTAAAAACTGTACTATATACAACTGAATGTCAATACACTTGTTTATTCACATTCATGAGTAGATTGTGGTCAGAGACTGTGGTCCAGTGGGAGAGTGAAGACCTGAGAGGGCTTGAATTGAGCTGCAGCGCTGCAAGCCTGGCCTTCTGTCAGCAGATGGAGGGCTACGATGGTCTCTCTTACCAGGTATAGCTGGGTATCCTGGGTCATGTCCACATGCATGAAAACGTCTATGAAATCTTGGATTTTCCCTAGTTTCCCATAATTAAAGCATAAGAGACCTGGCATGGATAATTTAAATACATTTTAAAGGAATAATTCTTTGGAAAAACAATAAGAAAGAATGCAGAATCTCAGTCCTGGAGTTGGAGAGTAGGGGTTGTGCGTGGATGACCGAGCACTGCACACCTGCTTCTAATTCAGGTACAGTGGCCCAGCTTACAGAGCTGGTTGAGGCGGTCTGCGGGAGTGGTGGGTGGTGAAACATGCGTGGTCCAACCTCACTTTGTTTTGAAGACCTGAGTCAATGCTGTTTTGAGTTCATGTTCTTGAGTCGATGTGCTGCAGCGTCCCCCCACAGTAACTCTGCTCTTCGTTGGCCTTGCGCTTCAGCACACATTGGTCTGTGTCCCCGGAAGTCCATTCTGATTCTTCAGTGCTGACCTCTTACAGTCCTAGGAGTCTGTCCCCCCTTGTTAACGTATCACTGCTGGGAAGGCAAACATGGGGTGCGATTTAAAAAGTGTACAGATCCTTGACCCCAAAATATAAGCCCCTGCACCAAGGCAGCCCTGATGTTAGGGACGTGAGACACCGAGTCCAACTTGTGTGTGCTATTCCCGGCCAGCATCCGGTCTCCCGGGGTGTCTGAAGTGCGAAAGTGTTTGGCTGAGTTCAGACAGTCCACTTACCAGTTTCTGAAAGCATATACTATACATTACTTGCCATATAAATACACATTATACATTATATCTATCATATGAAGACAGACTACTATAACTTAAAGAAAAGAAAAAGTGTGCCTCAAAACTGATTTTTTTTAGAGGTTTTCGCTATAGGGCGCGTGCGCTCGCCAGACAGACAGAGAGAGACATAGAGACAGAAAGCGAGAAATCACCCCCCAGGGGGGATGGTCACACCACAATCCCTTCTCCTCCATTCTCCTCTCGGGATCTTGGGCACACACGCACACGTGCCTGGTGTGAGTTTTAAGCCACCGGGTCCGGGACGTGAACTGTGGTCAACTACATGGGAGTCCAGCGACATAGCCATTACGCTAACTGCTGGTTCCCCCTCGAAACTGATTTTAAAACATATTGACATAATTAACAACAGCATTAATAATAGACAACATTTTGAGGTTTTAATTTGTACCATGTTCTCTCTCTCTTTCTTTTTTTTTTTTTTTTAGGGAGATTTTTGCTATAGGGCACATGCATTCACTAGAGAGACAGAGAGACAAAAACCAAGAAATCATCCCCCAGGGGGAATGGCCACACCATAATCCCTTGTCCTCTAGCCTCCTCCTGGGATTTTGGGAATGTACACACAGGTGCCTGGTGTGTTTTAAGCTGCCGGCTCCGGACTCGAACCATGGTTGATTATCTGGAAGTATAGTGACATAACCATTATGCCATCTGCTGGTCCCATGCCATGTTCTCTTCTAAGCTCCATATATTTTATTTCTTTTCATCTTAAAAACAAATTTATATACATTTGTCAAAACCCATAAAATATTCAACATTAGAAGAAAACTGCTCAGGAAACACAAATTCTATTACACACACACAGCCATGAGATGGGTACGATCACCATCCCTATTGTACATATGAGAAGCCACGGGGACAAGACACCAGTGTCTTCTCTGTGTTCCTCGCCAGTGACATACAACTCCAACCGGAGCATCCGGACACAGAGCCCACACTGATGTGTATAAAGAAAAACAGACACCAGTTCCGATCTTTTAAAGCCTCCCTTACTGCTCTCTTCCTCTGTGTTTCTTTAAAGTAATGGAGATGTAAATGATGCCCAGAGTGGCGCATGTTTGCTTGACCTCTGAGGGCTGCATTGAGCACTAGGTCAGGACCTGTGGTTAAAGAGATAGCGGGAAGAACAAGCTTCCTCCGCCGTCGCAGCTCTCTCTCTCTCTCTGATCCCTCTCAGTGCCAGCTCAGTCTGAGGGGAGCAGGCTCCCTTGTGCTACCGCTCACAGAACCGAGATTCCCACCCTGTGTCCCTTAGAGACCCGCCGCTGGTTTCTGCTGTGTCTTTTTACTAGAGTTATATCCCAATCAACCTTCTCCTTCACCTCATCGTCCAGCTGTGTTTCTCAAATGTTGGTCTTTCCTGGGATGTCTCTTCCTCTCTAGCTGTTAGGCCCTACTGGTCACTTGACCTGTTTCCTCCACAAAGTCTTCTTCAGTGACTGGCGGGAAACATCTTCCGTCCCTGCCACGACCAAGCACCTGTGAGCATCTCTGACACTCTGTCACGTAGTCAAGGCGGCTCTTCACACTACTGACCTCTCTGGATGGGTGGGCACATATTTCTTTTCTTTTTTTTTTTTTCCAAATTTATTTATTTATATTTAATCACATCTTTACAGTGTACAACATTACTTTTTCCAGTGCGAATACCATGCATGTCCGTCAAAGATATTACTCTATCTTATCATCAGCAAATAGCTTCTCTTTTTTTTTTTGTTAATTAAGCTTACTTTTTCTTGTTTTTTTCCTTCCTCTTTCCCCTCCCTCCCTTCCATAGTAAACCTTTTTTTCACATTTTATTGAATCACAAAATATCTTAAACTAAAAACATGGACAAAGATTGTGACAAATGCACTGTAATTTTCTTCAAAAACATTTTTCCCTCTCCATTCTCCCTTTACTAAAGAAAGGTACAAACTAACTTAACTTCAAAAAAATTAGGTTATTTGCACAAAGCCCCGTAAGAGTCCAATTTTCCTCCTTTCTTTCTTTCTTTCTTTCTTTCTTTCTTTCTTTCTTTCTTTCTTTCTTTCTTTCTATCTTCCTTTCTTTCTTTCAGAGAGGTTTTTTTTTTTTTGCTATAGGGCACGTGCGTTTGCCAGAAAGACAGGACAGAAAGAGACAGAGAGACAGAAAGTGAGAAATCACTCCCCTCTGAAGGGCATGACCACGCCACAATCCCTTCTCCTCCATTCTCTTCTCAGGATCTTGGACACACACGCACATGCACCTGTCATGAGTTTAAGCCACCGGGTCCAGGTCTCAAACCGCGCTTGAATACGTGGGAGTCCAGCGACATAGCCATTACACTAACTGCTGGTCCCAAGAGTCCAATTTCTGATGCAAGGCAACAGATACTATTGTATTATTGAATTTATGAAAATAACCATTCTGTCACAAAATGAGAATGCTCACAAATATTTTCCAATTGCAATGGGGTCAGGAAGGGATAAAATTTTATATTTCAATTAAAAAATATTAACAAATTACTGAACCTATCAACAACTCATAAGAGAACCAAAATCCTTAAATCTGGAAGACAAAAAGTAGAGGAAAATCAGTAATGTTTTAGACAAAACTCATAGTATTCTATTTCACCAGTTGAGTCTCACGTAATCTCTCATTTGTTGAAACTGCAATGTTACTATGGTATGATCTTTGCATTTAAATCATGGAAGTTAACATTCAACATTATTATTAATATTTCCAAACTTGTCCATATCATTAAGTTATTCTTTCTCTTGGTCATTTTTGTTCTCTTACTTCTGTCTGTCTTTAGTTTTCCCAGTATAGCACTCCCTTCAGAACTTCTCGAATAGCTGGTCTGGTGTTGGTAAGTTCTTTCAGGTTTTGTTTATCTAAGAATGTTTTGGGCTTCTCTTCCCATGCAAATAACCATTCTGTCACAAAATAAGAATACTCACAAACATTTTCCAATTGCAGTGAAGTCAGGAAGGGAGAAAAATTTATTTTTCAATTTAAAAAATTAACAAGTTGGTGAACCTATCAACAACTGAAGGATATGAAGGATAATCTTGCCGGATATATTATTCTTGACTGAAATTGTTTTACATTTAACACTTTGATTATATTTTCCCAGTCTGTCCTTGCTTGCATTGTTTCCAACAAACGGTCTGATGTTAGCCTGATGGGATTTTCTTTAAAAGTAACTTGACATTTCTCTCTTGCCAGTTTTAGTATCTTGTTTCTGTCTGTGGTTTTGGTCAATCTGGTTATGATGTGCCTTGGAGAAGATCTTCTTGAGTTGATTCTATGTGGGGTCCTTACATTTCTTGGGTCTGGATATTTGAATGTCTCTCTAGGTTTGGAAAGTTTTCTTCCAGGATTTCATGGAGCAGATTATCAATGCCCTGATTAGTTTCATCCCCTTCTGGGATACCAATTATTTGGGTGTTTGGGCATCTAATGGTATCTAGTATTACTCATATATTATTCTCATTTTGAGGGGTTGTTTTCTCAGTCTTTTTGGTGAATTTTTCTAGATCAGAGGTTCTGTCTTCTATGTCTGAGATTTGATCTTCTGCGTAATCTAACCTGCTTTTAATACTTTCAAGGGAGGTTTTGATTTCCTGTACTACCGCCTTCATCTCTAAAAGTACCATTTGATTCTTTGCTATGGTTGGTATTTCCTCTTTCAGATCATGCGAGAACTTCCTCACCTCCTGGAATTTGTTGTCTCTTTTCTCCTATATCTTCTGGAGTTCATTGTCTCTCTTCTCTTCCATCTCTGTTAGCTTTGTCACTATGAATATTATAAATTCTTTATCTGACATTTCTATGAGTTCCATTGTACTGTCTATAGAAGATGAAGGACTGTTCTTTCCCCTTGGGGGAGAGATATTTTCTTGGTTTCCCACATTTCTTGTGCATCTGCAGTGATTTCTGGTCATCTGATGGATTATGTGCTACTTCCTACTTTTTGGGGGTTAATTCTGAGTGTTAGAGATGACCTGAAAAATTTCTGCAGTTCCGCTTCCCTGATCCTCACCAAGCAACCAGCACTTTTGTCAATTGAATTAGATTTACAAAGGCCTCACAGTTTATAGGGAATAGGTGCACCTGGGCTGAGCTGCAGGGTTTCAACTGAGAATTCAGAGGTGTGTGGGAGGAGATGAGCCAAGCTCTCTGCAGCTCCATGTTTCTCCCTGCTGCTCACTTTGCATTTTCTCTTCTCTGACTTTTACTCATTTGGTGGTATATTCATGTTTGGCTAATTTGTTGGAGATTTCTGCTACTTTCATATGCTTCACTTAACTGTGAAGTACTTCTATGGCAGTTTTGCCTTTACTACTGTGTTTTGAAACATGGCATCCACAGAAAGAGATTTGAATTCAAATTTAAGAAGATGAGTTTCTCCCTATCTGTAGCAGTTCACTGGGGGTAGTGGTTTTCTATGACCCTGAAAGTACTCAGACGTTTGGCTACTGTGCACCTACACCTGTCTAGACCATCAAAGTGCAGAAGCTAAAAAGCAAGATGAGAAAGTCAAATAAAAGAAAAGGGGAAAAGGGGGAAAAGACCAAAAAAAGGACAAAACAAACATGCAAAAAAAATGAAAAGGGGGAATTTTTTTTCTTAAAAAAGGCAACAAAAAATTTTCATGGCTTACAGTACTGCATGAGAGGAGCAGAGCTATTTCTCAGATGCACATGGATTCTGAAATAAGCAAGAGAAAGGAGAGAGCAGAGACGAGAGACAGTAGTTGTAGATTTTTAAACAACACACACACATACACACACACACATATATATAGTGAAAAATTCTGAGAGAAAGGGAGAGGGAGAGAAACAGACAGAGAGGGAGAGAAGACAGAGACCAGCCTACCTTGCTTCACTAGGAGTTGGGCCAGAAGGAAAGCTTTGGGGCAGAGGCTTAGTCTTTCTGGTTAAAGTGGAAGAACTGTGCCCACCTCAGATGCACAGGGATTCTCGTTTTGCTAGGAATACATATTTCTTCACATACAATGTACTGCTTACTCCACAGAGCAGGGAACAGCGTGCAGCAAAGACAGGCCACCAACATGTTTACGCTTATCAAACAAACTTCCTCGGGTTGTGTAAGTGACAGGCAGGTGGTCACCAGCAGAAACTTGATGGAGAGGAATTGCCAGGTAAACTGGAGCAGCAGTGGTTTCGGGGCAGGCTGCTTAAGGAATACTAACACATCGTCATACATAGAATTCACATTAAAACGTATTTTCAGATGTTTTACTAAATCAAAGGACTATGAATAAAACTTTATTTTACTGCCTTAATTTATCTCTTCATGTGGAAAGTTTAAGTTGTCATACATCTGTATAAGCCTCTGACCAGATGCAGGTATTTCTAAAGAGCTGATGTCATTTCTTAACCTTTTAAACATGTTTATATTTTAGCATTGACAAATTATTCTAGCTTCTGAAAAATAAGGTTTTAATGCAATAAAATACTTACTGTATTCTAGAGAAGAATGATTGTAAACAACATTTTACCTAAAGAATATAGTGTCAGCCAGCCAGTGGTTAAGGCGGCTGAATCCCACATGGCGGACTATGCACTTTGAGTCCTGGATTCAGCAGCTTGAAAAACACTCGGCCTGTGCACATGTGTGCCCAAAATGCCAAAGGAGAAATAGAGGAGAAGGGATTATAGCATGACCATTCCCTATGAAGGGTACTTTCTCATTCTCTCTGTCTCTCACTCTCCCTCTCTCTCTCTCTAGTAAACACATACATCCTCTCACAAAATTAAAAAAAAAGAAATAAAAGAATGTTTTTTTTTTTGGTTTATTCTCCTTCTTCTTCTTTTTAAATGATTGTCTTTTTTATTTCTCAAATGAGAATCAAACAAAAGTGCTTCCTCCAAGCCAGGAATGTCCAGTGTGGAAGTCTGTCAAAGTCTGGAAATGTGGGTGGTAAGATGCTGTTAAACATGAAATGTAAAAAGAGAAAGCAAAGTAAGTCATTAATAATATTTCTGTTTATTATATGTTTACCTGATGTTTTGGATATATTGGCTTGAATAACTTCTAGAAGATTCTAGTAATTCTTCAACAAAGTATTAGAATTACGTTGTTCACAAAACGACTTAATTTTTTTTTTCTGAAATGTATTAGCACAGAATTTCCCCATCTGATAACAAGAAGCAATGAGAGTATTTTCTACTAGTGTAAATAAGAACAATTTTAAAAGGAAGTTAAGAGTGACTAGGGTTTAATCCCTTTAAATTATTTTTAATACATGACTTTAAAAACATGCCACACAAACACCTCAGCTTTTAGCTTTTGGTGGAAAAATTGATTTGGGAGGAAGATTGATCCTGGTCCTCTAACATGACAAGTGCAATAATAAATAGATTATCCAGATCAGCTCATAAGAATGCAACTCATGGCCACACTGGAGCAGATGTTTCCTTCTGTGCCATGCTGATAGGAAAACTGACAGGGGACATTTAAAATTCATTGCTGGGAGACTCAATATTATAATGAATCTCATTAATAGTAATTAGGATTGTTTTTTCTCCCCAGCCACCATGGATGATACCCTTCCCTTTATAGGTCAAAATAGCTTAAGTCCTCGAGGGCCCCAACACCTGACAACGTCGTTTTGTTTCTTAAGAATATGTCAAATGTCTAAGCAGCTTTTAGGCAGCAAATGCTTATTTTCGTCTTGTCTGCATGTTGACACGGGCCTGCCTCAGCCTCCTGCAGGAATGGAAAAATCCTACCTAGAAATGGGAAAGCATACTTGTCACCAAGCACGGTGACTTTTAGTCATGATTACAGACAGGCGATAGGTCAAAGCCTCCACTTTGCGTTCCTTGTCCTCAGAGTTCTTTTGGAATTCCTGAAGGAAAAGCACGAACCCTGCTCTGTGAGCAGCGTTTCGTAAGAATAGCGGGATGCTTATTAATGCAAATGGATAAGCCGGGCTGTTTTTTTGCACTGGGTTCAGCCTCGTAAGAATAGCGGGATGCTTATTAATGCAAATGGATAAGCCGGACTGTTTTTTTGCACTGGGTTCAGCCTCGAACACTGTAATCTAATTACTCTTTATTTTCATTTACGTATAAAGACTTTGGCTCTTATGACTGCAAAGGCTCTCTCTTTTGGTAGGACTACAAAGTGAAGCACCTCTGAATGCACAGACGAGGGACAGTTGGGACTGGCCTGCTGGCACAGTGACAGGGGTGCGGGAGGGCATGCTATTACAGAAGGCTTTCTGCTACATTACCCAGACAGCCTGCCCTTCGTGAGTGTCCCGGCCATTGTGCCACTCTGAAACCACACAGCTCTCGAATGCTAATGCCAGCCTAATTATATATTTTGGCTTCCGTTTTGGCAATAGGCTGTACTTAAGCAAAATTTAGTACCGTCTTATGTGTTCCTACAGCTGGATAATTACAAGGCATTTCAGTTTTCAGAGCAGGAAATTAATGATACGAAGATCAGCAGTTATTTAAAGACAAGTTATTCTCTACACTTACAGCGACTCACTACTGGAAAGCATCTTAAACCCTTTGCAGAAGGGATCCTTGTAATGGGAGGAGGCAGGTGCAGGTTTGATTCAACTTTGGAATAAAAGACTTTATTTCATGCTTTGGATCAATGTGGTTGTCAAAGATAGTCTCTACAAAAATACGTCCTTCCAAGAGTACTCCTAAATTTCTCCTAATACATGGGGTAAATAAACAGTTCTCAGGAGGGGGTTGACTAAGCATGATTTTGGTGAGGCCTAGAACTAGGAAAAGGTAACTTTCATTTCTTTGAACTCCTCTGATTGGGTGAACAGATTATAAGACACTAAGAACTGAAAAATCCTTAGCAATAATCTAGTTGAGGGGTTATAAAAATGTTTCCTTCTGACCACAAACAAATCTAAGCAGAAGTGATCTAAATCCTGTAAACTGGGAGAAATTGGGGGCTGTCTTGGGCCCTGGGCTGCTCCCATGAGTTTCAGGACTTGACATTCACTTGGCAATTTCTACAAGATGGAGAGTTGGCTCTTAACATTAATTATCATATTATCCATATTACACCATATTACATATATCGAAATCTGTGATACATTAGCTTTTAGCTATGAGCTAATGCCTATCACAGGAAAATGAGAGAGAGAGAGAGAGAGAGAGAGAGAGAGAGAGAGAAAGAGAAATTTATTTGAGTCACAAATTGTGCTCTCCCTCAAAATTCTACTTCCAGGATAGCAACTGAAGCAGGCTGTTAGGCCTTGATGTTACGTCTCTAGAACATGAGACCCATTGGTATCGAAATGCTTTACATGCCATAGGCTGGTGGGGCCGACAGTTGCACAGTAGTAAAATGTAACACTCTGTGAAGCTGACTCACATGGGAAGGCACCAGGTTCAAGTCTGGAGACCTCTCAGCAAACACCGTTCACACACGTGCCCATGGTCAAGGGTTGGCTGGGCTGGCGATGGATCACAACATGAATGGAGGGTCATCTCTGTCACTCTTTCTCTCTCCTGTTCTCTCTGCCTCATGTTTATTTATACTTTAAACAAATTTTAAATGAAAAGTAATCTTCATAGGTTGAAGCCAAGATCATGAAATATTTCATGTGGTCCAGAGGTGAACATCTTCTGAAAGAAAGCCTTTGTTAGGCAAAATAACATCCATATATTACTAAGTCAAGATCCCTGAAGACAGACCGGAAAGGTGAGCCCATTCTTTTAAATAAATTCTTCTGTTCTTCCAGAATGAAGAAGCCACTTCTGTCATTTGAGTTTGGCCTCGACATCCATAAGAAAGAAACGGCAGCTATCTTTACGGGTTCTGCTGAAGCAACAGAGGATGCCCGATCCTCCCGGAGAGCCCAGGCCTAGGGAACCCATCTGCCATGTGGACAGGAAGAGCTAAAGCCCAAATTCACCACTTCTTCTTGTCTTCAAAGTGTCCTCATTCATTTGTTTACCCCAAGGAAGTGTGTTTTCTGACATGGTTGTGTGAGTATGAGTGTGTGTGTGTGTGTGTGGGGGGGGGCCATGTGGCAGTATATGTGCCTGTGTGTTATTTGAATATGTGTGTGCACTCAGTTAGTCCAGTAGAAAGAGTTTTTAAGCCAGAGAGATATGAACTCAAGCCCTCCCTTCATCTCTGCTGGTTCTATGTAGGTCGCCCTTGTCAGAGAAGTTCTGGATGGCACATCAGCTTCACACGGATCACTGGGCTCACCCAGGATCTCAGAGCCACTGGGTCTGGGGTGGGGAATGTCTGACAGCTTGAATTTCTGACCATTTTCCAGGTGATGCTAATGCTGCTAGCTTCTGTTACCTGCAAATTGGAAATAATAGACCTGTCACTGGAGTGGTCGTCTGGAATAAAGTCTGGGAAAGGCAGGCCTAGCACCCTGCCCGAGACACTAGGAACAGGAAGCAGGAGTGGTCCCCAGTGGTCATTCAGGTCTCCGTCATAGAGCCCATGGGCACTGACACCACCTCCGGGACAAGAAGTCTAAAATCAGGGTGTCACGGGCCATGCTCCCTCCTCACTGCTAGTTCTTGCCAGAAGTCTTGTGCTCTTCAACTTGTGGCTGAGTGGATCCACCTCTGTCTCTGTCATCTTGTGGCATTTACCTTTGCCCTACCTTCCATGGAAGGGTCCTCTTCTCAGGGGCCACGCTCATGTGGGACGGGGACCACACTGGACCGGTTCAGCTACACCCACAGAGACCCTACTTACCAGTACGGTGACAGGCACCGGCCCCGCATTAGAACAGGGACAGCCCTCCTGGGAGCATGCAGTCGAGCCCATAAGATGGTTACGTCATGACACCAAGGACCACACACGTCTGCTGGCCTCACTTCTCCACAAACCCTTTCTCCTTCACCCTCCTCTGTGGCCACGGACGTAGAACCTGCCTTCTCCCTGAGGTTGCTGGGGTTGCTCATGGGCTGGTGAGAAAAGACAGACACACCTCATTGTGCCTGAGCGTGCCTTGCCTCGTGTGTGATACTTTGCTTCCTATTATAATGCAATCCAATGGTGTCACTCTAATCTGAATCTCAGATCAAGAAGACATGCTTAGCATCATGGCCATGTTGTTGAATTCCCATGTAGTCGACCATGGTTCAAGTCTTGGACCCGGTGGCTTAAACTCATGCTGGGCGCATGTGCATGTGTACTCAAGATCCCGAGAAGCGAATAGAGGAGAAGAGATTGTGGCATGACCATCCCCCCTGGGGGGGTGATTTCTCGCTTTCTGTCTCTCTGTCTCTTTCTGTCTCTCTGGCTAGCGCACGTGCCCTGTAGAAAAACCTCTCCAAAAAAAAAAAAGACACTGGTAACTCCAGCCTTTGGTGTGACCACACTTCTAGTCTCTTCACTATAGGAACTTCCAGTCCTTAATTTTACAAAAGAAGAATTAATATGTAGTGTTTGCCCAAATGACTTGAGCATGGAACCTCTTTACATACTCTGTTTCATAAACATGAGACGTCTAAAGGTCCTAACTTAGGACGTTGCTACAAAATGAACAAGATATGAGGATGTGAGGCCCTTCCTGCTCTCATTCTTTAGTACCTGCCAGATCTAGAAGCACTGTTTGCTATAATGGCTTTTAAAAATTTGAGAAAAAGTCGTTTTATAAAGCAATAATTACAATGGAAACCTTTTCTTGTTTTTGCTCGGCACTACGCATTTGTTAGCCACTAGTCAGCTTCTACTTAAGGAAGCAAAGAAAATAAACAATGGACAACATAACTTTTAATTCATCACTGGAAAATATTTTTAGATTTAAGATTAAGACTTCCAATCATGTGAATCCAATATTTGAAGATTCATCCAAGTTCCTTTGAATATTTCAGTAGTATTGGTTTAAAATCCAATGTAAGTACTGGTCTTTTCTTGTTTAAAAAAAAAAAACAATATTTCAAAGTAATGGCTTCACAGGCATGAAATATTGTAGCCCTTGATTAAATTTTTTAGCCTCTGATTACATTAGCGCTATGAAATATTACCAGCTCACGAGCTGGCAATGGATCAGCTGTTAATGTAGTTGTACTGTTACCGTGTGTGGGGGTATCCAGATCTTCCTGTCTACTCAGAGCCAGATAAATGGGCACTGTGCAAGGACCACAACGCAGGGGTGTCAAGGAAACCAAAAAACGGAAACCCAATTATTTCCATAATCCTTCTTACACTTCTTCTTTACATAATTCTTCATCGTTATAAGAGGCCTCTGGTTCTTTTTTATTTTTATTTTTTTGAGAGGTTTTTGCTACAGGGCGTATGCGCTTGCCAGAGAGACAGAGAGAGACAGAGAGACAGAAAGCGAGAAATCATCCCCCAGGAGGGATGGCCACGCTGCAATCCCTTCTCCTCCATTCTCCTCTCGGGATCTTGGGCATGCACGCACACGCACCCGGCGTGAGTTTAAGCCACTGGATCCAGGACTCGAACTGCAGTCGACTACATGGGAGTCCAGCGACATAGCCATTATGCCAACTGCTGGTCCTGCCACAGCTGGCTTACAGTACCCCAGCCCATACCACTCATGTGAGCACAAAATTCTAGCACTTTCAATAGAAGCCTCAGAGTTTGCTTTCTACGTTATTCACATGACGCAGATCCATCAGCATCTTCCCCTTTATTTGTAAATTTAAACTGAACTGCTGTAAGAAGTAACGCTAGCCGTGCCCAACAGGCAAAATACTACTTAAGGTACAGACTTCGTGGGACTCACGCCTTCATGTTCCAAGTGCCTGGTTGAAGTAAGCTGGTTAAATGCACATATGAAAAGTAAATAACGGAATTGGTTCAGTGTTCTAATGGTTCAGGGACATCCCTGCCCCCAAGTGAAGCCTAGACCTGCTCCCAGGAGAGAGAACCGTGTCGATGTTCTGGGATGATGGGTGGAGTTGAAGTCTGGCATTTGTCATACACCCCTGCTGTACCGTCAGACGCCCACTGAGTCTCATCTCCTGTGCCTTCCCTGCACTCTGTTCCACACTTCGCTTCACCTGGTCCTGGACTTCCCTTTCTGCCTGGGCCCGTTAGGTCAGAATTTCACGGGACGTGGTAAGAAGAGGACGGGCGCGACAAGGACACTGCAGTCTGTGTTCACCCGCTGCGGGAGCCCAGGGCCGGTGGCCGCGGTTAATATTAACACCCCACACTGCCCGAGATGGGGAAACGTCCACTGCCTCCCTGAGCAGACCGAGACCTAGAGATTGGGAGGTTCTCCGGTGAGATGCACACTGGCCAGGAAGGGAGTCCCAGACAGAGAGCAGGAACCAGGGCTTTTCAGCGGAAGGGCAGATAACAGTCTGGCTTTGTGCTTTTATTTTTAATCTGTGCATCTCCTTCAGTAGATGTGATGAATGATGACCAGGCTGTAAAATCTGTTCACTTTGGAGAAAAGGGAGGGCAGACTCGAATCATGTCTTGTGACTTTCGTCCCAAGGAGGAACACGGACCACCACTGCTACATCTGGGTCCGTCTGTCCTCTGCGGTCTTCTCCACCTCAGGCAAATGCTCTGCTTCCTTGGGCTTTATTCTGCTATCTGCCTTCAACCCAAAAGCATTCGAGATGTTCCTAAATAGCTTATCGATGAAAAATATGGTTCCTTGAGTCTCCATTTATGGGACACTCCACAAAGTCACCCTTTAGAAGTAACGGGCCAGTGTGAGGCCCCTGCTTTGCACCCTTGGCCCCTGGTGGGTAGAGCAGGTGTGGGCGTTGAGTGCCTGCTCCACTGTGCACTGTGGCCGGTGCTTGCAAGCCCTGGGGGCAGGAGAGAGGGGACAGGCAAGAGATGGGCCCTCGGTGTCACCTTTTCCACACCCTGATGAAGTAACTTGCAGAGGACCATGGTCTCTTTGAGGCATGCTGGACTATTAAACTCACGATGCAAACTCCTCCTTTCTGACCAGATTGTTGGAAAAATCAACCGCAAAAGATCGTTACTTTCAAATGAAAGTCATTGGTAAGCTACAAAGAATTCGATCAACCTACAGTCCCTCTCGGTCAAGCAGTTGGATGGTGAAGCAAAGTACGTGTGAAACGACAGTGACAGCTGACGAGACGTGGCCTCGGAGGCACTGGCAGGAGGAGGGGCGTGGAAGGGGATGCCCCCCTGCTTTCAGCAGTTCTCAGTGGTCGGCTTTCCCGTGTCCCAGTTAGCAGAGCCGAGCCGGAGCACAGACTACGTCCACAGGGTGCGCACGCCACCGTGTCACCAGACAGAACCTGACGTGTGACTGTGACCATCAGTCAAACTGAATGCTGCCCGGAGACAGACAAAACCAAGAGCATCTGAAATGCTACCACACCCAGTCCTTCATCCCAGTAAGGCACACCCGGGAGAGTGTAAGATTCACGGTTTGTACTAAACCACCATCAGTTTGTCATTCCTAGAAATCGTTAGAAAAACAAAACAACAAAATTGATGAAATAAATAAATGCAATAACCCGAGTCACACAGAATTAGAAAGATACATCTTCGTAGAGGAGTCACAAAAATTGATTGCCCTCTCAGCCTGCCGCGCACCCCATAACCGTATATTATCCCGGGTTTTACTGTCCTGTCTCCATGGTGCTACTGAGCCTGGAATGCACGAAATTGTATCTGCGCTCCCAGGGCAAGCTGCCTCCAGTCCCTGCTGGAAGTAGTGGGCTATCCATCAAGACTAACTGAAACTAAGAGTGGGTGCATTTTTATCTGGGCGAATGACAGTGACTGGAGTCAGTTTCCCAGTGTGGGTCTTTTGTTTCCTTTTGTTTTTTAGTTTTTTTCCAAAGGGCGCATGCACTTGCCAGAGAGAGACAGAGAGAGGGGAAGTGAGAAATCTCCCCTGGGGACGTGGCCACGCTGTACTCCCTTCTCCTCCATTCTCTTTGGATTTTGAGCACATTCACACACATGCCCAATGTGATTTTCAAGCCACTGGCTCTGGGACTCGAACTGTGGTCAGCCATGTGGGAGTCTAGCACCTTAACCATCATGACATCTGCTGCCCTCCCCCCAGTGCCAGTCTAAAAGATAAGAAAAGTAGAGGAAGTTAGTGGCAAAACTGACACAAGGACCAACCTATTGTCATTTCACTAAGCAAACTGCCTGAACTTGAAGGATGACACACAGCACAGAAGATAAATTAATGTGATGATAGTTCATGTTAAATTGTCATTAACAGTTATAAGTAAAGCAGTTTATTCTCTTTTTGAGATGAGGAATTGGAGGCTTAGCGAAATCACATGACTTGCTGTATATTCTTTTGCTGGGACTATTGTAAGAAAGTACCACAAGCCAGGTGGCATGAAACAGCAGAAGTCTATTCTCCAAGACTCCTCAAATCTAGAAACCTGCAATCGGGTGTCAGCAGGTGGTGCTCCCACTGAAAGCACTTGGAGGCTGCTCCTTCCCCATTTCCAGCTTCGGGGTGGCCTGCACCTTGTAGCTGCAGGTCTGCAATCCTAGCCTTGGTCACCACAGGACGCTCGCCTGGAGTCTCTCTCCACAAGAGGGCCTTTTCACAAGGACACTGTCGTATCACAGAGGGGGCTCACCCTACTCCAGCGGGACCTCATCCTAACTACTTGTATCTGTAACGGGCCTGTTTCCAAACTTGGTCACGTTCTGTGGCACCACCGTGGCATTTGTCTAAAACGACAAGTGATTTAATGACATGTAGTGATTACAAGTTTGAGCTCTCACCTTATTATTCTGTACCCACTCAAAATGCAGAGCAGACGAAGGTATTTGGAGAGTGGAAGGGGAGTGAGGGATGCACAGAGGGCGGACACCCCCTGCATTTCACCACACCGACGGCCACTTCCTGCTCCGGACCCTGCTCTGGGTGGGGAGAGATGGCAGCACATGAGGACAACAGCCCCAGAGTCATGGAAGGTCACTGGAGAGCCAGCGGCCAGCCCACCAGACGACCTGCAATGCAATGGGATTGACAGAGAACTGTCAGTCACAAACAGTGCCCCACGCTGAAGGGCGGGGGCTTCCATGAGGACATGAGCTCAAGAGACACAGACCATGGGGACCGTGTTAGAACATGGCCTCTCCCCACGACTCCCCTCCAGGCTGGGGCTGAGGCGCGGCAGCTCTGTGAGAAAGTGACACTTGTGTTGGGAGAAGTCCCCGTAACGATGATAATAGCAACAGTGTTATAGTTCCCTTTGCGTCACAGTTTGGATTATGCCAGGTACTTTCTTAAGAGTGTTTCTAAGAAATCGTACATTTGGCAGGACACACTGCTGGCCCTCATGAGCGCTGAGTGAAACTGGAAATCGTGATAAGGTTTGTGCAGGCGGCGCTCACACCTGCCATCTGGTCGAAACTGCCGGGGTCTCGTTCCTGGGCTTGTTTTGCATGTGAGCAAACTCTGAGGAGCAGGCTGCAGGAAGCTATTAGGAAGAGCCACCTAGGGAGTGAGGGTGACCTGCAGAGGCCAAAGGTCTGCTGGCTACAGATGAGGGTAAAGTGACAGACACGCTTCGCCGCTTGTGTCCTCTATCACACTGGTGTGCTCCGAGTCTAGGAGCGTGGACTCTACACTCCAGGCTGATATGTGCTTCTTTTGAGTTATTAAATATTCGTTATTAAATATTTAATATTTGCCAGGGTTGTTTTGTCATACAAACTAATTATGCGCATGGCCTTTTATTGCCAAGGACTATATGCTAGTAAAGCTAATTAGCATCACAATAATTGCCCCTCGCGTAAGGAGGGTTATGAAAGATCAGAATAAATATTTAATTTCCATGCTGTTTGCAAGCTCTCCTGACGATACAGGAAGCCCGGTCCAGGGGCCTCGGGAGCACCTGCCACCAGACAAGTGACACAGAGCCTATCACTGGGGCAAAATGTGAGTTGGCAGAGAAGGTACCTGTTTCGTTGGTACCTGCTGTGGGTTGAACCATGCCTCTTCAAAATGTCCCTTGAGGGAACCAGCAGTTAGCGTAATGGCTATGTCGCTGGATTCCCACATAGTCGACCGCGGTTCGCGTCTCGGACCCGGTGGCTTACAACTCACGCCGGGCGCGTGTGCGTGCGTGCCCAAGATCCCAAGAGGAGAATGGAGGAGAAGGGATTGCGGCGTGACCATCCCCCCTGGGGGGTGATTTCTCGCTTTCTATCTCTCTGTCTCTGTCTATCTGGCGAGCGCACGCGCCCTATAGCGAAAAACCTCTCCAAAAAAAAAAAAAAAAAAAAAAAAAAAAATGTCCCTTGAAGCCCTGACTTCAGCACTCCAGGAAGGGACCTTATTTGGGAACAGTTTGCCAAGTTAATTAGGAAAGAGGAGGTCACTAAGTGGGCCTGGCCCAGCAGGACTGGTGTCCCTGTAGGGAGGGGGTTTGGCACAGGCACGCATTGAGAGAGTGCCCTTGCAGAGGGAGGCAGATGATGGGTGATGTCCACGAGCCCAGGAAGAGCAGGGACTCTGAGAGAGGCTGGAGCGCGTCCTCCTGCACGGTCTCAGAGGAGCCAGCCCACCACACCTGCCTCTCGGCCGTCCAGCCTCCAGAACTGTGAGGCAGTGCACTTCTGTGTCCCCGCCCAGGTCGTGGCTCTTCATTGGAGCAGCCACAGTAAACACAGGCCCTCGCTTAGCAGCCAGCGGCCAAGGCTCTGGAGTGGAGGGCCAGGATTATTCTGGGACAATCTCTTTCACCGTTGACTTTTCTTTTTAGGTTAAATCCCTCCCAGACCCCATCTGCAGACCCTGGGGTGGTCGCCCATCTCATTACGTGCTTTCATTCCCAGAATTAAGGGGAGGAAATCTCCCAGGACTTGGCCTCCAAATAGGCCCTTCTTGTGACTTCTCCCTTGTGCAATCATACCTTCCTTTTATGCCGACTCCCGGCATATTAAGTAACAACCACAGTTAGTGTGAGGAGGGCCCAGATGAAGAGATTATAATCATATTGAGTCTTTTCTGGCCAAGCTCGAAGTGAAATAAAGATTCAGAGAAGAAGGTAAACCTTGTGCAAATATGTGTATCTGTTCATAATAGAATGGAACAGGTCTAAAACACACACACACACACACACACACACACACACACACAGGAAAATATAAAGAAATAGAATCTACTGCTCCAGTCACTCCAGAAGCATGTTTTTTGCACGTAAGGGTAGGAGGAAAAATGGGCAGTTCTAAACTGAGCATGTCCGATTGTTTTCACCTCCATGGTCTTTGGATTCTGGAGGCCTCCTGATCCAGGCGCTCTCCTGGGAAACCCAGAGCCACTTCTCTGAGGGTGCTCTGAGCTGGGACCTGCTCCAGTGGAAGAGATGGTGCCCTGATGCAAGGCTTTGGGTAATGCTGGCCACACAAGCACCTCTTCTCCTTAAGAGTTACCCTGATTCATTGCTGTCCTGGATTTAATTCGCTGGCTGACTTCTCAGGGCGCCCGGCCCTGGGTCTAGTCTACTCTTTGCTGTAAAGTGCCGGTATTTAACACTATCCTTCCTCTTTACGTCAGCTTGAGTGCATCTCAAAAATGACTGTCGGAAGACTGTGGATAATAACAGTGCAATGCACGCGTGAGTACAGACTGGCTATCTCCCACGCGTGAGTGCCAGCACACACACACACACACACACACACACACGGTCTGTGAGGACACGCATGTGTCAATCAGCTTGATTTAGTCATTTCACGATGTGCATATTTCAAAACGTCATGTGGTTCACCATAAATATTTACAATCGTAGGGTCAATTTAAATAAATAAATGAGAACTGCTCGTGCGTCTGTCTGCATGTGCGTCATTTATTCTCCCTGTGAAGAAACCTTTACAGCTGCTGTTTTGGGACTAGAGGTAGGTTAGTTTCTCAAAGATCACTGCAATAGCAGGTGAGTCGCCAAAGTGCTAATTTGGAGTGACTGTGCCCCGCGGTGACAGAACAAAGCTCCTGGGGCTGGCCGAGGAGGGAACGTGCCACAGACATGTTGTTTTCCTCCTCATTCCTGCTTCTCTGGTGCCCTGGTTTCTGCAGCCTTGACCCAGCGCGTCGTGTTTCTTCTCCACCCAGGCAGCAAGAAGTAAAAAGAATAGGAAATGCCAGAATCCGTCCGCCGCAGCAGAGCAGTGGCAGAAATAGAAAAATCCATTCAAAGCATGTGGGTCAGCAGAGCTCCGAACTGGAGCAGGCGGGGGCGGTCTCCAGCCCCCCACCTCGCCCCGCCAGCCCATGGGTGTGCGAGGTAAGCACCTGCCCTCCTCCTGCAGAGGCGCCGCCTGGCCTCGCTTTGCTGCCCAGTGAGCTCTGCACTCTCTCGAGGCTGGTTTATTCTGCAGCCTCGCAGGCCCTGGGGACTGGAGCAGGGAACTGGCGCGGCTACTGAACCAGCCCAGTGGCTCTGTCTCTTTAGGCACCCCAACCAAGACCAAAGCTGTTCAGAGAACTCATCACCCGCCTGCGCTGGAAGGCTCTGTGGACAGTTCTGGGCTTTCCTGAGTCTGGAGAAGTTCGCGACCTCTGTGCTCTTCCTGGGTGATTTGGGCAGCACCCTGACAGGAGCTGGGCTGGACCTGGCAGACAGACTGTGAGATGACACTCCAGCCTCCCCGTCCCCGCATCACAGCCTGCTCTGTGGACTCATGGAGGAAAGCCTTCCAGAGACACATGGAGAGGAGCCACCACGTTGTGTAGACTCACATGGCTCAGACTCACATGGCTCAGACTCACACCTGCACAGACTCACACCTGCACAGACTCACACCTGCACAGACTCATATCTGCACACATTCACACCTGCTCAGACTCATACCTGCACAGACTCAAACTTGCACAGACTCACACCTGCACAGACTTACACCTGTATAAACTCACACCTACACAGACTCACACCTATATAGACTCACATATATATGACATGTATGTGGTTATATGTGGAACATATGACATAAATAATGCATAAATGATGCATACAAGACATGTATGTGACATATATATGACAAGGGGTAAGCGCATTTAAGAACTTATACTCACTTTCTTTATTCAGAAAAAACACACTTGAGAGACAGTGCTCTACCTGGCCAGTCACACCCTAGGAGCACTACACTGCTCTGCACACAGTCCCATATTCTAGTAAAACAGAACCACTGCCCATACTGGTGCCTAGTTTCCAGTTTAAGCAAATGTCTCACATGCTTCTAGTCATTCTTTCTCCACTGTGTTATCTTTCCTGTTTGATGCTGCTTCAAAGCAGTTACCATATTATTTCAATATTATCGTCCCGCCGGTATTCTCCACTGGCGGCAGGTTCTCATGACCGTGAAACAGGGCAGTGTTCTACTGAATACAAAATGGGCGTGGCTGCTGCAGTTCCTCTGCCCCTCGCCTTTTTGCTTCATCAACAAATCCATCCCACATATCGCTTCATCAGCTTTTTACCCTTCACAGTTAGACATACTACCTTAGGCTGCATTCCCCCCCCAAAAAAGTGATTATTGGATCAAAAGATATCTTTACTAAATTGCTGCCTAAAATATTATACCAGTTCACAAGGCCAAGAGTGGGTGAGGAGCCTATTTTGCAGAATTCTCATCTGTATTTATTATCATTTAAAAATTCGGTATTTGAAAAGTGAAAAAAAAGATAGTCCTTCATTGTTTGTTTTCAATTCAACACCTGAGCTTGGAGAGCTCTGACTGCGTTTACCTGCAGTAACTTCGCCTGACGTGCAACCTATGCCTCCCCTGCACTCCAGTGTGGACTGAGGCATTTTCAAACAAGAGAGTTGCTTGTTTTTAGACAACAGACGATTCTGAGCAGGTACCGCCTCCTTGGTGTCCCCCCTCCCCAAGCCTCAGTGTGGTCCACAGGCTAAAGTAAGTCCCTCCCTGCCCTCTATGCCTCTCATGACATTTGTCCATGAGCATCAGGCAAGTACCCCACGGGGACAGACTCCTTCCTCACGATATCTCAGCAGGAGGAGCTGGGTATGCCAGGTCAGGCCTTCCAGGTGGAACAGCCTCTCCAAGGGGATCCCAGGTTGGGTACAGCTCTCCTGGGAGAGAAGATGGAGGCAAGTAGGCGACTCCTGCTTCAGACACTTGGTCTCCAGACTGTCCCCAGCTGGTCTTCTGTAGCAAGTCATTCCTCTGGACTTTTCTTCCTCTCCCTTCACCTGCCAAGGCAGTCCTGAGAGCCAGCACCCCAAGCGCCCAGAAGCCCTCACAGCCTGGTGCCCTCTTGCGGCCGTGCTCAGGAAGTAGCCAGTGTAGGAGGGGCAACCTTCATCAGCAGATGCCCCCCTACTCAGCACCTGCTCCTCCCTCCTGGTCAGCACCCTTGAAATCTAGCCCCACCTAATCTCCGAGAACTGTCTGAGAGTGCTGACTGGCCCTGGACTCCCCATGTAAAGTCCTTCCCTCCCTCTGTAGATGCTGTCTGTCCCCCAGTGGGCCATGTTCTGACTTGGAGGAGAGATGGGGACAATGTGAGTGTCTACAAAAGCACGTCTTTCTTGCAAGGTGGAGAGCACCTTTAAGCAAGGCGAGAGTGTTAGCCTTTCCCAGGACACACAGTCACTCTCCGGAAACCAGGGAGCTGAAGGTATCTAGAGATTCCAGATTTTCACATCCACTGACTCAACTGTCCCCACCCCAACTCCCTGAGCCTCATCCTTTGACATCAGAACCCTGAGTGTGTCATAGCAGATCTGCTCGGGCTGGGAATCCAGTTTCCTCGGGGACTCCCTGACGAGGAGGCGCCCGAGCCGCAGCTGCCTCGCCTCCAGCTGAGGGACTTTGCCCAGGAGGCGCCCAGTCAGCTCAAGCTGCTGTAGCAAGTCGCTGCGGCTGGCGGCTTCGACAGCAGGCTTCCGTCGCTCAGTCTGGAGGCTGGCCAGTCCAGGATCAAGGTGCAGATGACTCAGTTCCCGGCCAGGCCTCTTCTGCTTGCTGCTGGCGGCCTTCTCATCAGGTCCTCAGACAGCGGGCGGAGCGCTCTAATGCCTCTGAGCTAATCCATCATGGGGCTCCCCACCTCATCTAAACCTGCTCACCTCCCAAGGCCCTGCCTCCCCGTACCATGGCACTGAGCTTGAGGGCTGGGGGCCATGATCCATCAACCCATAGCAGAGGCCCTCTGACTGACTACCATACTCATCTTCTGCTTTCCTCTCTTGAAGGCAGGTTATCTCAACATGGATACTTGAGTTTTGGAGCCTAGGGGCTGGGCAGTGTCCTTGGATGCTCCTTGCCAGGTGCCAACAGCAATCCTCCTCAGCTGTCACAACAAAAATGTCTCCGGGCATCGCCATGTCCCCTGGGAAGCAAATGCACTTCCGTGACCAACATTGCTCAAATGCACCCATAGCCCAGCAAGGAGCACAGGTTGCATGGCCCTCGCACACTCTTTTCTGGCACCTCAACAACATCTGAGGGGCTGCGCCGGCCTGTGGACTCCCCCCACTCTCCCAGCCCAGACCACCTGCACTGCGGTCTGAACAAGTGCAGCATTGCTGTACCCCAGGGCGGCTGCGCTGTGTCCTGACGGAGGTTCTCACAGCTCACACCGGTCCCATTGCCGGCTGCCCCCAGGGGCACTCCCATAAGTCGAATTCCTCAGGAAGCAAATTGGAGACATGCTTTTGCACACTGGAAGTCATCTGAGGGACAGTACTGGAGCAGCACCTGTCAGAAAGCAGGACTGCATGGACGGAGAGGCTGGACAGCGATGCCCTTGAATCAGAGACCTCAGCTGCTCACAGGGAGTTTGGAGGTGGGATGGCCCTTGCCAGTGGTCTGAAGCGAGGCAGGCGCTGCTACATATGCCTGCACTGACGTATGCCTGGGCAGCTGCCCAGGAAACGTAGAACCTTGAGCAAGACTGCTCCTTCAGTGGAGGCAGGTCCTAGAGAGGGACTTCGCCCATGCAGAGCTGGGGGACCAGGTTTCTGGTCCCTGGAGATCTGGGCTGCCTACCACATCCCACTATCAGACACATGTCAATGAAGCCATGGCATGTTTAATTCACCACTCCTGTTGCTTTTCTCTAGACCCTGCTCCCGGAAGGCAGGGGCCACTCTTCCCACCTCGGGCTTCTCAGTTATTCACGAAATTCTTGGCCCTCACCCAACCCTGTTTATGTTTGTTCCCTAAGTGAGCAAATGACCCATTTAACAGCATCATTTTTTTTTCTTTTTTTTTTTGGAGAGGTTTTTTGTTTTTGTTTTTTTTTTTTTTTTTGCTATAGGGCGCGTGCGCTCGCCAGACAGACAGAGAGAGACATAGAGACAGAAAGCGAGAAATCACCCCCCAGGGGGGATGGTCACGCCGCAATCCCTTCTCCTCCATTCTCCTCTCGGGATCTTGGGCACACACGCACACGTGCCCGGCGTGAGTTTTAAGCCACCGGGTACAGGACTTGAACCACGGTCGACTACGTGGGAGTCCAGCGACATAGCCATTACGCTAACTGCTGGTTCCCAGCATCATTTTTTTTTTTGGAGAGGTTTTTGCTTTTTTTAGGGCGCGTGCGCTCGCCAGACAGACAGAGAGAGACAGAGAGACAGAAAGTGAGAAATCACCCCCCAGGGGGGATGGCCACGCCACAATCCCTTCTCCTCCATTCTCCTTTTGGGATCTTGGGCACGCACGCACACGCACCGGGCGTGAGTTTTAAGCCACAGGGTCCGGGACTCGAACCGCGGTCGACTACGTGGGAGTCCAGCGACATAGCCATTACGCTAACTGCTGGTCCCTAACAGTATCATTTTTCAAGCCAAGTACGACAATGCCTTACATATTTACAAAGGCTGATGATGAAAGGTGAGAAACATCTTTTCTCCTTCTGTAAAATCTCTCCTGAGCTCAAAGCCAGTTCCAGCATCTTTAGGCTCCGCATAGTTCTGCTCGGTGTCCTGCTAATCTGCTGCAGGGAGCAGGGAGGTCTCTTCCAAGGCGCCCTGTGCACCTCAGCCGTGTCCGGGGACAGATTCCCCGTGCTATGTATTGTACTTTGATGACCCGATGGTGACTTGGACTCGAGGTCCAGCCTAAGCACAGTATCTAATTAATGAACATTTTAAAGGCTCTATGAAGAAGAAATCGCTGGGCAGACTAGGTGTGATGCCAGAGTATGTAAACAATCAAACTCTGGAGTTGAGAATTTGAAGTATTTTAATGGGCACCGGATGTATATCCGTGCGTATCTGTTCACTGGCGCTCAGGCTCTGGGCACGTGATTACCAGGTGCTGGGTGCCAGCCCATTTTCCAGCGCAGGATGGAAACTTTGACCCACTCGGACTAAGTCCTGAAGAATGTATTTTTATTAAATAAATTGTTGGCCTGTGTTCTCTTTCCAAAATTTCTTCTTGTAAGAAAATGGAAACGTGATGAGCGCTCTGTGCTCACGGAAAGACCCTGGGAGAAGGGCTGACAGCTGTCTTCACAGCACACAGCGCCGTGCTCGGGGAGTTTCCTGAATGCTTGGCCCTTCTGAATTTGTTCTCACCAGAGAGAGCAACACTGAAGGCAGGTAATGAACGTACTGTGAGTGACAGAACTTTCCAGTAGTGAGGCAGAACCATGTCTGTTTTTAACTCTGAGAGCCGGCTACTTCAGGGCCCAGGTGCCTCTGTGTTGAGTTCAGGGCTGGCCATCAGTTTTGGTTCATGGTATGGGCAAGAGTGAAGAGTGTCTAGGGACTTAGCAAGCCTTCTCCACTGTCTCCCTCTTTCACGACCTCAGGATCTCATTTAATACGCAGATTTTAAAATGTAAATTCACATTCGATGCTACCTTCCCACTTTGCAGGCATGTGACAATTAGATCCAGTCTTACCACCTGTTAAAACAACTGCAGAAAAATAAACGGAAGTCCTTCAATGTTCTTCCATGTCCCACTCCTTTGGGATGAGCCTGCTAATGCCACATTGTTGCCACTAACCACGACCAGTGAAAAAACAAACTCAGAGAAGTGTCCTGTTGAAGATGTCTAATTGTGTCCACCCGCAGTGTAGCATGAAAACTTAGGCTGATCACCCTGCAAATACAAAAAGTATATATTTTCTTTAGCGGTCACAGCAGTTCTCAGTTTGACTAAGACTGGGTTCCTTCTGGAGGGAGGACACTCATGCCTCGCTCTTCTTCTCAAAGCCTAGAATAGAAATACTTAGGGCCCATCTTGCAAGAAAAGCTAATGAGCATTTGAAATTACACACAAATGCTACAGATAAGGTGGTGCCAAGGTTCTTGAACATCATTTCACTGGTCTTAGAGGTCAGGAAAGGGCAAATGGCATACTGCAGTCATTAAAGCATCATGGCCCCTCTACGCTGAGATCAGCCAGCATCAGAGAGAGTCCAATCAAAAGAGCCATGATATCTTGGGAACCAGCAGTTAGCGTAATGGCTATGTCACTGGATTCCCATGTAGTCGACCGCGGTTTGCGTCCCGGACCCGGTGGCTTAAAACTCACACCGGGCGCGTGTGCGTGCGTGCCCAAGATCACAAGAAGAGAATGGAGGAGAAGGGATTGTGGCGTGACCATCCCCCCTGGGGGGGTGATTTCTCGCTTTCTGTCTCTATGTCTCTCTCTGTCTGTCTGGCGAGCGCACGTGCCCTATAGCAAAAAAACCTCTTCAGAAAAAAAAAAAAAAAAAGAGCCATGATATCTTCAAGCTGAAGGAAGTTTCCTTTAACCAGGAAAAGGAGAAAGACCCGAGAGCGTCCTATGATTCCAACGGGATAGAAGTGTTGTATTGTGCTCCTGCTTAAAAATGCCTGGAGAGATAACAACATGGTTTTGATACTAGCCTGTGAAATTGCTCTGGTGCATCTGGCTCCCAGAAGCTGAAAATGACACCCCATGGGTGGGACTTCCTGCCACTAGAGCCCACGGCTTGCAGGGCTGACGCTAATGGCTTCCAGGGCCAGGGCTGAGTTGTCCAGCTCCCCAGCTTGCTGCCACCCGGATGCCAGGCCTCCTGGTGCACCTGCCTTTCCAGGCTGTGCTAAGCCAAGCCTGCTCCACAGCCCATCACCAACCTGCTCCCCTCTGTTTTGGGTAACTTGGTTTCATTTTCACTGGAAAACAACGTTCAGAGACCAGTCTTTCTAAAGCTTTGCTTCTTGGGGTAAATGACATTATTTATACCTGTTGTTTCACTTTCGCCAACAGTACTGTAGCTGCACAGAATTCATCACAGCTGAGACAGCGGACAGTGTTAGCCCCATCAAAACCCCGGCACAACGCAAATTAAGCTGTGTGGGAGGCATCCTAAACTTTGCAAACCCACATCAGGTCCTGGACATACAACATCCCCCATTATTATTTTTTATTTGCTTGTACCTGAGCAGCCTAACTTCAATGGCATAATTTTTCTTAGGGAAATTCATGTCATTAATAATTGTGACTTTTACTCAGTGATTTAAAATACTTTATAAATGTTCAATGAGGAGTTATCAGGTGGCTTAGTGGTTAAGGCACTGGAATCCCACAGTTTGCATCCTGGATCTGGTGGCTTTAAATTCACATCAGGCACATATGTGAGTATGCCCCAAATCCCAAGAGGAGAATGGAAGAGAACGGATTGTGGTATGGCCTCCTCCCAACAGCGATTTCTCACTTTCCCTCTCTCTATCTTTCTCTGTCTCTCCAGTGAGTGCATGCACCCTATGGCAAAAAACCTTAAAAATAAAATTGTTAAATGAGTATTTTAGAGGGACCAGCAGTTGGCGTAATGGCTATGTCACTAGACTTCCATGTAGTCGACTCTGGTTCGAGTCCTGGACCCAGTGGCTTAAACTCACACAGGGCGCGTGTGTGTGCTTGCCCAAGATCCCGAGGGGAGAATGGAGGAGGAGGGATTGCGGCGTGGCCATCTCCCTGGGGGGTGATTTCTTGCTTTCTGTCTCTCTGTCTCTCTCTTTCTTTCTGGGGAGTACATAAGCCCTATAGAAAAAAACCTCTAAAAAAATGAATATCTTAGATTGAATTGGGAACTTAAATATTTAGGGTTGAAAATATAATTATTTCAAGAGGCAGCAACTTGATTTATATTTTATTTTCTCTATGTTTTAATATGCAGTGATTTCTATTCTTTTTAGACAAGCCAAATTGGATTTATACTGTGGTGATAATGGGAAGGTAAAAGAATAAAAGAAAAAGAACAATAGCAATGATCATTTTCAAAGCCTAAGTTATAGAATTATAGTGGTGACAGGATTCAGAGCTCATTTTTTAAAACTCAAACACCTACATTTTGTAAAGAAACAACGTATGCCACTACTGTTGTTTGTTGAATTATGTCCCTAAAATGTATCTTCAAGTCCAACTTTCATGTATTTATACTTATATGGAAACAGAGCCTTTGCAGATGTAATTAAGTTACCCTAGTCCAGTGGCTAGTGTCCTTGTAAGATACGACAAAGAGACATAGACACAGGCACACACAGAGAGGGCCACAGAGGGCAGACAGATTGGAGTAATGCATCAGCAACCCAAGGACCATTGGGTACTGCTGGCCACATTAGAGGACAGAAGATGCCGTGGAATGAGTCCCGCTCAGTCTCTGAAGAAAGTAAGTCCTGCTTACTCCTGATGTTAGACTTCTGGCTTCTAGAACTTTGAACGAAGAAGCTAATTTTTAAAATATAACTTGTTGTTGCAGCCCTAACAAGTGAACAAAGGCCCCAGAAAATAGGTGGTGGCAGAAGTGGGGGGAGGTGGTGTCCCAAGGATTCCTTCTCTCCTTCGATGGACCCTGTGGTGTGTCTAAGCTCGGAGCACGGATGACTCTTGGGGGTGCTGGGTCTGCCACATTTCCGTGAGTCTAGAATGTCCTCAGGCATAAACCAAACAAACAGATAAACAGAAAACCACCACAAAAGAGCTTCAAACATCTCTGCCAGTTATATGCAAGGTGTGTAGAGGTAAAGCATGGGTCACATCTACTACAGCTTCTTGTCATTGAATTTATGCTCATAATGACAAAACAAACAAACAAAAACACATGATCCTCAGTGAAATAGAGGGTAGGAGTGGGAGTTTGAAGGGCTTTTTTGAGAAGAAAACTTGGTCCTTGAGCTTAGGGTGTGGAAGGAGTGGCTGCCTCAGCACACATGCTACACATAGTATGGCATATGATTTTACATACCACCTTATACATTCTAGTGTCTCTGATCAGCCCTAAACCATAGAGTGACCAGAAAGTTTTTGGGTATATAGGAGCCAAAACATCTCAGCACGGTGAGGCTCTGCAAAATTTCTCTCCCAACACTCAGGAAAAAAACAAAAAAAAAAGCACAGAAAATTTTCTGCATAATTCTGAACTTATTACCCTCACTGTGGATACCTCACTGCCACCACAGTCAAAGGATACTGGCACAGAGCTAATTCATATGAAAAGGAAGCAAACGTACACATAGTTACAGAAATCTACTCCAAGGAAATAATAAGAAGTAGATGTATGACCAGATGTCTAAAAATCACAGCAGAGGCTCAAGAAGAATTTTAAAAAGCAAGAAATACTCCTCCCTCCAAAGGAACACAATAATGTCACGACAATAATGGATAAAACACAAGAAAGCATGGATATGTCAGAGAAAGAATTTAGGACATTTACCATAACTAAACTTAATAAGATAAAAGTGAAAACAGATTACCAATCCTAGAAATGACAGTCTTTTTATGACTTGAGGGAGGAACTTCATAAAGACATCGATATCCTGAAAAAGAATCAAACAGAACTTCTAGAGTTAAAGAGTGCAATGCAGGAAAGTAAAATCACCCTTGAAAGTATTAGCAGCATATTAGACCATGCAGAAGAAAGAATCTCTGACCTTGAAGACAAAGATTCCAACTTACTCCAAGGCACTGATAATAAAAAAATAAATACTAAAACTTAGGACAACACAGAGGAAATTCTAGACACCATTAAATGGCTGAATATTCACATAATGGATAGTCCAGGTGGTAGAGAGATGGATACAGGCTTAGAAAATCTCTTTCACGATATATTAGTTGAAAAGTTTCCAAGCTTAGAAAGGTATATTGAAATCCAAATCCAGGAAACACAAAGAACACCAGATTTAACATAAGAAGACCCTCTCTGAGGCACATCATACCCAAACTGATAAAAATCAAAGACAAATACAGTAGTCTAAAAATAACAGAAGAGATATGCCAGGTTACTTACAAGGTTTATCCCATTAGACTAATGGTGGACCTCTTAACTGAAACAATGCAGGCAAGGAAAAAGTGGGAAGACAGATTTATAACTGTCAAAGAGAAACAATCTTAGCCAAGAATACTATACTTGGGAAGATTATCCTTCAAATGGGAAGGAGAAATAAAATAATTCTCAGATAAACAAAAGCTGAAACAATTCACCAAAAGTAGGCCAGCCCTCCATGAAATACTTAAGAGAATACTACACCTGGAAAACTAAAGGGCAATAAATAGAAGCAAGATAACACGAGACAAGTATAAAGAAAAATAAATGAGTAACTGACAGGATTAAGTCCACAATATTGATAATAGTCTTGAATACTAGTGGATTAAATTCTTCAACTAAAAGATAAAGATTGGTTCAATAGATAAAAAACCTTGAAAGTCTCTGTATGCTGCTTACAGAAATACAGTACATTCACAAAGATATAAATAGACTGAAAATATAGGGCTGGAAAAAATTATTTAGTGCAAACAGAAATGAACAAAAGGCAGGAGTTGTGATGTTGATATCAGACAAAATAAACTTCAAAATAATAAAGGTAAAAAAGAGATAACATTACATAGTTGTAAAAAGATTAATTAATCAAGAAGATATAACAATCATAAGAATATATGCACCGAATGTCAGATAACCCAGATACATAAAAGAAAGACTTCTGGATATAAAGGGAGACATAGACTAATTATTGGAGATTTCAATACCCCAATGTCACCACGGCCAGATCATCTAGACAAAAAATAAACAAAGAGATACAGAAACTAATTGACACAATAAACCAAATGGACCTAGCAGACATATGTAGAACATTCCACCCAGCAACTACAAGATATTTTTTGTTCATCTCCACATAGTACCTTTTCTAAGATTGACCTCATAATAGACCGCAAAACAAACCTCTATAAATTTAAAAGTATTGAAACTATACTCAGTATCTTCTCTGACCACAATGGAATTAAACTTGAAATCAACCATAGCAAGAATCCTTGAAAATATACAAAAACGTAGAAACTAAACAACTTGTTTCTGAATGGCTTTGAAACTATTGTAGAAATTAAGACTAAAATCAAGAGATTCATTGAAACCAATGATAATGAACACATCACTCTCCATAACCTTTGGGACACAATGAAAGAAGTCATAAGGAGGAAGCCATTAGTGCTCATGAGAAAAAAAAATAGGAAGATGCCAAATAAATAAAATTACATCTAAGGAACTGGAAAACAACAATTAAAATCCCCAAAATATCGTATTCTCAACTGGACTGGTCTGAGATGCATTTCATGTTGATAAATTCTCTCTACAAGCTAAATAATGTATAGTAATTGAATGCATAAGTAATAAAAATAACAAATAAATAAAAAAGAAGAAAAGATATAATAAATATTAGAGCTGAAATAAATAAAATAGAGATTAAAAGAAATACACAAAAAATTGTTGAAATGAAAAGGTTTTTTGATAGGATAATCAAAACTGAAAACTACTAGCTAGACTAATTATGAAAAATAGAAAAAGGAACCAGATAGAGAAGATGGGTAATGGAACTGGTAATATTACAACCAATATATCAAAAATACAAAAAGCTATAAAGGAATATTATGAGAGACTATATGTTAACAAACGAGAAAACCTGGATGAGATGGAAAAGTTTCTGGACATGTATAAGTTACTTAGACTAATGAACTAGAAAGCGTGAATAGACCAATAAAAAGTGATGAGATTGAATTAGTAATAAATAGTTTCCCAACAAGGAAAAGCTCAGGTCCAGGTGGCATCAGCTCTGAATTCTTCAAACTTTTAAAGAACTAACTCCAATTCCCTTCAAATTATTTCTAAAGATTCGAAAGGAGGGAATCTTCCAAACTCATTCTATGAGGTATCCATCACCTTGAGAGCAAACCACACATAACAAAAAAAGAAAACTACAGACCAATATCCCCAATGAATACTGATGTAAAAAAATTTTCACCAAGGGACCAGCAGTTAGCGTAATGGCTATGTCACTGGACTCCCACGTAGTCGACCACAGTTTGAGTCCCGGACCCGGCGGCTTAGACTCACGCTGGGCATGTGTGCGTGTGTGCCCAAGATCCCGAGAGGAGAATGGAGGAGAAGGGATTGCGGCATGGCCATCCCCCCTGGGGGGTGATTTCTCGCTTTCTGTCTCTGTCTCTCTCTGTCTGTCTGGCGAGCACATGCACCCTATAGCAAAAACCTCTCCAAAAAAATTTAAAAAAAGAAAAAAATTTTTACCAAGATACTAGTAAACTGAATACAACAGCATATTAAGAAGATTATACACTATGATCAGGTAGGCTTTACTCCAGAGATGCAAGGGTGACTCGACATAAACAAAATAATAAATGTAATACTCACATTCACATAAAGAGAGATAAAAGTCATATAATCATATCTATAGATACAGGAAAAGCATTTGATAAAATACAACATTATGAGGCCAGCAGATGGTATGATGGTTAGGTTGGTGGACTCCCACATGGCCGACTGAGGTTCAAGTCCCAGGCCTGGTGGCTTGAAAATCATGCAGGACACATGTGCATGCATGCCCAAGATCCTGGTAGGAGAATAGAAGAGAAGGGATTGCAGTGTGGCCATCCCCCCGGGGGGAGAGTTCTCAATTTCCCTCTCACTATCTCTGTCTCTCTGTCTCTCTCCAGTGAGAGCACAAGCCCTAAAGCAAAAAAAAAAAAATTTATAAAAGTCACTTCATAATAAAACTCTCAGCAAAATTCAAAAGCTGAAAGCTTTCCCACTAAAAACTAGAGCAAAACAAGTCTTCCCACTCCTTTCCAACAGTGTTGGAAGTCCTAGCTAATGTGATCAGACAAGAGAGCAAAATAAAAGGCATCAGATAAGAAAAAAAAAATGAAGATAAACTGTCCCTATTTTCAGATGATCTGATTGTATACATAGAAAATTTAAAGGAGAACCACAAAAACCTTCTAGAAGTTATAAATGAATTCAGTAAAGTAGCAGTATACAAAGTCAATATACAAAAATCTATAGCATTTTTATATACCAGTGAACAGAACAAGATAGAATTGCGGAAAGTAATCTCATTTACAATAACGACAAAAAAATAAGATATCAAGGAGTAAACCTAGCTGAAGAGGTGGAAGACCTCTACAAGGGAAACTGAAAAAAGAAGTTGAGTATGATACAAAAAAAATTCTCATGTTCTTGGATTGGAAGAATCAATATAAACAAAATATCAGCTCTACCCAAATTAATTTACATATTCAATGTGATTCTGATCCAATTGCCTGTGACGTTCTTCACAGAAATAAAAAAATTATAAAATTTGTCTGGAATTAATTGGAATCATTTAAAAAAAAAAGCCCCATATCACAAAAGTAAGGCCTAAAGAATAAAATAGGAGGCATTTCACTTCCCAACTTCAAAATACATTACAAAGCAGTGATAATCAAAACAGCATAGTATTGGCACAAAAATAGACAATATACCAATGTAACAGAATAGAGAATCCAGAAATGATACCCAAATCATACAGCCAACCAATCTTTGACGAAGGTTAGAAGACAATGTAGTGGAGAAAAGAAAGTCTTTTTAGCAAATCATTCTGGAAGAACTGGATATCCATCTTCAGAAAAATGAAACTGAGCCCCTATCTTTCACCATTAATAAAAATTGACTCAAATGGATCAAAGCTAAAAACATAAAGCCTCAAACTACAAAACTACTGATAGAAAGTGTAGGGGATACTCTGAAGGACATTGGAGTAGGCGAAGATTTCCTAAATATAACCCCTAAAGCATAGGCAATAATCCTAAAATAGACAAGTGGGTTACTTGAAGCTAAAAAGTTCCCTCACAGCAAAGGGAACAATGATTAGAGTGAAAAGACATCCCTCGGAATGGGAGAAAATATTTGAAAATTATTTCTAAGAAAAGGATTGATATCCAGAATATATAGGGAACTCAAGCAGCTCACCCATTAAAGAAATGAATAATCGAATTGAAAAATAGGTGAAAGAATTGAAAAGACAGCCCTCTAAAGAGGACTTAGGAATGGCCAAAGGCATACGTAAATATGTTCAAAGTCTCTTGTCCTAAGGGAAATGCAAATTAAAAGCATAATGCCATTTAACTCCAGTAAAGATGGCTAAGATAAAAAAAAAAAATAAAGAACAAAGGTGCTGGTGAGACTGTAATGAAAAGGGAACCCTCCCACAGTTTTGATGGGAATTCTTCAGAGAACAAGTGCCCAGCAAGCTGGTGTTCTTGAGTCCTCGTCATGTAAACCAGTGATGACTCAGCCAGCATGCCTTTGAGATTTCATCTGGTGACAGAAATTGAAAGCAGAGACTTTCTCCATTATTTCAGATACCCAACTTGAGAAAAACAGAGCATTATTGTTTAAGAAAGTCAGTTTTCTAATTGACTTACCAAGGAGAATATTCTTACTGTTTTAGAAGGTCTCAAAATGCTTGAGAATCTTGAAATTTTTGAAATTCAGATTCTGCCATCCGTTTCCATTTTTGTTCTTGTAATTGTTGCCTTTAAAGTGTTCATAAAAACTTCCTGTCTAGAAGACACGTTTGTGTGGGGTCTCAGATCACTTGAGTAGCTGTGGTAAGAATGCATGTGGGTTGTAAGGTATGCAGATACAACCGGAAGAATGCAGTCTTTGTTCAATGTTTCCCTCTGTAAATGAAAACTCTTCTCACAGCGGGAAAGGGGCGAAGCCTTCGCCAGGTAATCTTTCTTCTGTACCCAAGTGCTCGTAACACCTGACTCTAATCTGGACTCCCTGCAGGCCCTCTTCCCTGTGTCAAAGTAACCCCCAGAACAAAGTGCTGTATTCCAGGGCATAAGATAATGCTGAAACAAACAGGGGCTACCTATGAGATGAATGAAGGTTCAATAGGTTTCTAAAATTTGTAGGTCATCCCGCTAGACTAAGGACAGAGTTGTAAAAATGAGAATCTTTTGAAAACTCAGAAGAGATAGTGGGGGAACGGCAGACAACTGTGAACAAGAGTGTGACTGAAAGTGGAAAGCTGATCAATGAGTCCATGGAAAGTAGAAAATGCAAAACAAGGATAGCAAGAATGAGAAGAGTTAGAAGGGAACTGAGGGTGTGGGATGGAGAGCTGAGAAGCAGACGCATTGCTATCCAGCTAGATGAATTCCTGGGCCTCCATGCCTGGCCTTACAGCTTTCACAGAGGAAAACAGAAGGACGCACCCCCTCGGAACCTCGTGAGGCTCTGATGAGATTGAGCTAGACAATATTCAGGGCAGTGCCCCTTCCTCTCCCTCTGCCCCTCTCCCTCCCTCCCTCCCTCCCTCCTTTCCTTTTTCCTTTCTTATCATGATAATAAGCTTAAATATTACCCTATGCTGGTACAAATGGAAGGCCAATGTTCAGGTGACTGAAACCCTGTGTGGGTAAGGTAAGGTGACAGAGGTTGAGCAGCCTAAGCCTGTTCTTAGGAGTGAGAGAACTTTTGTTAATGTGGTCCCTGGAATGTAATCATGTGATTTTTAAAAAACAGAAAAGGAAAATGTTACAGAAGGTAATGTGATTAAATGACATTCAATAACCACAAAGAAAAAGAAGGCTGGTGAACTTAAAGTCAACCCTAGAACACAGAACTGGTAATTAAAATTACTATCTGGGCTAGCCCATGGCCTAGTGGGTTAGGGAACCATATCTCACGTGGCTGACGGTGGTTTGAATATTGGCCATAGCGACTTGTCCTCACTAGGACGGAAGGAGTCTGGTGAGTTAGAGCACAGCACCTAAAGGCACCGACACATGGCCTAGGGTGGGCATGGGGGCATAGTCGCTAGTTTATGTGCTATTGGCATTTTTATCAACAACTTGATGCCAAGATGGAAGACATTTCATCAAATCTGCAAGTTCCCAAATGTGGTCCAAGGCAAACACAATGGGTGGTAGAATCAGAAAGATACTCCAGATGCTCTTCAGCAAGTGGGCCAGTTCAACAAGCCACAGGCTAACAAGAACTAGCATGAAGTCCCTGTGAAGAAAGGAGAGCCGTGGAGGCCGACAGCTCCTCCTTGCAGACTCCAGAATGCACTAGCTGCTGGATAGTACCAGAGTGCGAGGTGTCCCCTGTTCTGCTTGTCGAATCTTGCCGGAATGTGCATGTAAGACATCACGTCCCAAAGGTTATGTGGGAAACAGGAGGAGATTTTAAAGGAAAGTGACTATGATGAAGGGAAACAAAACTGTAACAAGTGGGAAGTGAGACTCGGAATGTTTCACCTAGGCAGGAGATAAGCAGTTAGGCTGCACAGGTGTTCTAGGACTCTAAGGTATGGAACTGAGAGCAATGGGTGGTGATTCTAGGAAGAAAGATTCCAGCGATAGATAAAGCAAAACAGAAACAATGCCAGCAAGGATCCCAGGCAGTTCTCAGCTTTCGAAGTATGGAAATAATCTGTTATCAGAGCTCCTGAATTTATGATAAACAGTTTAAATAATCAGCAAGAATGTCCAGGCAATCACAGCACTGGATGAAGCCTGCCCCATTGCTTCATTGGAGCTGATATGGGCATGAGATAGATCAGACAGGTGCCTGACCTGGGCTTGAAGACACACTGCCCACTCCTGCTTCCTGCGCCTAGCTACCCAGCTCAGTGAGGCCGTGGGACCATTTGCCTGTGATGCCTTTGTTACAAGAGTCCCATGCATGTCCTCAAGGCAGGATGGAAGTTACTTCTATCCCACACTTCACAAATATACTTTTAAAGAGATTCTTTGGTGGGTTTATGTAAGGTTTTTTTGGAGAGGTTTTTGCTATAGGGCGCATGTGCTCATCAGAAAGACAGAGAGAGACAGAGAGACAGAAAGCGAGAAATCATCCCCCAGGGAGGACGGGGAGATGGCCACACTGCAATCCCTTCTCCTCCATTCTCCTCTCGGGATCTTAGGCACGAACACACACTTGCCCGGTGTGACTTTAAGCCACCGGGTCCGGGACTCGAACCATGGTCGACCACATGGGAGTCCAGCGACATAGCCATTATGCTAACTGCTGGTCCCGGCTTATGTAAGTTTTAAAGCCCTCACATGGAGCATATCAGGCAAATAGATGGCTTTTTTTTTTTCAGTTCTTGAGGGTTTTTAATGACTTAAGACTGAAGGACTGGATGATCTTCCCGGTGCAGGCAGCCACAGAGCTGAGGTGGTCTGGGTCATCCAGAACAATGGGTGGGTTCTCCCCAGTCCTTATTCAAGGGGAGTTTTTGTTGCAAGTTAGCAAACCACATAGATGTGACAACAGCCCACAGTCTTTTTGTTTCTCTGGAGCCCACAGATGTTCCCCTCATGCAGATCAAAATAGTAACTGGTCAAGGGCAGTGACGCTGTGCCCACGTATGCAGCCTAATGGCTTCCTTCCATTTGTTAAATGGACTCTTCTTGCCAGTTACCAGAGACATCTCCCGCATTCTTGTCTTCCTGCAGGACCTGCTCACCCTCCTTGCGGTCATCTTCCCTGGGCCAAATGCCCCCCAGTGATTTCTTTGCTTTAGCTTGGGTCCATAAGGCATGTTACAGGGAAACTTCCAAAAATCAAAATTCTTCTGATATCTTTTTTATTTTTCCTATCTGTCCGTGCTATCTCTATAGTGCACAGTTTCCTAGATGTTCAGTAAGAATGTGTTAGTGATGCTAAAAATGCATGCACTGTCCTGTTAAGTGAAGTAACCACAATGTAAATTGAAAAGTGTAATATTGAATTTGGGGGTGGGCATAAATTGAAAAACAACCATGGTTGAGAAGTAAATAATAACAGATACACAGTATTTAATAAATGCCAAGTCTTAGCATCTTACCAACCTCTGGCCATAAAGGCTGTCCCATACTTGAAGGGGCTGCTGCTACCATTACTTATTCTGGCCAGAGGGATTTGCATCTGCGTCATCTTCTGTTCCAGTGGTGCCAAGTCCCCACCTACGTGGGGCGACACATTTCTCCCTGGTCCAGCCAGGGGGAGAGACCAAGGCTCAGCCTGAGATGGACTTTGCAAATACAGGGGGAAATGCAAATGAAAGGCAAAGGTGATAAAGACTGTGTTCTATTTCCCATGACAATGCAGCTTCACGAGTGAGACATGCTCAAAGCAGCATTTCTTTCAATTTGGAGATCGATGACGGTACAGGAAGATTCTTCACCTTGGTAGAGGAAAATGCTCCAAATGTTACACAAATCATGATTTCTCTTATCTGAAGCATTAATAAATATGAATTTAAGAGCCACAGAACTGTTTAAAAATTAAATCTGTACAGTAGAGTACTACTCAGCAATAAAAGGAAATGGACTATTCTTCTCTAATACATGAATGAATCTTAGATAATTACATGGCAAGAAAGAAGCCTGAACAAGAGGGTGCATTATAGCATTGCATTCATACACAGTGCAAGAACATGGAAGCCTGGGGAGGGCTCACAGTGACAGCAGGGAGCCTCTGGTGGTGAGGGACTGGGTGTTGCTGTGGTGTGAGCTTGTGGGTGTGGACACACATCAGGCTTTAGCAAATCGTGTGCCTCACGTATGTGCAGTTCATTAGATGTTAGTCAGACTTTAATAAAGCTGTTAAATTAAAAATGAATCTGCTTTTGTCTTCTTATAGATGAGTTGGATTTTGATATGCATTGACTGAATGTTTCTTCAAATATTCCAGATACTTTGCCAAGTTCAGACTTACAGAGCTGTAGACAGTATGTGTAGCTTTTCACATGCCAATCACCTCGTTAAAGTGGTTTACAATCTTTCTTCTCAGACGCTGGCCAGATGCGGTACAGTGGCCACGTTCTACAGTGCTGGACACATGTGGAAGGTCCTGGGTTTGTAGCTGCGACCTCCCTGAACCCAAGAGCTGGTATAATTTCAAATATTCAAATTATTTACATTAACGAAAAGTGGGAAATCTACCATAACCTTTCCAGTCCATACAATATAGATATTAAAAATAATTTGTACTGGGACCAGCAGTTAGTATAATGGCTATGTCGCTGAACTCCCATGTAGTCGACCACAGTTCGAGTCCCAGACCCAGTGACTTAAACTCACGCCAGGAGCCTGTGCGTGTGTGCCCAAGATCCCTAGAGGAGAATGGAGGAGAAGGGATTGTGGCATGGCCATCCCCCCTGGGGGGTGATTTCTCACTTTCTGTCTCTCTGTCTCTGTCTTTCTGGTGCGCTCTTGAGGCCCTGTAGCAAAAACCTCTCAAAATAAATAAATAAATAAACCCAGTGGAGAGTTACACTCTGACAACTGTTCACTCCTTAGTAATTGCATCCTTAAGCATGATACATTTGATTCTACTTGTCACCATCAATTCCCAAAATCTGTAATGGAGTTGTTTCCTGGTTCTGTGTTCATTGCCTGATCCTCACAAAGAGCATTAAATCAATTGATAAGCCACTCAAAATAACTAAGCAGACTAGTGAAATCCTTTGTTCCTCACAACTTGTTACTCAAGCGAACATTACTACAAAGAAGAAAAAGCCACTAGCCTCCTCCAGCGATTGCTACACAGTTGCAAAAGAGCAAGTAGGTTAAAGTTGTCCACCTTTCTTCAGACACTGCAATTGCCAGAGAACATTGATTGCACCATTCCTGTTCTCATTTGACAGCTTCAAAACAGGGCTGCTTCCATAGGCAAATGAATTTGCAAAATCAGACCAGCCCTTCCAGACTGTGCTACCTTTGCGACAAATATCACAAAGTCAGCAAATAAACAATTCTCAAAGGAGCCTTCTAGCAAGTTCTGCTAAAAATCATCAGACTCCTTTGGGAAGAATTATACAACCCCTGTTTATTTATCCATCCGTTAACTGAATCAATAAATATGTATTGAGCACCAACTGTGAGCAAGACACCGTGCCGGATGGGGGAAAGATAAAACCATGTGTGGAGTTCATAATGTAGTGGAGGAGGTAAATTATGTATGTAGATACCTAAAACACATAGGCAATGGGAACTCACTTCTAAGAGATGTCCAGATGAAGCCATAAATCCCACTCTTTCCCTTATTTTCCACTTTGAGCTCAGAGTGGGGAAGGCAGGCATTCACTCCTGGGTAGATCTCAGCTTGCCTAGTTCCTGGCATTCCTCTTCCTTCTGGTAAAGTGAATAGCACTGAGCTAATCTAGAAGATCTAGCCTCACCTAGTCTTGTCTATTTCCACCAAATTCTCCCCACGGCAGAGAGCACGCTATTTTAGCACAATTCTGATCATTAAAATGCCTGCAGAAGACTCTGCAATGCTAACCATTTATGTTTAGAATAAAGACCAACACTTTGACAATGGCCTACACTATCCTGGATCACCTGGTCCCTGGCTGTTTCTCAAGGTGCATGCTGAGCACCTGTTTTCCTATTTTACTCAGATAAAGTCACAGCCTTGCGTCTGTGGTGTGCTGCATTCGCTCCTGTTTTAGAATTTTTATAATACTGTCCCTCTATCTGGAATGCTCTTCCTTGGAGACTGTATTAAATGTCAATCTTGCTTTTGATCTCAACTCAAAATCTACGACACTGGAAAAGCCTCCCTGTCATTAGACTGGATCATGTAATGTATCCTCAGAGCTTCCCACAATACCTGGTTGGTATCCCACTGGGTCCTGCTTATTCATTAGCGTTATGTTCCAGGTCTGGCCCTACAAAAGACTGAATGTTGAGATGTCCCCGAAATTCACACATTGAAATTCTAACTCCCAGGCGATAGGGTGAGCCCTTCAGGGGTGGTTAAGTTTCAAAGGAGGGGCCCTCATAAATGGAATTAATGCTTATAACAGAAGCCCCGAAAGATGCTCGTCCTCCCCCACCTTGTAGGGACACAGTGCGAAGACACCATCCGTGACCTAATCTGCCCGTGATGTGATTTTGGACTGAGCAGCCTCCAGAACAGTGAAAGAGCCACGTCTGCTGTTTATGAACTCCCCTCCCCAAAGGTATTTTTCCTAGTGGTTCCAGTGGACTTAGACAGGCTCTGTTCTATGATAGCATCATGATAGGAGAAGGTTGATCCAAATTAAGTAGCCTACCAAATCAGCCTTTTTCTGGAATAAAATTTTTCAGAAGGTGAATATAAAATCTTAGAAAAGTAATTACTTAGAGAAGTAATTAGAAAAGTAATCTGGATAAACAGATGCATAAAAAAATCTCATTTCAATGAAGCCCCTCATTCTGATCAAGAGGGCACTATCGGTAATAACAACAAAACAACAGGCAGAGAGGGGGCTGTCCTGGGTGCCATGGAAACTTCTGGAAGGGAAATTAGAAACAAGGTGAGCAGAGAACAGCCTGCTGCATACATTAAAACATTTTGAAAAAATATTGCACTGATAAACGCATGGGCAAGCATACATATTAGTACGCAATAGCAGATTAAAACAGATTGGAAAACAGGGAGCATAAATATAAACAGAACTGAGGACAGGGCTGGCACCCGGACAGCCCGCATCTCTAAATAGGCCAGGGCTGAAACCTCGGGGCAGGAAACACCAACAATTGCACACACCTCTTGCAGAAAGGCTAAGGGGCTCAGAGTGACTTATTCAAACAGCCAAAGAGCTCGTACACACTCCAAACGGCGGGGAGACAGCTCAGCTGCACTACACACCGTTCTGTCAGATGTCGCTCTTCCATGGAGTTCATCTTCAGAAAAGACCAGCCTGCACTCTTTTTCTGATTATTCATTAAGTGTATTCAGATATAAAACAACACACAGCTCACGACGATGCGGATCCTTGTAAGACGCCAGAGGAAGTTGTATAAACAAGGAATCAATGGTTGAGGATAGGAAATTGCCCGGCAGATGTATAGAGATCATATTGCATCTCGCATACAGTAAGGGGGTGGATGGGCTATAATTCCATCCGGCCCCAGCCACTCTATTGATTTTTCCACTCCTAAAACATGCAGACGGAAGCAAGGCAAAAGGGTGGTCTGTAGCAGGTTTATTTTTATTATTATTATTTTTTTAAGCTTTGGTTTGAGCTAAAGCCGTTAGAGCCCATCCCACTTAATGCAGGGGAGCACCTGTAGGTGACCTTTCGTGATGAGGTCAAAGGTGAAGTGCCATTTGCATTGCTTCTTCGTGCCTTGGGAAATTATGGTCACTGGAACTCAAACAGTCTCAGGGACAAAGAAAGGAAAGTGTGTGACCATGTGTCTAGGTGCGGGCGCTCTGGCCACACTTGCAGGATGAGCCCAGCAGGCTCTGCAGGACCTTTGCTGCAATTAGTTGGGTCACATGAGTCATGGCGGGGCCCCTGCCCATGTTGACTTCAAGAAAATGGCAACATGCTCCACAAATAGGTGGGACTCAGTCTCAGCCAATACCCGCACCTGGGCCTTGGCGGTCAGAGAATTGGTGATGTTTTATTTTATTGATGGTCAAAGAAGGAAACTGACGGTGGGGAGCATCATTACCGCTGTTCTATGATGTGCAGTGCGATTTAGAGACGCTTAAGTACTTACGTCCAGAGGTACAGCATCTCGTGCAAAGCTGAGAAAGTCTGTCTCTGGTAGAAGGTTCTTAAACATCCTCTGGTCAACCAAAACTGTTTAAAAGCCTATTTTGACTCCCTAAATTTATTTAGGAACTGAATTTCTTGGAAATACTCTTCTCAAAGACTATAACATGATAACCTCATGTTGTTTCATGTTCCTAAATATTTTTTTTGTTATTTCTATTTTTATTAGAATATTTCCAAACAGACTTCAACTTAATAAACATAATTTTGAGACGATGAATATAAACCATCTAAAAGTAGGAAAGTCCACACTGGACCTCGTTTCATGAGAAAAGAGCCTTTCTAGGACGTTTCCTCCATCGCCTTGCAATTCTCCACACACATGTGTGCTCGGAGCCAGTCTGCCCCGCTCGGCCCACCCAACCCTGCTGCACCTGCTCTGCCCCCTACGGCTTCCTCCTGGGCCTTCCCGCATTTCAGGCAAAGCCCAGTGACCTGACCCAGCCGCCCTGCAGGCTCTCTGCTGAATGCGAGGGGTGCCGGCTGCACGGGAGGCAGCAGAAAGGACACCCGGGGGAATGTTCTGCTGTCAGGCACATCCCCAGGGTTTTGGTGACTCGGTATCTCCTTTGGTAGAGCGAGGAGTTGCTCTACACCTCCAAGGCTCCTTGAAAATCTAAGATCTATTATTACTTAGTTCTTCTGCAAGTTGCCTACCAAGTGTATTTTCTTACCCAAGATTCACATGCCGACTTGGAATAAATCCTTCTCCACCTTCGTACACGAGTGCAAACCTAAGACCGAAGGGGAGACACTGTCACGTGTCTGAAGTCAGGCCTGTAGGACACGGAAACCTGCAGCCTTCCTCGCCACCCCCTGTGCTGTCTCTTCTCTGAATCGATCCCAAGTTCTTCCCACTGTCCTAAGCCAGAGAACTCCAAGTTAGATTTAACAGGCTGGGCAAAATCTTGCCAGGACTAACTGGCCTATAATGTAAAGATAAAAGACAAACCTTGATCAGGATAATAAATAAAATTAGAAGTAATCTGCAATTATTTTTAAAGTACATCTTTTAGCCTTCATGACCTTCTACCTAGACTGCGTGCTCTCTACTTTTCTTCTCTAAATGAACTATTCTTGGAAACATTAGTATCTTTGAAAGGATCGTTTCAGTGGCAGCAAAAGAGCGCCCTATAATGCGAACTCATGCCCACACTGGCCACTTCTACATACAGAAACTAACTCTGTGATAGACACCCTTACAGTCACTCCTGGCCTCAAGGGTATTTCTCATGATAAATTACTACCAACTTTCGAAAATCCGTGTGATCAGACCGTAATCAGATTTCACATTGTTCAGGCGAGGACACTTACCTGAGAGCTCTCACGTTGTAAAGTCAGTTATATTATGCCATAGTCTAGGAGGGATGTCTCTCAATAGCTAGGGCACTAAAAAAAAATGAAAAGTAATGCTGATTTCAGAGAGTCCAGTTATGAAATAAGCCCCTATCAGAGCAGGGATAGAAAGTCAGCCTAAGGAAACAGAGCAGCTCACATGCACACGGTGCTCAGCGTCAGGGCAGTGCGGGTGTGAGCCAGTGGAAGGGAGCCGTGGCCGTGGGGAAGCTCACATGCACACGGCGCTCAGCGTCAGCGCAGTGCGGGGTGTGAGCCAGTGGAAGGGAGCCGTGGCCGTGGGGAAGCTCACATGCACACGGCGCTCAGCGTCAGCACAGTGCGGGGTGTGAGCCAGCGGAAGGGAGCCGTGGCCGTGGGAAAGCTCACATGCACACGGCGCTCAGCGTCAGCACAGTGCGGGGTGTGAGCCAGCGGAAGGGAGCCGTGGCAGTGGGAAAGCTCACATGCACACGGCGCTCAGTGTCAGCACAGTGCGGGGTGTGAGCCAGCGGAAGGGAGCCGTGGCAGTGGGGAAGGGCTGGCGGTGAGTCTGCAGACGACCCCACAGCAAGACGGCTGCACGATGCTGAGTCCACGTCGAGGAGTCAGAACTTTGCTCAGAGGCTCCCACGTGTTCTACCCATGGGCAGCCCGTCTGCATCGTCAGGTGGGCGTGTGCTAAGTTCCCACCGAGGCCACACATCGCTAGAGTCACCTCGCTCTCCTACACTTCCAATCCGAGCCTCACCCCGGCTGTGGTTTGGTTTCTATCTAGGTCTCCAAGGGAGAGAGGACAGATCTTCTGACTTACAGGCTTCTGGACTTTGAAGGTTATTTCTCATGGAAATCAGCACACCCCAGTCACTCAATTAGCAAACCTTGACTGAGCGGCCGTCATATGCTGGGCCTTGGGGACAGAAAGACCAGCCAAGTTCCACCTCCCCTGGCAGAGCCCCCAGTCTGAGGAGCCCAGGAGTTGCCGAAAGGGCCCTCAACACTGTGTGCGAACCCCTCTGCTGTGGTTAAGTCAGGGGCCGGGGAACCCTCGGAGGCTCCTCTAACCAGGTGTCTGCACGAAAGCACCAGAAAACAAGTCTAGGAGGAGAGGACAGCTGTGGAGGAGAGCACACGGGTGCAGCACACGAGCGAGAGCAGTGGAGGAGGGTTCCAGGCTGGGGCTGAGAGCGAGGCAAAGGTGGCTTCCGGGCAGGAAAAATCACACAAGCCATCTTGTGTTTAGGAAGTCGCACGTGACCGCATGGTTGGGACACAAGGGCTGGAGGTATAGGCCTCAAGGGGTGTGGCTGAACACGCAAGCGGGAGAGCTCAGCACACAGCACGGAGCCCGTGTGCAGGACTTGCCCAGCGCTGCTGTGAACACTCCCCGGAGGGCTTGCTGTCCTTGTGTTACTGCAGAGAAACTGAGTGCCCGGGCCGGCTGCAGAGCTGGTGCCCGCCCTGCTCTCTCGGAGGCTTCCCGTGCTACTGACCGGCAGGCGGCTGTCCACGCACAGCTCCATCCGCAGGCCCTTCTCGCTGCTCCTTGCAGTGCGTGATGCGGGCAGGGTTTCCATCCAGGCCAACAGCAAAAATATGAAGTAGTACTAAGTTCAGGAGCACCCGCTGCCAAGCGCTAGGTAAGACCCTGCTAGGTCTAAGTAGATCCGTGTCTAACGGCCCGGATTTGGCTCTGCCTCGAGCAGACGTGCAGTTCAGGCAAAGCTGAGGCACAAGTGCCTGTGGTGGGGCCCCAGCGGAACGCAGCGCAGGCCACCTCGGGAGAGGGCTCTGACAGTGCTGGTGAGTATTCATGGCAGGAGAGAGCAGCCTGCGCACAGGGTCACGTGAAACAATCAGGCCATAAAAACGAACACTCCATGTCTCGTCTTGGCCGTTACGTCTTCCGTGGGCACGCAGTGCACACACACACACACACACACACACTCACACACAACATGCATGCAAATAAAGCACCAGTACAGGGGCTGGCAAAATACAAACCGTGTACACGAACACAGGAGCAGGTTTCAGGTGGTCTGGCCTTTCCGCTCTATGTTTCCCAAGCTTCCTATAATGCGCTTGTACAGTTTCTATATTCAGGAATATTTTTCTTCAAGAAAATTGTCACTGGAAACCTTTAAAACACCTTTCTATTGAAATACAGACTAAGGAAAGCACAGAGGGTAACTACACACCTTGGTCGTCCCAGAGCGGTCGTCCAACCCGCCGTAAGGCCACAAAGGCAGCCATCGCTGCGTTGCCAGAGGCCCCGCCCAGCCGGCCACCCCTTGAAGGCAGTTCCCACACGGAAGGGCCCGCCTGTGCCACGATGGTGCGTGACGGGGAGCCGTGCAGCACGTGCTCCTGCGTGCAGGTGATGGGGCAGCACAGCCGTGCTCTGACGTGCAGCAGGGCAGCACCGTGCCACGTCCCGCTGTCGTGTGTGTTTGGTGGACTCGAGTGCACATTTCCACTGGGTAGGCCGAGGTCTGTCCGTGCCATCTCTATCAGGTCTATGTCTGTCTGTACAGAGGAGTGGAACGGTGGGGTCCCGGCTAAGGAAGCTGCTCAGCTTTGCTGGGGGTTTCAAAGTTTTCCAGAGTGATCGCGCCATTTCACACTCCCATGAACCCGATATACAAGTCGGGTGTTCAATCTCCGCCCAGAGCCTCGTCTTTTTGGTCTTTCGGGGAGGGTGGACCGGCCTTGCGTGCCGTAACTTCTATGTGCATCCCCCGGGTTTATGGGCTGCCAGACGCACACCAGGTACATGGACGCTCACGGCCCGGGAGAGCACCTTTTCTCATGTGACTTCAAGTCTGTCTGATTTTTTTTATTTTGGAGAGGTTTTTGCTATAGGGCACGTGTGCTCGTCAGACAGACAGAGAGAGACAGAGAGACAGAAAGCGAGAAATCACCCCCCAGGGGGGATGGCCACGCTGCAATCCCTTCTCCTCCATTCTCCTCTCGGGATCTTGGGCATGCACACACACGCGCCCGGCGTGAGTTTAAGCCACCGGGTCCGGGACTTGAACCACGGTCGACTATGTGAGAGTCCAGCGACATAGCCATTACGCTAACTGCTGTTTTTAAACCAGTCTTTCTATTGGATTATCTGTCTGAGTCTTATAGATTTACAGAATATATACATACATACATATATCTCAACTTTGTGAGGTAGGTCTTTCTATGCCCTTTTTAAAAGAGAATTATTTTCTTTTTAAAAGGGAATTATTTAATTTAATTAATTAATTTATTATTTAATTTGCTATGGGTACATGCACACACCACAGAGAGAGAAAATAAGAAAGCAAGCCACCAGGTCCAGGACTCGAACTCCAGTCAGCCAGGTGGAGTCCAGTGCCTTAACCACCACACCTCCTGCTGGCCCCTATTCCCTTTTTCTTGATGAGAATAACAGAATACAGCAACTTGCCCATGGTCGTATGTACAATTAGTAAGTGGAAAGGCAGGACTGACGTTCACATCTTGTCTGACTCCTCCTCATGCTTGTGCTAGTCCATATGCTCAAAGCCGGGGAAAGAGGCAGTGGCCATGCATTGGGGTTTAGCTTAAAACCGACTTGCTCTGAGACAAGCAGATGCGTCCCCTTGGCTTCGATGTGGGACCATCAATTTTGCACATCCAGCCTCCTAGATCAATAGGTGGGCGCTGATCAGACTGACTATATTCAAACTGATTTATTTTCTCGAATGACTACAGTAACTGGATTGATTCTGCCATGGTCCAGCTATTTCAGATATAAAGACAGTCCCTAGGACTGAATTATCAGGGCTGAAATGTATCTCTGATAAATAAATTAACACTGCATTTGTCACTAACACCATTTGCATTTGAATGAACTTTTCAGGCCTCTCTCAGTGAGAAAGAAGATCCCATCCATAACTCAGCCTCAGGGATTCATTTCCAGCTCACTTCCAAGAATAATTTCTCTGAAAGTGACCCTGATGAGAAAACATCCCTCACCTAACTGTTGTGAAAACTGGAGCTTTATCTGTGTTTTCCTGAGCTCTCTTTCCTTGAACACATTAAGAGGCAATTGCTCCTTTATGGTCTAAGGCATTTCCTAGGGACGAAGGCGGAGGCAGGCTGGTTACAGATGGCCATGCAGCTGTCTATGGTGTGAGTGGGTCTCTGAACCACGCTGGAGCTCGGCCAGGTGCCTTGCGCCAGAGCTCAGGCCTGTTCTCTGCTTGTCTTCAATGCAGCTCGGCCCAGCTATCTGCTGGAACGCCAACGCATATTCTCTCCTGGTGATGTTGATATTCTAAACAAATAAGCGTATTACATCAAGCCAGTCAATACATTCTGAAGCTCTTGACCATCCGGGTTATGGAAATGTATTTTGTACATCTTCAATGTTCAGCTGAAAATCAATGAAATCCATTATCTAATATTTCAACAGTGACACACAAGAGAAACCATTAGAAATAAATCTCTCCAACGAAAAAATTAAACTGTCTGACACGATTACTAATTATTGGTATTTGCTTCTTACAATATTATACCTGGTGAACAATTACTGGTAATTAACTGTATAGTGGATCAGCCTCAAAGGGGGGGAAATGTTAAGTTGTTAGATTACGACCACACATAGATATTGGCAATAGTTTCAGGAAATAATAAGATTTTAAGACATAAACCCTCCTTCACTATTCTTGGCTACTGTTTCTCACATTGATTTAGTTTCAAAACATGCATCTAGGCGTCACAGAAAATTAATATGAAGTAAAGAAAAATAAAATACCTACTACTAAAACTTAAAACTATGCCAATTTAGACACCGAGTACCAAACAGAGATACTTCACCGTGTAATGAATAACAGCCAAGAAAACATGTTCAGTGACAGAGAATCTGGGGAAAATATTGAGATAAATTAAAATAGTATTGTTGGGAATAAAAAATTCTTACATGGAGAAAGGCAACAACTGGATATTGACTTCTTTAAGCCCTCTTCACTCTACCCAAGTAGAGGGCCCAAGAGCAGAGGCATCTTACATAGCGACTTTACAGAGGCACGCCGGAAAAAGAGCAGAGACCTCGAGGTGCCAAGCGGTCTGACGATGGCCCCGCTGCTCGCCTAGGGCACAGCTGTCGTCGGCGTTGCTCTCCGGTCCTGTGCTTTCTAGCTTCGCCCAGAGGACTCCCCACCCAACAGCTCCATCTAACTGAATCTGCGTTTCCTCACCACTTGTAACCTTAAATACAGAGAGCAAAACGCTGGGAGAGACAGGGGACATCCTCCACCATGCTGCGGCAGTGTGGCACCTCCGAGGCTCCCAGATCGACCCCACGGGCCGTGTAGGTAGGGCCGCTGAATGATTTCCTTGGTGTAGGAAACTATTTTATGGTGAGTATTTTTTATTAATTTAAAAAATGTTTTACTTAAATATGTAAACACCGAGACATACGGCTATAAAATCTTATGAACCAAGATTCAAAAGGGCAGCTTTTCAGCGTTGCTGATGTGGAAGGCTCACAGCGTCCCAAACCAGCATTCGGAGAGCCAATTCCAGTGTAGTGGCTTCTTCTCGTCATCTGTACAGCGTCCCTATTATTTGGGGTCTTTCATTGTTTTTACTGTTTTGCACATTTCCCCCCAGGCCGGTGACCTATCTTGAGGCAGTTTTTCAAGAACGATGTTAGATTATATATCAAGCATAAAATTAAGTGCTGGCCCATATGTCTCGAGTCTACAAAAATAGACCGAAATAGACTCTCGGCCGACCGTGGCCATCTGCGGCTTGGGAGTCTGAGTGTGGTGGCTGTGTGCACAGACCTGGGCTTCTCCTCGGCTAGACTCTGTCAGCACAGGAGGGCAGACCAGGCCGAAGGACAGAGAGGGGACCAGCTTGACTCAGATGGAGGCCCAGCATCTCTGCCTTTTGTGTTACGTAACTTGCGCTTGCCTGCCGATGAGGGATTCCGAGAACCCTGAATGGCTGGGAGGCAAGAGACACGCAGTCCATGCAGAGCCAGCTCTCCTCCCTCCTGGGGACAGAAGATAAGACCAGAGGATGGCCCTGCACCCACGGCTGCCACAGCCTCTGCCTCGGCTCACAGCAGAACTCTAGTAAAGACAAGTTCCAAAAATGTCCCATGTGGTACCTTTCGGAAAACTCATCTACCCAACTGAGTTTTAAAATTGCACCTGGCAACAGCAGTGGCCGAATGATCTAAACTCTGACATCTTCAAATTGTACGGCATTTTGAGTATGCAGTAAGCATCTTTGGGACTCTTGTGAAGTTCTACAGCCACTTCTCAGACAGCGTTTCTCAAATCTGGGTCATCTCTAGACAAAGGCAATTGACCGCACAGGCTGAAAGCAGAGGAAGCAATTTTCATCACTTAGCGGGCTCCAGCTGGAACAGCCCCGAGATACTCTGAGACTCATCCCCCTATACAGATCGGCCCATGGGACAAGTTGTTCCGAGCCAGGCACATGCCGCTGCGTTCCTTGGAGCAGGTAACACCAGGAATGGGATCACGTGGTTCTTCTCTGTGGTCTTCAGCAGGGAATGTCTCCAGGAAACACAGGTCGGCACCCCGGTTTACACAAGTTTTAGTCCTGCCTCTCCTAACCATTAACCACTGGTGCTGCCAACACCAGTGCCTTATGGATGACAGGGGAGGAGAGCCCGGCCCTCTGCAGGGAACTGTCCTCCGTGGCTGTGAACTTTGGTTTGCAGAAGAGGAGAAATGTTCCCAAAGTATCAGATACACCAAGTCAAGATGTGAAAGGATACGCTCTCCCAGTAACACTCGCCAACCCATTTCTCTTTGAACGTAAAATCCAAGAAAACTCACCTGATGCCTATATAATTAAACTCTGAGTTTTGGAATTTTTAATTCTGGGGCTGAAAACGAATTTTAAAATTAAATACCAAAACAGAATTTTGACTTGCATTATAAGCAACCTCAAGCTCAAAATACTTTACTCTTTGTAGTTATGTTATTGGAGAATCCAGGTGGAATACTATCATTTTGAGCTTGTGTCTAAATGTGCGTACAAGATATGAGCCTCATCCAGAGAACGACGCATTCACACACACTGGCACACATGTACACGTGCACACGCGTACACACAGGAATATGTGCACAATGCACTCAAGCACGCGTGCACACACGTGCATGCATATACACATGCAAGTGTACACTATGTGCTGAGCCCCTTCAGCTAATTTTCCTGCAGACGTGGCGGTTGTTTTGTTTCCATCTCTCACTCTGGGGCGTCTCGGAGCCCTCCTCCCCCGCAGCAGTGTCCTGCTACACGGACTGTCTGGCCTGGGAGACCTTTCCGTCTGGGGCAGTACCATTCTGTCTAGACAGGGAGAGACCATATGTTTTTGGCTGCTATTCTCAACACCAAAAGCACCTCTCTACAGCCGTTTGCTGAGATTTCCTTTCGAAAAATTTGAATTCCAAAAGCGCTTGTTGCAGAAACCCTGGAAGGTCGTGCTGTGACTCAGCAGCGTCGCGTCTGCAGGGTGACGCTCCGCACGGCGTGCCCTCTCCGCAGTGAGCCGCACCGCGCCTGCCTGTGAAAGGGCGGTTTGTTGGGAAACCACGCGGTTCTTGCTGCTGCAGGGGCGCGCGCCTGGCCAGCAGAGGCGGAGCGGGTCTGAAACACTGCTGCTTTAAAGGAGCTCAGCCTCTCCCCGTTCCCAATTAGGCTTGCCATAAATGGACCAGCTTTTGACCTGCAAAGCCAAAATCGTAGTGGTGCAGCGCTATTCCAGCAAACATCAAACATCAAACAGAAATGTTATAATCGACACGAAGCTTATTACTATGCAGGTGTTAACCCGGCAGTTCAAAGCTACCTCTTCTATTTAATGAAGGGAATTAGCTCAGTAAAAGTTTATGTGCTGCATGTTTTCCACATTGTACATGCATTCTTCGTGTTATGGGTTATCCTACTTGCTATAATGAAATCTTCAAAGAACCAGAATGCCCTGTGGCTAACAGATTTTCCAGATCAGACACCACGGGACAAATAACTTTTGGACTTTTGGATCATATAATAGTAAAAAAAAGTTTTATTTTGTTTTTCATTGTACAGAGACGAAGATCCAGAACTCCATTTCTCAGACATGTTAAAGGGCCAGTTGGAAAGTGGCACCGAGAGCCCGTTCCCTGGGTCTACTGGGAAGGTCCTAGTCAAAGATCTGGTAACCCACGGGCACATTTTGAAGAGGGATTTTGCATCTGTGTAAAGAAGTCTTACCACAGGTCATGGGGAATTCAGAACTTCACTGCGTAAAACACATTTCTTTCCCCAAAGAAATGTAAAGAGGCATCTTTTTGGTTTATTTTATTTTTATCTATTTTTAATTTTTAATAATTCTTTAAATAATTATTTTATTTGACTTTATTTATTTTTTCTTTGATTGGAGGATGACAGAAAGAGAGAGGGAGAGAGAGAGAAAGAGAGAGAGAGAGAGAGGAGAGGAAAAGTGAGAAGGCAAGCTGCCAGGTCAGGGACTCGGCCGCGGTTGGCCGAGTGCGAGTCCAGCGTCCTTAACCACCACTCCACCTACTGGCCCCATTTTTGGTTTATTTTATTTTTTTTTATTTAGGGGTAAAAAAAAAAAAGAGCTCTATTTCTATGTGTCAAGAAGGCACAAAAAGCGTGTCCCAATCTGTCCTAGTGCAGCGGACTGCTCACATACACTGGCAAAATTCACGCGGGGACGTTGGGCTGGCCCTGCCGGCCATTAGCGTGGGCACACCTCAGTGCCCCTGGCGCTCCTCTGTGTACAAGTCCCCACTCCTGGTCCTCCCACGTTCGCAGCTTCTCAGCGTGTCCCCTCACGTATGTTCGTGTGTCACCACAGGATGGATGAAATAGTCTATCTTTATTAAATCCTCACAGACTTTAAAGTGAAGTCATTTCATTTCGTTTCTTTTTTCTCTCTCTCTCTCTGTTTTTTTTTTTTTTTTTTTTTTTTTCTTTTTACTTTTTAGCATCCATCTGACTAATGACAATACGGAGAGACACAGCCAGCACCCAAGATCCTGGGGCATGTTGAGAATGACAAGAAAAATGTAAAATTTTTGCTCACACCTTAGACGATGTTTATTTATCGAATCTGAAAAATGGGCATATTGAGTAGTATAAATTTTTATACTTTGTTCTTACTAAATTATAATTGATAAATAAAAGGTGAGAGAGAGGAAAGTGGAATGAAAGAGGGAGAGAGACCGTTTAGCAGTGAATGCCATCCAGCCCACTCAGCCCTCAAATTCTGAGCTCTTGTGAAGCTGCTGCAGTTCCCGTCTAATAAAACGAGAGCCCGAGGATCTGGCTCTGTTACGGTGTCTCAAAGAAAGTATCAGCCTAACGGATGTCGGACAGCTGTTGGGAGACAGCGGACATAATGCTATTTCAGAATTCCCAAATGTTACCTCATCCTGCGACTCTCAGGACAGGCTGCACTGGGCCAGGCCTCACATCCAGAGGGGCCAGGGCACCCACAGTGCTCACGTTATCGCGTAAGGGCAGGGAGCAGACTCTGAGTTCCAGGGCTAGAGGGCGTGTCGCCTCCGCAGCACGCCCCACACGCCGTCATTTCCATAGTTTATCCTGGCATTTCTTTCCTTTCTCCTCTTTTAATAATAAATTTCCCAGGAAATTGCCCAATAACTGCCACATAAGGGAGACAGATGTCCCAAAGAAAAGAGCAATTTTATTTTATAAGATATCTTTTAACATCAGCACGTGACATCTCATAAATTGTCTGAGAGGGCAACATTGCATAAAAGGTAAGGCTATTGTAGGGCTCGGATGTGATTCTGCAGAAAACTGATATAATTATGTGTGCTTCGAAAGATCAAAATTCATCCAAGAGAAGAATTTTGAGTATCGAGAGAAGTGAGCCTTGAGATCCACCTAATTTCCCAAGTCTTACCTCTGTCATGCAGTTTCCTATCACCCCACATGACTGACCACATTGAAAAGGAGATGTGCTTCTCCTGATTACAAAAGCAAATAATACTCCTGGTGAAATCCTTAGGAAAAATACATAAAAAATGAAAGCAAGGATTGTCCACAATGCCATCAGCTGGATAGGACCGATATTAATTTGTCTTATTTATTTCTCGCTCTTTTTTCTCCCTGTGCAAGGGAAATAGGAGAAATATATTGAAAACGACATGAATATGAATGTGTTGGGTTTCCTTCATTTTCATTTATGAGCTAGTCTCCGCAGTCATCCCAAACACACAGCTGCCTTGAGGAAATTAAGATTTTATATCAGAGATGCCCAGAGAAAGAGTCGGCTCCTCACATTCAGAACAAGAATTTCCCCAGCAGACATGGCTGAGAAAGACAGGGCTTTCTTTGTTCTCATCTCAAGCTCAGCGGGGTCAGTCCTGCACACTTCTCAATTCATGGACATGGTCAAAATCATTCTGAGCTGAGAAAGAGGTTTCTAATTCCATCCTCTCATCTTTGATAATGTCAGCACCCCCCCGTCCATTGGTGTAGCCCCTAGTGTCCACAATCCCTTCTCTCATCCCCCATCCTAGAGGGGGTTTGGGGCACTGCCCACACATGTCAAGGCTGTTTCTTATGCCTCCGGGGCCAGGATTTGAACTGCAGTCGGCCATGAAGGCTCTGTCTTCTTTAACCACTGGGCAGCAGTCATGAACTTAAACCACACAGTGGGCCACAATCTGCTTTTTCTCCGTGAACTGTGGACCTTTTCCTTATATAATGACTATGAACCAGTTCAGTTTAATTGGTTGGATGGCAGAGTTATGGTCAAAGTCACAGCCTTACTGGAGTACGCTTTGCTTCACCTACATGCTCTGCATAGAATTTTGCTTTTGCTTTAAAAATCAGTCCTTAGGACATTGGAAGGAGTGGGCCTAGCAGATGGCGTGATGATTATGTTGCTGGACTCCAGCGGAGTAGACCTCAGTTCAAGTCTTGGACTTGGCAGCTTAAAACTCATGCTGGGTGTGTATGTGTGTGTGCCCAAAATCCCCAAGAGGAGAATGAAGGAGAAGAGATTGTGGCGTGGCCATCCTCCCTCAGGGTGATTTCTCGCTCTCTGTCTCTCTGCCCTTCTCTGTGTCTTTGGTGAGTGCATGCGCCCTATAGCAAAAACCTCTCCCTAAAAACAAAATAAAACAAAACGACACAGTCAGAGATGCCCACATAGCTCTGAAGGCTGAAAGTAGTTACAGCGTGGTCTGAAAGGCTGCCTTCTCCCTTCTGGGTATGGCATGCCTTTAAAATAACCAGAATCCTCTGAGCACAACAACTTTAAGACATTTCCTTTTTTTTCTTTTTGGAGAGGTTTTTGCCATAGGGCATGTGCACTCACCAGAAAGGCAGAGAGACAGAAAGCGAGAAATGACCCCCCAGCAGGGATGGTCATGCCACAATCCCTTTTCCTCCATTCTCCTCTCAGGATCTTGGGCACGCATGCACACGTGCCTGGCATGAGTTGAAGCCACCAGCTCTGGGACTTGAACTAGGGTCAGCTACATGGTAGTCCAGCGACATAGCCATTACGCCAACTGCTGGTCCCAAGGCATCTTTCTTAACAAAACGTATTTGAACACTTTAAGTTGTTTTTATCATGGAGTAACTTCTTTTGGGGTTCTTGATCTAGCATGGACCCTACCAAACTCCCAAATATCATTAATTAAATAATGTATAAACAACTAGATTGCATTTGGATCTGATTAAAAATGCTATTATGAAAACATTTATCATATATATGTTTGCATGCAACTCTGATTATTTTGTTAGGCTCAATATCCAGAAGAGTGACATAGAGAAATAACCAAGCAGAATTAATTAATTCTCCCTCCGGCTCTCTCTCTCTCTTTCTCTTTAGTTTGCTATAGGGCTTATGTATTCACCAGAAAGAGACAGAGAGGGGAGAGAGAGAGAGAGAGAGAGAGAGAGAGAGAGAGAGAGAGAGAGAAACTGAGAAAACTCCCATGGGACATGGTAATGCCACAATTCCTTCTCCTCCATTCCTCTATCCTATCAGAGTTTGGGCAGTCACAAGAGCCCAGCATATTTCAAGCTGCCGGGACCGAGACTTGACCCATGCAGCTAGCCATGTTGGATCCAGCTACCCCAACCACCATGCCACTGGTTGGCCCCAGTGTTAAGTCTCTTGAAATATGTGAATAGACTAGTTTCTGGAAAGCCATATGGTCATAAAGTCCCACTACACTCATATGTTCTCTTTCACTCTAATTTTTGTTTTGAACTATTTTTTTTTTCCTTTGGAGAGGTTTTTTCTATAGGGCACGTGCGCTCGCCAGACAGACAGAGAGACAGAGAGACAGAAAGCGAGAAATCACCCTCCAGGGGGGATGACCACTCCGCAATCCCTTCTCCTCCATTCTCCTCTCGGGATCCTGGGCACGCAAGCACACACGCCCGGCGTGAGTTTTAAGGCACCGGGTCCGGGACTCGAACCACGGTCGACTACGTGGGAGTCCAGCGACATAGCCATTACGCCAAGTGCTGGTCCCTGTTTTGAACTTTTTAAAGAAATAATTATTGACTTTTAAAAAGTTGCACAAAGAATACAAAGAATCCTGTCTGTCCTTTACCCCAACTCTCCCAGTGGCACTCGGCCACATTACAGACGTAAACATTAGGAAGAAAATAACACCAGGAAAATGCTGCTATTTAACCCACACATTTTATTTAGTTTTTGCCAATTGTTCCAACAATGTTCATTTCTAGTCCAGTATATAATTTGGAATCACACATGGACTGCATTTAGTTGCTGTGTTACATTCATCTCCTTTAACCTGGGTAGGATTAAATCTGTCTTTCACAACGTTGACACTTTTGAGAACTACTGGCCAGTAATTTTACACGATGTCCTATTTCAGTTAACCCGAGGTCTCCTTGAGGCTGCATTCAGTTCCGTATTGGCAACGGTAGAGTGTTCCTGGAACATCGCTCCAAGGACACACTGCTTTGCCCTGTCACTGGTGAGGTCAGCCTGGGTCACTGGATGACTGTGGTTTCTGCCAGGTTTCTGTGCTGATGGAGAAAGCCATCTTCATTGTTGAATTCCAATTAAAATGTGAAGAAGGGATAATAGAAATAGGAAATTATTATTTGGTAGACACTATAGGTGGTGATGTTGTCAGGCATCTCTATCAATGAGGAAATCTGAATTTTATGTAGAATTCCAATTAATAAACATAAATGAATTAAAAATAGAAAATACACTCAGTAAACACCAGTAGTCATTATTTTAAGCAAAATCATTGCTGGATGCAACATGTAATATCTGAAATGTGGTGAGAAACAAAGTATTTAGAGACCTCAAGTTATCTCTCCACATGGTATTTATTAATTACAAAGGAGAAAACAGCAATTTACGGTGGAAAAATACAGCAAAGAACACAGTGTATTTTTATAAGCACTCTTAGGGGAATAAAGTCATTAAAAAAGTCATTTTTTTTTCATTTGAAAGCATGTTCAAAGCATGAAAGAGCTAAATACGTTTCACATAGCGACTGGTCGTATGGTTTTATTCTTTAATAAACTGTCCATCTATATTCTTTGCCAGTGTTTATTCTGGATGTTTTATCTTTCCATCTGTTGATCTATACTCTGGTTTTATACATGAAGTACATTAACCTATCATTTGTCAAATTTGTTGCACTTTTCCCTAGGTTGTTGCTTGCCTTTTAATACTATTAATGCTGATTTACGAAATAGGCAAGCTTTTTATGTACTTGATTGTGTCAACTGTTTCCCTTGTGCACTCTTCTTTATTTTGAGAACAAAAACTACTCCCCGCCCCCTGTCACTATATGTAATGGTAAATGCGACTGTGTTTTTTCCTCAAAGGATGACATAGAACACTGTTTCAGGACAATGTACTATGTAATATGTAATGCGTGATGTGTAGTGTGTAATATGTATTTCTTCTCTTTTTCACACCTTGGAGATGCTACTCTAATATTTCTTGTTTCCAACGTGTGATGGAGTGATTCTAATACATAATACTTAATACTTAACCCGTTTCTGTTCACTTAGCCCAAAGTCATATGTCTATTGAGGTTTAATGTCTGAAAAAAATGCTCTTCAATAGGTTTCTCCCTCAAAACCATATTCTTTAATTTCATATAATTAACAATCCTGGTAAACTTCAGAATTACTGTGCCAATAACCCCCACCCTCAATAGTTCATTTGGACTTTCTTTCTTTCTTTCATTTTCACTTTTTTCTGGAGGAGACATGCACTCCCCAGAGAGAGAGACAAACAGCTCCACCCAGCAGATCTTAGTCCAGCCACAATCCTTCTCCCATTTCTCCATCCTGTCCAGATTTAGAGCATGAACACATGTAGATGGCATGGTTTCAAGCTGCTGGGGCCAGGGTTCGATCCATGGTCAGTCTCATGGGATCCAGCTCCCATGAGGGAGACAGTGGACAGCACTTGGGAATTTTTATGGAAAATTTGCTAAACCTACAATAAAAGCTAATTTTGACAGGAAAGGAGAGCCTTATAATATTCTGTTTTCTAAGTCTAGTCACTTAAGTTATCTTCATGTCCCTTTGGGAAAAATGTCCAATTTTGTGTTATGAAATCCATCTATTATGAAATTATTTTAGACTGTTGTGTTGCTAATAACAGAAATACCCGAGTCTGAGTCTGCGTAATTTATGAACAGAAGTTTATTAGCTCATAGTTTTAAAAAGTATTTATTAAAATATTTATTTTTTAAATTTTTTTATTATTTATTTATTTATTTTAAATTTTGCAATAGGGCACATGTACACACGAGAAAAAGAAAGAGTGAGAAAGCAAGCCGCCAGATCTTGGACTCAATCTGCACTTGGCCATGTGGGAGTTCAGTGCCTTAACCACCAGGCCACCTACGAGCTCCCAACTTATAGTTTTGAAGGTCTAAAGTCAAGGGGTCCCACTTACTGAGCGTCTTCTTGGTGGGGCCTTGAGGAGGTACAAAACACCACAAGCCAAGAGCATTGTGCAGAGGGTGTGTAGGCGTGCGTGTCTGTCTCTTATCTCTTGTTTAAGTCCTCCAGGATTCTTCACGGGGCTCCACTCTGAAGACCCTCAACCTAGTCAGCAACCCAAGGCTCCACTTCTCAACACCCAGGTTGAATTAAGTTTTCAACCTCTTAATCCCATCACAAACAAATTCCAACACGTGAATTCTTGGCATACACATTCAAACCATAGCAATAATATAAAATATATTGATATATTTTATATCTTAATTAAATACATATGTCCCAAAGTAAATATATATCCTCGTTTATACGTTAGCTAACTGAATTAAACTTCATGTATTTTTCACTGTTTTGATATGTCTAACACAACTTTCTTTTTTTTTTTTCTTTTTTTGGAGAGGTTTTTGCCATAAGGCGCGTGTGCTCGCCAGAAAGACAGAGAGAGACAGAGAGACAGAAAGTGAGAAATCATCCCCCCAGGTCACACCACAATCCCTTTTTCTCCATTCTCCTCTTGGAATCTTGGGCATGCACGCACACATGCCCAGCATGAGTTTAAGCCACTGGGTTTGGGACTCGAACCGCGGTCGGCTACATGGGAGTCCAGCAACATAGCCATTATGCTAACTGCTGGTCCCACATAACTTTATTTAAAAAAGCATACTAACTTCCAAATTGTTTGACATTTTAAAAGCTGTTTCTGTAATCTGTTTGAACTGTTACGAGCTAAATGATGGCCCAGCCACTGTCATGATCCAATGGAAGCAGCTGCATCGAAGTCTTCCAGAAACCGCTCTACTGAATCGGTGGCCATTTGGTAACTCGTGGTTTAAGTAGAGAACTTATATCAGCGTTGATGCCATCCCCACGCTGCTGAATGTTGTCTCAGATTCCTTAAAATTATACTCAAAACACTTTTTATTAATTTTTGTTCACACTTAGTCACTGTGCATCTTTACAGTGCACAACATGGTGTTTCCTGGCATGACTGTGGTGCATATTAGTCAAGTCAAAGACATTACCATATGCGTTATCATCAGCAGGTAACTTTTCATTTTTGTGTCTATTAAATGTCTTGTTCGTTTTTGCCCTGAAACCCTCCCTCTCGCCCCTTTTACCCACCCCATTACCCACCCCTTCTATACTGTCTGTAGTATCTACAATTGGCCTCCCTGCTAGGATACCTTCCAGTCCTTCAGATTCTGCTGTAGAGTACAGACATTCAGCATTTATTAGGTAGGGACATACATTATCTGTCTTTCATAGTCTGCCTTACATTGCTTAGTATTAAATCTTCCATATACTCAAAATATTTGCTAACTTTTCAGTACAGTCTGAGGTTTGTATGTATTAAAGTCACAGACATCACTTACTGGCATGTCCAACTCATTTGTTGACTTAATTTTATTAATTAGATCACTTTTGATCCAAGGAGATTTACAAGAATAAATCAGTTTCAATAACTAAAAACATGTCTCTATTAAGCCAAAGAGAGTCACATCTTTTCTGGAATGAGTTTTATCAAAGGCAAATTTTATAAAGAAATGTCTAATGTCTTCCCCATTCAATTACTATTAAAATGACTGTACAAATTTCATGTAATTTTCAAACTGTTTTTGCAACTCCAGGGTACTATTAAAATCGAAGTGTTCTTCCAGTTTTCCATATTCCAATTCCTGTCTCTTCAAATGTATTATGTAAGTTTCTCTGATGTTTAATTGGAACCCAGTCAAAATGTGAGATTTATTGGGATAGCAGTAAAGTGATTTACTTAATTTGTATCTTTTATGTCTTTTATAGCATATCTCATCTATAGGTTGTTATTGTGATTTAGATGTTGCCAAATTTAAATATGTAAAAATGTTTTTAACTTTTGGCTGAAATTTCAGAATTTTTTCATAAATTTATCCTACTCACTGGTACAAAATCCAATGTAATTTTATTGTAAATCTTTCTTCTTAAAATGTAGTTGCCATGCACTAACAATAAGCTTTTTTTTTCATTGTTTTGTTTGTTTGGGTTTTGGTTTGTTTGCTAAAGGGCATGTGTACTTGGCAGAGATAAAGAGAGAAAGTGAGAAATCACCCCCACCCACATTCCAGAGGGATGGTCACACCACAATCCCTTTTCTTCCATTCTCCTCTTGGGATTTTGGGCATGAACACTCGTGCACCTGTCATGTTTTTCGAGCTACCAGGTCCAGGATTCTCTCTCTCTCTCTCGATTTTTTCTATAGGGCATGTGTGCTCACCAGAGACAGAAAGTGAGAAATCACCCCCCACCCCCGGGGGGGGATGGCCGTTCCACAGTCCCTTCTCCTCCATTCTCCTCTTGGGATCTTGGACACACAAGCACATGCACCCAGCATGAGCCACCGGGTCCAGGACTCAAACCATGAGTGACTAAGTGGGAGTCCAATGACATAACTATTATGCCATCTGCTGATCCCCAGGACTTTTAACTGTACAGTTGGTCATTTGAGATCCAGTCACTTTAACCACCATGTTACTGGCTGACTCAGCTTTGATTTTTTTTAGATAACATTTTTCAAAGCTCCTCAAGTTAACCCCAAAACATTAGTAACTTCAAAAAACTAAATTTCAAATTTCAAACAAATTATTAAAACAATTTTATGTGAAACGCTATGATCAATAATGATTAAAATTTTACTACCTTGATTTTTAAGTTTCTCTAAAAAGTTATTACTTTATTTGGATAGATAAAAGCTTTCTAATAGCAGAACTCAAACGTTGACTTTTTAATATAACACCCATATTGAGGTTGATCTTTTCAAAGTTCTGTTTACTACTTATTATCTAAAATGTGCAGTAGCCTCTAATTATTAATAGTGCTAAAAATTATGGCAGTACATTGCAAACATCTTCATTTGCATTATCGACCCTCTTTGGAAAAACGTTTTCAGGAGCTCGTATTATTCAAGTGCTTCATAATACCAAAATGATTCATAATGTTATCTTAATTTTCATTTTCTTGCTGCTGATAAATTTTCTTTACTTGAACCATAAAGATTACTTGTATATGGCAGTTATGAAGAAATAAGTATTCAGCACTTTCCGCTTTAATGGTTAAAGCTGTGAGCAATGCTTGTGTTCAGTGTTGGTGCCAGAAGCCACAACCTCAGACAGTCATCTCTCTTCTTTCTGCACATGCACAGTGCTTACACTGATTCTCCACAATTAGAAGACATCCCAGGCTGTCCTCGTTTTTATCATCATCGGGTGTTCTGGACTACGTTTAATTATTAAAGGTCTTCTTTTTGCCTGCTGCAATGTAGAAGATTCATGTTCCTTGTATTGTAAGGAAATGTTTGCATGTTAGTAGGTACTGTCACCTCATGCAGGCTTTAATAAGATTTTTATTTTACATTTAATCATTGTACATTTTTCCAGCATATGATACAGGTTCTCAAAGCATAGGTGCATTGTGTATCAAGCAAGTCAGATATTACCGTACGAAATAACTCCCCATTCTTGCGTCTGTTCATTTCTTTGAAATAACCATAAGCCATGTGTACTTGTCACAGGGAGAGACAGGGAGAAAGAGAGAGAGGCCTGGAAAGCATCCCCCATGAGGAGGCCACACCCCAATCCTTTCTCCCACACTTCTGCACCCTGTCGGGAAGAGGGGGACACACACGCACATGCCCGGCATGTTTTTCCAGCTGCTGGGGCTGGGCTTCAGGCGGCTGGCCATGTGGAAACCAGCTCTTTTAACCACTAGGACACAAAAAGAATTTTTACGTATTCAAACAAGTCTCCTCGTCCCCTTGCTGGGTTCTTCCTTTCATTCTTATTCTTTATCCTCTCATTAACTATACATTTTAGAGTCAGTGTCTTAGGTCTCTGTGAAAACCCTCTCTGTGACCATATTAAACTCATATGCTTCAGCGAAATCTCACTATTTCATGCGGAAGGGACTCGTACATTTTTGATAGTTCTTTTCCGGTGCAGTAGCTTGCTAAGGCTGCTGTAGGAAACTCCCACTGCCCAGACTGCTCAGACAAAAGAAATTCATTGTCTGGCACCTGGGATTCAAGATCAAGGTGTCAGCGGTGTGGTTCCTTCTGAAGGTGAGGGGACAATCTGCCCCTGGCTTCTTCCTGTGGCTTGCAGAAAGTCATTTTTTCCCTGTGTCTCCCATCACCTTCCCTTTGGGTGTGTCAAAACATCTTGTCATGAGGACACAATCCTGTGGCATCAGGGGCAACAGAATGACCTCATTCTCATGGAATCCCCGCTTTAGAGACCCTGGCTCGGGGTGGCCACATCCTGAGTTACTGGCATTCGGGGTCCAGCGAGCACATCTGTGCAGGGCTGCAGCTCAGCACGTGACATGGGCAGCTAGTGTGTAAGGTGCTGGGTAGTTTCCTTTTGTGCAAGCCTGGCACCATTGCATTTTGAAATGATACCCGGGAAACTTGCCATCGTCTCGTACTATTTTGAAACATGTAGACATGCGACGAGTTTCCTGCGTGGAGGCTCACATCGTGTGTAGCCAGGGTTCTTTCGGCCTTTCCTTCCAATGTTGCTGTGCCCTGGGATCTTTTCTTCTCCTGTTCGCTAGCCAGCACTGTGAACCTGCTGTTTCTTGGAAGTCGTGATAAGAGGAACTTTTGTTTCTCTCTCTCATTTACCGGCTTCCTCGCACTTTCTGACGAGGAAGTCCTCGTCTCCAAATGCACACAGCCACCATTCTTGCGGTCTTTATGGAGATGTCTTGATTTGCTGGGAGATTTTCTTGTAAATGCAGGTGAAAGGTGGTTTCTAAGAGGAGGGTGGGCAGGAATTGCCTTCCATCCTTAGACTGAGCTCTTCTGACTCCAGAGACACACTCATTTTGTGTTAGCCTGTCCTTTCTGCATGTTCAGACGTATTGCAGCCTTGCGGCGTCCTGTGAGCGTGTGTGCACGGTTGTGCGTATTTGTGGGGATGCCGTTTGGATGTATCTCTATTGAACAAATCCCACAAGAAACAGTGAATAATTCCACCACAGTAAGCTCCAGCCACGGTCAGGTAGCCAGCCACGGGTAAAGCGTTATGAAAGTCTCAGCAATCTTACTGGTGCTGCTGTCTGGTGCCTGTGTTCTGTAACAGCTCCGCTGAGATGTAACTCACACATCGTGAAATGGACTCTTTCCAGGTGTATCATTTGTGCTTTTTAGTACATGCAGAGCTGTGTGACCATCACAACTACCTAACTGTCATCATCACATAGATAATTCCACCCCCTGAGCAGCTCCTCCTCACTCCTCCTCTCCTCCATTCCACTCCCTGAGCAGTTCCTCCTCACACCTCCTCTCCTCCATTCCACCCCCTGAGCAGTTCCTCCTCACACCTCCTCTCCTCCATCCCCTCAGAACCACTATGACCCTTTCTATTCTCAGGTTTTCCTATTCTCAACATTTCATGAAACCAAGATCATGCACCCTGTGGCCCCTTGTGGCTGGCTTCTTTCACGGAGCTCGATTTGCCCCGGAGTCTCCCGAGAGTGCACATGTTGGTAAGTCATTCCTCTGCCCTGCTTGCTCTTTTCCCAGAGCTTTTCTGAACCTTCAGTGGGAGACAGTTGGGGGATGATAATGTGTCCGGTGCTGTCTTCTCGCCTCGAGATCTTCTTCTAATTTGTCTCTGATCACTGCTGCAATGTGGTTCAGATAATAAGAACCCTGTAACAAGGTTTTCGTTTCCTTTTAGACTTGCTTACTGGAAGACTCAGGTTGTAATTCAATAAATTTATTTGTTTCATAAAAATGGCTATACATTGAAAAAAGAAAGGACGTAATGTGAATATGAGTGAACATTTATTGAGAGGTTATTAGAAACCAAGTGACTATGATTTCTACACGTGTCTCACGTAAATGAAGTTTTTACAATGTATATATGAAGTAAGAACTGCTATTATCTTTTCTCCATAGCTAAGGACAATGAAGCTTACGGATGTTAAACGCCTTGTTCAGAGTGGCAAACAGCTAGTGAATAATAAAACTGGACCCTCCCAGACTCCACATAAGAAAGAATAGAAGGAAGAAGGGGTGGAAGAAGGAAGGGGAGGAGAACAGAAAGAAGAAACTCTATGTTCACTCTTCACCGTATTAACCGCCAGTGAATGGTCGTGGCTTTTTTTTTTTTTTTTTTAGGTTTTAGCCATAAGGCACGTGCACTCATCGAAGAAAGACAGAGAGAGAGAGAGAGAGGGAAAGGGAGAAATCACCTCCCTGGGGGCATGGCCATGACACAATCCTTTCTTCTCTTAGGGTTTTGGGCACACATGCACATGCACCCAGTGTGAGTTTCAAGGCACTGGGTCCAGGGCTCGAACTGCGATTGGCCATGTGAGTGTCCAGGACCTTAACCACAATGGCACCTGCTGGACCCTCATTTGTGGCTTTTAAGTGTTTTTGCATATTTACAGGTAGGTCTTTTGTCTCCTTAAATATACAGCAGACAAATGTCTTCCAGAACAAAAGTTATTTTGTTGATTTCTTTTTGATCTCTACACAACCCCTCATATCCCACTCTTCTCAGTGCAGATAAATAAATGAGGGTGACGAATGCCAGGTAGACAATTCCAAGTAGACCTTTGTTGCCTCCAGGGTGTGATATTGGAAATGTGGCCCATGCCATAAGGAAATGCCGGAGCATTTAAAACAATGTTCTGGAATTTATAGGACGGTGCTTAAAAATAATAGCCCCAAAATGCCTCAAAATATGCGCACACCAAACAGAATCTCACCTCTATTTATTGTTGAGTAATAAAATGTGCAGGATGATGGTGGATTGTGTTATGGACCCTGGGAGGCGCCGAACAGCTACACTGCAGCCCTGGGCGTCAGGCTATAACTCTGTCAAGGACAGACACATAAACACCCCTGATGGAATTAGAACCTTCTATGAAATGGTAAGTGCACCTTTGTGTTTGTAAATATCATGCCAGAGTCAACTCGGGGTGGCCATTGTGTCATTGCTTCTGAGAAGTACAGTGATGTACAGAATTCTTTAGCTTCTCCTGCAGAACTGGGAGAAGGAGGCTCCCTGACCGGCAGTGAAGGTGACTTGCACAGGCTGAGTGGAGCGAGCCAGGAGGGAATGTTCCCTCTAAGGGAATAGACAAACAATGCCAAACTGCGAGCATTCAAAAAGATTAGCTCTGACATGGGCTGGGGGCCGTTTTCTTTGTCACTGCTGAAAGCTGAATGGCAATAAGATTGTCAACGGCAGCACTTCATAATAGAATTAGGCCCCTTGTATAATGAGGTTCGTTATAAATGACATGCATAATTCCAACCCCGTTCTGTGTTGATTCCATCTTTCGTTGCCGAGACAGACTGTTTTAATGGGCCAAGCGAACCAGGCCACACTCAAAACACACTTAACAATATTCTGCAGGAGTGTTTTGTTTGCTTTCCTTCTCCAATAAGTGAGGGTACACTTGACACAAACACACTCATCTGGATGCGGCATCCTTTCAGAGCCAAATGGACGTAATTCAGGATGCCGTTTTTAAAATCTCCGGTGATAAAAATGCATATGTAAAGATTGCCTGATGAGTTCATTTTATCTGTTAGTAACAAACATGCAAAAGACATAGGGAATTGTTAGACTGCTGTGGATTTTCAAGGCTGCGTATTGATTTCTGCCAACTCATCATCGCCAGCACTTAAATTTTTTGAGAAATTCAAATCCAGCGTGACAATGCATAACCTCTGAGAGAACAAAAGAGCAGTATATGAAAAGGTAAATAAAACCAGTGCAGCTAACATACACACGTGGCCACTCGGCGATGGCTTTCCAAACTCTACTAGGTTAAAAATGGGATGGTTAGGGCCAGCCTGTGGCCTGGTGGTTAAGGAGCTGGATCCCATGTGGCTAACCAAGTGGTTTGAGTCCCGGACCTGGCAGAATGAAAACCTGGTACATTCATGCACATACCCAAAATGCTGAGGAGGGGAAGAGATGGAGAAGCACGACGGCATGACCATACCCCACTGGGGTGCTTTCTCACTTTTCCTCCTCTTTGTCTCTCTCTGGTGAGTGCACACACCCTCTAGCACATTTTTAAAAAGGACAAAGACAAAGTGAACCCATCACAGGAATGCCCACCACCCTGTTTGACCCCATATTTTTCCTATTCTGCCTTCCAGGTTGTGGATCTTCCACCAGGCCTCAGAGGACCTGGAGAAGTCATTCCCAGTGGCCCAGTGTCTGAGATAATGCCACGCCTGCTAATTAGCTGCCTAATGTGAACTGTGTCCCTTGTCCAATCTTTCTGTCCTCTACTGTTTCACTAGAGAGAAGTAATGAGCAAACTACCAGGCTGGGGGGGGGGGGGGGGGGGGGAGTCCTATACAAAGTGTGATATTGTGGGTTAGGCGCATCTACCCTAAGAGCATGGAGTGTCTGGATGTGGATTGCCCACCAGCCTGCCCCCACTGCAGCGCAAGCCAGAGACTCTGAGTTTACCTCAGAGTTTGTCTCTTTCTGCAGCAATTCCTTAATCATTTAGAAGCCTGCTGAATCTTAGTGAAAGGCATAAATCTACCATAAGCCTTAGATTCAGAACATACTCCATCCTGTCTGCAATAATAGTGAACGTCTGCACACGCATTTGATGTGGATGAGATGCATCAGGTTCAGCCACACCAGTGAACAGAATTACGGAGCCCATGGAGACATCAATATGTTCTTTAGGCTTAAGGGTCTATGCAATTTCCTTCCATTTAGCTATATTTGGGGGCTTTGGATGGCTTTTAAATGTGCGTCATTGAGAAGAGTTCTATCTTGGATTTTTTTTTTTTCCTTTTCTACTACAGGTACCTTTAGATAGGCCTGCAATTTATAAGAAGTCTCCTGAAAGGATTGATATCAAAACTACAGACCAATATCTCTCATGAATATAGATGCAAAAATTCTCAACAAAATACTAGCAAATTGCATTCAACAACTCATTAAGCATATTATACACCATGACGAGGTAGGCTTTAGGGGATACAAAAATAGTTCAACATATGCAAAACCATAAACGTTATATACCATATTAACAGAAAGAAGGATAAAAACCATATGATCATATTGATTACTGTAGAAAAATCATTTGATAAAATACGAAATCTCATTATGTTTAAGACTCTCAGCAAAATTAGCATAGAAGGAACATTTCTCAACACTATAAAAGCCATATATGAAAAAACCATAGCTAACACCATACTGAATGGGAAAATGCTGTAAGCTTTTTTACTAAAAACTGGAACAAGACAGGGCTGCCCACTTTTTCCACTCCTTTTTTTATTTTTCTAAGCAAAAATGCATCATGACTTTCCTAACAAGCTAATAGTACTGGAAGTCCTAGCCAATGCAATAAGACAAAAGAATAAAATAAAAGACACTCAAATAGGAAAAGAAAAATAAAAATTATCTCTGTTTGCAGATGACATGATTATATACATAAAAAATAAAAAAAAAAAACACACACACACAAATACTCCTGGAAGTGAAAATTAGTACAGTAAAGTTGTAAGATACAAAATCAACATACAAAAATCTGTAGCATTTCTGTACATGAAGAAGGGGCAGATTAAGGCAGAATTGAAGAAAGCAATCCCATTTACAAGAGCCACAAAAAGCGTAGGATACCTAGGAGTAAACCTAACCAAAGAAGTAAAAAACTTTTATAAGGAAGACTATGAAAAATGTAAAAGAAAAGAAGAAGAAATTGAAAATGACACAAAAAGTGGAAAGACATTCATGTTCCTGTATTGGAAGAATTAATATAATCAAAACATCAATCCTACCCAAATTAATCTACAAATTTAATGCATTCTCAATCAAATTATCAGAGATACTCTTCACAGACTTAGAAAAAAAAAAACAGTAATAGAATTTATCTAGAATAATAAAAGACCCCATATTGCCAAAGCAACTCTACACAGGGAGAGTGGAACAGGAGGCATCTCACTCCCTGACCCCCAAAATATATTACAAAGTTGTAATAATCAAAACATCATGGTATTGGCACAAAAGCAGTCATGTGGACCAATAGAACAGAACAGAGACTCCAGATATAAACCCCAAAACATACAGCCAACTGATTTTTTACAAAGAGCACCAGTCAATGCAATGGGGGAAAGAAAATCTTTTTAGCAGATGATGCTGGAAAAACTTAGACTCCATCTGCAGAAGGATGAAATCCTTATCTCTCACCATTAACAAAAATAAACTCAAATTGTATCAGAGATCTAAACCTCAGACTTCAAGATATAAAACTACTGGCAGATAATAGAGGAGAACTCTTAAAGACATCAGAGTAGGCAAAGACTTCTTAAATAAGACCCTGAAAGCACAGGCAATAATCCCAAAAATAGACAAGTGGGACTACATCAAGTTAAAAAGCTTCTGCACAGCAAAGTAGTTAGAGTGAATTGTCAACCCTAAGAATGGGAGAATATATTTTCAAACTGTGTCTCAGATATGGAATTGATAACCGGAATATACAAGGAACTCAAGCAACTTATTCCCCCCAAAATGATCAACCCAATTAAAAGATGGGCAAATGAGCTTAACAGACAATTCTCTAAGGAAGACATATAAACAGCCAAAAAGCCTATGAAAAAAAAATACTCAACCTCTCTTATCATATGGGAGATGCAAATCAAAACCACAAGGAGATAACACCTAACCACAGTCAGAATGGGTAAGATGAAAAAAATAAAAGTGATAAGTGTTGATGAGGCTATGGTGAGAAGGGAACTCTCCTATATTGTTGGTGGGAATGTAGGTTAGTACAGCCACTGTGGAGAATAATATGGAGGTTCCTCAAAGACCTACAAATAGAACTAGCATATGATCCAGCAAATCTACTCCTGGATATCTACCTAAAGAACAGGAATACACTCAGTTGGCAAAGTACTTGCATATCCATGGTTATTAAGGCATTACTCACAATTGCTAAGACATGGAATCAACTTAAATGTCCACAGATGCATGGATTGAAACAGTGTGGCACATAAACACTATGGGATACTGCTCAGCCATGAAAAACAATGAGACCCTGGCATTTGATAGAATGTGAATGAATATGGAAGATTTATTGCTAAGCAAGGCAAGCCAGACTATGAAAGAGAAGCATTGTATATCCCCACTCAATATATACCAAATGTCTGCACTCCATGGCAAAAACTGAAAGATTGGAAGATATAAAAGCATGGAGAACAATTGTGGACACTAGAGACAATGTGGGAGGAGGATGGGAAATGAGGGAGAGTGAGAGGAAGGGAATCAAGGGGAAAAAGAAAGAAGCAAAACATTTAAGGAACACAAAATGGAAAATTATCTGTTAATGATAACATGTATGATAATACCTTTAACTGGAATAATATATAGTAGATTTATGATGAGAAAAATTCATTTTGCATGTTGTAGTGAATACAGAGATTGAATGTATAAAAACATAATACACACACACACACACACACACACACACACAAGAAAATATGTTAGTTGAAAAAGAGAAAGTTGCTGGGATCTAGGAAGGAATGGGTTGGCCATGAGCATAGCACATTTACACTGGCAGACAAGAATCACCACTGAAAGGAAAATGACTCTATAATTAGAATCATATAAATGAGACATGAAAGTACCTATTAGTTCATCTCAATCATCCCTAGAGGGGCCAGCATAGGGCTGCTCCCTGTAGAGCACTTTCTGTACTTTATCTATATCATTTTGAACAGGCCTATAGAAGGAAGTGCTTTCATTAGTTGGGTGGGCGGGGGCTTTCCTGTGATTAAATCACAAGCAATCTTTGATCAGAGTGAACATACTGGTATGTAGCTGGTGCTTGTGAGGCATAAACAGAAAGGATGCTCGTATTTTGAAGTGCACATGAGACTTAGTTCAACAAGGTCGTTTTTTCAAATCCTACCTACCCCACCCTCACATGCATATGCGTATGTGCCCTTTTCAAGAATCCTGAAATCAATAGTCCAAGGGAATCATCTGCTCTCTGTGAAAAGGCTAAAACCAGTGAAAGATAAGAGGTGACTTCCTTGAATTATTGATCCTAGGATTCCTAAGAAAGAACAAAAGAAGAAGCTGGGAAGGGTGAGGGTTTGGTTTCTCTCCCTGGACATGGTAGCACTGAACTCAGAGGGCTCAGGTGGACTTGGGCTCTTGCTCAATTGCCCTGCTGCCATTGGCAGTGAGAATGCAGATATTCTACCATAACTGTAGAGAGGTTTCAGGTAAAATCCTAGAACACTAAGTGGTGGATAGTGGCCCATACAAAAGGAAGTAGCAGGAGTCAGCAGATGGCATAACGATTATATCGCTGGACTCCCAAATAGTTGACTACAGTTTGAGTCCCAGACCCAGTGGCTTAAACTCATGACAGGCACATGTGCTTGTGTGCCCGTGATCCAAAGAGGAGAATGGAGGCAAAGACTTCTTAAATAAGACCTGCAGCATGGCCATCCCCCCGGTAGGTGATTTCTTGCTCTCTGTCTGTCTCTCTGGCGAGTGCATGTACCCTATAGCAAAAATCTCTCTTTAAAAAAAAAATGAAGAAGGCTATAGTGACCCCTAGAAGTCTGGAGTGAGGCAAGTCTGTTGCTAGTAACCAAGGACAGACTACCCGCAGCACCTTAGAGCCGGGAAGATGCCGTTGAACCACCTGTATGATCTTTGACAAGTTACTTAATCTTCTTAAAGCCACAGTTTTACTAATTTGTACTAAGCCCCTATTCTGTGCCTGGCCGCCTGCTGGGTGCTGAATATACACAGTGCATAAACTCTACAGTCTTCTTCCCTACAGTGATCGAGTGCCGGCCCAGAGCTGCGGTGAACATTCATAAACAGCCAGGACTGCTAACTTAGAAAAGCCCAGTACTATATCTTGTTTTGTCAGTTTGCTGGCAGGACACAGGTGCCGCGAAGGCTGAGTTGCCTAAGGTGGACCCCACTGAAGGAAGGAGTGAACATGTTGGTTACGTCGGAGTGACCAATCAAAGCAGTACTGATTTGCGTAACATGGAGCAATGGGTGTGCAGCTTGGGTTAACCGATTAGAGCGATGCATATGCAATCCTCCACGTGTATAAAATGAAACAGTTGGCATGTGGGGCAGGGTCTCTTCCTCTATAAAAGGCCCTTCCTTCTTAAGTTCAGAGAGGTGCTGGTTTGGGAATTACCCCTGGAGCTCTCCTGTATTTATGTGTGCAATGAATACTTCCTACCTGGACAAGTGGTCTCTATTGCATCCCTGGCTTATTCTCCCAAGAGGCACCCACGGGCCGTAACAGGTTCCATGTTGTCGTGATATGGAGCTCCTTCTCTGGCAGCTGGAAGTGCTGATAGTTACTCCCTTCTCTACTGCTGTTTCGGTATTACCTGGAGTTGGCTAAGTCATTTTTATTAGATTTCTTGATACTTAACATCTGAGAACAAGCTGAAGGATAAGAAAGAATTAGTATCTTCATACTTTTACAACCTTAAACAATCGCACTTGGAGTAAGAAGAGTTTTGCTTTCTCGGTCCTCTCCTCTAGGTCACTCACAATGCACTGGGGCTCTCTACCCTTCGCTGCATTTGGTTTACCCATCGTGGCCTCCTGCGTGCCAGGAGCTCAGTGATAGGGGACTCTGCTCCAGCGGAGGCTCAGGGGCATCCGAGATGGACCCCTCGAGGTGCAGAGTGGGAACTCAGGCTGGGAGAAGGAGGCAGCCCGGAGCCCAGAGAACAGGAGGGTGGGGCTGGGCAGAACACGTCCACCGCTTGATCAGTAGGTCTTTTCAGAAACCGGCCCTGTATCTCATCTACCCAGTTCTGAATTCTGGGGGTTCTACTTCCTTGTTACTTTCTGCAAATACAGCCATTGCTTCTTATCTTCACTCCAATCTTTTTGCCTCAGACATGTCCCCCTTTCAAATGTTGCGTGGATTCAGGACTTGACGCTGGAGTCTCCACTCCAATTCTTCAACTTCAGCACTCCTGACATTTTGGGCAGATCCTTTTTAGTTGTCAAGAACCATTTCAAAAAGTAAATCCCTTGTGCGCCCTTTTCTTAGTGGTTCATCCGGCTGTGCCTCTTAACTGTGCTGTGGCTTTGCCCTCCCTTCCCCATTTCCCTCTTGTCATAGCTTAACTCTCAAGTACACAATGTCGTTAGTCGTATTGTTCAGCCATGAGGATGTGAAGGCATTCCTGCACACGGGTTTCCATGCACCCACCAACAGGTATGGCGTGGGACCCTTCGTGCAAAATCCTGCCAGCCGGACCTGCCGTCGGCCTCAGCTGGGCTGCCCGCCGCCAGCGCAGCTGCCGTCCAGGGCACCCACACACCCGCTCCCAGGGCGTCCGCCTTTCGTGCATCTTCCCCCTGAGCCTGAGATGCCCTCGTTCTTCTCCCCAACATGTAAATACTCCGCCTCCTTCCTGTCTCACCCCTCAGGCCCTCCCTGGTTCTCACGTGGAGTGCGACTCTCCTTTTCCTGCGGCCCCACACATTTTTCTACCTCCATGTATCCATGATAAAGGCCACTGTCCTGCAAATTCTGTAGGTGCTTGTTTTCTCAGTGTTCCCTCGTGCCCTCAGTTGCAGGGATGTGTGCCGTCATGTCCTGAGCTACTGATGTGGCACTGCCCCCAGAGGAACAGCTCGCGACAACACGCGAACAAATCTCACCAGGTGCGTCACCAGGTCTCGCTTCCTGAAGAAAAGTTATATTACCCTGGAAATGCCCTTCCCCAGCTGTGTGCTGCGTGCCCCAGGATTCTCAGGGAACACACAGGGGCACAGAAAAGTCTGAACATTCGACACCTGCTGGCCATCTCACGCATTACCTGCTTGAGCTAATTCAGTCTCAGCACCTGCTCGTGTGACACTTCACCTGATGACCTCGCGTCTCCCTGAAACTGGATTTGTGGCTGTTGCTGCCGTACAAAGCAGGTTCTTGGGAGCATCAGGGAGGAAAGAAAAGTGTTGTGTCTACTTTGACCCGTGCCCAAGGCATCCATGTCCCCTTTGGAAGTTATCATGATTAGTGAAGAGTGAAATGCATCTCTTTTTTTCAATATACCTATATCATTTTTCAAATGACAACCAAGTTATTAAACACTTATTTAAAAGTTTACGCTTAACTGTTTAACAAATATTAAGTACAAGTATACAAATAAGTCTTTAATAAATTTATACTACTAGATTTTTAAAAAATTGGACAGGACATGCTAGAAAAAACATATGGAGGTACATAGATAAACAGAGGAAGTTTGGGGTCCTTTCCCTTTAGGACAGAATTACCGATCATGGTCTTATTTGTAAATATTTAAAATCTGATTTCTACAAAATCAATAAATTTACTAAAACTATATTGTGAAATTTTCAGAGGCACTAAAATAGCTTTAAACTGAGGCTTGGGGGCTAAAGCTCATGGAACATTCCCTAAAACTATACTCTCCAAACTGTTCATCAAAGAAATTACAACAGAACATTTCAGTGCTGGAAACTTGATACTGAGAGAAAAGGGGGGAGGAATGTAGATATAGGGAGAGAGACTGAGGCTCAGACAAACCCACAAAAGACAGGCAGTTATTGAGAAAGACTGAGAGTTCGAGATAGAAATAAAGGTTTGCTGAGACACAGCAAGTATGACTGCATAAATTGGTATAGTATTTAATAACTATAGTATTTCATTTAACTACACCAATATAAGAGTATATGCTCTTTATAAAATGAACACCAAATTTTATAGGAGCTATAATTTTAAAAAATATTTTAACATACCAAAATAAACTCTTCACAAATTAATATAAACATTTGTAAGGATATTTATGCACTGCAAAATAAGTTTCAATGACTTTTAAAATAAAAAATGGCATTCAGTGTCATGAATTTGTTGATATATTAGCAAAATATGCACAACGAGGGTGAGTCCTGTGGCTCAGCGGTTAAGCACAGTACATGAGGAGTTGGATCCCATATGACTGAAATCGGTTCAAATCCTGGTCTTGGTGGCTTGAAAAACACAGCAGGCACGTGTGTACGCATGGACAAACTCCTAACAGGCTGGACAAATGGAGGCAGAGGTGTTGTGGTGTGGCCATGCCCCCTGGGGAGGTGTTCTCTCTGGCAGGTGCACTACAGTCAAACACACTCACAAGATAAATCGGAGACATAGTGTTCTTGTAGATAGTACAAAAGATGGAATTCTTGAAACAAAACTGCACTCCCTGCCAGAGAGAACGATGGTGGATGCTGGCACTCTTGAAGGCAGCTGCCACCGTGGAGAGGACAGTTCCCACGTCCAGGGAGGTTGGTTTCCTGTGCACAGGGCTCCTCCTAATAAGTGTTGAACAAAACAACAAACCAAATAAGAATCGACTTCTAGTGAGCTGGGAGTAAAAGTGCATTTCAGGAAAGAACAGTCCTGCCTGCATCAGGTCAAGGCAGTTCCTCTGGGAGAGATGCGGCTGGAGTTAGCTGAAAGGTGTGACACGGAGTGATAGTTGGATTAGGCTGCTTGTAAGAAGGCTGGTTTTGAGCTGAGGAAGGACTTGACAACAGGAGAACAGGGTACTGTTGGTGACAAATTGCTCCTGATGGAAGTCCTCACCGGCTGGGGAGGGAGTGGCTTGCGTGGTGACGGGAACAGAGCACAGCGAGCCTGAAGCCTGGCCGGTGTTGGTGGGCATCTCCTAGAATAAAGGTTCCTGGCCTCTGGGTGAGTGAGTTCAGTTTCGGCGTAGGCCAGGCCATGGCCCGACAAGCTTTATCAGTTTCCTATCCCTCATCGATTAGCAGTCACAGCAGTCTGCACAGTGACACCCCTCTGCCGTGGAGTGTGGACATGGCAGGGCAGGACAGCATAACCTGCCCTGGTGGCATGGGCAGTGGCACACTTGGGAGACGACCACCTGTCCATTAGACGGATGTAGCTCTCGTTCATCACCTTCTGCTAGTGAGCGTTTCCCTGGCCGCCTGGTTCTCTGCCAAGCCCGGAGAGGCTCGGAAGCTCCTGGCTTTAAACATGTAAATTGTCATCATAGTGGAGATTGTCTTTTTCTATGTATCGACCATAAATCAGGACGTGGTCGTGTCACTCCACTCACTGTTTTGCCATCACCATAATCAATATCCATTACTTTGGCTGACCCAATTGCACATCATCTTTGAATGAGAAGATATTCTAAATGATTGGAATAACTGTGCAAACGTCAAGACCCAGCTAGTTGCTCTTTTTAGTACAGCTGACTTGCCTGAACTAGTAATTTAACTATGTATTGTTGAGTGACCAGGGTCTGCTGGGAAGAAGATAAACTTAGCAATTTGGAGACCCAGGTTCGAGTTACAAGTCAGAGATTTTCAGTTCTGTGACTTGAAATATCTTCTAATCATCCTGTGTCTCGGTGTTTCGTCTGGAAAACAAAACCAATTATTTTCTATGGTTTTCATCCACTAAGTGTTGAGAATTTTTAGACCTAGAATTTTTGGCTATTACATTTTGGATTCACTCCTTTGGCATCCTCAGTCATGTTTCTCTCGTATAATTTTTTATCTTTCTTTCACTCTGTTATTACTTCTGTCTTATTGCAAAGTCTTTTTATGCTATATAGCATGTCTTGCTGTTTTTGCTTTTACCAGTAGACAAATTATAAATAACAAATCAACCAGTATCTGAATTATCTTCCAAATCAGTTGTCTGCAAAAATATAAAAAATAAAGTGTGTGAAAATATTTTGGACTGTAAATCAGTCCATAATAACTATTCATGAATATGTAAGTGTATGTATGCATGCATATACAAACATACAGATGCGTGTGTAGAGAGACAGACGGATGCTGCCAGTGGCCGCGTGGACATGACCAGGAAGTTCTCTCTTTTTGTTCCGGCTATGAGTGCAGTCCTGCCTCATCCCCCCTCCTGGCACACAGGCACCCTGTTTGGACGGGTCGATGGGAGCAGGGCTTCCTGCCCAAGGGCATGCGGGAAGGCCTCGTTCCTTGGCGGCCCACCAGGGTATCTGTTAGTCTGCTCTGCACTGGTTCTTCAGTTTCATTAGATGAGTGGATTAAAGAAAACCCCCAGATGCCTCTGAACGGCAGCACCATATCTACTTAAATTTCTCAAAAAGTCTTACCTGTTATGAGTTAAATCTGCAAATGTAATTAGAGTTTGGGGTTTCTGTGTGAGATGCAACTCGTTGGTATTTTTTGACATTTAATTCATTCATTTATTTTGGGAGACACGAGTGCCTTGCCTGTTGGATCACTTTCATGTTCTGCTGTTGGGAATTTTGTGCTTAGGTGTGTTTTGAAGATGTGCCCCTTTACCTATTACCCTTAGGAGAATGCTCGGAAAAGTGAGCCTCTAAAAACGTTCTTTGATCTGATTCCATAAGTGTAGGGAGGACTCATCCACACACAATGTGCGTGTGCACAGACACACACACACTCCACCTCTCCATCCATCCATTTTATCCAGAAGCAGCAGAGGCGCCCCAAGATAAAGACTTTGTCCACAACCCTATTACAGTTCCATGCCAACGGAATTTGCATAGCACATACAATTTCCATCCTAAATTTGAACATATAATTTAAGGACAAAATAAGATATGTGTTCTAACATCTATTTCTTAAAATCCCCCCCTTTTTTTCAATTTACACACTAGGAAATTGTTGAGAAACTGTAGCAATTTTATGTCTAAAGACCAACGCTGACACTTAGTTTATTCATTAGTTTAAAAAAATTCTTAGTAAGTTCTTTAGTTTTGGCTCCTCATTATTTACTTATTTATGACATTCAATCACTGTGTGTCATTTCAGTACAGCAAATACACTTCCCCATCATGAACACACTGAGTATTGGTATGCTCAAAGACATTACCATGTACCTCAGCAGCAGCAGATTAATTTCCACTTGGGGGCCCTTGAATGTTTTGCTTCTTTTTTCTTCCCCTTGATTCCTTTCCTCTCGCCCTGACCCATTTCCCACCTTCCTCCAGTGTCCACAGTGCTCTCCACGCTTTAATACTTTCCAATTATTAAGTGGCTTTGTTTTGAAATTTTCTTATTTTTTACCTTTAATTACTGTACATCTCCACGGCATACAACATGAATCTTCCCAGCATGACTATACTCATATCAGTCCAGTCAAAGGCATCAGACACTTCCAGACTCCATCCTTTTGAGATATTTTCCTTTGGATCAAACCTGGCAAAATCCTGAAGACTTTATTCTATTTATTACTGGATCAAAGAGCTGAACTGAAGCTCCCATTTTTACTGTCAGCATAATTCTCGTCTACGCTGTTGTGATTTGGCCAGGACCCTCAGGTGGTGTGCTGCCTGCAGTAGTGATGCACGTGTGGAACGGCTCCTGGAGCAGAGTTTGCCTCACACACATGCAGACCCACTGAGCTAAGAGAACAGAGACCAACACCCAGCAGCAGAGACCATAAAATAACCTCCCCACATCTAAGATGAAGGGTTAAACAGATGCATAATCAAGAGTGGAGCTTGGGATGAAGGAAATTGAGAAGCCTGAAGTGTGTCCACACTCGAGGAGTCAGGAGACAGGTCCATATCCAGAAGTGCTGGGCTCCTAGGCTCCCTCTGAGCTGCAAGAACTAAGAAGGGCCTGAGTTCCAATCCCAAACCTTAGACTGCCGCAGTTTCGTGGATGTTGGCAGAAGACACAGATCCCTGTGTCAGAGACGATGGTCTTTATTCTTCAGAGCACAGCAAGCAGCACGAGCTTCACCTGTGTACTCGTCCTGACGCCCCAGGTCACATGTGTCAGGTGTCCTCACCGGAGAGGAACCCAAATCTGCTCTCCAGACATGGAGCCAGTCTTCACATGCTCCAAGGAAAGCATTATCTCCGTCTTCCAAGACTGTCATTCTGGAAGGAAATCCTACCTTTATCTTCCAAGGCTATTGTCACGCAAATGTCCCCGGGGACAGTCTCTGAGCAGAGCTGTGAGCCGCTCCGACCGAGCGATGCACAGACACGTGAGACTCACGTAGACTCGGCCGGGCATTCTTCACTCCCTCCTTATCTTTTGTGTAACAGGGATTTCGTCTTCCAAATAGCTAGTCAACACTTCTTCCTCCGAAATCATTTTCTGGCCATGTTTCCACCAGGACAGCATCAGAGAAGAAGGTGGCTGGTGGCACCTCAGGAAGGAGAGAGATGTGACACAGGGGGCGTGGGCTGCACAGGCAGGGGCGGAATGCAGACCTGCCTGCTTCCCATGGGCCGAGGAAGAGAGGCTGGCAGGATGTGTGCCCTCCCCCGAGAGGAGACGAAGGAAGACCTCCTGGTTAGGATTTATCATTTGGATTCTCTGGGAGCAGATTCCCAAAGTTTGGAATGCCAGATGTTAATTAGGGATCAGCAATTGCCGGCGACAGAGAAAAGCTGGACTGGACGGGCAGAGGAGATGCGCTTCCAGTAGGCCCAGCGAGCAGTTCGCGCTACCCAACGCCGCCTGCCTCACTACTCCATCCACCTGGGAACTGCGCAAGGCCAAGAGAAAAAAGCCGCCAAACTCTTGGACACACATTTACCAAATGCTGAACGTGTGCTGCCCTGTCATCGGCGCCCTGTGACCAGGCCGGGCGGGCCAACGCTCAGGTCACACTACGAAGAGCAAAAGCCATTGCCTGCCTGCCCCAGGACGGCAAGTACTCAGGAGAGACGGGTTTGCTCCAGGTGAAATGCAGATGTCGCTTTTCTCTCCCTCGCTGTGTGTGACTGTGACCTCCCCACCCCAACGCCGCTAAACACCGTCATACTACTGTGGCTCCATTCGGCACTGGGCAGATACAGGGGCTGTCCTTGTCCAGTGCCTGGCACCGACTGGGTACACAAGCAGTGACCAACAGACCCCATCCCACCCCGGTCTGAAGAGGATGAGGAGGGAATGAGACGCTGAATAAAGCATTGCGGGACGAGACCCGGCCTGCAGAGGCCGACAACGCTGGGCCGGAGATGGGCCTGCAGCAGTTCCAGAATAGGCCTGTCTATGGAGCAAAGGAGCTGAGACCTGACGAGCAGAAGCCAGTCCTGGAAAGAGTCCACAAGATTTCCAGGAAGGACTCTCTGAGGTGGAAAGACAGGCGTTAGGGAAAGTCTGTCCTTCCTATAGACCAGGAAGACAGTCGTTACTAGCATTTCATGACGAATACCTCCAGCCCACACACACAGGCACGCTTCTTACTTAACGCTAGGTGGTGACTGTCATTTTGCATTGTTAAACTTTCTTCAACATTATTCTTTTCTTTTCTTTTTGAGAGAGATTTTCACTATAGGGCGCGTGCGCTTGCCAGACAGACAGAGAGAGACATAGAGACAGAAAGTGAGAAATCAGCCCCCAGGGGGGATGGTCACGCCGCAATCCCTTCTCCTCCATTCTCCTCTCGGGATCTTGGGCACGCACGCACATGCGCCCGGCGTGAGTTTTAAGCCACCGGGTCCGGGACACGAACCGCGGTCAGCTACATGGGAGTCCAGCGACATAGACATTACGCTAACTGCTGGTTCCCAACATTATTCTTTTCTGACCAAACATTAATTAACAAAAAGATTAAATAGCAGAGAAAATAATAACAATGAAGAGAATCAGGGTAGGATAAAATGCCAAGGCCTTGGTCCCTGGAGACCACTCAGGCTGAGGCTCCTCCTGAGGGTCCCTTGGCTGCTGGCTTCCCGTCTTCCCCGTGGGACGGAGGGTTTCCTGGAATTGATGTAGTCCTTTCCCCTGTGCCCGACGCTGCCGTGTCAGGGTCCCATGAGCTGCTGTACCTGCTCCTGTTGCTCGCCAAGGCGGGCAACCCCTCTTGCAGTGCCTCCACGAGGACCCCCAACCAGGCGGTAGCAGCCGCGGTCTGTCCGCCTCCTTCCGTGTGTCGATCACCAGCTCCTCTGCTCTGGACTCCAGGCCCCACTGCTCCTGCGGAGGGCTGTTGAAGCCAGCAATCACCTGCTCGGTGACACCGACATGGCCTCCTTCCCACGTGCCCCGCTACTCTCCGTGGTCTTTGCCACCTACTGGGCTTCCCGGCTGCGCAGACAGCCTCCTTTTCAACATTATGTTAATAGCTATGGCAATACCTGTACGGATACACTATAATTGATACAATCAGACTCCTATTTTTGGATGTTTAAATTGCCTCTCATTTTTTGGTGCTATAAATAGGTACCTAAAGGACATTCTTGTTATCCTTCAGATAAATTTCTAGATCCGAATCTGCTGATTCAAAGAGAATCCAGGACTGTCTTTGAAACGTAGTGTAAAGTGGTAAAATTCGCCTTACCTGAACCCTGGCATGCTTTACTGTGCTGTGCATAATTTGTAGTCAGTTGAATAATTTCAAACTAAATATGTACATGTGGTCAGTAATTCTAATAGTTCAAAAAAGATAGAGAGTCTCCTTCTTGCCTGCTGGCTCTGGACCTGCTCCACCCAGTAACTCCCTGCTGGGCAACTTCTGGTATATTCGCCATAAATTTCCCCTGTGTACACAAATACGTGTGTGTGTGTGTGTGTGTGCAGATTTTATCCCACAAATGGGATACTTTTCTGTATCAGTGTCTTAGTATTTCCACTTACTAACACATATTGATGACTCTCTTTATTAGCTCATACAGATTTATCAGTTTGTTCTTAATGGTGACAGAGAATTCCATGGCTGTACCATAAATGATTTGACTTCTTACTATTGAATATTTAAAGTACTCCTTTTTCTTTCTTTTTTTCTTTTGAAAGAGAGATTTTGCTATAGGGTATGTGTGCTCGCCAGAGAGAAAGTGAGGAATCAGCCCACGGGGGGTGGTTATGCTGTAGTCCCTTCTCCATTCTCCTCTCAGGATCTTGGGCACGCACACACACACATGTCCGGCGTGAGTTTTAAGTTGCTGGGTCTGAGACTTGAACCACAGTCAACTACGTGGGAGTCCAGCAGCATAACTATTACGCCCTCTGCTGGTCCCAAAAGTACTCCTTTTACTGCCTCTTATACTTGTATCTAGGTCTATTTTACATACAGCGAAATACGCACATTTATGGGCTTCTGCTTGAGTTTCACAAAGGCATATACTGGGACCAGCAGTTAGCGTAATGGCTATGTCGCTGGACTCCCACGTAGTCGACTGAGGTTTGCGTCCCGGACCCGGTGGCTTAAAACTCACGCTGGGCATGTGTGCGTGCGTGCCCAAGATCCCGAGAGGAGAATGGAGGAGAAGGGATTGCAGCGTGGCCATCCCCCCTGGGGGTGATTTCTTACTTTCTGTCTCTCTCTGTCTGTCTGGCGAGCGCACGCGCCCTATAGCAAAAACCTCTCAAAAACAAACAAACAAACAAACAAAACCAAAAAAAAAACAAAAAAAACAAAGGCATGTACTCATGGAAGCCAGACTCCTTTCATGACACAGCCCATTTCACCCTCTCTGAAGGTTTCTACTCTTTGCCAAGAACCACCCTACTTCCCAAAGGTCAATATTCTGATTTCTTTCTTAGTGAAAGAAATCAGAAGTAGCTTTGCCTATTTCTAAATTTCAAATAAGTGGAAACAGCCAATATGTGTTCCTTCACGTCTGGCTTCTTTTGCTCAGAATAATGTGTTTATTTTGTTGTGTTGTGAGATTCATCGTCTATTATAGGTTTTTGCCACAGGGCACATGTGCTCACCAGAGACACAGGGAGAGTCAGTGAGAAGGAAAGTGAGAAATCACACCACCACCACCACTACCGCCCCCGGGGTGGAGGGAATGGCCACACCACAACCCCTTCTCCTCCGTTCTCCTCTTGGGATTTTGGGCGTACACACACACACACACCTGGGCTGACTTACAAGATTCTGGGTCCGGGACCGGCCAGTGGGAGTCCAGCACCTTCACTGGCATGCCACCTGCTGGCCCTGGCATAGACTGTTTTTAGTTAATGACGAGTGTTCCACGGTCTGAGTGTCCCACCTTTGCTATCCACCTTCCTGTTGTGGGATATCTGCTTTGTTACAAGGTTTAGGCTAGGACAAAAGGTCTCTACCAACATGTTTGTGTGAGTCTTAGTGGGGCCACATGTTTCCTTTCTTCGGGGATGAAATAATTTGGTCACAGAAGAGGCGTATGTTCAACTTTTTAAAGAAACAACCCAACCATTTTCCATGGTGGTTCTACCATTCATGGCTCCTGCCAGCAAGGTGCGAGTGTTTCTGTGACTCAGCCCCTCCCCACTATTTGTCGTTCATTGTCTTTTTCCTTTTAGCTATTTTAGTGACTGCAAGGTGCTATCCCATTGTGCTTTAATGTACATTTCCTAATGGCTGATGTAGACAAAATATTTAAGGAAGAAGAAATAACATTTGTGAAGATCCTAAAGCACATAAAAGAGGGGAAAATGAAATTTTTTGTATGTGGTCACATGGAAAATGTCCATAAACACGATTAGCATTTTAGGTTATATCTTTCCAGATAGCTATCTCTCTCAAGGTGCTCCTTAATAAAATAAGAAATAAAAATACCAATCTCTGCTGCTCCCCTCCCCCAGCTTGGACTGATTAGTGGGTTGCTCTGGCCGACAGCCAGCGAGACCCCCTGCTGTTCCCTGTACACATCAGCATCAGTACTTCTATTGGAGGGGCTTACTCACTTTATTTATTTATTCATTTATTTATTTATGTTTAGATTTTTGCCAGAAACAGTGAAAGAGAAGTGAGAAATCACCCCCAGAAGGGATGACCACACCACATTCCCAGCATGATCTTCAAGCCACCAGGTCTGAGACTCAAACCTTGGTTGGCCATATGAGAGCCCAGTGCCTCAACCACCATGCCACCTACTGGCTCTGCTCACGTCTTTTGAATAATAAGTGTTTCTGGGGCAAGCTGGGCCAGGCAGGTGCATCTCCTGTCAGGAATCGTGGTGAGTCATCCGAGCGAGACCCTGGTGAGCCGTGGGGCTTACTCCAAGGCAAGTGTGCTGGACAAGCAGTGCTTTTCCGGCATCTATGTCCGTTCTATTTTAATACATTTTATTCTCACTGTTCTTCATTCACAGTATGTAGGGATGTGTGTTTGATGTTACCCATGGACCTCCTTATATTTTAACATTTTCTTCTCACTTGAGGTCAGGTTCTTCTCACCCACCCTGGTAAGGAGTCAAGCGGAACTCTGAGCCCGTCTTCGCCCTGGCCTGGCTTTGCACGGTCTCTCCCCTGGGCGTGCAGTCCTCGGCTGAGTCCCTCTCGGTGCCTGGGTGTGATGCAAATGCTGGTACCGTCCAGGGCAATGTGTGCTCAGTCTTGCTCTTCACCATCAGGAAGAGCAGAGCCTCCTGGAGCAGGCCTCGTCCAGCCAATCTCGGCCCTCGAGGGATCTGAGTAGGAGCTGACGACCAGGGCCTTGCCGGGCAGGCTTGTTTCCCGGCTCTCCTGAGCAAGGCTCTGGGACACAGCTGACGTGGTCCATGAGCTCGTGTGAGACTGAGTCTCAGGCACAGGCCGCCTCCCACTTCTCACTGGATCTTGGGTTTCGGTGACCCCTTTACGTGCCAATGTCATCAGCCTCCACCCGATGTCACAAGATGGAGAAAATACTATAAATGGTCTCAGCTCATGGCATGGAGGCTCCGAGGGTTGGCAATGCTGGTACGACTTCTTGGCTGGCAGAAGGGCCAAACTAGGAGAGACTGAGCAGGAGTTGCAGCTGCTGCTTCAATCCATAAGGCTCACCTCGTTAATCTGGGCGCCCGGGACAGCAGACATCACCACCTCCTGTGAACACTCTTGTTTTTGGTGAATTCTTAAATAGCCTCTTAGCCTCCAAAGCGACTCGGTAATTGTGACCTTTTAACAGTTACCATGGGAAGAATTCCTAGATTATAAATAATGACAACGTGAGTTTCCTAGTTACCAAGTGTATTTATAAAATGAATTCCAAAGGTACATGACATTTAATTCCAGTCTATTTTTAGAAACTAAAGGAAAATACCCCCTTTTTTATTTTAAGAAAAAAAGAATTGTAATAGTTTTCCAAATCTAGTTAAGGAGCTATAGATCTGTATGTTTGGCTTCCAGGAAAAAGTAAGGATTTTCAGTAATATACTATCCTTGGGGATTTAAAGAAAGCATTTACAGTAACAGAGATTTCAGTGTTAAGTCAAGCTACCGTGACTGTGTGTCAGAATTAGATATATAAAACTTACCTCACAAATAAAAAGATGTGTCGGCCCTTGGTAATCCTTGTCGGACACATAAATTGGGACGACCACAGGCCTTCTATTTTCCAGTATTCTTCTAATGAAGAAAATCATTATTTCTCATGCTGAACTCTTGAAAGAGAAGGTTAACCTAGGTGGAGGAATCAAACAAGGGGAGTGAGGCTTACTAAGGAATATATTTTAAAAGAAAAACTACTAACTTTAAATCATACTGTAATGTGCTGCAGAAATACTAGCTCTGAAAAAGATATTAAAGCAATTGGAATGCAGTGATTTCTATGGCCTGTCTAATATCTGGTCTTTTCCTAACGCCATTTCAGAAGGCACTTTAACGAAGTTGCTGCATAATGTGTCTTCAGCTGGGTGGCAATGTCTCATAATTGGGAAATTCCTCCTCTCTGAATCTTAAATCAAGTTCTATATCTTGTCTCATACTCCAAAACACGCAATTCGAGAACTTAATAACTGGGGCCTCTAACATTAAATTACTTCTCTATGTATATTTAATGTATCATACTATGTATTTGCAAGTTCTTTTGGTTCAATTCAATAAATATTTATCATGCACTGTATTAGTTTTCTATGCTGCTGTAGCAAGTTACCACCAATTTAGTAGCTTAAACAATACGAATTTATTATCCCACTAGTCTGTAAGCTGGAAGTCTGACAGGGTCTCATGGAGCCGAAATCCAAGGTTGGCAGGATTTCAAGGTTGAGTTCCTTTCTGGACTCTGCAAGAGTTCATTTCCTTGTCCTTCCAGCTTCTAGAGGCCACCACACTCACTGTTCATGTCCCTTTGTCCATCTTCCCAGACATCAATGGCAAACTGAGCCCTCACATCACATCACCTCCCGTCTCCATCCTTGCACCCCCCCCGCCCTGTCTTCTGCTCCCTTCTCTACCATCTCCCATCTCCATCCTTGAATGCCCTCCGAGTCCTGTCCTCTGCTCCCTTCTCCACCATCTCCCGTCTCCATCCTTGAACCCCCCCCCTCCCGAGCCCTGTCCTCTGCTCCCTTCTCCACCATCTCCCGTCTCCATCCTTGAACACCCCCCTCCCGAGCCCTGTCCTCTGCTCCCTTCTCCACCATCTCCCGTCTCCATCCTTGCACCTCCCCCCGAGCCCTGTCCTCTGCTCCCTTCTCCCTCTTAAAAGAAGCCCTGTGATGACATTGGCACACCTGGGTCCCAGTGTGATCTGGGATGAGCCCACATCTCAGGCCTTAATACAATCACAAGTCCCTTCTGCCATGGGGACAACCTGCTCACTGGTCCTGGGGTGAGGACATGGGCATCTTTGGGGAAGGCTTTTGCACCCAAAAGCCCTGCTTAGTGTTTCAAAAAAATATTTCTTAGCCACCTACTGTGTGCTCAACTCAGTGCTGAGCAGATGGTTAGAAGGATAATAGATCTTAATGTGAAATAGCTAATCATGTTTTAAACATCCATCATTAGGGCCAGCCCTGTAGCTCTGTGTAAAAGAGCCAGATCCCACATTGCTGATGGTGGTTGAAATCCCAGCCCAGGCAGCTTGAAAAACCTACATAAATGTGCGCATGCATGCCCAAAATCCTGAAGGGAGGAGGGACGGAGGAGGAAGCATGATCCCCTTCTCTCTTTGTGGCAAATACGTCCTTGGGCAATTGAAAAAAAAAACTAAATATCCATAATCTAAGTAAATATTATCTAATTATGTATGAAGACTGGATCTGTGCATTGTTTCATTTTTCACAATTAAAATCTTATGCATTTCTTCTCTTCTGTCTCCTGATCTGTTCTTCCCACTGGCTGGTTTGCCCAGATAAACACATGAAAGGGCCTCTGTACCTCTCCAATATCAGCTCTGTCACTGTGGCCCATCTTCTGCTGTTGGTTTCACCTCTTACATCTTACATCTCTTGTATTTTCAAATCTCCTCTCTGGCACGTTTGTTTCTCTTAGTCATACGCAGTAAACACGGCAATGTGCCAGGTGCGTGGTGGTGAACAGATGGATGGTCACTAAGGCATCCGTGCATACAGGCAGGAAGGGAATCTGAGGACTAGGGGCCTGAAATCTGCCCTTCTTATTTCCTGTATGTTATTCATTTTGTTCTTCCTTTTCTTCTAAATCTACAGGAAATCACTGTGTTATACAATTAAAAGGTATTTTTTAACTGAGATGGATAATTACATTAATGAGATTAATTAATAGCAAGCAACTTGTTATCCAAATTACGGTTCAACGTTAGCTTCATAGCTATGAATAAATTAATATGAATTTCATAATGATGCTGGTTACAAGTCAATTCTAGTTCTAGAAGAAGGTAATTGAGAGAAACTGCCTGCCTGCCTGCCTTCTGCAAGCTCTTGTGTTTAAGATGGGCTCAGATGTTTGAGATGGAATTGGGACAGATCTGGAAGCCAAACTTCCCTGAAGAGTAGTCATCATCAAATTCTGATGATTGCAGTGACACCAAGCCAGTTCTTAGAACTTCGGCGACTTGAGCCTCATAGAAATAGAAGTAACCCTTACCTCTCAAAACCGATACACCGGATTCTGTAAATGATCAGACTGATAGATAAAATCCCTCCAACATCGCCGCAGACCACAGCAGACTGTACTGCTGCTGTCTTCACTACAAACTGGAAGGATGTCGGGAAGAGCAGAGACTGGGGCCTGCCAGGGGTAGGTAGCCATGGCCGAATTTGGGTGCCAATGTTTTTGTTAAATTAAGGTTTTGAGCTGTTACCAATCACTTCTTAGACTATTTTCAGTTCAAAAAAGTATATGTCTTTGTATTTTGTTCTCAGAATACTATGCATCCTTTTAAAATTATTGAGGATTTCAAAAAAACTCTTGCTTACGTGGGATATATCTACTGACATCATATTAGAAATTAGAGCTTGGGAAATGAGTCTGAAGTATTTATTACTTAGAATTGATAAAAAAAAAACTCATCACATGTAACATAAAATTTCTTTATTAGAAAGTCAAAAACAAAACCATTTATGATGGAACAGTGTGCTTTGGCAGCAGTCATGAGACCTTTGGGAACATCCTCTTGTCTCTTGTGAGTCAAAAGAATGAAAAGGCAAATAATGTCCTAGTGTTAATACAAAAGTAGTTTTCATGTCTTAAAGCCAGTAGAAGGGTCTTCGATTCCCCCAAGATGTTTCGCCAGCCCAACTTGGCAGCACCGCCCCACACTGGTTACGTTATTTTAAGAGTCTGTCAAGGGGGAAGTATCAACATCTAGCTCATTGATCTACAGTTTTGTTCTTGTTGCTGATATGAAGAGCATAGCTCAACGGTTAAATTCTTGGAGGTCAACAAGAACTCAGGTCCTTTCCTTAATTTTGCATTGCCTTCTTGAGCTTTTCTCATTTAGTTCTGCTTCTTGGTCTAGTAGTTGTTAAAATAAAAACTTCCACGAAATTAAATTTGGCAGCACTTCTTTGAGAAAAGAACGATTGGTGAATCCCGAAGCACTCAGGACCAGCAGAGGTTCGGAGAGCTCTGCTCTGCACCCTGGGCACCGAGTAGTCACAGACAGAAACCAAGGGAGAAAGTACAGAGGGCCTGATTGGTTAGATTCCGAGTCTGCCTTATTTGGATGTGGGCTGACCGGATGGCAGCCTGTGATCTGCGGAAGCATGGGTGCTTACCGTAGGCTGAGACCCAGCTACTTGTTACAGAGCAGTGTACTCCTAAGTCAGGTTTTCGTTTGTTTGCCTGCGTGGGCTTGCAGGTGGTTACAGTGGAACTCTGAGTGTGGAGATAGGTCCCAGCCCATGGTCTCCTACTTCATGAGTGTATCTCCTGGTCACCGGGTAGCTGCTGTGACTCCCATGCCATAAGCATGACAATAATTGCTCTTTATTTTCTTGAGAAGTTTATTTATTTATGTTCATTTTTTACATTTAATCACTGTATACTTTTGCAGCATACAAAATGAATTTCCCCAGCATAAATATATTGCATATTAGTCCAGTCAAAGATATTCCCAGACATATTATCATCTGGGAAGATGATTTTTTTAGCAAAGAAATTTTCCCCCAAGTCCCCTAGGAATTGCGTCCTTTATGGCAATAATGTGTCCACAGGCCTTGCCTAAATCCAATTCTAAAAGGGGAACTGCCCTCCAGGGATAGCTTAAGCTAAGTAAGACCCACCAAAGACCTACAGTCAGACCCTCAGTGTCCTAAAGTCCGTGGTCATGTGAAAAAGAGCGTGTACCTCCTTAGGAAGGCGAGCTGGCACGGCCAGGAGGCAGGCAACTCAGAGTTGTGCTGCATGAGATTCCAGAAATGCCAGGTATTACGTAAACAAGTGACTCACAGTCAGGGAGTGGTCCAAGTCCCTAAGGGACAAGGGACCTGATCTTTTCACCTGTCTAGAAAACAACCGCCTTCACACTTGGATGTCCGACATCCACTGGAGCTTAGTACTGTTTCAAAGGTTAGTTACAATTCATGAGAAGACTTAGAAAAGTGCCAGGATCTTTATTCCACAACTAAATTTCTTAGCATCTAGCAAATGTGCTCTTTCAGCTAGAAGTGAGAACTTTGAATAAAGAAACTTGAGTGTGGGCTCCTTCACTTATTTCTATGTCCTGCTTATTTTTGGATATACATTAAATTTGTGTGACTTTTCTAACCATGTTTATTAGACGCTGTGGTTCTTTATCTGCAATTCGAGCTTAAAATTAGTTCCCCTACCTTTAGGTATTTGATGCACGAGAGGCCGCTCCAGCTTGAAAGCAATGGCCAGCAGTTCCTGGGGCTTCTCAGTGTTTTGCTGTGGACATAATTCTTCTCTCCGATCTGCTCCGTGGTGATCTAGGCAGAGGAAGCACTCAGTCCTCACTTAGGCACGGGACAACTCCCCATTAGCACTGGCTGCAGGACTGTGGGCGAAGCGCTGAGAGACCCCTTCAGCACAACACAGATGCTTGAAAGCAGACTGGGCCACAATGAAACCCCCAGAGAATTCCATGAGAAAATCCAACTTTTCCCTGAATAATGAATCACAAACATCATTTTTCTATGCTTATAATCTATGTAGCAGGGTGAACAGTTCCTCTTGAGCAAATAAAAAAAAACCAAACTCGATTTAGGCTAAAAATGGTGATGTATGCACCAAGGAACGTTCAGGAATGCTTACTTCCAGTGGATCTTTAGCCGGCGCCACAGTGCTAAGAGCTGACCTTTCCCTTTGGAAGCCAACGGCACACAGGACATCCATGTTCTCCAATCACAGATGCGTTAATCTCCTGTCCGGAAGGGAATCTGGGCTGGATGTGGTAGAGGCCAAGGAGTTCTTAGGGTCATTCAGAGCAGGTGTGAGTTTGCAGAAAGAGCTCCTGAAAAGCTGGGAACCTGTCACAAACTAAGAAAACATTTAGCGTTGATGCCTTCAATCACCAGGGAAGGTATTGTTCTCTAACAGAGGTTGAGCCAGGACTATGCTGGCAAAGCGAGTGCTATCCATTTCTTCATTTCTTCACTACATGATTCTGGGAGAATCAGCCTTGAAATCTTAAATTCATGGAAATTAAACTTGAAGTACCCCGTTTACATTTTTGGTGAGAAGCCATTAACGTCATCTGGGAAGCCTTGGGTGTCTGATTTTGATGATTGACTTGGATATAGTTAATCCTTCTGTGACCCCCTCTATGAGGGCTACTGGAAGGCCCTGCCCCAGGACTGTGGTGTGACTGCCATGAACACGTACCGCTCAGAGCTCCTGCTGCAGGGAACAGGTTAGGCATCGCAGCTGCTCCACAGTGGCACATCTGCTTCTTCCAGCACACGGCAGGCTCTTCCCATAAAGACCCAATTTTGGTTCAAGGATACTCCTGGCCGAACCTCTCAGGGAACTTTACTGTGGTCCAAGCCTATTCCCCGCAATCCTTCTTCCTCCCTTCTCCCTCCACAAGTGTCAGACGTGAATCATGGTCTGAATGCTGTCTCCACTGTGTCCAGTACCAACCGCCATCTTCTCTTGCACATCTATTCCTGCCTGGGAATTTGTTTGACAGACCTGAAAGAACTCACTTTGCCTCACATCAGTTCACCAGAAGACAGCATATGTGAACAGAGTTTGAAGTCACTACTAAATATTAACAACTAGAATATGTCCAAAATGTGATCATAGAATTTTCAAGAAGTGAAGTTTTTATCATAGTCATATGCATGCACAGTAATTGAGTTAATAAAGGATTAACTAATGAAATGCTTTTAAGAACAATATCAAGAACTTTTAGATGTCCTATCACTTGCTCAGCAGGAAGATGGGTGAGCTCAGCCCCAAGTGCAGGCTGATCACAAAGTGCTTCTGAGCTCCGCTCCTGAGAATGACAGCAATGCGGGGAGGCTTTTCACCCGATTACCACAGAGTAAAGAAAGAACAGCGAGTAAGGAGGGGATTTGTGGTGACCCACTGGTGGTGGCAGATGGCTTGACTTCCTGGTCAAGGGTCCAGTAGACAAAGATGGGAATAGTGTGTAAAGAACACCCTGGAATGAGGCAAAAAGGTGAAACTATGGGGAGGTCACAGAGTGAGCAAGCCTTGCTGCACAGTAATGCCCATCGGGGGTGCCCCTCATGGAAGGATGGCCCAACAGCTGGTACCCAGACAGGACGGCGTGGCCAGGTCACGTCCGGCAGTCCCCATCATTGGATACCCTCTCTCTACCTTGATGAGCGAACAGTCCTCCCTTCCCCATGGCCCTTTCACTACTGCGGAGGGCCCAGCAGTGACAGCAGTGAGCCCGGTGCCAAGCTCCCGCTCTCCCAAGGACACCAGCCTTGAGGAGGCCGGCTAGGCCCCCGAGGGTAAGCTGACTCCCTGGCACGTGGCAGCCACTTATCCTGCCCAGCATCCACACACATTCTGGTGTGAGTTCACTTCACTGTTTTTACCCTGTGAGACTTCAGCCAACACCACTCTGCAAGGACTTGCAGGAGCCCAGTCCCCTGGCCTGGTGCTGCCCTGACGTGTTAGCCTGAGGGGGTAACGTCACAGCACAGCTGCAGACAGTGGTTGTGTGACTGTGGGTCCCCTGTCCTCTCACAGAGCGTACCGCCCACAGGGATGGTGGCCTGATGGGAACAGGGCAGCCCTGTGATGGCAGAGCTAATGTACACACGTGCCTTCTCTGACAATTGGGACACCAGTCTTCACTGTATGTCACATACCCTACTAGGACACGAGCCCATGAATGGTGGTACAGGAATCGGAGTGGGCCCACTTATCCTCACTCCCAAAGACTCATTTGAAAGCTGTGTCCCACCTGTCCCTGAAGCCCCAGGCCCTGTGAACCTAGGGGTGCAACATTTCCCCCATGATACACAGCAAGAGCCTTCCCAGACTCAGCTCTGCCTCCTACTCGGTCACTTGGCACAAATTCCTGTACCAAGCAAGCAGAAGGCAAGGAAGGGAGCCACTGTCTCAGCAAAGTTAGTCAGCCGTGACCATCAGAGAGGAACAGGGCTCCATCACACATGGAAGAGGAGGAATGTGTATTTGCCCCCAGGTGATTCACAGGGGCATGTCCTGCCTAGCCGGCTTTGGTGGTGCTAACAAATGCGTAGCCTGAGAAAGGAATGACTGCGGGGGCTGGAGCCCCTCAGGGATGACTGTCCAGGTGCACAGGTGAGCTGCGCAGGTCAGCAGGGGTGCTCGCCAGGACTCAGGAAGCCTAGAATGTGCTGTAAAGCAGGGAGAAGACACATAATTTGCAGCACCATGACCAGCGACTGTGGTCTGCACTGGGTAATGTTAACTTTGCCCTCACTGGATTCTCAAGGCAAAGACCAACCACCCTCTTGGAGAAGCTGTTTCCAGCCAAGTCAACCCATTAGGCCAACCTAGGAGCACAGATCCCGTGATGGAGGATTGACCATGGTGGATATGTCGTTATCCGGGGCCCTCTTTCAGGACAGGGAGCCCATCTCACCAGCTGCCTGTCCCCAGCCATGCTCCTTCTGGGGAATGGTTGTATCTGTGGAAGGCGTGAAGTGAGAAGCTGGTAACTGCAGGCCTGTTTTTAGGCTAGTTGGTTTTAGGGAGGAATACATAAGAAATTCAAGGATCTTAAAACTGATTTTCTTGAAAAAAATTTTAAGTGTATTTATTTCATTCATGAGAATGAGAGACAGAGACAGACAGAGAGAAGATAAAAGAGAGAAAGATCAGCACCTTCAAAAGGGTTGACCGTGACTCTTCCACCACCACTCAGCCTCCCAGCCAGTGGGGTAAGGGACGGTCCAGCATCGCCTGCTGCACCCCAAGCTGGCCCTACTTCCTTACAGCTGCCCACTTGCCTTCACACACGTGGAAAGTCTGTGTGCCCCCCTATGGGTTTAAAGACGACCTCTTCTCACCAGCCCTTCCCTCCTAGAACACCACATGGCCCAGGGTTACTGGGTTCTGGTGTGGACTTTTCCATGCCCCTCTCTACCCCAGTGTCCACTTACTGCAGCGGGTGGCGTTTGTAAACGGACTGTTCTGCTTCTCTGATAGCCCCTCCACACAGCTCCCTGTAGACCCCAGGAGGGGCTGGTCTCAGCATCACCTAGGATCTTGCCTGCCCTGTGCCCTGGGCTCTGCAGCTTCCTGGCACCCACGGCAGAGTCCCTGCGGTCTTACTGCACATCCTTGCTCTCACCGCCTGATCCTGGAATGCTATTTCTTCCTTCCCCCTTAAGTTGGCTGTATTCCCTTTAAACTTCAGGTCTTCAGCTTCTTCTGCCCCACAGAGGGACGAAGCCCTCTGGGATAAAGATGCCTGTGTATCTTGGTTCATCTGGGCAATGCAGGTTTCCAGCAGTCCCCCGCTTATTTGCCTCCTCTTCACCAATCTGCAGCATCGGATCCTCCAACCAACTTTCATTTGTCATTGATACATAGAGAGAGGTAGATACAGATATATAGCTGCATTACATAATCTGCCTTAGCTTCCAAACACCTCATAATAATATATTAGTATTGGTGCTTCCTAGGAATTATTCCAATGGCTTTTAATACGTATCATTTTATTTTTTAATATCCGCTTGATGAATCAACGGTAAGAAACACGAAGGCAGAAATATGTCTATTATATTCATCACGGAATTCCAGGTAGATGGCCTTTGTAGATGATCCACAAATACTTCTCAAATGGAAGAAGGATTGAACAATTGAAAAATTTGACGCATTGTCATATTATCCAATTGCTTTCACACACAGAGAACTTTATTAATGCATCTATTATTTTTGGCATATTGAGCAGGCCCAACAGCATGGATTATTATCCTTTTTAAAACATTTTAGCAGGGATGAAATGGTTGCAGGCCTCACTTCAGCCTGCATGCCTTTGGTGGCAAGGAAGACAGAGACGGTCTCCTATTTATAGTCCGTGGTGGGCTTCCAGTCACGGCCTGTGCTTACAGTCGCTGTGACCTTTCTTAATGTTATTGCGGCTATGACTGAATCTACTTATTTTAGGTCGTGACCCTCTCTGCTTTACCTATCTTCCTTAATATTATTTATTTATTTCATTTCTGTTTTTTAATCTTAATCTTTCATACAGTTAACATTTTATAGTATAAAAACATGTCAACCCTTTCTGTTTTGGAGTGAAGAATTGCTCCTGCCCCCAAATTCATTTGTTGACATTCTAATCCCCATTGTGATGGTGTTAGGAAGTGGGACCTTGGGCAGGTGACTAGATCATGAGGTGGAGCCCTCATAAATTCAGTTAGTGCCCTTAGGGACGAGCAGATAGTATAGTGGTTACATTACTGGACTCCCACGTGGCCCTTGCAGTTCAAATTCTGGACCCAGTGGCTTGAAACTCATGCATGCGTGTCTAAAATCCTAAGAGGAGAAGGGATTGTGGCATGGCCATCTCCCCTGGGGGAGGGGGGTGACTTCTCACTTTTTTTCTCACTGTCTCTGTTCTATCTCTCTCTCCAGCAAGCACATGCACCCTAAGACAAAAACCTCAAAAGAAAAATAAAAAAGAATTAATGCCCTTTTAGAAAGAGACGTGAGCATTATCTCTGTCTCCTGCCCTGCGATATACAAAAGTGGCCACGTGCATGTGAGGGAGGGTGCTGTCAGCAGATCTGCTGTTTTCATCTTGAACTTCCAGCCTTTAGAATTGTGAGAAATAAATGTTTTTTATTTAAGCCACCTGGTCTACGATAATTTGTGATAGCAGCCTGAACTGACTGAAACTATTCAATCTCTTTCATAATTTTATTTCCTGTTTGGCATGATTTTTCCAAAGCTGTGAGAAATACTTCTTTAAAATTTTGTCCCTGGTTTTTCATACAGTTCTGTTTGTTTCTCAGTTCTTCACCAAATGTTTTCTGACCTGTGAAACACAGTGTGGATTTAAATCGCTTTCTCCGTTCTCTTCCATGACATGTTACATGTTTAAAGTAGATGTTTAAGGATAGACTGTGGGCCAGCTCGTTCTGACCTGAAATTGCTACAGCACATCCCAAGTTCCGAGATGCAGCTGCATGTGTGACGCAGTGCCGTGAAGAGGAGGGGTCGGCCCGGACACAGTGCCGAGAGCCCAGGAAGGCGAGCACACGCCCCTGTTTGCACTGCAGTGTGTGCTTTGCGTGCGTCTCTGTGAACATGAAGTCCTCCCATCAAACGCCTGCAAGACAGCCCACAGGACAGTGTGAGCTCCTGTGAACGACATGTCCGTCAGGCAGGTGGTGTACCTGGTACATAAAGAACCTGGTGGTTAGCAGCAAGGTTGCCCACAGCCACGTAGGCTAGTCTCAGTCTGTGAGCTCAGAGGGAGGTTGCAGAGAAGGGAAACCGTCACCCCTGAGACACAGGCCTCTCCTTCCTTCTGGACTTCGGATGGAAGCTGAAGAGAACAAAAGTAGCCTGCCATTCTCAAGTCACGCCCTTCGTTCTCAGCGTCTTTGCAGTTGCCGATGCCTTCTCAGCCTCACGCTCACAGCCTCGCGAGCACACACACATGCATTTAAAGGGAGGCAGGTGGTGTCCAGGGCGTGGTCTGTGCTCACGGAAGCACACAGGCCGGGCCCAAGGAACGTGAACCCACACTTGTGGCTGCTCCGACTCGGCCAAAATTTGGGCTTGGAGCAGTTTTGTGAACACGCAATCAAAACCCACATGGGCAGGTTGGCTTCGAGTCACGGTGGTTAAGGGAGCTGGATCCCACACAACCAGCTGCATGGTCTGAGTCTGGGACTGAGCATCTTGAAAAACATGTGTGCATGCATGCCCAAAATCCCAAAAGGAAGAGAGATGGAGAAGGGATTGTAGTCTGATCATGCCCCCAAGGCGCGTGTTTTCTCCTCTCTCTGATGAGTGCACACACCTTCTGGCAAAAATAAAAACAGGAATGAAGAAGCACATGGGGGTGTGTCACAGACACACACATGCTCTTACTGTGCAGCATAGTCAGGTCTTTGCAGCAAAGGACACGTTTAGACCCATGGGATCTTAGCACGGGCCGGAGAGCTCTGCTACCGGCCTCGGCAAACCACTCGCCACCTACGGGTGCAACCCTCCAGCTGACTTGCCACCATTGGTGTTCAAAAGCCTCATCATAAACCTCATTCGTATTCTTGCTTTTTCTCAGGGAACGAAGTGGATCTCAGCTCATTTCATTTATTTGATCTAAAGATTAGGTCTCTCATTTGTTTTATTGCTTTCATTTTTGAGAGAAAAAATGATGAATGCACCCATGAAACTTTTCAGCAAAGAATGGACATAAGAATTTCCATTAGCCACCACATATCTGCTGTATAACTTCTTTTTAGCCATTGGATAACAATTCGCTTTCATGGATATGAATACTGCCTTTTTCCTCTAACTGAAGGATTGTTCTGTGGTCCTGGCTCAGCTGACCTTGTACTTTAAACGTGATGGTGATTTCATTCAAATAATGTTACAAGATGCCACAATACAAAGAAATGAAAACGGTAAGAGGAAAATAAAGTATCAGTTTTTGTTTGCCTTTTTTAATATTTAAAAACATTTTAAAGTAGTTAATGCATTGTAACCAGAAGGTCAAACTCAGGCAGAGCTGGCCCCCACGTGTGCGTGTGCGTGTGCACGTGTGCACGTGTGCATGCCTGGTTCACTGTAACAGGCTCTTGCTGCATTGCGATTCTCCTGGTTCAGTCTCCCAAGTCTCTGGGATTAAGCCCTTGAATTCTGCTTTTGAAAAATGTCCCTTGGGCCAGCCAGTGGCATGGTGGCTAAGGCAGCTGGATCCCATGTGGCCAACTGTGTGGTTCGAATCCTGACCTGGTAACTTGAAAAATATGTTTGGTATGGGTATGTGTGTGTGCCCATAGTTCCAAGGGGGGGAATGGAGGAGAAGGGATTGTAGTATGGCCATTGCCTCTGGGAGATGCTTTCTCTCTCTCTCTCTCTCTCTCTCTCTCTCTCTCTCTCTCTCTCTCTCTCTCCTGTGAGTGCATGTGCCCTATAGCAAAAAAAAAAAAAAAAAAAAAAAAAAAAAAAAAACACGAAAAACCGAAGTCCCTCCAGTTTGACCTGCTCTTGGAAACTGCATGGCACTCATTCTCCAGGTGGTTTCTGATTAGGCCCGTGACGTGACAGGTTTGGCAACACAGCACAGAGCAGGAGGCAGACACCCCGACCCACAGTTCTGGCAGCAGTCAGGACAGTGCACTCCCAGCCGGGGCAACCTAGAGCCTCTATCTTCCCCTCCTCCCAGCTCTTCTGGGGAGAATTTTAAACAAGCATAAAATTGAAACAGCGTAAAAGGTGTCTTGAAACCAAGGCTGTTCCCAGGAAGTGCTGCGGTGAAGGCCAGGTAAGCTGGCAGCCTGCGGCAGAGGGCTGCACCTTGCTGTTCTCCGTTGTTCCGGAAGAGGGAGAGAACGCATGTCACTTTGGGCTTCAGTAACAGTTTGGGCTGTGGAAGCTCCTTCAAAAACATCACCTTTGATATTGTAGTGTCTGCGACTAGTCAAATGCTGCTATGACTACTGTGTAGGCATTTTAGAGATTAAACTATTTGTGCTGTTTCAAAAAGATTGCCAGTGGGCATGCATGCTTGCCAGAGAGACACAGAGAGGGAGAAAGCTTCCCACGCAGGGCACGATCACCCTGCTGTCTTCTCCATCTCCATCCTGTCAGGATTCAGACATGCATGCACACTCACCCAGCATGTATTTTCAAGCCACTGGGACCAGGATTTGAACTACTGTTGGCTACATGGGATCCAGCTCCCCGAACCACTAGGCCATGAGGTTAGAGGTTTATAAACCAGTTTTGTACTGTTATGAGGCCTGTGCTAGGCACATTTACACATCACCAAATCTAACATTTATAATCTCCATTGAGACCGGGTTATTTTACACTCAAGGAGATTTCACCCACAAGCCACGTATTATGGGATCATTACGACTCCCATGGGGCAGGACCAGGGAAGAGGGAGATGTTGGCCTAAGCCAATCACCAGCGAGAACGGCAGCCTTTCTCCCTCTGTGGATCCGGGAGAAGCCACAGGTCTCCAGCACACAGACCTGCAGGGGACAGTCAGACTTGGGTCACTTTCACACTCAGAAGAAGACAAGGCAGACGCAAGAAAGGGAGGAGGGATCTTAGCTGATGTGCCACGTTTTGCGCAGCAAACTCTAACATGGGAGCAGACAGAAACAGCGACAGCCCTCGGCCATGGGCTGACATGGACAGCCAAGGGGGAGCAGCAAGCCAGTGCCCAGGGACAAGGTCAGCTCCCCAGGGCTCCTGAGAGAGAGGCCAGAAGCCAGAGCCATCCTGTGTCTGAGAAAGGGAGAGCCCTGCTCATGGGTCTCCTCATCCTCTTTATCCCAGATGTGGGGCAGCAAAGGACAGCTTCAAGCCCCATAGGCTGAGCGCCAATGTCCAACTGCTGGTCCGGACCAGAAGGGACTAGGGGTGGATGGAATTGGGCTGTGTCTGGGGAAGGAAGGAGAACCGGGACTCAGAGCCAGGTCTGCTGACGGTGACAGTCAGTGGGGAACAGAGGGAGGGGCAGGTGGTAGAAGAACCAAGCATGCCAAGATGTGCCAGACAAGCCTGGTGCTGTGCCAGGACTGGCCATGGCCACCAAACGAACTCCTAGAACGGGAGCCAGGGGGAGTCTAGAAATCACCGGAGGGAAGCTGATGTTAGGACAGGGCTCTGAACTCTCCTTATCACTGTCAGTGGCCAGAGGGCAGGGACCAGCAGGTGAAGGGAAAAGCCTGAAGGGAACTTCAGAAGTTTCCAGGACCATGATCCTCCTGTCTTCAGAGTCGTGGGACCTTCTCACTGTTCATTGCAACTCTCTTCCCCGAATCAAACTCTTCCACCATGGCTGAGTGAGTTTGTTTTTTAAATTAAAGTGCATTAAAATACATTTTGGTGATAATAGATAGAGTGTTTACCATAAACATAATTACAAATGCACTGTGCTATTGCAGAGCAAGAATGGAAACTGCTAATGTACCAATTTAATGCTGCCATGCATGAATAGAAAAATTAGGGCTGACAGGCTGAAAATCTCTACTCCAACTTGGAAAAATTTAAAAATAAAACTAAAGACCCATCAGTAACCTTATGCACTAGTTACCCAGAAATGCATTATTTTGACTACTATTTACCTCTCTCATCTTTCTAAAGATAAGCCTAGCCCTGGAGACTTTCTGAACCAAATAATTAAAGAAATTCTCATTTAATGAAGGACAGATAAAATACAGCAATTAAGGGTGTCGTATTCTAACAGTGGAATATTGTAATATATGAATGTATTTCACAAAGACAGTATTAGACAGTAAAAGCAAAACCTAGCAGAATAAATATAGTAGTGTTTCATTTCTATGTAGTTCTGGAGCAGGAAAAATTGAAGGATCGATATAAAAGTATGAGAACTATAATGAAAACTAAGGAAATATTGAAAACATTCAAGACACTGAGTACCTTAAAGAAAAAAGAAGATATAAGATATAGTTGAGAAGGAGGCAGAAGCTTCATAAAATTTTTAATTTATTTAAATCTAGAGCTTGTTGAATGAATATTTTTAAAATATCATTTAAACTGTAATCATATGTCATATATATGTAAACATAAACACACATATATAGACAATATGGCATCATGTATTATATATGTATTTAATGTGTATAAATATGCTATTTTGTTTATATTTCAATTTTTTATATTTATTTTCTTATTTTTCACATTCAATTACTGTAATTTTTACAACATAGAAAATAAATTTTCACAGCATGAATACCCTGTATGTTAGTCCAGTCAAAGAAATTATCATACACATGCTCAACAGATAATTTTCTAATTCTTTTGTTCATTGAATTTTTTTTTCTTGACCCCCATTTTCCACCCTTCTTCCCACTCTCTGGTATCCGTAGTTACTCTCCGTGCTTTTATGTCTTCCCATCTCAGTTTCTGCCGTACAGTGTAGACATTCAGTGTCTATTAAAAGGGGACATACAATACCTCTCTCATAATCTGGCTTGCTACTTTAATATTTTTTAAATATTAAAGTAAAATCTTCAGGAAAATGGGAAGAAAAAAGAAAGAAGAGCTCTTCTTTAATTGCATACATATTTTGGGCATATTGATGCGTTGTTTCATCATTTCCAAGGCCCAGCATTCACTCTTCCATTGACCTCTTCATAGATTTTCTAGCTTGGAGCCAACCGTCCCGTCCTCCTATTCCCAGGATCCCCCTGAGATGCCGAGGAAGGCTCTGCAGCAGGCCCTGGGGCTCACCACCAGGAAGCTACATTGGTGTGTTGGCACCTCCCCATTTGTTCCCATTTTGTTTGTCTTTTCTCAACTCTAATCCAGCAACTACTTTTTTTTTTTTCTTTTTTCTTATTTTGCAGAGGACATGTACACTCACCAGAGAGGGACAGACAGAGAGAGAGGGAGAAAGCACTCTCTTTCTCCCACACTCCTCCACCCCACCCCGGTGGAGTTTGACATGCTACACTCTATTCTCCTTTCTCTCTCCATCCTGTTAGGATTTGGGGTGTGCACACACCCTCACTGTGCTTTTCATGCACCTGGGACGTGGATTTGAACCACCATCAGCCATGTGGGATCTGGCTTCCTTGACCATGGGATAGCTTCAGCAACCAATTCTGTCTAAAGAATGGAACACAACTAGATGAAGATGGTCAGACATCTGGGGACCTAGCTGCTGGCCCTTTCTGATCACTGTGAGGCTGACAAAGTCGTTTTGTATGATGCACGGGCGTTCAGGGGGTTTCTGTGTTGATCAGTAGACAAGAAGGGCAGGAGTGGAACTCCTGCTGTTGACACACCTCTCTTTCCAGAGCGCAAGCTTGGCTATGAAACTCAGGGACCCGAGTGCAGAAGCAGGTTGAATAATTGCTGCCACATCATGGTGGGAAACCAAAGCCCAGAAGCCAGTGGGAAATACTGACCACTGAATACTGTTTAGTTCAGAAACATAAGTGGAAATGATCTCTCAGGAGGTAGGTGTGGTAAGACTGAAGTGCCCAGACCCAAGTTTAGGCCACCGCCTCTTTGGCCTACTCTCTCTCAGCTATTCTGGTTCAGCACCCAAGAGGATCATTGAGTGGGCTACGGTGCTCAGCTGTCCAAGAGCTCATTTCCCCTGCTTTCTGATTTTGCCTGCATGATCAGATTCTGAGAAACACGATTGTCAAGCATTTGGCCTCAGGCTTTACAGAACCACCATGGGTGCTGTCGCAGAGCCTATTCGTTTATCTGCTTTCTTTCCACTGAGGGCTACTGTGCCACACGCCGAGCTTTGCGAGGGAGAAAGCAGTGAGCAAAGCCAGGTTCCCACGTGCAGATCCATAGGTCCTCTGCCCCGTGACTCAGCAGACAGGAATGGGTGCTCCGTTTGTTGTGGAGTGGAGAAGGCGCTCTCTGTGTCTGAGAGCAGACGGCGGGCGAGCAGCTTTACCCAGTTGTTCTCCCATTTGTTTCATGGTCTGGAGCCATAGAATCCCTAAGTCTCCTCATCTGTATAACTGGGGAAATAGCCATACACTCAGGAATTAACCACTAGGACTTTCAAAGGATTTGAAAATCTCTTTCATGGTCTTTCTGTATTATTTTGCTAGTAGCCTTATTAATAAGCTCCAATTGTTATAGTTTTGTAAACTATAATCAATAAGTTGTTGGTCCTTTGTTATGTTCACTGCTATGAATGTTTATTCTTGATTAAGTGTATTATTAAGTGAACCCCTTTCACTCTAGAGAATCTACTTCAAAAATTTCAAAATTTCAAAAACTTTCTATTTCAAAGAATTCCTCAGTATAGACAAGGCTGTCTTCATTTGCCCTCTTCCAAAATACAGTATTTAAAAAGTTATCTAAGTGTTTTACATTATTTTTATACACTTGAGGGCTAATTTGCATTAGAGAGAGAGAAAATGAGAGAAAGAAAGGGAAAGGAGGAAGGAAGATGCAGGGAAGGAGAAGATGAGAGAGGGCCGTGCTAGGAGGAGAGATGGCAGAGCACATTTAAATGCTCCTCCCAGAAGACAGGGCTAGCAGCAGACTGCTTGAGTATATCAAGGCTATTCAATGTACCTGTTCATGCTCAAGATGAGACACCATTGATGAGTAAAATATTCTAATAAAATTCATGAGGCCAGAACAGACCTACCTCTGTGTACAGGAAATGGAAGTGCAAAGAACACAGTTTCTGAGCTGCAGTTAAGTCACGAACTTTGTGACTGAGTCTTCTTAAAGTCTTACTTTATTTTATAAATAAAATACTACTTTATTTATAAAAAGTACTACTTCTTTTAATTAACATAAAATAGATCATCCACCTAGCACCTTCTATTATTACCAGATTACCTGTGTCTCATAACTAAATCATTCTTTATTGCATTTTAAATCAATATGAAGCTGTTTTTCTCTCACAGTATTTTCCTAGATGTACTAATCACACGTAATTTTCTGCATGTTCTGCCAGATGAAATTTTTATTAATTAAGGCAAAACTTAATTTTTTCTGACACCATGAGAAAGTATATATATAATTTTTTTCTTAGACATGCTCTATTTTAACGCAAGAATTTCATGGCTGTAAGGCGTAGCACACAAGCTCATGGATTCTGTTAGAGGGCGTACCCTGGCAGTGATTTCAGGAGCAGTGAGACCCATGCTGACATTTTATTTGTAAAGCAACTTTACTTACTTACAAAATCTTCAAAAGGGCATGAGCGACAGTCCAAGCCCTTTGCTGCAAGCCAGTATTTCTGTGCATGCTGATGAGGACTGCATTAAGCACTTCCAGGTCTGCGTCTAGGTGGGACCTGGGTTCATGGTGTAACAATGATCTGGGCAACCAGCTGGAGGTCCCCATCCTGCAGTCCAGAGTGTACAACGTGGACAGTTTTCCCTCAATGTGTGGATTTGTGCACTGAAATGCAGCTCTCTGGGTTCGTGGCTAAGATACCAACTGCCCTACCTTTTTGATGTCCCCTCCCATTTTTCATGTATCCATCCACATTGGCCTCACTATTGGAGGAAGGGGGTCCTGGTGTGACCGGCCTTGAGGAGGTGTCTCTTCCCCCCCCCACACTCTTGCATGCACACACACTCTACCATGCGTAAAGGAAAAAGCTATTTAAACAACTTGTCCTCACTAGATGTGATAAAGCTTTCAAAGGTAAGAAGCAGTGCTGAAATAGGGAATAACAATGAAATCTATTTGTTACAGGAAGGCCCTTCATTGAAGCTAAGACAAGAAAGCAAAGACCTGTGAAATGCAGAGGGGACTGTTTCCAGGTGAAAGAAAATAAAATGCAAAGTCTTCTCATAAAATAAAACATATTGTGTCCAAGGGGTAGAAACTATGATCACTACAGCTCCTACTCTGAATACAATTAGGGTAACTACAAGCTTACCATTGTTCTGTGTCTACCAATACCCAGATAATAACTTTAGTCAGTCAGGAGCTGTAAAGTAAAAGCTATAATTTAACTCTGTGTGGGAGGTTGACAGCAAGGGTCAGTAGTACAGTTTGCCTAGCTCAGACTTGCAGAAATAGTAGGGCGGGCCTTCAGGATGCTGTGTGTGGTGGATACCCAAGTAAGAATAGAAGAAGGGTGTCTTTGGTCAGGTAAGGACAGCCATCAGAGATGGAGTGTGTGGCCTGGTAACCCCAGAACTCTAAATGAGTGAAGAGAGACTCAAGGTATTTGGGGCATGTCAGAGGCACCAGTTCATGTTTAGCCCAAAGAGCAACAAGGACAATGAACAGCACAGGACGGTGGCACCCAGGGGCCCTCAAGACCAAGTCCTGGGGGCCTGGCATGAGCTCCACAGTGAATTTCAGTAAAGGGTCAGCAGCAGTCTTTGAGGAACCAAATAAAAACATCGCCATTATGCCAAGCCTTGAGGTTTGGCTAGCAGAGCTACTTTGTGAAATTTGATTACGGTGTGCCCTGATGTCATTTTTAAACTTTTTTTTTTTGAGGGGTAGTGCTTTGGAGGGATGAAATGATTAAACTTCCTGGATCACTGAATTTACACTTTTTATTAATTTGGGAAATTCTTGGATATCATTTCTTCAAATATTTCTTCTGATCCTCTTCTTCAGGGACTCCAATTATACATATCTGAGGCCACTTGAAATGAATCTATAATCAGATATTTGTTTTCAGTCATTTTCATATCTTCAGAGTCTCTATAAAAGGCATAATTTTTTCTATAGTTTCTTTATCATATAGAGTACAACTATAATAGCTGTTCAGTGTCTTATCTATTGATTTTATAGTCTGTATCATTTTTGGGTTTGTCTTGAATATTCTGTTTACTGCATTGTTTTAATCCCTGGTAGACACTTTGCTCCTTGGCAGATGTTATGTACTCTGTCTTGTTGGAGTTCAGATAGTTCTATGTTGCGATAGATACCCTTGGGCTTGACTTAGGACACACCTGAGACATCTGGAAATGATGTGATACTTTCCATTCCAGTTATTAGGCTTTATTAGAGGGATCAGGGCAGTCTTTAGGCCAGGGTTAGGTGCTCGCTACTGAAGCAATTCCATCTGGGAACCACACTGATATCCCATGAATTGCAGGCGTTTTTCTTCCTGGCTGAAGAACACCTGCCATTCCTGCCTTGTGTGTGAGCATCAGCCATTTCTCTTCATCTTTCTGGGCAGCTCTTTCCCCAGCAGAGGGTTATCTTCTTCAAGTGCACATAGCCCTTCCGCTGGAGACCTGGGCCCTGTGCCAACCCTTAGAACCCTCTCTCACTCTGCACGGTGCTCTCCACCCTGCTGGGGGCTGTATCCGCTTAACCTTAGTGTATTCCCAGCTCTGTCCCCCCACTTTCAGGAGACAACCAGGTTCTTTCCCAGGGAGGAGTCCGGTCACCACCCCCACAGCAGCATGCAGATTTTCTTCTGACAGGAAGTCACTGGAATCGCAAAGCTCCTACTGTTTGCTTCCAGTCTCTCAGGACCGAGGTTCTGGGCTGGCTGATACCTACTGCCAGAAAACCTTTGTCTTCTGTTTGGAACTGTTTAGGAAAAGCAGGAAATCTAGTCCCTGTAGTTCCACCTCGGTCAGGAGAAGAACTAAAGTAAGACCTGCTCTTCTAAAGTCCTCAGGGGCCCTTAGGTAAGTGCAGGAAGAAGCTGTATGGAGCAGAGAATCAATAATGCCAACAGAAAACAAAGCAGAGAGGAAGAAGGGTTAAAGTTCACTAGTGGCCTTCAGGGTGCCAGAACTCTAAGCATTTATGTGGATGATCTTACTCATTACTCGGAATAAAACACTGAGGTAGGTACGTTTGAAATCTCTCATTTTGTAGATGAAAGAATGAAGGCTCAGGGTCCATTTCCCAAGAAACTGTGACTTGCCGGGCTGGGAGCAGAGCCCGGGTATCCGACACGAGACTGTGTGCTTTCACTGTGCAGGGGGCGCAGGCCTCCTCGGAGCAAAACAGTCAGAATATGCTCTCTCACTGACTCTGCTAGATAGTCAGTAACATGGGAATTAAGTCACACCCTCGTCTTTTTCTCAAGGCCAGTGCAGTCAGGGGACACAAGACTGCATCATGAGATCACACATGGGTGTGTGCCCTTAGACCGCTCTCTGCTCACTTCTGTCAGCCTCTGAAGGCACCATCCAGAGAGCCTCCTTCTTGGTCCCAACATTTCAGACAATGACAGAAAGAGCTCTCTTTCCTTGCACCTTATAAGATGTTTGTACTCAATGCACCTGTCAAAAACAAGTACTTCACTATATAAATACATGGATAAAAAATGCACCCATCCATGAATTTTATATAGTAGTTCAGTCTTAAGTATGTTTTTAAAGTCACCAAGATTCACCCATCCAACCTTTTTTGTAGTCCATCTCTGGCATTACTGAATATGACGTGTGAAAGTCACATGATAGGGTACCAGTGTGATGGCATTGGTGGGTTTACTTTACCCTCCCTATAGTCTAAGATTTGACATGAATTTGCACAGATCATAGTAGTGCATGGGACATAAACACGTGGTGGAATGAAGGGACAAGCTGTTCTTGGCTTTTGTGTTTGCAATAACCCACAACCCAGCATTGGAATTCCAGACCCACTTCAAACAGCAGCCACAACAGTCCCTACCCAGGAGAGGGAAGCCGTTTCCCAGTCAAACACCTTCTCCAGATCATCGCACCCACTTTCTGCAGTCACGTGTTCTCTATTACCAGGGCTGACGTCCTTGGACCAGAGACCTTCCTTGAAGAATCATTGTATAATCACCATTATACATTTTGTAACAACAGCAACAACAACAATATATATATGTGTGTGTGTTTGTGTCTGTGTATATATATATGTGTGTGTGTGTATATATATATATATATATGTGTGTGTATATATATATATATATATATATATATATATACTCAGAATATTTCATGAAGATAAATGAACTGAGATCCTGTAGTATAAGGTGCCAAAGGGAATGAGCTATAGTAGTTCAAGGTGCAAATTAGTGATGATAAAACTTTCACAGGGTAGAAAGTGTAGGGCCGGCAGGTGGCATGGTGGCTAAGGCACTGGACTCTCACATGGCTGACTGTGGTTTGTGTCCTGGACAGCACAGCTGGAAAATCACACTGGGCACTTGTGCATACATGTCCAAAATCCTTAGAAGAGAATGAAGCAGAAGGGATCGGGGTGTGTCCATCCCCTTAGGGGATGATTTCTCACTCTCTTTTTCTTGCTCCTACAAATGCACATACCCTGTAACAAAAACCAAACCAAACCAAAAAAAAAAGTGTATTAGGCAGTATAGAGCACTGTTCACTAACAAATACCCTCTGCATCTCAGCCCAGGCTTGTTTCTTGTGCACGTCACACGTCCATCTGGGATTGGCTTGGCTCTGGTCCCTGTTTCCTTCAATTTGTGATTTAGTCCACTGAAGTCGTTATCTGGGATGCTGCCAATCTTTACACAGAAGAAAAAGCAAGAGAAGAGTAACCACAGGCTGGCTCTTGACACTTTTGCTCAGAGATGATACACTTGTGTGACACTGGCCACACAGTGACGTAGCACAGCAAAGCGGATGCTGAACTTACGGGGCCTCCTAATCCTCTTCCCAGAAGGCACACTTGCAAGCCATGGCCAAGAAAAGCTTGTAATCCCTTCAGGGGAGGAGAGTAAATACACTGAACGGCCAGGAAATCCACCACCAGGAGCAGGACAGGCTTTCCCCATCACACAGGTTCACACGTGGCCGTAAGTTCTCGGCCCAGGGGTCTACTGTGCCCCTACAGCTGCAGACGCAGGCCCTGCACCTCGGCTGGCATGCTGCAGCACAGTCTGGGTTGAAAAGCCCAGTGCTGGAGCAGAGAAGTCATTATCCTCCTCAGGCCTAGACTGGGGGGTCAGAAAGAACAGAAAAACTGACACCAAAACCCATCTGTGCAACAGAGCACGCCCAGAACTTACATGGTAAATATCTGTCACCGGGGCCCAGTTATTCACAGGCAATGGTGTGACCCTCACCCTATCTTGTCCTTATAACCCGAGAGCGTGAAGAACTCAGACTGCAGGTGTCAGTCAATAAGAGAATAAAAGCTGTGCCCCATCAGACTCAGACAAAGAGGTTCTCTCAGTTTAAAGACCTCATGGCCCTAGGGAAACCAGCTAAAACGGAGTTTAATTGTCTCATTTTAAAAAAAAAAAAAAACCTGAGATTATTTTATTCACATAAAAATGTCTTAGATAAAAAATGATTGTTGAGACCCTAGACAACACCCAGGAGAGGAGCTCTCTGAATCAGTCGTGAGCGCAAACGCTTCACTTCCCTCTCCCACACGTGAGGCTGAGGATCAATTTAGCTATAGGATCAGGAACACAAGCCACGTAGAAAATTAGCCGAAGGAACCTGGAGGAAAACGCTGACTTGAAGAAGAACTCTGCACGGTGTGAATAATTCTGACAACAGAGCACGCGGCGTGGAAATGCTTTGGTTGCCCTCCACGACTGCTGCAGGCAACTGTGTCCATGCCTTCGAGACTCCACTGCGGAGCTCGACCAGTCACAGAGCCAGAGCCTGAGGCTGGCCAGCCATTCATTCCAGAAACCACCCTCTCGGGGCCTTTCCCTGGCTGAAGACGGGCTCTATGCTGAAGCGTGCTGAACTGTCACGGCTGCTGAACTCACATCGCCATGGCCGATGATCACTGTAGTGTGCCGGTGTGTGACTGTGGTGCAGAGTGCTTCTATAATACTATCCAGAGTCATACCAAGGGCATACTCAGAATCCTGCCCCCCATTTCTCTCTCTAAGAGTGGACCTCAAAAAGTTTATGCAGAATAAGATTAAACTATGACTTTATTTTGGTGTATAAAGCTTTCAAATCTATGCATAGTATTTTCGTAGTATGCATTTTTCACAAACATTTTGAAGACCTCTGTAGGCATGTGTGTGTGTGCACGTGTGTGCATGTATATCCAGGTGTATTATCAGTCGGTCTAGGGCACAATGTTCAATAACAAGAATTACTCAAATCTCCAGGAGCACATACAATGTGTCCACCAACTGCATTATCAGCAGAAAACTGTGCTAAATTGGAGAAGAACATAACAGTAAAACCAAGATCTGCCGTAGCAAACACACACCAGGCTAAAGGATTAATAGTCTGATCCCAGTGAGCGCACTTTGGGTCATGAAGGAGATCACTGAGAGCCACAGGTGGGGCCAAGCACAGCACTGGGGTGGGAGACGGGACAGCAGAAGGAAACGAGGGACAGCGGTGGAAGGCGGGGGACCAGGAGAGCCGAGCTAGGCTAAGGGGTTCTCAAGTGTCAAACGAAATGAAGTGAGCTCTGAAAGCAGGCCCCTCGGTTTGCTGTGCTGAGCCGTTAGAGCCCGTGTAAGCCGCGACTTAAGGGGAGTTCTGGGCAGCGTGAAGCTGCAGGGTCTGGGCACCTTCACCTGTTTGCGTCATGGGTGAGTGCTGGTGGCACTCACCCCATCCTACCCATCCTGCCCCATCCTGCCCCTTCCTGCCCCTTCCTGCCCCTTCCTGCCCCTTCCTCCCCCATCCTGCCCCATCCTGCCCCATCCTGCCCCATCCTACCTCATCCTATCCCATCCTATGAGACAAGCTGAGCAACCCTGTGCTGTTAGCCCTGGCCTCCCCAAGGTTCAAACTCTAATTTCCATCTGAGGCCACGGGCTACCAGAGGAAATAGACTTTCCAGTATAATCTTGGTCGTGTGTGCACACCCACGCCATGTGAACAAAAGTTTCATTAAGTAATCAAAATTTTCCCTGCTTTTAGCAAAGATGATGTACATGTTTTCTATTCTATTCTATTCTATTCTATTCTATTCTATTCTTTGTATCCTGTCCTATCCATCTTCCCTGTCCTACCCCATCCTGCCCCATCTTACCTTATCCTACCCCATCCTAGTTTATCCTATCTTATCCTGGCCTATACTACCCTATCCTACCCCATCCTATCCTATCCTATCCTATCCTATCCTATCCTATCCTATCCTATCCTACCCCATCCTGGCCTATACTACCCTATCCTACCCCATCCTAGTTTATCCTATCCTATCCTATCCTATCCTATCCTATCCTATCCTATCCATCCCATCCTGGCCTATACTACCCTATCCTACCCCATCCTATCCTATCCTATCCTATCCTATCCTATCCTATCCTATCCTATCCATCCCATCCTGGCCTATACTACCCTATCCTACCCCATCCTAGTTTATCCTATCCTATCCTATCCTATCCTATCCTATCCTATCCATCCTATCCTGGCCTATACTACCCTATCCTACCCCATCCTATCCTATCCTATCCTATCCTATCCTATCCTATCCTATCCATCCCATCCTGGCCTATACTACCCTATCCTACCCCATCCTATCCTATCCTATCCTATCCTATCCTATCCTATCCTATCCTATCCTATCCTATCTTACCCCATCCTGGCCTATACTACCCTATCCTACCCCATCCTAGTTTATCCTATCCTATCCTATCCTATCCTATCCTATCCTATCCATCCCATCCTGGCCTATACTACCCTATCCTACCCCATCCTAGTTTATCCTATCCTATCCTATCCTATCCTATCCTATCCTATCCTATCCTATCCTATCCTACACCATCCTGGCCTATACTACCCTATCCTACCCCATCCTATCCTATCCTGGCCCATCCTGTCCTGCTTTACTAAAACAGATAATGTCTGTGACCAGCTAAGGGATGCGGCGCCCTGCTGAGCTGGCGCTGACAAGCACAGAGCAGCACGTGAAACGCACTTGCAGTCCGCCTTGGCCTTGGGTGGCCAGGGAGTGCTGGCGAGAGGAGGGTCCTGGTCCTCAAGAGGCTGGAGAGTGGAGGAGCCCCGGGGGGAGGGACTTTCAGTCCAGAAACTGCGGGTCAGTGGTGTAGTGAGGGAAGAGAAGGGGACGAGATGGAGGGACAGGGGAGGACCTGGCCCGGTGAGATTACAGTCCCGGTTCTGCAGCAGAGAGGACCACTGAGGAGGGACCGCCCGGCCCAGGTTCTCTTCCCCCGCGGCCTCCGCTGCAGTCGTCATCGCCTAGGGCATTCCCACTCTGAGGAGAGGCGGAGCAGGAAGCACGGTCTCACTCCCCCATTTCACTCCACTCCGGAGAACCCCCCTGCTTTCCCATGGAAGAAATAAAAATAAATGTTAAAAAATGAATTTATATCACAATATGAGATAGACGCTGTTAGTAGCATGTTATAAAGGAAGCAGTGGCTAACTCACTGGTCAAGAGACACACGAGTTGAGAGGTGGATTCAGGATGGGAGCCCCATTTGTCTTGCCCATCTGTACACTGAACTGTAAGGAAGCACCTCGGCATTTCCTACCCAACTCCGAGACACTAAGGGAAGAGCCACGACTTACTCTTGGTGCAAGGATTAGCAGCCTGCAGTGTAAATTAAATTAAACTCAGTTGGGACCAGCAGGTGGTGTGGTGATTAGGGCGCTGGCCGACCCACATGGCCGACCAGGGTTCAGGTCCTGAATCTGGTGACTTGCTTTCTCACTTCCTCTCTCTCTCAGTCTCACCCTCTGTCTCTCTCTGGTCAAACTAAAAATATATATATATATATATATATATATATATATATATATATATAATAATAAATGGATGAATAAATAAAATAAATAATTATTTTAAAAAATTAAACTCAGTGTATCAGAAACAGCCAGGTGCATGTGTCAACACAGACAATAATCCAAGGTAGCTCCCCACAGCAAAAGGTAAACTAGCTTCAGTGAAAGGTTGGAAGGTATAATAGCAGGGAGGGCAACTGTAGACGCTATAGACAGAATGGGAAGGGTAGTGAGGGTGGGAAGGAGGGGATCAGGAAAGAAACAAATCACACATTTAATAGACACAAAAATGAAAAGTTATCTACTGATAATAACGTATACGGTAGTGTCGCTGACTTGACTAATACGCACCGTATTCACACTGGGAAAAACCATTGTAAAGCTGTACAGTGATTAATGTAAATAACAAATAATAAAATCAAGTCATATCAGAATACTAAAAACAAACAAAACAAAACAAAACAAACAACTAGCTTCAATGAAAGGCTCAGGGGGAAGAAAGCTTTATTCATTAGCGAGTTGAGGGGAAGTGGCAGAAGCTAGCTGGCCAGCTGGTAGAGCTTTGGGCACACAAGTGTGAACCAGCTGTTCCCTCGGGAGGCAGGAGCACCATTTCTCTATCATCACATCTATCAATGAGTGTGCTGGGTGGAAAAAGAAAACTCATTTGGTTTTTCTATTTGTTGGCAATGTTGAGGGATTAAACGAGAGTAAGTTGGAAGTATGTTATTTGTGGGCAAATGGAAAACAATCTAGTCTCTGTTTCTTATCTCCTTGGCTTTATCTTTTCTCTCACCTGGAAACTTTGATGTCAAAAATATTATCCATTTCCCAACAGTTCCGATAACCAGGCAGCATATACTTAAGGGATTCAGTTAATGAGAAACACAGCTTTTTTTCTGGGAAAAAAAAAAGAAAAAGAAGACTCTGATTTTATTAGGATTCGGCAGTCGGCACACAATGTGGTCACTTGGAAACTTTCTTTCTCATACACAAATGCAGCCTAAAATAGCTCCGAACAAAGGGATCAAATGCCGCTGGATGAGGGTATCTTCCGGATGCCCCCGTCCTTTGCCAATGGTCACATGTCCTTGACTATCCGTTCTGAAAGACGATCTTCCGCCTTACAGCACGGATACGAGCTGGAGCCCTGCAGATTTTGTCTTAGAAGAATTCCAGACCAAGTAGCTCTCTGATTCATAGCACACATTTGGAGCATCTAGATTTGGCTCAAGGCTCTTCCATGAAGATTTCTTTTTTGCCAATGCTGCTAGGAAATGTTCTGGCTGAACTCTTAGCCATTCTGTAGCTTCTGCTCAGATTTTAATTGGAGCTGCGCCCAGTGTCTCTCCAGCAGACCCTGCCTCACAGGACTGCCTGTGCTCTGCGTGGGCCCCTTACCCTGCAGACAGCTCCATGACCTTAGGTCGTTGCTTAAGGGGGGGTTGCACATCTTTGAGAAGCTTATCTCTGAGACCCCAGGTTTCTGAAGCTTCACAAGCTCTTCTTATTTCTCACCTCCGTGGCATGGAACCAAGCCAGTATTTAGGCCTCAGAAGCTCATGGTATATTTGCAGAATGAACTATTATGGATTTTTATAGTGGCTTCTCTTTTCTTTTATTTATTTTTTTTACCTTGTAGATTTTTCATAGTTTTATCATAAGATAAAATATATATACAGAAAAACACAGATACGGGAGAGCCTTTGCGAGGCAAGCACGAACATTCCAGTGAAGACGCAGAACCTTGTTAGACCCCACAGAAGCACTTACATGAACCCGTTAAAGGTCCCGTACCCATTCTGACTTTTATGGTCACCACTTCTTTGCATTTCTTTGCTTCTTTATTCATCCAAGCATCCATGTCTAAAAGCTATTGTTTAGGGGGACCAGCAGTTAGCGTAATGCTATGTCGCTGGACTCCCACATAGTCGACCGCGGTTCGAGTCCCGGACCCGGTGGCTTAAACTCACGCCGGGCGTGTGTGCGTGCGTGCCCAAGATCCCAAGAGGAGAATGGAGGAGAAGGGATTGTGGTGTGGCCATCCCCCCTGGGGGGGTGATTTTTCGCTTTCTGTCTCTGTCTCTCTCTGTCTGTCTGGCGAGCGCACGGGCCCTATAGCAAAAACCTCTCCAAAAAAAGAAAAAAAAAAGGTATTGTTCAGGTTATCCAGTAAAAAAATAACAGTGGGTTGGTGGCACCACTGCCACCACCACCAGTCACATGTGCCAAGTAATCTGGGGGCCACGGGGCTAGCTAGCCTGAGCCTGCTCACCTTCAGAGTCTATGTGACTCCATAAAGGGACTCACCCAACAGAAATGCTGTGAAGGTTGCTGAACCTTCTACTCAATTCCTGAGGGGCAACCAAATATGTGGAGGAGCCAAGGACGCAACTTGGAGAAAGCATCTCTTCGTTCGGACTCCATTGAGAACCATATGCAAATTGGTGTCAGAAAATGTCCCAAACTAAGGCGAGAGGCAGAATCTGGTTCAGTGCGGGTCAGACAGCTCTGAGTATCTCCACAGTGCACCTCTTGGATGTCTTCAAAGGCTTGATGTTTTTGGTTCTGCTGGCCTTTTTTGGACTCCTTTTGGCTAGGCGTTCGAAAGTAAAAAAGCTAGTGGTAGGGGAACGATGGACTCCAGAACGCATGTCCATAAGGGGAAGAATCTGTGGGCCGGCTTATCATAGCAGAGGAGGAGTACAATCTAATACAGACATCCTAAAAATGAGTAGACCTATCAGCAAACATGCACAACGAAATACAGCTTGCCGTGTTGAAGTAGGTGATCTGTGATCTGTGATCTCCGAGTCTGCACATTTACCTAAGCAATTATAGGTAAAGATTGGAAAGTCCATACAGTAAATTGGTTTTTCTACAGAAGAATGCCAAAGTCATTATTGAATGTTGTAAATGGCTTTCTTCAGAATAACTATACTAAGCCTCTTTGCTATCGTGGATAACACCATCTTACAAGTGGATGGATCTGAAACCCTTTCACCTAGAAATAACGTACAAGCCTTAGAACTCCTTGATCTCATGCTGCTATTTATATATGTAATTAAAATCCAAGTTAAAAAAATAAAATAAAAGCTAGACTTATCTTTTAAATCTCCTTTGTGAAATTATGATTTCTGTTTCACACGTATTCGATGCACACCTCTGTGGGGTGCAGCATGGCTTTCGAAACATGCGTACCGTGCACATTGATCAAATTGAGGACAGACACACAGATCACCTACTTCAACACGGCAAGCTGTATTTCGTTGTGCATGTTTGCTGATAGGTCTACTCGTTTTTAGGAAGTCTGTATTAGATTGTCCGTACTCCTCCTCTGCTGCGATAAGCCGGCCCACAGATTCTTCCCCTTATGGACATGCGTTCTGGAGTCCATTGTTCCCTTACCACCACCCTCCCCATCTCAGCAGCTGCTGGGGTTTCCCAGTGCTGTCTCTGTTTCCCATGCTTCCGAGTCCTTTGGCGTCCACCATGGAGTGTCAACATTCGGTACGCGTTAAGAGCGGACACATGGTATCTGTCCTTCACAGTCTGGCTTCTTTCACTTTGCATTATATCTCTCAGGTCTCTTTTCATTTGTGTTTCCTTCCTCATCCTTTAATTTGCCTTCCACCGTCTCTGTTGAAAACATCTGGGACACAGCACTGGCTCGGCAGTCTCCTGCAGCCTGGATGTGCTGGGTGCGTTTTCTTCGTGCGACTCAGCATGCCCCTGGGTCCTTTGCCCTTCCTGCACATTGACAGCTGTGCTCAGAGCCTTGGCCAGACCCAGGCCTGATGCCATTGGCAAGAGGGCTGGTGGTGTCAAATTGTTCCACTAGAAGGCTCAGAATGTAGGGGTTTTACTCGGTGCTGTGCTGTTATACTCGGAGCCTAGACCCATTTCTTCACTAGGGTTACAAAATGATAATATCCTAATTCGGTCATTTTTGAATTAACTGGAATAATTTTAAAAGGAGAAAGTTTCTCTCATATGTTAAAATGTTTTGCATTTAGAAGATTAGAGCAAATGCCTGATTTTTTCCTTATATGCAGTTCTTTTTTTTTTTTTGGAGGGTTTTTTGCTATAGGGCACATGCACTCGCCAGACAGACAGAGAGAGACAGAGAGACAGAAAGCGAGAAATCACCCCCCAGGGGGGATGACCATGCCACAATCCCTTCTCCTCCATTCTCCTCTCGGGATCTTGGGCACGCATGCACACGTGCCCGGCATGAGTTTAAGCCACCGGGTCCGGGACTCGAATCGCGGTCAACTACGTGGGAGTCCAGCGACATAGCCATTGCGCTAACTGCTGGTCCCCTTATATTCAGTTTTGAAGACAATTAATTTTTTCCTAGTCATCTCAAAGTGCAGTCAATCATTGTTTCTTAATGTCATTATAAACCTATGAATTTAAACTTATTTGTTGGTCTTCTACTAATTACAATTCTTATCCTTTTAAAGCTTATATTACTTGATATTTGAGCAAAATGTTTTTTTTTTAAATTGACTTCTAAGTCCTCTGAAAAGATCCTACTACTCTTGGAGAGCAGGTGCATGAATGGCATGAGTGAATGGATGGGTGGGTAGATGACCACAATTTTATTGTATGTTCAAATATAAAATACTTCTTGAGTACATATATATGTCTCAGTTTTTAAAAGTTTATGTATTTCTTCAATAAATGAAAGGCACAGAGAGAGAGAAAGAGAGAGAGAGAGAAGGAGAGAGGGAGAGCGAGAGAGCATCTGCAACAGCATCTTGATGCCAACCCCCCCCCCCCCAGCCTTAGCCAGCAATGAACCATGGGCGCACCACAGGCACACACGCTGGGCCATGGGGGCACATACTGAGTCACGGGCACACACACTGGGCTATGCACACCTTGGACCACAGGCACACACACTGGCCCACGGGCACACACACTGGCCCATGGGCACACAAACTGGCCCACAGGCACACACACTGGGCCATGAGGGCACACACTGAGCCATGGGGACACACACTGGGCTATGGGCACACACCTTGGACCATGGGCACACACACTGGCCCCTGGACACACACACTGGACCAAGGATGAACACCCTGGATCATGGGCTCATGCACTGGCCCACGGGTGCACACACTGGTCCACAGGTGCACACACTGGCCCACGGGTACACACACTGAACCACGTGGGCACACACTGAGCCATGGGAGCACACACTGAACCACAGGGGGCACACACTGAGCCACGGGAGCACACACTAGACCATGGGCGCACACACTGAGCCACAGGCACACACACTGAGCCACGAGCACACACACTGGGCCACGGGCACACACACTGGACCACGGGCACACACACTGGACCACGGGCACACACACTGGACCACGGGCACACAAACTGAGCCACGGGCACACACTGGACCACAGGCGCACACACTGGGCCACAGGTGCACACACTAGACCATGGGTGCACACACTGAACCACACACACTGGGCCACGGACACACACACTGGACCACGGGCACACACACTGGGCCACAGGTGCACACACTGGACCATGGGTGCACACACAGCCATGGGCACACACACTGGGCCATGGGCACACACACTGGGCCACGGGGTGTGAACCCTGAAGCTTCCTCAGGGATCAGCCTCACAGAGCAGCACATCTCACCGCTGTGCCACCATCTGGCCCCTCTCAAATCCTTCATCTCATTTCTGCATGAGTTTCATCCTGAGTTAAGTGAGTGTGCTGATGAAGCAAGCCCTCACCTCATTTCCAAACTCTGTAATGCTGATTTACAGTCTTAAATGCTGTGTATCATTTTATTAAAACTTTTATCTCATTTTGAAATCAAACTATACAGCCCTGCTGTGTTTTCTGAGAATGCCTTTCTGTCATGCTTTCCTGTCCATCCGGATGTCTTCTACGCGTGTCCTCTTCTGTGTAAAGTGACTGTGCATGGAATCTGAGCCCACGCTGTCCTATTGCTCTTTTTGCATGAGTTCAGTTCTCATGAATTTTAGAAAGAGACTTGTTTCTGGTAGCTTTTGGTAATGCGTAAAGAGCTCCCTCTTCCATCGTTGTGCACAGTTTTAAATGTTGCGGTAGCTCCCTTTTGATGTTTCATCCCTCTCCTCCACTTCAGCCTGGACTTTTTCTTTTCTCTTGTCATTATCCTACTCAGTTATGGTTCTGTTCTCTGCGGTTTCTTCTCGGCAAGGGCCACGAACATGGAAGAATGCACTGAAAGATTAGTTCCGAGAGTTCACAGGTTCTAGAACAAGGATTTTTAAAAAAAAAAATATTTTATTTAATTTTATCTATTCATCACTTATTTTCATTTGACTAGAGGAAGACATAGAGAGAGAGAGAGAAACTGAGAAAGCAAGCCACCAGGTCCGAGATTTGAACCATTGTCAGCCACGGGGGTGTGTCCGGCTCCTTAACCACCACACCACTTGCTGGTCCCATTAAGAGTCTTGTGCTCTACCGACAGAGCTAGCCAGGCACCTGTAACCCAGGATTTTGCATCTTACAAATCAAGAGTGAGAACCATCCCCTCACCCCACTTACCACTGGTACTCCCAAATTGGCGCCCGTCCTGTCTCTGTCTGCTGGCTCCTGGCCGGGGAGGGTCCTTCACCCACAGTCCTATTGCTTTCCACACTGACACTGGGGACATGTGGGTGCTGCTGGTGTGTCCAGCCACCCGATGTCTCTGGGCTTTGAGGCGATAGCGTATTGTTTCATCATATTGTAAGTGTTGACGAATTCTTCTAAAGAGGGGAGGGAAATCTAATTATGATTTTTATGTAGGGGTTTAGGAGGGTCCCAAACTATACTGGCACCACCAACACCATCTTCCCAGAATCTCTGATGATTGCTTTCCAGTCTTTCAACTACCTCATATGTTTATCTTGCTGCTGCAACCACCTTTCAGATTCTTTCCGTCGTAAGGAATTCAACATGAGTCTTTTCTTTTATGTACTTGGATAAGCTTCATAAATGTGAATTATATTAAATGCATTAGGTTAGTGAAAGTTTAAACCTGGAAAGAATTTTAAAAGTTAACTAGTCTGATGTTTTCAATTTATGGCACTGGAATTTGTGTTGTAAATTTTTTTATTCTGAATGTGTCATTTTTCTGGTTTAGGGGGGGTTTTCATTAATGAAGGTATTTTTAAAAGTAAAATGTCATAAATTGGCCAGTCCTTTTGAGTTTTCTGTGTTTGGGGGATTATTAGAAAAGCTTTCTCCTCTCTTTTTAAGAAAGGAGTCTTCATGTGAGCCTATGTTCATTATATGTTTGTAGGGGTTTATTTTTGTTGTTGTTCTTAACAGTTCAGTGTTTGATCCAGCTGAAAGTCATTTTGGTGTTGGCAACGAGGAGGAGACTCTCACTTCGTTATTTCTTCCTGCAGATAATAGCCATCTGCAATTGTTCCAACACCGCTTATTAAATAATCAAAATGTCTTTTCTCAAAGGATTGTAAAAGCCATCTTTATAATGTATTAAATTCCTGTATAAATTAAATCATCCCTGAATTTACTTTTTGTCCCTCTTAAACATACATCGCATGTTGCCTTCCAGTATCTAACAGCACAGCTCTCGCGCTTTCTGCAGAACAAGGTCCACATGTGATGACGAGGGCTGAGGCCACTCCTCCTGGGATGCTCCTCCTGTCTGCCTTTTAAGGACGACACTGTGCTGGAGTGGAGGTGGATGTATAGGGATATGGGCATCAACCCACTATCTACTTATTCCTACTTCAATGTGTGTTTGGTTAAATTGGAAATAGAAATGAAATTTTAATAGACACTCTTACAGCTTCCCTTTTACTGCTTTCACATGCGATTATATCAAAGGCCATGTAGCACAGCAGGAAGTGCTGCTCTTAGAAAACTGGATCCCACATGGTCAACTGTGCATCACATCCCAGCCTCAGCAGCCAGAAAAACAGGCCAAGCAGGTGTATGTGGCAGTGCGCATGCCCTGGCACAGGAAGAGCAGGACAAGGACTGCAGTGTGACCAAGCCCCCTTCAGGGTGCTTCTTCTCCCTCTCTCTTGCAAGGGCAATAAAAACTAGAGTAGTGGGATTTTCTAATATTGAGTCATCTTTGTAGTCTAGAAATAGACTAACCTACTTCTTCATAAAGTGATTTTTAAAATATAAGTTTGGATTTTGTAAATTGCTGTTTTATTTAGTATTTTTGCATCATCATTCATAAATGAGACTGACCTGTAGTTTCTTCGCCTTTTTTCTGCCTGAATTGGAACTACTGCTTGTACTGGAATTTTGTTATTTTTCATGCTTTCTAGCAGTTTAAACAGCATTACGGTTATCCAGAGAGGAAAAGGCTGAACTGAAGGAAGCCCCTCTGAGCCTGCTGCGTCTGGAGAGGTCTCTCTGTCTATTCGTACCAGTTCTTCCTTTGACAATTTGTCTGCATCATTCACTTCCATCGTCCAAGTTCAGTGTTATTCGTGTTCCTCAATCATCTGTTCATCCCAGTTCTCAACTTCATGCGCACAGATTTGGTCAAAATAACTGCTTATAATTAATACAGTTTTCTACATTTATGTTTGCCCTGTTAATCATACTGTGTCTTAGCCCTTTTAGCCCTGGGGTTAAGTTAGCTATCAGTGTATCCATTTTTAAACATTTATTCATTTATGTCCTTCAGGAGAGAGGAAAAAAGGAGAGAAACACAGGCAGAGAAAGAGAGAGTACCCAAAACAAAGCCTTCTCGCTGTGCTTCCTCCCCAGTCTCAGTCAGCCTGGGTCATGGGCACCACACACCCAGCATACTCAGGGAGGCCCCAGGGTGCAAACCCAGCACCTTTCCCATGTGTGTCCAGTTGTATTACCTCTGTGCTGCCACCTAGCCCCTCGGTGTAGTCATTTCTCAATTTTCCCCCCAAGATTCTTGCATTTTAGCCATTATTGCTACTATCTTACCTCTTCTGTCATTAGTTTCTACTTTTATTTGTATTCTCCATTGCTGTGCTATGTAGATTTTTTTTGTTCTTTTCCAGTTTACTTCATTGTGCATTATTTCCTTAGTTTTTGCTCTTATTTATTAAAATGAGTCTTTAAGACTATGAATTAGACTTTGCTGTACAGCACAGACTCTGATTAGGAATGTTTTATTAACAGTATTTTCAACATACTATAAAATTTTGATTTTGATTTTATCCTACAGATGAAAATACTATTTTTAGCTTGTTTATTTTGGTATATACAGTGGTTTAGGCAGTCATAGTTTGTTTGCTTTCTAGTTTAAAATTAATTTCTGACTTAATGTTCATGTGACCAGGGTAACAATAAAATCTATCTCCCAAACAATTCTGAAAGTTAATAGACAAAAAAACAGGACAGAAGATGGTACAGAAGTAAGACATGACACTGTGAAGCAATCCCACCTGGGAAGGTTCCCAGTTCAAATCCAGAGAAATCCCTGGGTGTGCTGTGTATATGCTCACCCTGCACCCAATCTGGCCAAAGCCTGGGAGTAGATCACAGCTTTAAAGCCCTGTTGTGAGTTTTCTCTTTCTCTCTCATCTTAAAAGAACTTAATAAGCTTTGAAAAAAAATTTTAAAGACAACTGGAATATGTCTATTTAGCCCAAACATCTGTTTTTCTGACTCTCTTCTCCTCACTCTTTGTGAGTAAACATTTCAACAATGTTTAATTCTAGACCAATAAAATGAAAAAAATACTCCTTTTAAAGTGCTTGTGCAAAATATAAACAGTAACAGTAATTATTTACAAAATATTGACTCTTTTAAATTCTGACATATTTATACATTCGAATTGTAGAATTTTAAATATTCAGCAATACCTGAACCCTAAATGTGCAAGCATCTTCTGAATATAAAAGCACCAAACCAGCAACTTCTTGTGATGACAGAACCTACTTTTTTCATTACAAGATTGTGATTATAGCCAAATAATGTTTATGAGATTTTATAATGCACATCACATATGAATTGGAAATAGGGTCAAACTAGTTGACCCAATTACAGTTTTCCTTTGTAGAGATGAACTATTCCACCTGGAAACAAAATCATACAATTGTTCCTTTTCACCTGCAGTGGAGAGAGAAGTGCTCTCAGACTATGACGTGACATGTCTAACTGGAGTAACAGAGTTAGGGCATGTGTGAGCGATCCAGACACAGATCTCAGGACTGAGGAATAAGCTGGGGCACCTTATGCTGAGCTCTGAACGTTGTGTATTTTAATGTTGGCACACTTTTCTTATAAAGACTTTCCAGTAAGTGAGCCTTTAAAACAAACAATGAAAAAGGTGGTCTGGATTAGCAGATGGAGTGAGATGACAGCTACGATATTGCTATAGACTCCATAATACTTTTTAAAATTATTTATTTAATTTCATCTATTATTATTATTAATGCACCTGAAAGAAAAAGAGAGGGAAAGTGAAAAAGCAAGCCACCAGGTCTGGGTCTCAAACTTTATATTGGCCATGTGAGAGTCCAGCGCCTTAACCACCATGCCACCTGCTGGCCTGTCCATAATTCTTTTCAATTCACTAAAATAAAGATTTCTTACCAATATCATCATCAATTAATTGTTATTGAGCATATTCATGGCATTTTACCTACACAGTTCATTTGATTCTCATAATTACCCCCATATGATGCTTTCATTATCCTATTTTTACAGGAGAAGAAATGGTAACTAAGCACATTATGCAAATTAACTTATTTAATTATTTTTAGAAAATCTGCTCATTTATTCCATGAATGAGAGAAACAGAGAAAGAGCGTGTGAGAGAGGGACAAGCTAGCCAGCTAGACAGAGATTCAACACCCAGACTGGGCCTGCTGCCGTGGCTCACTCCCATCCCAGCCAGCCCAGCCAGCCCCAGAGCATTGATGTGTGCCCTGCCTATCCAGGGAGGTCCTGGCCCTGAACCGAGGGCTGCTTCGCCACGTGGGTCTCCACACAAGGGTAGAGCATTTTACCACTGCACCACTGCCCAGCCCCAGCCGCCTTACTCATTCCTAACAGGCTGAGAAGTAGGCAAGTGTTATCTCCCACATATTACAGACAAGGAAACGGAAGTTTAGAGAGATCATTACCTGTCCAATTCGGCAGCTAATATGTACTAGCACCGGGATTTGAACATGCTTAAGGCTAACTGTCTGCAAAGAGTGAGCTCATAAGTCCCAAGGCCCCTCAATTAAACTCTGACACAATCTTCAGCAATCCTCTCCTTGGGAATATTTTTGTCATTGTTAACAGCCTAATTTTAAGTGTTGACTACAGAGGATTAGAAAATACATGAAACTTTCTAGCTTTTTATTGTTCTGGTTTTGACACGTGTGGTAAGGAATTCCTTTGCAATGATAGGGATGTTGGACATTCTTCCTTCACCCCATCTGTTTGTGACTTTCAAATGTCCGTGGTTTTACTACAGAATGTCTCCATTTCAGAATAGCGCACTGTTCTGGAATGGTTCCACCCATCATCGTGGCTATCTGAGGACCCTCATCACGTTTCCTGACTCCAACCGTCCTGAAGGCCTCATGGCCAAGCCTTCATGGGTTACGTGGAAGCACGTGCTGCCAAGACGGTGAGGTTAATAAGTAAACATGGAGAAGAGCCACGTGGCTCTCATGGGTACATCTGTCAAGATGAAGCATAGAAAATATCTGGGTAAAGGTGTCAATTCTCATTTAGAACAACTGACCCAGGAAAAATGGCTTACACCGTTAAAAGCAAAAGGAAATATCCACAAGTAAGCCAACGGAGACGAGAGATTCCCCCAAAGTGGCTGGGAAAACTGCACCTACTCACAGCTGGCGATATTGCCACCAAACCTTCCAGGTGGTGTCTCTTCACTTGTAAACTGTCCGTGCTGAATCATTATGGAGCCTTTTGTTGGAATAAAAGATTATAGATTCGGTTCCACAGTTCTCAGAGGTCAGTGTCTTTCTTCATGTAGTTTATTCCCAGAGGCATTGCCATGGACTCAGGGTACCTGGAAAGGTTTGAACACCGAACTCTGGCCTCAACTAGGTGATCTGTGTGACATTGAGTCACCCCTTCAAATGCTCTGCTCCTGGACTTCCTTGTAAAATGGTGATCAGGCCAGCAAGTCTCAGAACTTCTCTCTCTTCCACTGAATGGAATTTGGTATTAAAAGTCTCCAGGTCCCTGGCATCTTGCAGAAGTTTCTGCAGTAAGCACGGATGCACTAAACACGTCTCCCTCTCTCCTATGCACTCGAGGCTCTCTAAACTGAGGCTACCTGGCCCCCTGATGCCTCCATCAATGTCAACAGCAGGTTCATGACAGTCTCAATTTCAAAGTGAGGCAAGACTAACACAAGCACAAAGAACTTACATGCAGTATTAAATAGAACTCCCACATATTTCCCAACCACGGTGACGACTCATCACGCAGAGGTCTGGGCCCCTGGGGCAGGCAGATCCACCCTTCTTCAGCCCCAGCTCCCAGGCCTCCCCACCACCTCTGGGAAACCGCCTTTCCACTGAGCAGGAGAACTATCCCCCGATGCTGTCATCAAGGACCATAACACTCATGCGCGTGTTTGTCAGGGATCCCTTGGCAACAGAACCCCGTGTTCTGCCAACCTCCTCTCCATGCTGACAGCGGAGATTTCACGGAAGTTCTGTTTTCTAAAAGGTTTTACAGGCTGGGAAGGGTGACGAAGGGATGTCTCATCACAGATGCAGACCCTGGCACTGACTGGCCCTCCTTATGATTCTGGGGGTATTTTCGACATTACTCTAATTGCACAGGATCCGAATACAATTTATTTTTAATTACTGGCTATTAATCACAGTGGACTGACGTCAGTTAGCTCATAAAGCTGATGACACAAAGTGCTGTATTTGTGAAGAAATATCAACTCGATTTTAGCCACAAACATTAGGAGCCGGCATAAAACTAATGTATTGCCGATGGGGTGCTGGCCGTGCGATGCGATGTCTACTCGCCCTGTGAAAGATGAAGCCGTGTCATTTATCCAGGAAACGTTCATTTTAGGAACTTGGATTTGTCCTGTAAGTGAAGGCTGTATTATTTTAGTTCTCCTCCCAGTTTTGTTCCATTATGCACGGGTAGAGGAGGCAAATATTGGTTGATGCATTGCAAAGTAGAATAATTTTCCCAATGTTTGAACACAATAACTGCCCCTCATTTGATTGGCAGGCCCTTATGAAGTCATTTAATATATATCATTTCTTTGCGAAGAGTATCTAATCCTAGTAATAACACAGTACACAGAAGACAGGAGAGTGTGATTCTTTTCAAGGAAGTGTCTGCTTCTCAATTAGTGTTCTACCTATAAACATTAAAGATGCTATCCAGCCAATACCAGGGTCTCAGAAAGTTTATGGGAAACGCACGTTCGGAAACGCTATACGTGGACTTCACTACCTTTGGCACCAAAATAAACTCATATTTTAATTCCATTTTTCCACAATGAGTTTAATATAGGATTATAAGAAAGAAAATAATACTGTTCTTTTCTAATTTATACAAGCCACACCTACATGTAGACTGAAGTTAATCATAGGAGAATCGGTATGAAACTACCCAACCACCTTTCCAGAATCACTTACACCAGCTGTTACCACTAATGAATCGACATTCCGCAGGTAAGCTTCCAGACCAATTAGATTTCTTTCACATTCTCTTTTTTAGGACTGAATTATGGAGTGGCTGGTTTTACATACAGTCTACAGCTCATAGAAATTAGTTGACTGGTGGCAGTTAAATAGCAAGTTGACTGGCAGGCCGGACATCATTCTCCCTGCTAGTCATATTCTAACGCAGCACAGACCTCAAATTGTCTCCAGGCATCACTCATTGGAAATTTACTTCCCGAGGATCCTGCACGCTCTGAGCTTTGAGAGGCAGCACCCTGGCAGGAGCCTCCTCACTGGGAGTGGGCAGCCAGCAATGCAGGGTGGCTGCCTCCTGATGAGTCTGAAGGAAGACGGTGTTGTCACGACGTGTCCAGCTTGGTCTGTTCGGTACCCATCATCTAAGGAAAATGAATCTCATGTATTTCTATATTTGTTTAAAACTGAATGACAATACAAGAAATGAAAAATGGCATGTGAGAAGAAGAGAGTTTCTCCTACTCTCTCACACACTCCCGAGCAAATGGCAGGCCATGAAGCAAGTGGAAATGGTTTAAGTAATTACTACATGGACGTATTGCTAGTGTGTCAGCTTGGAGTCTGGAGATACAGAGGCGTTCTTCACGGGAGGGGACCTCCCCAGGAGGGTGTGAGTGGTGAGTCTGCAGATCCTGGAGTCAGACAGGTCAGGGTTTAAAACCCAACTCTGATACTTTCTTCCCGTGTCAACCTGCACAATATACCTAACCTGTCAAAGCGTCAGTGTTGTCAAAGGTAAGTCACTGGATGGAGGTTTCCACCTCACAGGGTCCTAAGGAAATAGAACACCATGGTTCCTATGCATGGCTCGCTATAGAGACGTGCCCACTCAATTCAGGGCGGCTTGTGTGGTGTCTCTGCCTCGGTGGCGATCAGCCACAGTGTCCTGCTGCTGTAAGGGTCCTCTGATCCTCTGTTGTCTCATTTAATCTGAGAACATAATTTCATAAAAAGCAATATGCATAATGGAAGAGTCAAATATTTTTAAGTGCTTTTTTTAAATTATTATTAGTTTTTTTAAACATTCTATCACTTTACACCATGTGGCTTGTAAAGAGAATTTGCCCAACATGAAACACACCTCAGACCAGGCCAGTTGAGGGTACTATACATGTTATCATCCGCAGGTAATAACTCATTTCTGTGTCTCACCAATGTCGTGCCTCTCTACTTTTTCTGCCTGATTTCCTTCCTTGTGGAAGAGTCAAATATTGATTTATGTCTAAAGTACATCCATCCTTGTTATTCGCAGTAGCCATGTTCTATAAAGTAACAGCAAACACTGAATTAGTGAATACTGAGCCATTGTTCCTAGAGGAGACAAAAGGTTGGGTTCCTGTGAGTCTCTGATCACACGTCCACCACTGATCAATGTATGGTACATTATGTGTGTTTCTGTTTACAGATGGATTATTCAATATATGTTATTGGTTTATTGACATTAAACTCATGCCCAGTGGCACCGTAATCGAGGACTGAACAAAGCTCACCTCCCGCGTATCTTCTCCCCAAGGCAGATGGAATCTTCTCACACTAAAGAACTTTGGCTGGCATGTCAGCACAGTGCATGGGGCCCACTTAAAGAGCAACACCACCACCAACAAGCAGGACAACATGGCACTAAACAGACCATCAAAAGAACTCTTAAGGGGCCAGCAGGTGGCACCGTGATAAAGGTACTGGATTCCCACGTGGTCAACCATGGTTTGAGTTCCAGACCAGGCAGCTTAAAACTCACACTGGACATATGTGCAGGCATGCCCAAAATTTCAAGAGGAGAAGGTATTGCAGCATGGCCATTCACCCTGAGGTGTGATTTCTTGCTTCTTATTTCTCGGACAAGAACATGTGCCCTGTAGCGAAAATCTTAAAACTTAATTAATTAATTAATTAAGACTCTTAATACCATTGTGAGCTGAAACAAGAAGACAGAACGGACCCTTGTCCACTCAGAGCTGGGTGTGTACATTAAGTTCCTTAAATTTTTGGCCACTCTGAGCCATGAGTAATCACAAAAGCACCAAGATCACTGGTTGTGGAATTAAAAACAAATTTGTGAGGAGGCAGTTTCGCTAATAAAGAATCCACGAATCATGAGGGCTGACTGTATGTGACACTCAAAGTATATAATATAATGTATGAGGACCATGAAATCCTAAAATAAATTAAAATAAAATGTATTTAAAAAGAAAAAAATACAGGAAACTAGGAAGTCTTGTAGGCTGATACAGTCGCTCAGTGTTCCTAGTTATTAACCAGTCTCAGATCCTTCGTGGAGAAAGTAAATATCATGCTGGGTAAAATCTCTTACAGTCTAAGTGATGTATGGCAATTGAATGTGTAAGTAATAATAAAAACGAAAGTAAATAAATTTTATGATAGCTTCTAATAATACAGAGTAAATAAATAAATAAATTTTAAAAAAGAAAGTAAATGGGAACAGTGAAACAAGAAGTAATTCAGCACGATTTCTTTCCTCACCCATGGCAAAAGTCACAAAAGTTCTGGATCACTTCATCCATTTTTTTCCAAATATTAGCTAAACACCTACAATATTTGTAGCCATTTAGGCAGTGCTAGGAGAGACAACAAAGAAGGAAAAATAAAATTTCTACCCTCATTAAATTTACAACCTAGCACTCCACATTTAATACTTATGGTATATCTATATCTATATATCTATATCTATACACACACACACACACACACATATATGTGTTTTTCCCATAAGGAGAGTGTGCTGTGTGCTTGCTGGAGAGAGAGAGAGGCAGAGAGACAGTGAGAAGGAAAGTCAGAAATCACCCCCAGGGGAGATGGCCATGCCACAGTCCATGGTCCTTCATTCTCCTTTCAGGATTCTGGGCACACATGCCTGGTGTGATTTTCAAGCCACCAGCTCTGGGACTGGAATCGCAGCTGGTCATTGGGAGTCCAGCTTCTTCACCATTATGCCACCTATTGAACCTAGTTCATATATTGTATTAATATCAGGAGGCTTGGAGCCTATGTGCCTTCCAAGGTAGTGACCTTGAGACCTGGTGAGCCAGAGCTGTTCGTTCTGAGACGCCCGGGTGGGGATGGCAGGAAGCTGTGCCTCAAGCCCCAGCCCCTCCCTGTCCGGTCCAATCCGTGCAGGGGCTCATGTGCACCCACGTGGGGATTCTGGAGAGGGCCCATGAGCCTCCCCAGGCTCAGAACTTTGACACGGGTAGATTCTGCCTCCCTGTCTTCAGAAAGTGCCCCCAAGAAAAGGTGTGACTTGGACTTGAACTGGGAAAAAAATGCGAAGATTTCACTTTTAGAAAAAGATTATTTGTGACTATACCAACATCAAAAGAATATAAATAGCTTCCTCATTGGAATCCACACCTATCACTAGATAGAAGAAAACTACCATTATTATTTTTTTAATATATTGATATTTGGAAGATATACAGTATATACACACATATGCAATAAATATGTGACATTCACAAGATAAATTAATGAGTTTTATTTATTTATTTATCTTTTTCAGTTTTGTTGCTTTCCTTAAAAATATATTTCATAAATGACATCAGTTATTTTATATGATATGGACCGCTGTTGGGAAAATGACGTGGAAAGAAACATGATCCTACAGAGGTGAGAATGACATGGTATCTTATGTCGTGACCTAGCCTTTAGTGATGTAGATCTTTTCTTTCTTTTTTCTTTTTTTTTTTTTAATGTACTTCCCTCATTCTTGACCAGGATAACCACAGAGAGAGAGACAGACAGAGAGACAGGCTCCCCGACAGTATCCTAGCCCCGGCTAGCTGGGGGATCACAGGCTTGCTCCGTGTGAGCCTTCTATTATCAACTACAGGCGGTACACAACTTGGCAACTTCTGTCTGTCGGTGGCAAAATGGAAAAAGTTCCTGAGCTCACCTAGAGACAGCTACAAACAATGTCACCTTTGGGCTGGCCCAGTGGTGCTGGGGTTGTTATGCAGTGGAAGTCAGAGCCAACAAGGTCAACTGTAGTTCAAATCCTGGCCCTGGTGGTTTGAAAAAACATCTTGGGCACAAGCGTTTGCCTCAAATCCTAATGAGACAGAGAAATGGAGAAAAGAAGACTGCAGCATGCCCATGCCCCATGTGCATTCTAAGTACACACACCCTCTGGCAGCTAAACAATAACAACAATGTAGCCTTTGTGGAAGAGGTTGTTAGCAATGAGGAAGAGAACACTAAAAGTGGATGCATTTCCATATCCAGCAATTACATTTCTAGAAATTTTCTTGATAAAATAGACAGAGATGTGCACAAAGATTCATCTCCCATGATAATCATAATAATACTCCATAACCAGAAAACCAGGAATGAGTTAAATGTCCAAGAATTATAGTATATCCATATATACTACCACAGGAGGTCAAGTTGTGTTTAATAACAGAAACATTCAGACTATTTTCAGGAGAGAATATTAAATTAAAAAAAAAAAACAATGATTCCTGTTAGGTAAATAATACATATATACATCCATATATTTCCTAAATAAAAAAAGAAAGGAAACAAATGTACTAGGTGTCTAGAATAATCTTACTGTAGGAAATTTGCAATGTATGCCAGGTAGACAGAATAGTATAATGAACCCAAATTTACCCATTCTTTTCTCATTAACACTTCACCCTGGCTAATTTTGCAATTTATATCCCCACCTAAAGGACACCCCTCTGCCACTAATATATTATTTTTAAGCCATCATATCACTTCATTTGTAACTATTTTATTAAAATGGCTAAAAGATATGACTCAAAAAATCAAATAATCACAGGCTGGTCCCAAAGCCTAGTGGTTACCTGAGCTGGATTCCATGTTGCCAACCACCAGGTTTGAATCCTGGACCATATATTTTGAAAAAACAAACTGGGTGCGTGTGCTTGCGTGTCCCAAATGCCGACAAGACAGACAAATGGAGGAGAAGGGATTGTGGTGTGATCATGCCACACTGACGGTGCTTTGTCTTTTTGTCTCTCTTTGGCAAGTGACCCTGCCTTCTAGTAAAAAAGAGAGAGAGAGAGAGAGAGAGAGAGAGAGAGAGAGAAGAAAATAAATCAAATAGTCATGATATAGTTATCACAACCTTAACAAGAATCAAAGTAGTAATTTCTTAATTTTATTAAATATCAGTCAATACGTAATCTTTCCAATTTATCTATCTACATTTATCTTAGTTATCTTCAATTAAAATCAAAGATAAAACATATACTGTCATGAGTTATTCTGTCTTCTAAAGCCTTTTTGAATTTTAGATTAGTTTTTCCTTTTTCCCATGTATTGATAGAGGAATTTTGCTGCGTTTTGATGACTGCATTCCTACAGTAATGTTTGATGTTTTTCCACCACTTTCATTTGCTAAAGGAACTGATGTTAGCTTACTCATCATTTTCGAGTGAGTGGCAAAGCGGTCATCTTCTACCTGTGCCATTACCTTGTCCATTCACAAGCCAGAAAATGTCCGTAGGATGACGCTCGACTTCATCCATGCTGACCACTGAATTCCTCTAGAAAAGGTAGGACGAGTGTGTGAGTCGGCCCTTTCTTTACCAGTGCTCCAAACACTTCACTACTTCTCCTGAGTCTCTCAAAGGCTCACAAAGGCAGGTGAGACATTCTTCCACTGTCAATATCCTTACGAACCAGGGACTCGAGCGTATTTTGCACATTGGCATGCAGCAGCGATTATTATTGATGTTCACATTGCTCGCCAGCCAGTGAGAACTTCCTCAGGCTGCCGTCTGAGTCTTTCTGACAGTATCGGTGATCTTTGGTAGACGCCATGCTGTGGGGAAGCCCAACCAGCTCCTTGGTGAGACTATTGGGAAAAGCCCTGAAACTTGCATTAGCAGTCATGCTTAGGCACTCCCGTGAATTTGTCTCCTGCTCCAGCCCCAGAGGGCACTACGTGGCAGTCCCACGAGAGGCCAGGAGCCCCAGTGTCCAACTGGACCCCTTCTAAATTTATAAATCATAAAAACTAAAGGAGAGATTAAAATTACTGTGGCTGAGCCAGCAGATGGTGTGGTGGTTAAGACACTGGATCCCACATGTCTGATTGAGCAGTTCAAGTCCTGAATCTGGTGGCTTGAAAAACACACCAGGTGTGTGCGGGCATGTACCCTGAATCCCAGGAGGAGAATGGAGGAGAAGAGATTGCAACATGGCCATCTCCCTGGGGGGAGGGGGGTAATTTCTCATTTTCTCTCTTTCTGTCCCTCTCCAGTGAGCACACCTGCCTTACAGAAAATGAAACAAAAGAGCCATTAAGTTTTCTGGCAATTTGTTATATACCATAAACAAAACATAATACATAAGCAAAAGAGCATACTGAATATGTGTATACGACATCTACAAACTTAACAAATGTATGTGTATGTGTGTGTGTGTGTGTATATATATATATATGTATATATATATATACACACACATATCACACATATATAGTAAATGCAAGGAGTCTTCAAAAAGTTGTGGAAAATGCATGTTATGAAAAAACTATATGTGAATTTAGAAATGTTTTTGCACCAAAATGCACTCATACTTGAATTATATTTTTCTATGAGCTATTCAAAGTCCTTCTGTACTATCTATAGAGAGAAAACACATGTGTGAAAATAGAAAATTAAACCAATAGCTATAAAAAAAGGCCATCTATGATAAAGAGAGGGGAAAGGATCAAGGGAATTGAAGTTATTGTGTAGATTCAATTTGGAACAACATAAATGTTTTATATAATTATGCATAATTTTATTAAGCAGTACATAAAAATGAAAACAAAATGGAATAAATGAACCTAACTGCGTGTGGAGATGGTGGCATACTCACATAGGAGTTAGTTCAACTGGGTTTAAACATATAGTAACTTCATGACGCCTACTTGGTGGTATATAATTCAGGAACAAAAGGAACTAAATAAAAACAAAACAAAAAGCAAGGTCTTTTCAAAATCATATTATTAGTAATAATAGTACTGTTATATAGCTAAAGTAACTGTTAAACAGTGTTTAATAAAACAAGTAAGTAATTGTGATATTGTCTTCAGAAATCAAAGTTTATAACATAAAAGAAAAAATAGAATTACCATACAACCCAGTAATCCTACTCCTTGGTATTTACCCAAAGGATATGTAAATACTCAGTCGAAGATTCACCTGCACCACCATGCTTACTGCTGCATTGTTCACCATGGCTAAGACATGGAACCAATCCAAAAACCAATGATTGGATTAAAAAACTGTGTACATACACGTTGTGGAATTCTATTCAGCCATAAAGAACAGTGAGACCCTGTCGTTGATTCAAAATGGACAAATATAGAAGATTTAATACCATAAGAAGTAAGACCGACTCTGAAAGATATTTGGAGAAGCTCAAACTAGGGAAGGGGCCATGGATAACAAGGCTGCATACATGCTATATACCCCACTCAGGATATACCGAATGTCTACACCCTATGACAGAAGTTCAAGCTCTACAGATATGATAGTAGGGAGGATAAATGTACCAGAGACGATAGGGAGGGGAGTGCATGGTAAAGGCTGGCTGGGAAGTCTGTTAAGCAACATTTACCAGACACAAGAATGTAAAGTTCTCTGTTGAAAATTATGTATATAATTGGGGCCGACAGGTGGTGTGGTGGCTAAGGGCACTGGACTCCCACATAGCCAACTGTGGTTCGAGTCCTAGACCTGGCTTTCTTGCTCACTTTCTCTCACTCTCTCTCTCTCTCTCCCCTTCCCCTGTCTCTTTCTGGTCAAATTTAAATAAATAAATAAATAAATAAATAAATATTAAATAAAATGATTCCTTTAAAAATTATTTATATGGCATTATTTTTTATTTGACTGTCACGTATTACATACTGACATGCGTACCTTGAAAAACCATATTATTTGCTATAGAGATGTACAATGGTGGAATGTAAATTAAACATTTTAAAAAGAAAAGCAAATATAAAATCAAGGGCTTAGTTTAGGTGGCACTGTCCACAGTATACTGGACTGCAGTGTGCGACAGTGGAAGCCACGTAGACAGCTCTGGGTGGGAAGCTCCTGGTCAGCATGTGGGCAGACATTTAAGGTCCTGAGTAACTGGAGGTCCGGGTAAAGGGACAGTGGTGTGATGAGATCCTGTAGAAGGCCACCCGCACCTGCAATTACACATACACCCACACATACACACTCTTCTATACCATAAAAAACAAACACCTAGAAAAAGCAAATTAAAAAATCCAAAACTACAGATAAAATTAAGGAAGTATGTTTAGTTGCCTGAAATCCAAGACACAAGAGCACTTGGTAAAAGTAACCAATCCTTTTCAATGGTTGCCAGTTTTTTTTTTTTTTTTTGGGGGGGGGGAATCTTCAAGGACAAGAGGTACCCAGGACAAACCTGTACCCTTGCTGGGTGGCATCTGGACTTGCCAAGAGCCCTGCCCTCTGCCTCTTCAATGTTCGACAGCAGCAGGAGCAAGCGGGCACCGGAGTGTGTGTGTTGGGTGGGGAGTGTCTAACACGCCCTGTGCTGGGCGAGGGGAGACAGTGGGTGAGAAGAAAGCAGGGAAGAAAGGAAAAGGCGATGGAAGGGGGAAGAGAGGAAAACATAATATAGAAGAGAGAAAGATAAAATAAATAATTTGGATGTTTTTGGTCTTTTATTTATTTAATTTTTTTTGGATTTCTGTCAGGGGGCACATATGCTCCCAGTAAGAGAGAGAGAGGGAAGGGAGAAATTCAGTGGGGTACAGTCACACCCCAATCCTTTCTCTTCCACTTCTCCAACCTGTTGGGATTTTGGGCATGCACATGTGCCTGGCATGTATTTCAAGCCACTAGGTCTAATACTTGAACCATGAGGTCATCCAATGGGATCCTGCTCACTTAACCACTAGGTCAGAGGGCTGGCCCAACTTGGCTACATTTTCATTCTATTTCAGTTTAATTTCTTCAGTGGCACTGAGGGATGCATACTCCCTATGAAGCTAACAGTCCTGTTCAGATAAGTTTCAAATATTGAGCAATATAGCACCATCAAGAGTTTGGACCACTCTATTTTTGCTTGTTTGTTTTGACTACGTTCTTTTTTTTTTTTTTTTTTTTTTTTTTTTTTACATTTTTTAACATTCAATCACTGTGTGTCATTACAGCATACTAAATATATTTTACCATCATGAACACACTGTACATTGGTTCAGTCAAAGATTACCATTACCCATTATTATTGACAGATAGTTTTGCATTTTTGGGTCCCTTGAATGCTTTGCTTCTTTCTTTTTCTCCTTGATTACCTGCCTCTCACTCTCCCCCATTCCCCACCCTCCTCCCACACTGTCTCCAGTATCACCTTTGCTCTCTATGTTTTTCTATCTGCCAATCTTTCAGTTTCTGCCATAGAGTGCCAACATGCAGTATATATTGAGCAGGGAGATGCAATGCCTTTCTTTCATAATCTGGCTTGCTTCACCCAGCAGTAAATCTTCCATATTTGTCCACTTTCTATCCACTCTTATCCTCATCCCTGATACTTATGCTAATGCTGAGCATCCTCCCTAAGTAAAAACCCTGCGAGAGGATGAAGATACCTTAGAATTTGAGTGAAGGTCAGAGATAACTTCCCAGCTATGTCCTTTGCGGTACCTCCCTAGTTTGGCTACAGTGACGAGGGTATGTGCCTCGGTAATTTTTCATCTTATGTCTCTTTTTTTAAAAAAGTTTAGAATTATTTAATTAATTAATCTGTTTAATATGTTTAATTTGACCAGAGAGAGACAGAGAGAGGGAAAGTGAGAAAGCAAGCTTCCACATTCAGGACCCAAACCGCAGGCAACCACGTCATTGCCCAGCACCTTCACCGCCATGCCACCTGAAGCTAGGTAAATCATAGCCCGGGGTAATGATTTGCTTGTGTTTATGATACTTTGCTTCAGCATTGAACTTAGTACAGATTTCATGAAAAACGTCCCCTGTCCCAGTGTAGCAGGCTCCCAGGACTACATTCTCAGCCAGTACTGAGCCCAATTCTCAGTGCAGCCTCCACCAGTAACTCCACAGCTGACACATCGTTCTCAAGAAGCAAAGAGGAAAAGCCATGAGATTAGAGGGACAGACAGCACCCTTGCTAAATAGCAACATTATGCCCACATTTTGACTTTTATCATGCCTCAAAACCCTACCACTCAGAGCTCACTGGGCATACACATGTGTTCAACACTATGAATACGTAAGTCCAGCACGAAAAATGGGCAATGGCAGAGAGGCACAGCTCTGGGATAAGCATTTTTTTGCTGCCTTTGCGTGAAGATGTATTTTTTCCATTGCTATGCAAAAGCTCATTAATACTTGCAATATTCTAGAACATACTTTCTGAACCACTCTCTGGCTTTCTTTAATTTTACACTCTTCTCATAAAAGAGATGTTAAAGATTATTCCTATCCCAGATAAATACCTGTAACAGGTCTCCACGCATCTCATAAGTCTGAAGAGAGAAAGTAGTAGAATACTTAGCATCGCTAAAATTTCCATTCTCATTTCTATTTATTAAGCAAATGTTCTTGGAAAGGCCCTCAAATGATAATTTATATATTACATATACATACATATTTTTAGAATTCTACTCAGATTTTATGCATAATTTTAATGCCTTAAAATGCTTTCATTTGCATTTAGCTACTCTCCTGAAGATTAATAGAACCAGCAAAAGAGTAAAATAAAATTGGGAACAATTTAAATATAGAATTTTGAACATGCATGCCCATTTTTTTCCTTTTCATTTTTCTCAGCTTCCCTTTGGCTTGGAGCCGTAGAGATTGGAAGAAATGAAAAAATCTAAATTACAAAATAGTTTGCATCTTAGTTTTTAACTCTTCTTTCCTTGTTCCTTTTAGAGTGCAGACTCAGTTCTGGGCTCCTGGGTTACAGGCTAAACTCATGCTCACTCCAGAAGGGGTGCCCTTGAATGGGTACCAAGCAGAAAGGAATGACAGCCTTAGGTTGGGCCCTATGCTGAGAAGGGGAGAAGGCCCTCTTCCTCCCGAGGAGTGTCCCTGAGCCCTGGGTGGGACCAGCCCCCGTAGCGGCAGTGGCACTTCCGGTACAGAGAGCAGAGACACACTTGTGTGTTGGTCACCCACAACTTGGCAAGAAATATCTTCTTCCCCCAATCTTGTGTGAAAGCCTCTCTAAAATGTATCCTATCTTAAAAGTCACACTTTCACAAATGCCACTTTATGTCTGCTTGATGATGAGTGATCATACAATGACCATAGTTATTTCGAACCGCAGAGAGGGTGGTGTCACCTGTAGGGTAGGGTTCCTGAAACACGCAATCCTTGGACCAATCACATAAGCACAGCCTGAAGAAACGGTCAGCAGTCACCGAAAAGCAATACACCAACATTTTGGAGGGGACGAGAAAGGGGAAACTAACTGCATGCGTACACATTTCTGATCATTCCGCTGCCCGCTAAAAAAGTCCACTTTAACTACACCATACGCTGGATTTAAATTATTCCGTAAGGAAGCTACAGCACAGAGAAATGACAGTACAGGTTGGGGAGACTGAGCCAGCTCTGCAGCCATTCCAACACGGATCCCCGGCCAGAGCTGTAGAGCTCTTTTCCGATCCCTGCAGGAAGTAGTGTCATGATGGCGTAATGGATTTTTCCTTTAAACTAAAGTGGAAAAGGCCCCAGGTGCTGACCGACGCCTTAGAGACTTTCTGTAGCCATTTACTTATCAATGCACTTCCAGACTCTGACTCAGTTCATGTTTCAACTGCAAAGGAAAAAGCTAAATGCAAAGGAGGCAGGCCCTAAGCGGGTCCTCTCTGGTCCAGGAAACCTCCTCGTTTTGGAAAGGTAAATGTACTGGCACGTGAGATGGGAAATGGCGTTTGGTGTCAACAGCACTCATTTGGCACCAAATTCTGTATTTCAGTTGTTCACAATTTCATTTTATCCTTTTGCGGGTGTTATTAATCTTCAGAAGAGTAGCTAAATCAAAGGGCAGTGCTGGCTAAGCCGGGCTCCGATTTCTCGTAACAGGGCTTCTCTGCATCGCTCCAACCTGACCTGGGAACAGCCCCGGGAACCCTGGCACAGAGCGTGCGGGGCACAGAGGAAGGGCTCCATTCCCGCCCGCCCTCCCGGCAGCGCTGAGCACGTTGTCCGCACTGCCCTCTGGGCACTCGCAGCCCTCTGTTCCCGGGCGCCGTCTAAGGCTTCCCCATCTGCTTCTCTGATGCTTTGTTTTGTTTTTGTTTTTGTTTTTGGCCAGAAGATGTGCACAGTCACCCAGAAAGAGAAGGCAGGAGAAAGCACCCCACCCCCATGAGGCACGGTCAGGCCACAATCCCTTCTCCACTTCGCCAACATTCCAGGATATTTAGGGTTGCACACACACACATTCACCATGTTTTTCAAGCCCCCAGAGCCAGAATTCAAACACGGCAGTTGGCTCTATGGGGCTGGCCCTACTGCTCCATTTTTTCTTAATTTTGTTTTTACTTAATTTTATTTATTTATTTATTTATTTAGGGAGAGGTTTTCGCTATAGGGCGCTTGCACTCGCCAGACAGACAGAGAGAGACATAGAGACAGAAAGTGAGAAATCACCCCCGCCCCCCAGGGGTGATGGCCATGCCGCAATCCCTTCTCCTCCATTCTCCTCTCAGGATCTTGGGCACGCACGCACACGTGCCCGGCATGAGTTTTAAGTCACCGGGTCCGGGATGCGAACCACGGTCAACTACGTGGGAGTCCAGTGACATAGCCATTATGCTAACTGCTGGTTCCCCTTAATTTTATTTGTTATTATTATTTTTATTTGATCAGAGAGAGATATAAAAGGGAAGTGAGAAAGGAAGCCACCCAGTCCGGGACTCCTTCTTTATTGTCTGTTCAATCTCGAAGTTGAGGTTTTGAAAACTTAATCATAAACTTTTTTCTTCTTTCTCTGTAGCTTTTCTCTGCTTCTATATGCCAATAACTGATGAGATTTCAATTTCTCTCTATCACAAATGACTTTCTGTATTTTTTATCGTCAAAGTATGCAGGCAACTTGCCAGAGAAACGGAGAGAGAGAGTGAGCACACCCCTCCCCTATAACGGGCATGGTCTTGGTGCTGTCCTTCCTCCTCCCCTTCTCCCTCCTATCAGGATTGTGGGATGTATGCACACACGCACTCTGTCTCTCAAGTCACTGGGGCCAGGATTTGAACTGCAGTGGTCATGAGAGAGCTGGCTTCCTTAACCGCTGTGCTGCAGGGCTGGTCTGACCCACAGATGACGTTCAGCTTCCTGTCTCTAAGGGGGTACTCAGCTCTAAGCTCCAGACATGTGTTTCCCACCAGAATTCTCCCCCTGGAGGTCTCTGAGTCACGTCCTATGAAGCAGGGTTTCATTTCACCACACCCCTGACTTGGCTGTCACTGTCCCCCATCTGTGCCTGGCGCTCCCTCTCGCCAGCACCCCACTCTGGACTTCTTTGCTTCCCTTACATCGCGATCCCAACCGTGCACTGTTCTCTTCCCTCCTAGATCTGGCCAGCGTTCTCCCATGGGCCTCCAGCTCCTCCGGCGCTCTAAGCCTGGACTCGTCTCTCACCCGGACTGAGGTCGCCGTCTCCTAGCTGTGCCCTGGCTTCTTGCTCTACCCCCTAGTTAGGAAGAACCTTGGAAAAAGCCCAGTTTGATTGGGTTGTTCCCCTGTAACCTGCTGGACGTCCTTCTAGGTCCGAGTCCAGGGTTCCTCTGGGATCTTGGGCGGTTACAGCCCAGTCTCTCTCTTCTTCCCGGGGCCCCAGCCCCAAAATGTGACCCAGCCCGCTCTGTGGGATATGGACACACTATTCCTCAGCCTGTGCTGGTCTTCTCTTCCTTTCCTTGGTTAACAGACTCTTCAGAAGTCTTTTGTTTTTCTTTTATAATGAGAGAGGGAGAGACAGAAGAGTTTGTATAATTCAAAAAATATAAAAAAGAGAGAAGAGTTTGTATATGTTTGAAACTGTATTTTCCTTTAAAAAATTTGGAGAAATGTATATATTCAGGCTGGTGTTTCCTTTGTGGAAAGACTTCTAAATATTGGTTCAGTCTGTTTTAATTCTTATATTATTCAGGTTTTCTGGTTCAAATATAGATATGCTCAGGTTTTGAAAAGTCAGTTTGAGTTTATTTCTAGAAATGTATCCCTTTTGTTTAAATTGTCATGATTTGTTTATACTTTATTTTCTTCTGAGAAAGAGTTAGAGAAAAACAGGTACCCCAACAAGGGTTCCACGCCACGATCCAGCCCCAGCCTCAGCCAGCCAGGATCGCAGGTACTCACGTGCCTAGCATGTACAGGGAGAGCGCAAGGCGTGAGCCCAGCCCAGCTCGTGTGGTCCAGCATCATGGAACATCACTACGTCATTGCCGACTCACTGTGGCGGACCCTGAATTTTACAATTTTTAAAAACATTTTTCGACCACCTCTGCTTTCCTTGGCAGATCAAATACTATTCATTCATACCCTCCCGATCGTTCCGGGTAACCGTTGTCATTGGTATATTTTGTGATCTTTTCGAAGAAGGAGCTTTTACCTTGTCGACCCTCCTTGTTGTACCTTCCTGTGCTGTTTCGATTACTTCTGCCATTAACTTTATTATCCTTTTTCTGCCCTCAGACTTTCATTGTTTGGCTTTGTTTAACTTCTCAAGTGGAAAACTTACCCTTAATATGTCATTAATTCTTTTCTTATCTAATGTTCTAAATTTCCCTATGAGCCTTATTTTAACTATCTCTCAAAGGTTTAGGTGCGTGGTATTTTCATTGATGTTTAGTTGTGTTCTTTCCATTTGCATTTAGAGTTTTTTCCTTAATTGATGTTGGACTTTTGAACTGAAAGTTTAAACATTTCTGAATATATGCATTTTTTTAAACTTGCTTTTCTCTTATTAATTTACAACTTGATTGCATTGTAGTCAGAGAGTGCAGTGTGTTGTAATTTAATTCTGTGAAATGCATTTAGGCTTCTTTTGTGACATAGAGCATGATATTTATGTAAATGCTCTTTGTAGTAATGAGAATAATGGTTCTCAACTGATGAGTGGTTTTACTACATGCCCATTAAATCGAGCTCGTTAATTGTGTGATTCAAATATTTCTGTCTGTACTGAATATCTTTTGCTTGATCCATCAGTCTATAACCAAGTTATATGACTGTCTTCAAGTACACTGATGAGTCGGCCTGTATCTCTGTGCAATTCTGTCAATTTTTAAATATTTTGTGCAATTTTATTATATCCATAAATGTTCATACTTTTTACAACCTCCTGGGCAATTGAAATTTAAATCAAGATATAATGACCCTCTTCATCTGTAATTATGGTTTTTGCCTTTAACTTTTTTGTCTGATTATTAAGATTCTAATTAAAGGATGTGGTCAAGCCACACTCTCCTCTCCTCTGTTTCTCCACCTTTCTGGGATTTGGGGCATGCACACACTTGCACGGAGCATGTTTTCCAAGCTGCCAGGGGACCAGGATTTGAACTGAAGTTGCCTACGTGGGGTCTGGCTACCTTAAGCACAAGGCTATGGGTCCAGCCCCGAGATTATTTTATTTTATACATTAACTTAGATTGATGTTTGTTTTTCTAATTATTTTAAAGATGCCATTCTGTTTCTTCTGGTGTGTATCTTTGATGTCATTTATTTTCATCAGTGCTGAAGAATTCTCAGTTGTTATCTCCTCCTTTTTCTCTGTCTCATTCTCTGCATTTTCTTAGCCTTTTTTGGTCTGTGTCTGATCCTTACAGGGGCCGAATCCTTCAGAGTGGAAGTAGTTACCTGTGGCTTCTGCTTATTCTCATGCACAGTGATGTGTTTCCCTGTTGTACGATAACGTGTGTGTGTGTGTGTGTGTGTGTGTATGTAGGTGTGTATGTGCTAATATTTTACCAAATTCAATATGTGAGCACCTCTAGGGAACAGGATTGACAATAATTTTTTCCAGAGGGTATCTACCTGAAAATATGTGATATGCGCCTGCCTGGAACTGTTTTATGAAATGCCTCATCCTGGGTGCTCCTTGAGCATGGAGGCATGCACCCCCAAACTCCAGACACAAGTTTGGGCTCTAGACCTTGTATCCTCAGTGAGACTATATTTTTCCATTTATGTTTTGTTTAGTTTTTATTTTATTTTATTTTATTTTATTTTATTTTATTTTATTTTATTTTATTTTATTTTATTTTACTTTATTTGAAAAGGGGCAGATTGTAGATGTTCTTACTTCAACCTCTCTTGCCTGAAGCTGCAGCTCATTCAGTCGCCCTGTCTTCTGGTAGAGGTTTTAAGGTAACTGCCCACATCCGCAGGCAGAATCAAAGCCCAAACTCTCGTTCCCCTAAGTAGCCATATTCATTGCCAAGTTGAGATTACCTTTGGCTTCCGTCAGTTTTCAGTCTCCAGCTTTGGCCGCTGTCCCCAAATGCTGGCACATTGGCTTCTATGCGTGCCCTTGTCCACAACGCTCCTTTCTTACAGAGTTCTCCAGTCCCTGAAGTGCTGGAGGTGTGAGCGTGAGCCGAGCGACAGGCACTTCTAAGACAATTTATCCAGCATGAGGACATTGCTGGAAACCTGGTCTGCTGCCCTTCCGTCACAAGGTCACTTACAAAACTGCTCTTCTGTGCAGGGAGGTTTTGACAAGTGTATTCCTTGAACTTTACGCTGAGTTTCTATGGAATACCTGAGAGGCTTGACAGGACATGTGTGTATTCCAAAGCAGAGACTGGGCTAAGGTAACTGCTACACTTCCTTTAGCTCCCGGAGCTCCCCTTCTTCCCAGCTGCGAAGAGAGCTGGGTGAGTCATAGCACACAGTTACTATTGGTCAAGGGTTCTCTTTTACTCTATTTTATTGTTTTCCTCATCATTACCCATCACTGACTCCAGCCTTTTCATACCAGGCACCAACTCAAATGTGTTTATTAAATGTCCTTGGATACAAAGTTATCTTTGAAAGAAATCCAATGAAAATGTGATCTTAAACCACACAAATGACTTTGTGATACGCATCACATTTTTTAAGTCAATGCTGTTTTCATTTCTCCAGTTTGCTCCTCACCATGGCACAGAATTTACTGCCTTGTACTTACACATTTCCCTAGTGATGGACGCTTAGGTTTTTCTGTGTCTCACCTACCACAAACAATGCAAGTCCCTTATGGAGCAGACTGGCCTTTCTGACTCAGGAAGTAGATGCCTGCTCACCTGCAGTAATATCACAGAATGCCAACCAGAATGGCTGTGGTGATGCCTCTCCCTGTAAGGAATAAGGTCCATTTTCCATTTCATACCTAGGCGAAAGGAGACATCTTCATGTGGACCAACTAGTAGCAGGAGAAGCAGTGAGAAAATGATTATGGATGGATTTTGAAAGTGGGTCTCAAAGTATTTCCTTGTGCAATCAGTATGGGATATAAGGAAAAAGAAGAGTTAAGGAGAGACCAGGTAACAGAACCTGAGCACCTGCAAATGCCCTCCCCAGAGACAGGCAGACCTACATGAGGGCCAGCTTCTGGAAGCAGGAAGATCATCCTTCACACGTTAAGGTGGAGTGTCTAATTGGACGTCCACATGGAACTAGGGAAAAGGCAATTGGATACATGATCTGAACTTCACGAGAGTTACCTGTGCTAGAAACAGAGATTTGAGGACTCTCTGGTGGTGTTTAAAAGTCCATTGCTGAATGAAATCCCCTCGGCAATACGGGCAGCCTGAGAAGAAGAGAGGAAAAAATCCTGAGCTTTTGTACATTCCAAATTGATGAGGTTGAGATAGGGGAAGAATTAGCAAAGGAGGTGAGCAGGAGACAGAAGGAAAACCACTGAATACACCATTCAGGAAGACAAAGAGATAGAGGCTAGACCAAGGAATGGTGAGAGTTGGGCTTTGCTAGATACATATGAAAGTTCAAGTAAGAGAATGATCATTGACAATTGAATTAGTGGGAGTGAGGCCACCAGTGACTTTGGGAGAGACGTGATCAGTTGGGTTTGAGAAAGTGCAGGGTGAATACAGATGACAATTTTGATGAGTTATCATGTTTTGGACCAGCAGTTGGCGTAGTGGCTATGTTGCTGGACTCCTATGTAATCGACCATGGTTTGAGTCCTGGACCCGGTGGCTTAAACTCACACCAAGTGTGTGCATGCTCGAGATCTCAAGAGGAGAATGGAGAATGGAGAAGGGATTGCAGTGTGACCATCCCCCCAGGGGGGTGATTTCTTGCTTTCTGTCTCTCTGTCTCACTCTGCCTTTCTGGTGAACACACATGCCCTATAGCAAAAACCTCTCCAAAAAAAAAAAAAAAAAAAAAAAAGTTATCTTTTTTTTGTTGTTGTTTTTTAAATTAACTAATTTATTTACATACATTTAATCACTGTATCTCTACAGCATTCCAAATAAATTTTCCCATCATGAATACAGTGCATATAGGTCCAATCAAAAACATTACCATAAACATTATAATCAACAGATTTCTCTCCATTTTGGGTCCCTTAAATGTTTTGCTTCTTTTTTCTTCTTGATTACCTTCCTCTCACCCTCCCCCATTTCCCACCCTTCTTCCCTCACTGTCTCCGGTATCATTATTGCTCTCCAAGCAAATAGAACTACCATATTATCCAGCAATTCCACTCCTGCGTATCTACCCAAAGGATAGGAAAATGCTCAGTCAGAAGAACATATTGCACATTCATATTTATTGCAGCACTATTCATGATTGCTGAGACATGGAACCAACCCAAATATCCACAAACAAATGAATATATTGAAAAAGTACAGACCATATACACTACAGAATATTAGCCATAAAAAACAATGAGACCCGGGCATGTGATAGAAAGTGGACAAATATGGAAGATTTACTGCTAAGTGAAGAAAGCCAGACAATGACAGAGACGCATTGTATGTCCCTACTCAATATATAGTGAATGTCGGCACTCTATGGCAGAAACCGAATGATTGGAAGAGTTGTGTTTTTAAAGAGAAGCAAAAAAGAATACGGGGATTGCAGCAATATAGAGAGAGCTCACAGTTCAGTTTTGTTTTTTTTAATAGGAAGACTCGTATAACATACTGATGTCATTATGGAAGTAATCTAGGAGAGGGAAAACCTGATGATGTAGGAGAGAGGAGAATAGTATTGTGGAATAGGTAGAGGGCATGAGATCTAGTGTATACATGAACAGTTTAGTCTTAGAAGCATAAAGAATCTGCCTCTGGTAGCAGTAGAAAGGCAGAGTATCCCATCATGGGATGTGGGTCAAAGCAATTAAGGGAAATAAGCGTATACATTTGATTACTTCTCTGCTTTGAGTGGAGAGGGCAAACTTGTTGGAGAAAGAGAGGAAAGTGTAAAATAGTCATCTAAGTGAGTGATAAAGCAAATTTCCCAGAGACACATGGTATAAATTCCACCACCGAGGCTCCCTGGAGGCTTGTGGCTACTAATTCAACCTGAGACCAGTTGGATTTTTTTGTTTGTTTTTGTTTTTTCCCCAATCAAATTTAAGTTGAATTCATGTAGACAAGAGTTTGGCAAGGAGGTGAATATCCTGAGGAGAAGGACCAGGACACTGAACTGTGTCGAAGGGCATCATGCTGACGGCCAGCCATGGAATTTGTGCTGAGCCACAGAGGACAGAGGGACAAAGAAACTCACAGTCGATGGATGTTGGGGGCAGAGAATGAGGGAGTGTGGTATGCACATGTTTGAGATGAAGGTTCAACAACATCTGTTGATAACAACAAAGCTAGACTTAGACCTTGCGGGTGGATGGCTGTAGTGGGTGAGGAGCAAGACCAGTGGGGGGTGTGGGGGGTCCTCCCACTCTCTTCATGGAAGGGTCAGCCTCCCACTCAGTCATCTTGACCTTACCCTCCTTGGAGGACATAGTGGTTCCTGAGAACTTGCTAGAACCCCCTTGTTCTTTTTCTGGGTTTATGTATTTTACTCATGAAGAAAGTAGTATGCACTCAGGGGGGATGGGGGCACCTTGACAGAGTCCAGCTTTCCACAGTCCCCTTTCCCAAGCCCTCCAGCTCCTCGGGATCCTGGCACACAGGAGGGCACTCTGTGTTTTCAAGCTGACCAGAGGGTCCCAGCTCACAGTCACCCACGTGGCTTCCCACACTGCGGTTCAGTTGGGTACTGGCTACACCACAGGCTCGGCCAGAGCCTACTTGTAATCAAAGTATCATCCTTTTTTACTTGATTCTCATTATAATTTCTTTACTAGTTTATCCTTTTACTCAATTTTTCTCTTACTTCTAACTCTTCTTAGCATTTTATGATTGTTTCCAAAAATTTACCATTTCAATTAGTTTTAAGATGTATTATAATTGTTTCTAAAAGCCTTTGTTATTTTAAAATCAGTCAAATCTGTGGTTACTTTCCTTCTTTTCTTTCAATATTATTTTTAAACTTTTCTTTACCAGAGACTGTTTTCTTTACTGACTTTTCAAAGAAGCAGATTTTATTATTTATGTTATCATTTGTCTCCAAATGGTATTCAGTTTTGCAATTTTTTTTTCTTCCTCCCTACTTCTTTGAATTTACACTTGCTTTTTTCTGGTTTTTCAAGTTGGTTGTTGAGTTCTCTTGCTTTTGTATTTTTCTTGTTTCTTATAAATGTAGCTACAGCTATAAATTTCCTCCCAAAGTACAACTTTAGCAATTTCCCACCAAATTTGACATCCAATGCTCTCATTGTTATTCAATTATAAGTATTTCCCAAGTTTGCTTACTTCTTCCTTGACACAAGTTATTTAATACAAATTTTGTTTGTTTATATATGAGAATTTTAAAACTTTTTTTTTGTTATTGGGGTACAGTTTTATTAGATTAAGGTCAGAGAATATTGCCCAGAGCTAGCTGGCGAGTTAGAGCTCACCGAAGTTCTCGTCACAGCCTGACACCTTGGTGGTTCTCAGGAGTGCTTCGTCTGTCCTCGACAGTGTTTTCTATGTGTGGCATTACGGGAACGCCTGCTGTCACGGTGATCTGTTATGTCAAATGTGTCATTTCATCAGTGTCCGCTTTGTGCTCTTCCTGATTACCTTCAATCTTGTGGCTAATACCAAAATCGTCATCTCAGCTTTCTTACGGTTTGTGTTTTGCTACCACAAGTGTACATCTTTCCTAAATACCTTTATTTTTTAAAAGAAGGCAGTATATATTTGTTTTCAATGTGCCTCTGCATGTCCACAAACACTAGATCTGTTTGTTTTCTTTATCAGCCAGATTGGAGAATATTTGTCCCTTGCCAAGCTCAGCTTATCTACGTTTATTGCCATCACTGCCACACAATCTTGTATTGTGTTTTATTTACTAAGCTTTATTTATTTATTTATTTTAATTTCATTTTCTTTTATACATTCAATCACATTATTTGGCTTACAAAATGGATATTTCAACAGGTGAACATTTCTTCCTAGTACAATTGATAAAATTACAAAATATCTCCAACAGACAATACCACATTTCTTTATCCATTAATGTTTTGCCTCCCTATTTTTCTTCTAAATGTCCTTCCTCAGACCCTCCTCTTTCACACACACTATATCTGGTATTTACATCTATATACTGTGTTTCTATATCCTTTAATCAATGAGTTTCAGTCATAGAGTGCGGACATTCGGTATATATTAAGTGGGGACATACAATGCCTCTCCTTCATAGCCTGGCTTGCTTCCCTCAGCAGTAAATCTTCCATATTCATCTACTTCCTGTCAAAAGCCAGGGTTTTTTTTTTTTTTTTTTTTTTTAATGGCTGAATAGTATTCCATTGAGTATATGTGCCATGCCACAGTTTTTCCATCCATCTGTTTGTGAACATTTGGGTTGTTTCCATGACTTAGCAATTGTGAATAGTGCTACAATAAACATCAATATGCAAGCACTTTTCCGATTAAGTATTCTTCTGTCCTTCGGGTAGCTACCAAAGGGTGGGATTACTGGATCATATGCTAGTTCTATTTGCAGATTTTTGAGGAATCTCCAAATTGTTCTCCACAGTGGCTGGACCAATTTACGTTCCCACCAGCAGTGTAAGAGAGTTCCCCTTTCACCACACCCTTGCCAGCACTTATATTTTTTTGCTTTTTTAATCTTAGACATTCTGACTGGGGTTAGGTGGTATCTCATTGTTGTTTTGATCTGCATTTCCCTTACAATGAGGGATGTTGAGCATTTTTTCATATGCCTTTTAGCTATTTGTCTGTCATCTTTAGAGAGTGGTTTTTTTCAACCCATTCTCCCATTTTTTAATAGGATTGATTGTCTTTTTTCAGAACAGCTGCTTGAGTTCTTTTTGAATTCTGGTTTTCAGTCCCTTATCTGATGCATAGTTTACAAAAATATTTTCCCATTCTGAGGGCTGTCTATTCACACTAATTACTGTGTCTTTTGCCATGCAGAAACTTCTTAGTCTGATATAATCCCACTTGTCTATTTTGGGGATTATCCACTGTGCTTTGGGGTTCTATTATTTTTATTTCTTTTTTTCTTGCTTGTTATTATTCAAGTAGTTTCCCATCCCCACCCCCACCCCACCCCCCATGGCTTTAAAGGTAATTTATTCTACTTTTGATTTTTTATAGTTCTCTTCATTTTATTGAGATCTATACTTTCATTTTTCCTACTGATTTCTTCAGCTAATCAATTTCTGTCTAGCTCCCTGAAAGAAGGTACTCACTGCTCAGCAAGACCTTTTTCCCGGTGACGGTCGTTGCTCCCCAAGCCTGTTCCTCCCTCTGCGTCCAGACTGTGCATCGTACCTGGAGTCTGGGCTGCAGAGCCCTGCGGGTCTGCTCCTCTGGGTTGTAGTGGACAATAATGCTCCAGGTAGGTCACTGATTTTGGAGAGAACAAGAACTGCACTCAGGTATTACCACATGCATCATTTCCAACACATAACTTTCCGTTTTCTGACCTGTTAAAGGTTTTTTCCCCTTGAGCCCCTTCCCTCCTACTCACTCATTTGACATGTACAGCATGCATGCTTTGATAAACTGTATTACATACTGGTTAATCAAAAGATTACAATGAACAATGATTAATATAAATTTAAAAAAAGAATACCAGCTCCAAGGGAAAAAAAAAAAAAAAAACAACAAAACTGTACCTCAATTTCAAAATTTTTTGCGCCAAAATAAATGTATACTTTAAAGAAATATAAAACAGAATGAGAAGGAAATGTATTCACTTACTTATTTACTCTCGCTTTCCCACATCACAGTGAGCTCTAGGATTTATTTCTCTGCTCCTGGTTTATGACTACCTCCGAGCATGTTTTCGAAGAGGAATTTGTATGATAAGCGTTCTGAAGCCCTTCATGCCAGAGAATACATTTATTTCAAGCTCATGTTAAAGCTTATGTTTATGGGCGCAAATTGACACACGGAATGCTTCCCCGCCACCACAACGCTTTGAAAATAGGACTCCACTGTTTTCTTGCACCCAGTTCACTGTTGGCTGGTTTCAGAGACTACTCTGTGAGGTGATGTGCTTATTCGCTCTGGAATGTTCTACAGTTTTCAATATTTTTGATGTTCTGAAATTTTTATATGTTTTTATGTGGGTTTTCTTTTTCTTTTTTTGTTCTTTTAGAGATTTTTGCTATAGGGTGTGTGTGCAAGCCAGAGAGACAGAGAAAGACAGAAAGCAAGAAATCAGTCCCTAGGAACCAGCAGTTAGCGTAATGGCTATGTCGCTGGACTCCCACATAGTCGACTGTGGTTTGCGTCCCAGACCCGGTGGCTTAAAACTCATGCCGGGTGCGTGTGTGTGCGTGCTCAAGATCCCGAGAGGAGAATGGAGGAGAAGGGATTGCAGCGTGACCATCCCCCCTGGGGGGTGATTTCTCGCTTTCTGTCTCTCTGTCTCTCTCTGTCTGTCTGGCGAGCGCACGCACCCTACAGCGAAAACCTCTCCAAAAAAGAAATCACTCCCTAGAGGGAATGGCCACTCTGCAATCCCTTCTTCATTCTCCTCTCAGGATCTTGAGTACACACGCACATGCACCTGGCGTGAGTTTAAGCCACCAGATCTGGGACTCAGACTACTGTCAACTATGTGGGAGTCCAGTGACACAATCATTACAGTATTTGCTGGTCCTGTTGATGTGGCTTTTTTTATATCTTTTCTGCTTGACAGTCTTTCAGCCTCAGATTTTATATTTTTCTGTAATACGAAAAGGTTCTTAGTCACTATTTGATAAAAAAATACCTCTTCTGTTTACTTTTCTCACTTTATAAGTCATATTTAGGGCTTTGATGATTTAACTTCTTTCTTTATTTCTCCAGTTTTGAATTTTTTTTCTCTTTATCCAAACTGAAATATTTGGAGTCTTCCTCTCCCGATTTCCCACCTCACTTCCGCACACCTTGGCTGTAACCATTCTGCTACTCAGCCTTCCTCTGTGTTCCTTACCTAAGCCAATGCGCTTCCCACGTAAAGGTGCCCGCTGCTTCCTGTCTCATCTCTCCCTTGCGTTCCTTATCTCTGCAAGTTTGTGTCTTTTTGGCCTGGGCCTAGACTTCCTGGTCTGAACTAAAAGTCTGCCTCTTATTAGCTTTCTGATTTTCAGCAGGATGCTCGGCTTGTTCTTGTTAGTTACCTCAGCCGTAAGACAGAGATCGGCACCTGTTTCATGAAGTTACTGAACATAGTAAAACAAAGCAGTAAACGGTTAGACCAGTTCTCGGCACACAGTACGTGCTCAATAAACGCTAGCAACTATAATCACCCTAAATTAATCTCTGTTTTTTGTGACGTGTATCTCTTCACTGAACTCTGTCCGGTCAGTGGCCACCGTGGCACTGTCTGCAGCTGGCCCATGCCGTGTTACGGTTGGGGTCAGCATATATTCAGCGGGGCACACTGCTCTCTAACTCAGCCCCCGGAAAATGCTCACGCCGCTGTGTCCTTACCTCACCCACTTGCACATTTTGTGTTGTGTCCTGGGATGAGTTCAGAGAGCAACCGAGTTACTTACCCTCCTTTAGTCCAAGGGGTCTATTTATGCCTGACTCTCATGTTTAAGTGTTAACAGGAAGGAGGGGAGACCGTTTGTGTGGACCCCAGCACGTAGGAGCTGGAAGATGACAGTGAAGAACCCGCGCAGCAGCGCCGGGCTCCAGGCCTGAATTCTGCCTCGGCCGCCTTCAGCGCACATTCTCAGCCTCGTTCCTGCACTTCTCTTCCAAGGCACGCCTCACTCCTTGGACCAAGGTACCCAGAATGACAGCGGCAGGGAAAGAAAGGCCAGAGGGAAAATGGAGGTCTCATCCTAGGAGCTCAAACGGTCCTCGTCATCAGTCCATGTGAGATGACTTAGAATTAAAGGGCCAGGCCGCTGCCCGCGCTCGCTTCTTACCAGACGGTCTTTCTTCCGCCCGCAGGGCCCCACGCCCCACGTAGGCTGTTCAGACGTGTTCAGTGTGAACCGAACCAGGTCACAGAGCTGGGGCGCTCCTCTCCCGCTCACGGAGCGACAGCCGTCCCAGCTCCGGCTGGGAATCCCCAGTCATGCTCTTGTTCTCATGCTGTACTTATCATTATTGCCATTGCCAGAGGGAGACACAGACACAGAGAGAGAGAGAGTGGAGAGGGAAAGCAGTCCCCCCCCCCCACGGGGTGTGGTCACACTGCGGTCCCTTCTCTTCCATTTGTCCTCCTCCATTGGGATCTTGGGCACACAGGCACACGTACATGGCATGGTTTTCGGGCCACCAGGTTGGCCCTGTGGAATCCAGCTCCCTCAGCCACCAGACTATGGGGCCAGCCCCCCGTAATTATGCATGGTACCTTCCTTCATGCCCAAGGAAGTGTCCTGGTTTGCATAATAAATCATGTCATCACACTATCTGTTTGCTTTAAAGCTCTAAAGAAAATGACACTAGAAATGTAGCATTTAAAGATGAAATGATGTTCAGTTTCCTGTTTCTGTGGCAACAAATTACCACAAACATAGTGGCTTCAGACAACTCGCTGTCTTACACCTGTGAAGGGTTTCCCAGGTCTCATACAAGCTGGCTGAGGGTGGAAACTGGGGAGAGCCTGAACCCTGTGTGTCCTGCCCAGCGCCTAGGGGCCACCTACGTCCCTTGGCTCATGGGACCTTCCTCCTCCTTTAAAGCCAGCAAAGGTGAGCCAGCGGGTTCCGGAGTGCGTTGCTCTGACCTCACTCCCTCTGCCTCCCTTTCTCACTTATGTGGACTCTGATTCCATCGGGTTTACTCAGAAAACCTCCCGACTCTAAGACCGTGGCCTTATCATACCCACACCCCTTCACCACGCGTGGCGGTGCAGTCCTGGTGGGGGGTCAGGATGAGGGCTTTTCTGCTGCCTGCTGCGGTGAGCGGAGAGGCGGGACCCTGGCACAGGTCGGACAGGAGTGGTGCCTCTTCTTCCTTGGAGATCCAGAATTTTAAGAGCCAGGGCAGTGGTGGGCATGGAAGACTTCGATTGACCAGGACATCAGCAAGTGTGTGTCTTTTCTAAATTCTAAAGAAATTGCACAACAGCAGCAAGCCCCTGCCTTGCATGGAGCGTTAAGGGCACTTTAAACACAGAAGTGGGGCTTGGAGAAAGCATCGTAGCTGGGAACAGGCGGCAGAGCCCAGAGCTCCAGCCCAGGGACGGCTGAGCATGGTGACAGGACACACGTGAGTACCCTGGCTGGTTACACTCAGGAGGGGCTGAACAGGCAGTGCCAGGGCCCTGATGGGCACCACCAGAAGCTTCGTGCCCGGCCTGGCTAAGGACCGCTTTGGTCTGCCTGGTTTACAGGGACCTCGTTGTCCTGTGGAGATACCTACTCCTCGCCCTCACAGAGCCCCGAGCCCAGAACCAGCAGCAGGTGCTCTGGAAGCCTCAGACTTCGGGGCTGCTGAGGTGCTGCTGGGATTCCGAGGAGCTGGAGCGAGAAAGGGTGTGAGGCACGCCGAGTGCAGTGGCGAGAGCAGAGCATCAGATGGACTAGGCCCGTCTTCAAGGGCACATGTGACATCACAGAAAGGGGACCTGGCGGGGCGGATGGCTGAGGCTGTAACGTGAACACTGGCCACCTGCTGGTAGTCTCCCAGCTTTGGCCTGGGGGCTTCAGTCCTGGGGACTTTCATTTCTTGTCAAACTCTCAACTGTCCCCCATTCTGCAAGGACACCTCCTGAGGTGATGGGACACGATCTCCTGCTGTCTCTGCTTCTCCTGTGGACTGGAAATAGGAAGAAAATTCCTTCCATCTTATCTAATATGAAGAGCATGTGTGCAACATCGAGTATGTAGTATATACTGTCATCTATACATACGAGGGGGCTTCAAATGTCTGTGATAAATGGGTATTATGAAAATCTATGCATAGATTTCAAATGTTTTGCACCAAAATAAACACATAGTATAACCCATAATTCCATTTTTCATGAACTTTTTGAAGTCTCCTTGCATTTTTAAATGTGTATGTGTGTATATTGTATATGTGTATAAAGTTGCCTTTCCTTTTTTCCTTTTTTGTTTTTTGCCATGTGCACTCACTGGAGAGAGAGACAGTGAGAAATCACCCTGGGTGGGGGGTGACCGTGCTGAAATCCCTTCTCCTCATTCTCCCACTAGGATTTTTGACATGTGTGTGCATGCACACAGCATGATTTTCAAGCTGCCAGATCCGGCACTCAAATTCGTCGGCCACATGGGAGTCCAAGCCCCTTACCGTCCCCACCATGGGCTGGCCTACCAGTTGGCTCCCCGATGGGACCCCACGTGGCTGCTGAAAGTGGCAGAGCAGGATGTGGGAAGGGAACCAGCTGTCCTGTACGGGGCTGTCATTTCGGGACTCCAGCGAGAGAGCCGAGCGATGGGGTGAGAACCACACAGAACAGACGGGGAGGAAGTCGCAGATCCCACAAGGAAGTGCTCAGCAATACAAGGACTTCTAACTCACTGTTTCATTTGATGCTCATAAACCACAAACAGGGCAGAGTATTTCCATTTCCGTGAGGAGAAATGGAAGCTCAGAGACATGAAAGAACTCTCCCAAGGGCGTTCCTGTTAGTAAGTGACTACCTTCAGGACGTACATTAGCACATAAATGTCTGCCGCCCTGGCGTGACTGGGAAAGTGGGTGGCATTAGGAATGAGCGCTTCCCAGACATTGAGAGCCATGATAATGCCTCCCCCCCATCAAGAGGGATGTTTTGAAGGAACTTGGACTCCCTGCCCTATTGACTTCTTGATGTTCTTAACAGATTAATTCTCCATAAACATTTCCAAACACTGTTGAAAAAAACAGGTGTCATGGTTCCATGTATAGCTCAGTTCTGTTTCTCTGGGCTTCAGAAGCAAACAGTTCATGAAAAAGGCTTAGGAAAATAAAGAGAAAATGGTCCTCCAATTGAATATAACAATGGCCCAATTGAAACTAATGAACCATATACCTAAAATTAATGTGGCTTTTTCTGACGTACTTTTATACTGCACAGCCTGACAAGCTGACTGTTTGCCTGTGTTCTCGAGTGGAGCAAACAGGCTGGGAGGGAGCCAGGCCCTGTGCCCAACCTGGACTGCTAGCGGGCAGCCGCAGCCCTGGACACGTCACCTCTTCCAGCTGTCTTCATCTGTCAAAATGAAGGTAATAGTGCCTGGCCTGCTGAAGTCCGCGGAGTGAGGTTGTGTATGAGAGCGAGGCGGGGCCGGTGTGTCTGCGGGGTGCAGGCAGTGGGGTGCTGCCCTGCAGCACCAGAGCCACATGGAAGTCCAGGGTTCAGATCCCGGGTAGACCTGGTGGGGCTCTCTCACTGCATTTGATTTTCTTCTCCAATAACTGAATAGTGAGAATTAAAGTGGATAGGAGAAAGAGAAAGGAGTCAAAAAGTGTTGGGCAAAAAGGCTACACAGCATCGTGGGAAACGGGCCAGTCAGGAGACTCGGCTGCAAACTGGACGAGTGCAGGAATTGTCCTCTTAGCAATGACCAGATGGATGGCGTCAGCATCGTGTGCTAAGAGTGCTTCTTGTGAGCCGGACCCGAGACAGTGGGCCGGACCCGAGACAGTGGGCCGGACCCGAGACAGTAGGCCTCTCTTGCATTTCTGCTGTGACGTGTCAAATGAGAGTTGATTGCTTTGACGGCATTTTTAACACGTGCACACACACACACGCACACACACACGCACACACACAGGCTCAGACAGTTACTGATGACGCTTATCACGTCACATTGACATGTAAGTCTAACTATAAACACACTAAGCCTGTCACAATAGATTCTGTTTTCCTGGGGCCTTTGATTAATAAGTCAATTTTCTGGTTAGCTTTAAAATCTGTGAACTGACTGTCGAAGCTCTGACACCCGTGGAACTTGCTATAGGGAGAGGATTTTCATTTTTAAGTAGCAAATACTGGGAAACACAGACCCATGCATATAGGCAAGTGACGTTAGAAATTCTCCAAATCTGTTTTCTAAATTTTCTGAAAAGCATATCTTTGGGGGGAAAAATAACGTTTTAAAGTTTATTTATTTCTTCCATGAGAGAGAGAGAATGCCCAACAGGTCAATGTTGCCACCCACCTCCGTCCTTAATCAGCCAGGAACCTTCCCGCGCGGGAGTGCCTCATAGAAAATGTCTTTGAAAACTCTTTCGAAAAGCGTTGAACAGGTTTCCTTTCTTCCTCCCTAACCTCTCACATGAATTGACACACACTTCCATGACCAATATTCAGGACGAATGGGAAAGAACCCTGTCAATCCCAGCAATGGGTGCTGGGGCTGGGCCTTTACCTGCCACCTTTTATGTGGTCATGTGTGCGGAAGGGACATGCAACACCACAGACAGGCAGAGAGCGCTGCCCTAGTGTGGGGGGACAGAAGGGGCTGCCTCGGTGCGGCACCAGTTTGCTGGGCTGCTCTGAGAAGTGACCGTGTCGGGTGGCTTCAGCAACGGGACGTACTTCCTCTGCGTTCCGGAGGTCAGAGATCCGAGTCCCAGCGTGGGCAGGGCCTCGCTCACTCTGAGATGACAGGTAGGATCCTTCCTTGCCTCCTCCTGGTCCCCAGCAGTGTCTCCGTCCTCAATGTCCCTAGGCCTGTGGCTGCTTCACTGCGATCAACCCCCAGACCCGTCTTCCTGTGGCATTTCCTCGGACGTCAGTCGTGTTGCAGTACAGCCCATCCCAAGGACTGCCTCTCAGCGAGAGTGCATCTGCAGAGACCCTGTTTCCAAATAAGGTCGCATTCCCAGCAGCAGGGGAAGGATTTCAACAGTTCTTTTGAGGGGACACAACTCAGCCCACACTAGGAAGCTAGAAAGCCCTCACAGCACAGCGATGCATTCGTTTGTTGATTCATTTGTTGCGAACACAGCTTTGCACGCCTGTTATAAGCAAGCCTGTGCTGGGGCTGAGAACTTGGCTGGAAATGAACTCGTATCTGCTCACAATCTCCAGTGTAATTGAAGACACACTCACATGTGGTCGCATACTACATTATTACAACTGACGGCACATCTTTTTTTTCTTCTTTTTAAGAATTATTTTATTTAACATTATTTATTTATTTATCTGTTTATTTTAATTTGTCCAGAGAGAGACAGAGAGAGAGAGAGAGAAAGTGAGAAAGCAAGTCACCAGGTCCTAGATTCAAACCGCGGTTGGCCATGTGGGAGTCCAGCACCCATGACCACCACACCATCTGATGGCCCTGGCACAATTTTTATTCAAGATGCCAAGGGGAGAGGCATCCGGGAAGGCCTCTCAGGGGAGGAGACACCTCATGTGTCTTGAAAAATGAGTAGGAGTCTACATCCACTGGGAACTTTTCTCTCATGCCCATACGGAGAGCCTGCACCTGGCTTCTTGATGGCGTCCCACCGGCATGGCGAGCAGAGGGTTTCCCGGATCTCCATCAGCACGCTCGCACAGTTTTCACATCTCCTTTGACAAGCACCACAAGGCTCTGAGACAGTTATTTTCACACTCACTTTTGCACATGAGAAAATGGAAACTCAGATGGAACGATCCTATCTCAGTTGTGTAATTTGCCCAAAGTTCTGCAGTTGAAAATAGCAATTTAGTGTCTTGATTGAGAACTTTATCTCCAGAGTTGGGTAGCATGAGTTCAAATCTTAGTTTCTGCATTTTCTCTATGTGACATTCTGTCTCGTGTCTCTTTGCCTTAATTCATAATGGTGAATGTGAGTAAGTGTACCTGTTTAAGGGCTGTTGGAGTTAAATGAGATAATGAATGTCCAGTGTCTAAAACATGGTAAACTCACAAAAGATGTTTTCCAGAAAGGTAGATAAAATGCTTTTTAAAATCTGAGACTTTTGACTTCAGATCTAATATCTCCTTTTATTAAATCATTGTCCTTAGTCTCTGGAAGTGGCAAAGAGAGATTTGTGAGCCATGTGAAGGGTACTTGAAGGTGAGTAACAAGAGGTGAAGCTGGAAGCCACATGAGTTGACCTTGGACCAGCAATCGTCAATGAGCACACCCTTACCTGCAGGTAAGTGTTCAATGTTGTAACTCCCCCAGTGAACAAGGACCGCAACAGTGGCACTTTCAGAGGGCCTTCCTTTCATTGCATGCTGTCCCACCTGAAGGCTGACACCACAGAGGTGAACTGGACAAAGCACAGCAGGAAAGTGACCCGTGGGTTGTAGAAAAGCACAAACCCTAGACCCTGGCCATCTACATCACGCATCAGACCATCCATGGAGGTAGGTTTCAGTTAACTTTCACAGCATGTTGAACCTTCAGGGAAGAATGGAACAGAACAAAATAATACTAATATAGAATAGAATAGAATAGAATAGAATAGAATAGAATAGAATAAATGATAGAATGGATAGTCCAGGCTAACCCATTCATGTCCACATAACCGAAAAGAAAGATTTACAGATTTGATAAGCTATCAATTTGTCAGGGAACTCATGATGCATTTTTGCAAAGAAAAATATGTCATGACTTTCCCAATGACCTGATGTGATTAGGATGTAGGTAAACCCCTTTGTGCTATCAGTTTCAGTGTCTCATGTAATATTGCATTTTAACAAGTCTTTAAGTTGCCTGAGGGTTGAGGGGAGAAGCACTTCATTGTCATTAATGTCCACCATGAGCCCAGAATAGGGACAAGACCAGGAAGCCAACAACCAAGCTCCAGAGTGTAAGTGGAGCCTCGTCACCTGCCTTTGAATCATCTTCTGCCACTGTAGAGAAAACTGTCCTCTTCCTAGCCAGCTCCCCTCCCGCGGCACACGGCAGTGGGAATCCAGACATCAGCAGGATGTCACATTTCTGGGTGCTGCACGGTCACTGCAGCCTTGCTAGCAATTCAAGGGCCTGCACTCTGCAAAACGGTTTGCACTGAGAATAAAACATTTGCTTCAGGAGCTTCTAAAAGTGAGGGCAAAACAATTTGTATTTGTTTAAAACATAATGTCATCCATAATTAATGGGGTAATCCTGGCTCAGTAGAGCTTGAAACTACTGTGTATCTTTGAAGCTGGATTCCTGGTTCCTGAGATGAGAAATACATTTACCCTTAAGTTTTTATTCTTTTTTTTTTTTTTTTTTTTTCATGGAAAGGTTATTTCCAGTGACTGAACATTTGGGTTTTTTCCAGTCTGTTTTTGACTAGTATTATTTACCATCAAGGGGCAAGAACAAGGCACTTGCTGAAACCTACTTTTAAATAGTGACCCTGAAAATCAGCAGTGCTAACTTGGGCTTCCATGAGTTCTTTTAATGTCTCTTCTCCATACTATAATTTGAACTCTCGACACAGGTTTTAAAAAGAGATTTAAAAAAAAAATCAATTAGAAGGATTTTTTTCTGCCTCAATATATATTCACAAAATAAAAACTTCTATCTTCTATGTCGGCAGTCAGAAAAAGAAATTATGATCTACTCAAATATTCTTTTTTTTTTTTTGAGAGGTTTTTGCTACTGGGTGCGTGCGCTCGCCAGAGACAGAGAGACAGAAAGTGAGAAATCACCTCCCGGGGGGATGGCCACACCGCAATCCCTTCTCCTCCATTCTCCTCTCGGGATCTTGGGCATGCATGCACACACGCCCGGCGTGAGTTTAAGCCACCGGGTCAAATATTCTTGAAGTCAATTCCTCAATTATCATTCCCCAAAATACACGAAATATGACAATCCAGAATGACCCAGTGTCCCCCCAGATGCTCGTCTCCCAGTGGAAGTCTCATTTCACCTGTGTATGAGTGAGCTGTGACAGAGGACATAGGACTGGCAATTTTCTGTCAGGTTTCAGCAACTTTTCACTTTTTGGCTACAAGTGATATATAAAGTCTCATGCTTTGACCTGATTCGTACATAGGAGCTTTTCTATCGGAGTATCTGAACTTTTCAACACAAGAAAGACGGTGGCAGAAGTCCTAAAGCCACGCAGCACAAGTATCATCTTCACGAGTTCAGAAGGTCAGGGCTTCAGAGAGGTTTTTTGAAGGGGTTGGTGCTCGTGTTGTGTAGAGAAGATGGCAAATTTTTGACAGAAATAAGTAAAAAAAAAAAAAAAAAAAAAAAAAAAAGAAGAAGAAGAAAAGAAAAAATAAAAAAGAAGAAGAAAAGAAAAGAAGAGAAAAGAAAAAAGCAAAGGTAATCCAGGCATGGAAAAATGATTGGAGAGAAAGAACAGGTAGAAGGTAACCTTGGGTGCTCAGCAGCCACCTCCTACCCCCTGCAGGATGGACATCAGACATCACACCAAAAAGTCACTCAGACACAGCAGAAAGGTGATTTGAGACTAAATGATGGAGCTCTTGATGTCTAGTAAAAGAGGTTGGAATTTATTGTTGACATTGTAAGTCTCTAGAGTTTTTATGTATTTGTCTTGTTTTAATGATTAAAATGGTTTGATTATAGTAATTTCTTTTCTTTTTTTTTTTTTTTTGACAGAGAAAGAGAGTTTTTTGCTATAGGGCACATGTGCTCACCAGAGAGACAGAGAGAGACAAAGAGAGAGAAAAAGCAAGAGATCACCCCCTCGGGGGAAGGCCATGCCACAGCCCCTTCTCCTCCATTCTCCTCTCAGAATTTTGGGCACTCATGCTCACACGCTCAGTGTGTGTTTTAAGCTGTTAGCTCCAGGACTCAAACCGCAGTTGACTATGTGGGAGTCCAGCAGCATAACCAGTACGCCATCTGCTGGCCCCTGTCATACTGATTTCTTAAGGATGAGAATGTTGAATACAAAAAGAGAGGAATTAAGAGGCGATCCCAAATCAGTTAGGGAAACAGTGTCCAGAAAGAAAACCAAAAATGCAACAAGCCTAATCACGTCAACACATGCTGATGCTGATGCCCGGAAGGCTGGCTGTCTCCAGCCAGAGGAAGCACCACAGAGACTCGCTGGGAGCCCCAAGAGAGAGAAGCACTTGGACTCACATCTGGTGCAAGTGCTCAGGACAGGCTGGGATCATGCGAGCAGGGCGATCCAAGGCTAAGAGAGCGAATCAGGGCAGGAATGAAGGAGGTGGGTGAGCGATGACACTCTCCTCTGTATTTGGGGGACGATGAGTCAATGTCATCACACTGCCATGACATCAGCTCTAAACTCTACTGCTCTCATGAGCTGTTCTGTTGACCTTTCCTCCACCCCTGCAGACAGAGAGGAAAGTGGTCTTTCCAAACCTAAGGCAATCTGCTTTGATCATCTCTCCAATCCATTTTTATACCTAAGGTATTCTTCTTAATCCATAGATTCTAGTGTCACTTAAAATAAGCACTAAAGATTTTGCCTCTAGTCTATCCTTACTGTCTTTACTTTCATTTTAGATAAATCCTTTAGTTTCTCTAAACTTCCATTTGAAGTGACAAGTTTGAACTGATGCCCTACAGATGTGAAATGCAATGACTGTCTGATCCTCAGCCCAAGAGCTTCCCTTTGACTTGTTCAACACCCTGTGCTTTCTCTCTTTTTTTAATCTGTTTGTCGTCTCTCAAAAAATTCATTAAAATTCTCTAATGTTAGAGATAAGAACTTATACTTCCCTAAATGAGCAGATCACTATGTACCAGATGGTAATAACAGCAATTGGTTGAATTAATGAAGAAGACAAATATTGAAGGAAAATTCCGTACCTACTAGTACAAAAACCCTTCCATTAAAGAGAATTTTCTGCAGGAGTTTTCACCACCAATTGGTGGATAAAATTCAATAGATGACTATTGACAATCAGGTAAAGACTTTTTTGAAAAAATCTTTTAAAGGTTCAGTTCTTCTCAAATGGGATACCATTTTATGTAACATGGAATAGTTCCTGAGGCATCACTACTCGCAGATAAGGAAAGATCTGCCCTCTTTTCTAATAGGGAGAAAAATATTTTCTTCAAGATTCTTCTGTAATATAAAATTCTCAGGTCTTTCTGAACTAAAGCCAGGCCTTGATCACATCAATAATTTTTCCATCTTAACTCTTCTGTAAGAGGCACAGTAAATATTATAAGATGCAAATATGCAAAAAAAAAAACAAAACAAACAAACAAAAAAAAAAAACCAGGGCAATAGAAGTGTTTTGCTGACAGTCACACTTTCAGATAGGTCAGAGTGGAGCCAGGCCTGTGGAGCAGGTATGGCCAGCTGTACTTCCTGCAGACTGCTGAATTGCCATAACCAAAGCTGGTATTTATAGACCTCCTCACCCTGCGGAGCACTCAACTGTTTTTATCAATCTCTTTTATACTTGATATCATTTGGAAACAGCAAAAAAACACATCATTCCCATTTCATAAGTTGGGAAAAAGAAGTAGAGGAGAAATGCACTTGTTCTAGAAATGGATCACTGTGTCTATTCTCAACACTAGGTTTCCAGAATGCACCTAGCCTTTGCATAGCTTGCCTTCACCTTGAACTTCCATCAGCTCTTTCCTCTCCAAGAATTGCAGTTCCTTCTTTCTGCCCAAGAGCTACTTGTCCTTTCCCTGTCCTTAACTCCTCGGTTTCTCTCCTACACTCAATAGTGCTGAGCCCCTTACTCTTCTAAGGTGTTCCTTCACCACCACTGAAGGATAGTTTTTCTCATGTTTTTGTATCGCTGTTACCTCCTTGTCCACTTGATGCTGACATAAGCTGAAATCCTCAGTATTAACATGTAAGCGTTTGCCTTTTCACCAGTGGTCATTCTAATGCTAATGACCTATTTATTTTATCTTCTATGTATCAGATGCTAGTCTAGGTTCTTGGGATAAATACTATTGAGCAAAATAGACTTGGCTCCCTGCCATCATTGGACTTATGCTGTATCAGAAGGAAATCAGGTAATAAATAGTGACCATAATTGGTAAGTATTGAACATGTTAGGAAGGCTTAAGTGATACAGCAGGGTAAAGGTGACCAAAATTTATGGCAACAGGTCATAATTTTAAACAGAATTTCTGGGTAAGCATCACTGAAAAGGGAATACTTGGACAAAGACTTGAAGGATACTGGGGGGAGAATATTCTGGGCAGAGGAGATAGGTGGTGAAAATGTCCTGAGGCAGGTGCATTCACGATTTGTTTAAGAAACAGGGAGGAAGCCAGTGTAGTTGGAGCAGAGCAAGTAAGAAGGAGGGTGATGTAATTGATGGTGTCAGGTTAGGTAGGATCTTACAGCCTTTTAAGAGCTCTGGCTTCCATTCTGATTGAAATAGGGAGACTTTGCAGGATTTTGAGCAATTAGGGGTCTTTATCTCATGTTCTAATGGGGTCACTCTAACTACTGTAATGAGAATAGAAGACAAGAAAGCAATTATAGAGATATTTCTTTTTCTCAGTTAAATTTATTTCTAGCATTTTATTTTCTTATACTACTGTAAATGAATTTTTTAAATTTCTTTTTTAGCTATGTCATTATTGGTATGTAGAAACACTACTGATTTTTGTGCATTGATGTTTTATTCTGCAACTGTATTGAATTCATTTGACAGTTCCAACATTTCTTTGTGATATCTTTAGGGTTTTCTGTATATAAGGTCATATCATTTGTGAACAGGGACAATTTGACCTCCTCCTTTCCAGTTTAGGTGCATTTTATTCTTTTTCTTAACTAATTGCTCTGGCTAAGACTTTTAGTGCTATGTTAAGTAAGAATGATATATGTGAGAATCTGTTTCTTGTTCCAGTTCTATAAGTAAAAGCTTTCAGTTTTCCCCCATTCTGTATGATTTGCCATATATAGTCTTTATTGTTTGGTTTGTCTATCCTTAATTTTTTGATCCTTCTTATTGTAAGTGAATATTGGATTTTGTTGATTTTTTTTACATCTATTGAAATGACTGTGTGACTTTTATCATTCATCTGCTGAAATAGTGTATAACACTTAGGGATTTGCTTATGTTAAACCATCCTTGCATCCCTAGGATAAACCTCACTTAGTCATGTTATAGAATCTTTCTGATGTGCTGTTGGCATTAATTTGTTACTATTTCATTGAAGATTTTTGTATCTATTTTCATTGGGGATATTGTTCTGTGGTTTTGCTTTTTGTTGTTGTTGCATTTTTGTCTAATTTTGGAAGAAAGGTCCCCATAACATGAGGTTGGGGTGGTTTCTTACAGACTTTCTTGGAACAGTTTGAGGAGAGTTGATATTAACTCTTCTTTCAAGACTTTGTAAAATTCATTATTAAAATCATGTAGACTTTTCTTTACTTGGAGAATTTGTATTACTGATTCAATCCAATTAGTTGTTCTTTGTCTATTCAGGGTTTCTATTTCCCCCTAGTTCAGTCTCAGTGATTGTGTATGTCCAGAAATTTATTCATTTCATCTAGATTTTTCAGATTGCTGACATACAGTCGTTCACAATGTCTCTAACTATCTTCCACATTTCTGTGGTATCTATTGTAATGTCTCCTTTTTGCTATCTGATTTTATTTATCCAGGCCTCTTTCTTCTTAGTTTATCTAACTAATGACACATCCATTTATTTACCTTTTTAAAAATTAATTTCATTGATCTTTTGTTTTTGTTTTGGGTCTCAGGTTTATTTATTTTTTTCTTTAATCTTCACTATTTCTTCCCTTCTGTTAATTTTGATATTAATTTTTTCTTGTTTATCTAGTTACTTGAGGCAGGTCATTAGATTGTTATTTGAATTTTTCTTTTAGTTACTGTTTTTTAGGTTTTTTATTTAGGCACTTTTTAGTTGTTTCTTTTTTTAGGTACTTACTGCTATAAACTTCACTCTTATAACTGTTTTTTTTTTTTTTTCTGTATGCCATAGCTTTTTGCATGTTGTCTTCATTTTCACTTGTCTCTATAATTTTTTAAGTTTTTATTTTTTTTGCCATAGGATGAGGGTGCTCACCAGAGAGATATAGAAAGAGACAGAGAGAGGGAAAGCGAGAAATCACCCCCCTGGGAGGGCAGGGGATGGCCGTGCTGCAATACCTTCTCCTCCATTCTCCTCTATGGAATTTGGGCATGCTTGCACACATGCCTGGCATGATTTTTAAGCCACTAGGCCCAGGACTTGAATTGCAGTTGCCCAAATGAGAGTCCAGCACCTTAACTGCCATGCTACCTGCTGGACCCTGTTTCTATAATTTTTTAAACTTCCATGTTTAAACTGGTGGTCATTCAAGAGTGTATTAATTAATTTCCATGAGTTTGTAGAATCCCAAGTGTTCCTCTTGTTAATAATTTCATTGTGATCTGCAAAGACACTTGATATGATTTTTATTTTAAAAAAATATTTTTATATTAATTTTGTAGCCTCATATGTGGCCTATTCTTGGGAATGATCCATGTGCTGATAAGAAGAATGTATATTCTTTAGTTGTTGGGTGGAACACTCTACAAATGTTATTTCCATTTGGTCTATGATGTAATTTAATTCCAAGATTTATTTGTTTATTTCTGTCTTGATGACCTGTTCATTGCTGAGAGCGAGGCATTTAAATCTCCAACAATTAAACTCCAATTGCATTATATTTTGCCTATCTTTTTAGCTTTAATAATAACTGTTTTATATATTTAGGCACTCCTGTGTTGAATACATATATATTCACAATTAATATCTTCTTGCTGAATTTAACCACTCATGTAAGAAACTTAAGAAGACACACACAAAAGAGAAAATACATTCCACATTAATGGATTGGCAAATCAGTTTTGCTAAAATGTTTATATTACCATAAGCAATCTACAGATTCTGTGTGATACCTTTTAAAATACCAATGATGTTCTTCACAAAAAAAGGAAAAATAATTATAAAATTGGTATGGAATCACAAAAGTCTTCAAATAACCAAAGAAATCCTGAGCAAAAAGAGTGGCTCTAGAGGCATAACACTAATAGATTTTAAAATATACTATGAAACAATAACAATAAAAACATGGTACTGGTAAAAAGACAGATGTATAGAACAATATAAGAGAACAGAGAGCTCAGAAATAAATTCAAGTATTGCTCTTCTTCCAGCCCAACACCCAGAAATAAGCCAGAATCCATGCACATCTGAGGTGGGCCTAGCCCTGCTCCTTTAACTGAAAACCCTCTGCCCCAAACCTCTTCTTCCAGCCCAACACCCAGCAAAAAGCCAGGTACGTGGTCTCTGTCTTCTTTCTCTCTGTCTTCTTTCTGCTTCTGTCTCTCTCTCTCCCTCTCTCTTTCTCTCAAAAGTTTTCTCTCATATATATATATGTGTGTGTGTGTGTGTGTGTGTGTGTGTATATATATATATATATATATATATATATATATATTTTTCAAATTGTAGATATTGTCTCTTGTCTCTGACCTCTCCTTTCACTTGCTAATTTCAGAATCCATGTGCATCTGAGGTGGGCGTAGCCCTGCCCCTTTTGCGCAGTGCGGTTCTCATTTTATTTTTACCTTTTTTTCAAACAATTTTTCCTCTTTTCATTGCTTTGTCTTATTTTTTCTTTCTTTGTCTTTTCCTCTTTGTTTCTTTTCTTTTACCTGACTTTCTCACCTTCTACACATTGAGTGTCTAGGCAGGTCTATGTTCACAGTAGTGAAACATCTGAATACTTTAAACCCAGCAACTCACCTCTGATGCACCTATTCCCTAGAAATTGTGAGGCTTTTGTAATATCCAGTTCCATTGACAAAAGTGCAGGTTGCTTGGTGAGGATCAGGGAAACCAAACTGCAGAAATATGACAGGCCATCTCCTTACACACACCTCTAATACTTAAAATTAACTACAAGAAGGTAAGAAGTAACATATAATCCATCAGATGAACAGAAATCACCACCACAGAAAAAATATGAAAAAAATCAAGAAAATATCACTCCCTCCTTGGGAAAAGAACATCCCTTTATCATCCACAGACATTTAAAATGGAACTCGTGGAAATGTCAGATTAAGAATTTAGGATATTCATAGTGACAAAGCTAACAGAAATGCAAGAGAAGAGAGACAATGAACTCCAGAAAATTCAAGAGAAAAGAGACAAGTTTCAGGAGGTGAAGAAGTTTTTCCATGATCTGGAAGAGGAAATACGTGCCATAAAAAATAATCAAAAGGAACAGTTAGAGGTGAAGGATGTAATACAGGAAATCAAAACCTCCCTTGAAAGTATTAAAAGAGATTAGATCATGCAGAAGACTGAATCTCAGATGTAGAAGATAGAACCTCTGACCTAGAACACTTCACCAAAAAGACTGAGAAAATAACCGAAAAAAAGAAAATAATATACAAGTAATACTAGATGCCATTAGACACCCAAATATCTGGATAATCAGTATCCCAGAAGGGGAATAAATTAATCAGGGCATTGATAATCTATTCCATAAAATCCCTGAAGAAAACTTTCCAAACTTAGAGAGGCATTCAAATATCCAGACCCAAGAAATACAAAGGACCCCACATAGAATCAACCCAAGAAGATCTTCTCCAAGGCACATCATAGACAGATTGACCAAATCGATAGACCAAAAATAAGATACTAAAATTGGCAAGAGAAAAATGTCAAGTTACTTTCAAAGGATATCTCATCAGGCTAACATTGAACCTTTTGTCGAAAACAATGCAAGCAAGGAAAGAATGGGAAAATATATTCAAAGTGTTAAGTGACAAACAATTTCAACCAAAAATACTATATCTGCCAAGATTATCCTTCATATGGGAAGAAAAGATAAAAACATATTCAGATAAACAAAGCCTGAGAGAATTTACCAACACCAGACCAGCTCTTTAAGAAGATCTGAAGGGAGTACTATACCAGGAAAACTAAAACGGACAAATAAGAGAACAAAAATTGACCAACAAAAAGACCAACTTAATAGTAGGGACAAGTTTGGAAATATCAAAAATAATGTTGAATGTTAACAGAAAGGTCAGACTATAGTAACACTGCAAATTCAACAAATGAGAGATTACATGAGACTGAACTGGTGAAATATAATACTATGACTTTTTTTCTAAAATATTACTGATTTCTTCTATGCTTTGTCTTCCAGCTTTAAGGATTTTTATTTTCTTTTGACTTACTGGGTTTAGCAATTTGTTTTAAAAAGGAGTTTTTTAAATTGAAACATAAACTTTTCTCCCTTTCTAACCCCTCTGCAGTTGGAAAATATTTGTGAGCATCTTTATTTTGTGGCAGAATGGTTATTTACATAAGTTCATTAATACAATAGTATCTGTTGCCTTGGATCAGAAATTAAATTCTTATGGGGCCTTGTGCAAATAACAGACCAAATTGAGATTAACCTAGCTTTTTTTTTTTTCAAATAAGTTAGTTTATATCTCTTTTTAGTAAAAGGGGTAATGGAGAGAGGGAAAAATTCTTTCAGAAGAAAATTACAGTGCACTTGTCACTAGATTCTAGCTTTTTCCATACTTTAAGATCTTTTGTGAATCAATAAAACGTGGGGGGGAAAAAGTTTAGTATGGAAAGGAGAGGAAAGGGGAAGGAAAAAATTGGTGAAAGTATGCTTAGTTGATAAAAAAATGAGAAGCTATTTGCTGATGATAATGTATGTAGTAATATTCTTGTCTTTACTGACATGTATGATATTTGTGTTGGAAAAAGAAATGTATGCTGTAAAGATATGTGATAAAATGTAAAAAGTAAATTAATTAAAATTAAAATAAATAAATAAATTCAAGTATTTACAGCCAACTGATTTTCAGCAAAGGTGTCAAAAATAGATGCTCTTCTATTGGGGGGGGGAGTCTCTTCAATAAATGGTGCTGAGAAAATTGGACATCCACATGCAGAAGAATAAAGCTAGACTCACATCTTTCACTACCCACAAAAACGAACTCCAAATCAATCGAAGACTTATACATAAAACTTAAAACTCTAAAGCTACTAGAAGTCAATATAGATAAAACTCTTAAGAACATTGGTATGAGAAAAGAATTCTCAAACTCTTTTCAAAAACACAGACCACAAAAGCTAAAATAGACAAGTGGGATTATATCAAACTAAAAAGCTTCTACATTGGAAAGGGAAAAATCAACAGAATGAAAAGAAAACCCATAGAATGAGAGAAAGCATCTGCTTAATACTCATCTGACAAGGGGTTAATAACTAGAATATACAAGAAACTCAAACAACTCAGCTGAAAACTAACAAACCAACAATCATTTGATTTAAAAACAGGCTAACAACCTGAATAAATAGTTCTCAAAAGAGGACATACAAATGGCCAACAAACATAAAAAATGCTCAGCATCATTAATCATTAGGGAAACGTAAATTGAAACAACAAAGAGGCATCATCTCACTCCAGTTAGACTGGCTATTATCAAAAAGACAAAACAAACAAATAAATAAATAATAAATGCTGGCAAGGATGCAGAAATCAGGCATTCTTACACTCTATTGGTGGGAATGTAAATTAGAACAGCCATTATGGAAAGTAGTATGGAGGTTTCGGAAAAAACTAAAAGTAGAAATGCCATTTTATCCTGGAATCCCATTACTGGGCATATATCCAAAGGAAAAGAAGTTGGTATGTTGTAAAGATAGCTGGACCCCGATGTTTACTGCAGCAATATTCACAATAGTCAAGAAATGAAGTTAACCTAAATTTTCATCAACAGACAAATGGATTTTTAAAAATATATATGTTATGTGTGTACACACACACACACAAATGGAATGCCCTGCTGTCATTACAAAGGATAAAATCCAGCCACTTGAGGTCAATATAATATAATTATATATACACATAATATAATTATATGTATAATTATATATATAATGTCCCACTGGGGGACATTATATTAAGTGAAAAGTGAGACACAGAGAGAGAAAAACTAAATGTTCTCCCTCTTATATAGATACTGGAAAAAATGAGATCATAGAAGTGGAGAGATAAATGAATGCTACAGGCTGGGGAGGGTGGGGGCCAGGGTAGAGGAAGTGGGATGTTGGTTAATGAAAACAAAAGCATAGAGTTAAAGGCGATGTCTAGTGCTATACTGCACAGTGGGGAGAATGTGGTTAACAGCAATTTACTGTATATCTTGGAGAAGCTAAATATAGATTTTGAGTGCTCCCAATGCAAAGTAATGACAAGTGGTTGAGATGATGGTTATACTAATTACCCTGATTGAATCATTATACGTTGTAATCTTGTACTGAGAAATTACATTGCACCCTCACAAATAAGCACAATGATTACATGTAAATAAAATTTTTTATTTAAAAAAATGCTTTAGAGAATAAAAGAAGACAAGAAAGTAATAGTGAAAGAAGGTAGACAATTTAGGAGTTGGTGACAGGAGAGAGTTTTGAAGGCTTAGGGCTGAGGGATATCATGGAGATGTGAAAAGTGTTAGACTTTGGAGAGTATTTCGAGGACTCAACCAAAAGGACTTTTTAGTAGGTTGTTTGGTGGTCTGGATATGGAACAGGGCAGCTTCCATCATTCAGGAAGGAGGAGGCTGTGGATGGAACAGCTCCCCGGGAATGGATGAGAAGCCTGTATGAATGGTGGAGTTTGAAGCATCCACCAGACGTGAAGAGGAACTGCTGAGAAGGCAGCTGGTTACCCAGTGACTTGAGAAAGGTCTGAGCCAGGGCTATCTCTGTGACTTGAGCATCTTGATGGTATCACAAGCCATGGGGTTTGTCAAAAATTACTAGGAACTTGAGTAGTGATATAGAGAAGGAGAGGGTCAAGATGTCTGCCCTTAAAAAACTAAAAAGGCACAGACAGTACTACCTTTTAGGAGTAGAGAACTGGCCACCCAAGGAGAAGAAAGGGAAGCCCACTCACGTAGGAAGAGATGAAAAGGTGCAGGGTTCTGGAATTCAGAGAAACATTCATGGAGGAGCAAAGGACCAAATGCATCCAATACTGCTGATGGATTGAGAGACACAAGGACTGAGAGTCGACTCCCAAGTTTAGTTAGCGGAGGGGAGACCATGGGGGCCTACACGAAGCCTCAGTGAGTAGAAGTGGACATAAATGAACTATCTGTGTGTGTTTGAGAGAGGTGAGGGACTATATCCAAGAACAAGTGGTTTATCAAGCAGGAGGCAGCCCAGATGGATCCGAATACCAGCCCCAACTTCCAGGTGCATCTCTACTTCAACGTCAAAAGTCACATAACCAAATCCTGTCAAAGCCAAGCCATTCGTCTCTGATTTCCCTAGTCTTCCCCCTTCTCCCAGGCACTCTACCTGATCATTTTTTTTTTTTATGATAGTGCCTTAAAGCTGGGGAAGCATGTGTCCCCGGCTTGTGCCATACTCTGCCTAGCTGAAGATGCAAGTCTCGTGTGTGGTGGAGTTTGGTCTGTGAGTGGCTTCTCTGAAGCCATAGTCCTTCTTGCATCTCATTGCTGCAAGCTGTGTAAATGATGACTCTGTTGCTTGTTTTATCCACCACTGAGAGTGGGGTATTAAAATCTCCTACTTTTAAAACAAAAAGGAAGAAAGAAAAGAAACGGACAACTGTGAACAGCCAAGTTCACAACATACTGACGTCCACTCGCAGGTGCTGACGCTCCGTGAGGAAGGGACGTTGTGCTACTCACTGTCATATCCTCACGGCCATTCACTTCACATTCATCAACTGAGTAATGGTCTCCAATAGACTCTCCCTAATGCTGAATTCCTAGCACATAAAAGGTTCAGTTTTCTTCTGTACCACACCCCTAAAAAATTCTTCTCTGAATAATAACACTGAAAAGATTCTTACAATAAAGCCTGCCTCACATGATAGTGATGGTTTAAAATGAAAGCAAAGCAAATACCTCTGCATTTTCATTGAACATAAGGGAAAAAAGACTCAGTTGAATGACTTAGAACCACTTATAGAATTTTACATCAAATTTACAAAAGGATCTATTCATCAAGAAATATCTTGAGAAAACATGCATGAAACATAATAATGTGAGGTTTTTCATTTTTATGGAACCATTTGTGGAAGGAGACATCAAGTTATCGTTCTCCAAAGTTAAAAACAGTGAGTGGAGGTAGTGAAGGAATGATAATAGGCCTATTATGGAATCCACAGAGAGGAGCCCCCACCGGTCTCATTAGGAGCAATGAAATAAAACATTCACTGCCAGGTTTGATGTCTGCTAGACAAAAATGCAAGTCTTTGGAAAGGCTCCTGATCCCTGTCCAGAACATATAGACAATTGCCCTGAGATCTTTCTATTTGTTTTTCTTTCTGTGAAATGACAGCCAAGAGCGACGTGAAACATTCACCAGCATCGTTGTAATACCCTGAAAGTCCCAAAGGGAACTAGAAAAGACAAATCTGAAATACTTCAAAAGGAAGGAAATGTCATACATTGAGTTATTCACCATTTCTCAGGCATACATGTGGACTAAATTGGACAAAGTATTTGTCTCCAATTTTACAACTCACTTAGTTTGATGGACCAAAATTAGCATTCTGTTCTTGCAGCTCCAGGGCCTCTTACATTGCGGTGAAGCTTAAGATAAATAGCTCATAAAGCCATGCTTCCATCTGGGTAACTTGTGACATTCCTCCTGCAAACACTCCATAAGCCCATCTACTTGGGACAGGAAAGGCACACTTACCTAGGCTTCCGGCTCTTAAAAAACTGAAAAGGCACAGACAGTACTACCTTTTAGGAGTAGAGAACTGGCCACCCAAGGAGAAGAAAGGGAAGCCCACTGATATAGGAAGAGATGAAAAGGTGCAGGGTTCTGGAATTCAGAGAAACATTCACGGAGGACCAAAGGACAGAGATCTTTCTGTCAAAGGACAGAAAGATCACGGAGTCACAACCTAGTAGAAGGGTCGAGGTAAGTGATAACAGGACCACTAAGTAGCTTTCCTTTGCTTCCTGAGTCACCCCCAATTCTGCACTGCCCCTTCGGGGACTATGCCCTACCCACATCTCCACTTGCCTTTGCCCACCCTGCTTGGTTAACTTCGGCCATGCTGGCTCCATGGACTTTCCCAGCCTTGCTGAGGCCTTTCCCACGTCAAGAGCATCATGCATGCTGTCCTATCACCTGGAACATCCCACCTCCCTCTCTTTGCTTGGATTAATCCAAACCACCACTTGAATGTTATCTCCAACTGAATTTTCTCAAAGAGGACTGCTTCCATCCTGAAAATCAAATTAGACCTTCATGCTAGTCATTCTCAAAGCACAGATTTGTAACACATTTGTTTTGTATGTAAATGAACCGTCTGCCTCCTCTAGGTAACTCTGAGCCCCTGGGAGAGGGTGTGAAGCTGTTACCTACACTCTGATCACACCTTGGCCAGCATCCATCCCAGCTGCTGCTGGGCTCTCGGGCTTTATCATGTAGGGTTTGGATAATAAATGCATGGCCCCTACAAATGAGGTAACAGTGTTCTTTCTTGTCCCTCCGCAAGAGTCTCCTTCCCTTCTGCTCTCTGTCCACATTGTGTCTGTCCCCTCCTGTGTGCCCCTTGTCATACGTATCACTCTCTTGCTCCAGAGAAGATGACTATGTGCCTGTCTCAGAGGCTGGGACTGCACACACCGTGCTGACGAGTCCAGGCCAACCGCAGGGCTCTGGGTACTTCTGACTAATTCTAGAGGGCCAACTAGACAAGAATTCATAGCGTGAGGAAAGAGGAAGCAGCACCAGGAGTGCTGGGACTTACTTTTCATGTAGAAAAAGAAGACTGAGTCAAATAACTTGAGAAAATTTCCCAAGAGACAGATAGGAAGAGAGGCACATAAGGTTATAGAGGCAGAGGGCAGACGTGGCCTCCTGCAAAGGATGAGGTGACACTGGTCAGCGGCCCCCAGGTCAGGCACCTCAGGCTGGGAGAGGTCCTCTGGAGCTGGTCCTTGGGGAGTTTCAGGGCAGTGATAGACAGGGATATAGGAGAGCAGTGGGATATGGAAGGAGAGACAGGAAGGGAGGGAGGAAAGGGAGAACGTGCACTGGAGGATTTTAAGTCTATTAAGGATTTTCACAAGGAGATTTAATCAGTCATAGAGGAGGAGCTAAATTGCACATAGTCAAGAACTGAGAATGGTGATGGAAAGAAGACTGATTTTGCATGTGCTTGGCCTGGAGGGGAAGGTTCAGGGTGACGGCAGGCTGGGCCAAGCCCCGCTGGAGCAGGTGTGCTCACAGCCTGGAGGAAGGATCAGTGAAGGAGGAGGATTTGGAGATGCAGATACGAAGACAATAATCCATGGAGGGAAGGAGACCTTCTCAAATAGCCTGACATCTTTATCTTAGGAAACTGGGAGATGCCATCTGTTGAGAGGTATCGGGGTTTACATGGAGAAGCTGAGGAGTAAGGCACATTTGGTGGGTCCTCTCTGAGGACGCCAGCAGGGAATTGTGGGACGCTCAGGGCTCTGCCCGATGAGAACTGGCCCTGGATTCTGTGAGTGAGGAAAGCAGACCACAGAGGGTACTGCTGGACAAGCCGAACCCTGCCGTGTCCCTGGAGGCTGCCAGGGATACTGAAAACAAGCTCTGCTGTAAAGAGAAGAGCGCATGTGTGCGTGGTAGTGGAGGCTCTGTTGGATAACGCTCCTCAGCCTTCCCACCCGGCCCTCCCCCAAATGAGCCAAATAAAAAGTTTTTATTTGATCAAAAGCTATGTTAATCTTCAAGTGAAATGGTACTGATTGAAAACCTTGATGCAATTCTAAAACTAGCCAAGTACAAATATTTTAAATGAAAAATTTCTCATAACTGTAAGCTCTATGTTGAGAGATTTTTTTTTCTCTAAAATACATGAGTTTTACCATTAGAAAATAAAATACACAACCTATGAAAAGTCTTCAGAGACTTCTCTAAAAAATCTATCTCAAGCAAACAGATAGGTGAGGTCAGGTCAGATTGCCAGAGCAGCCATAAACACTGCTTTCCAGGGTCACCCAGGGACCTGCCTTTGAAGGTGCAAGACAAAATGGCGGACTTGACTGTATATTTCTGGACCTCCAACCGAATGTTTGAACGGTCTGCATAAGTTGCTTTGCATGTGTAGAGTTTCAAAGCATTGGCTGTTAATGCTTTTGACTTCAGACCTTTATTCAAGCTCTCTTGATGCTTTTAGAAGGTGTTTTCACTTTCTTGCACGTTGTCCAGGGAGAGCCAAGTGCACAGGGAGCGTGTGTGCTTCCGGCTGCCCTTCACCGCAGGACCTAATCTCCATTCTCTCAAGAGTTAGCACAAAAGGCATCCAACCAGCTTGTGGAAATAGAATCTCTTGAAAGTCATTTCTCATTTATTTTAGAACCGTCTTTTCTCTCTCACCGACGCAGTGTTCGCTGCCACACCCCACCCTGTCTATTGGAACAGCACACATGGCTCTTAGAGCTTCTCAAAGATCCTAAAGAGCCACGCAGGCTCCAACCTCTCCCGAGAGAGTAGAAGGTCTCTTGCCTGTGATAATTGGAGCCTCACTCAGCCTAGGGCACAGAATTCACTTCCTGAGGAGTGTCCTCACATGTCACACCGCCCTGCCATGGAGGCTTGGGAGGACTTATAAATATGCATTTACAAATGCTTCCCTGCAGTGGGGCGGCATAAATCCCCATAAACTGTCGCTATGCAGAGGTCAACCGTGCAGCGCTCGCATCTAAGGCAGACTCTTTTCTAGTTCCCATTTCACGTAAGTGAACCTTTTTTATGAACCCAAGACTTTATCTCTCTCTCTTCCAATTGATTTTATAACCTTGAAAATTTCTCCCAGAAGCCAGGGTTTCGTTCTAAATCCTGCCCGCCTCCCAGCCGCAGTTTGTCCACCTGCATGTTTACGCTCCTGTCTGCAGCCGTCACGTACAGCCTTTGCTCTGGAGTCTCTCGAGCATCACCACTCCTGCCTGCACCATCGGAAAGGTCTGCTCCTGGGAAGCGTTGCAAGGAGCTTCCGTAATAGTTGTAAAGATCATGCCTTCTCTAAACGTAGATGCGAGAGAGAAATAAAGAGGACGTTGCAGATTGCATGTATGACACCAGAGGGGAAGTCAGCCCCATCCTTTCTCCTCGCCCAGATGCCCGCCCCGCCCCCACGCTGCCATCTGCACTGGCGCCCGCTCAGCTTCTCTATTCACAAAGCCCCACCTATTGATTCTGCTTTAATTCACCCCGTCGGCCCCCTCCTCCCCCGACGCCCCCAGAAAACACAATCCCTTCCGCGCTCCCTTTGTCTGCAGAGCTGTGGTCTGAAGGGCACACCCTCTTCCCTTCTGGGGACAGGAGGAACCCCCTAGCACAGGTCTGCAAAGTGCGCTCAGGTCAGGTTACACTTTGGGAGGAACGTTCAGGGCCTACCCCTTTGGTTTCTTCTTACCAGTTTCTCAGTCCACAGAAGGAAGAATTCAACTCAGATTGTACTTAGCCCAAGAAAAGCCGGACGCCTTCACACTGAATGTTGGAACTTATTAGCAAACATTGTACTTCATCACACAATCAGTGTGTTATTAAAAAATTAATGCCTGTGAAATGAGTTTTTGATACAAAGCTGCATGTCTGTGACTTACTATTTTTTCCTTTGGTTTTAAAAACATTAATCTCTTCAATAATTCATCTTTTATTCCTCTAGCCTTACTAAATATTAAATAGGTTAAAGTTAAATATTTGAAAACTAAATACTGGCTGGGCCTCTTCACAAGGGTGTGTTGCTGCGATGACTCCAAGGTTGCCGCGTCAGTTAGTGGGTTGCAAGATGCGGGGTGCTGGGGTCTTCGCCAGCTGGGGCTCGACGGGTCCGTGGCTTGGGCCTTGACTGGCGGGCGATGGAGGGCTCCATGCGTGCAGTGAAGGGGCGCTTGTGATAGACAGGCGGCAAACGCGGCATCCCAAAACATCAGAGGAGACCTGCATGTGACTGGCTGCTTCGGTCCACACAGCTCAAAGAGCACGGGCGAGCTGACACTCATGGACCGGTCAGCGCGGCCGGGGCTGGTTGGCAGGCCTGCGCACGCCTTTGTCCACTCTCAGCGCCTCCCACCCTGGCCGCACGACCTCGGTAACCCGGTTACGACAGTTAAAGTGTCTACACAACTCACCTGAGTTGTTCTGAACCTAGAGACTTAAATTCCTCTCTTGTTCAAGACTCTGATAACCCACACCTTTAAATGATTCACAGTATTGTTTGCACCAGAGCGAAACACACATTTTATAATTTTTTTCTGGTGCATGCTTCCAGGGCACTTTTCATCCAGAGGTTTCTAAGCAGGGTACCAGCATCACCCCACAACGTGCGTGAGACTTTGTTATGATCGAAGACTGACTTAGGGAAACATTCTTCTCTGAAAACGTGTGTGTATTGGCTGAGATATGTGGGTTGTTTTTTTTTTTTTTTTGGAGAGGTTTTTGCTATAGGGCGAGTGTGCTCGCCAGACAAACAGAGAGAGACAGAGAGACAGAAAGCGAGAAATCACCCCCCCCCCAGAGGGGATGGTCACGCCGCAATCCCTTCTCCTCCATTCTCCTCTCGGGATCTTGGGCACACACGCACACGCACCGGTGTGAGTTCCAAGCCACCGGGTCCGGGACGCAAACAGCGGTCGACTACGTGGGAGTCCAGTGACATAGCCATTACGCTAACTGCTGGTTTCCTATGTGGGCTGTTTTGAAGCAAACATCTTTCTTTTCAACTTCCCAGAGGGCCATGTACTTGCCAAAGACAGAGAGAGAGAGAGAGACAGAGAGAGAGAGAGAGGAGAGGCGAGAAAGTCCCTGCCACGGGGCATGGTCACAGCAAGTCCCTTCTCCTTCTCCGTCCTTTTGAGATTTGGGACACACACACTCCTGGCTTGTCCCTCAAACCACCACGTCTGGGACTCAAACTGCTCAGTCGGCCAAGTGGGGTTCAGCTGTCTCAACCACCAGGCCGCAGGCGGGCCCCACCTTTGGTTTTCGGTGCCCACAGTAGAATAGAGAAATGAACGCTTGCTCTAAAATGTCTGCCAGAAACCTCACTGCTGGAACTGAGAAGCTTGTCTCTCTTCTGCAAAAACAAACACGAAGAATGAACCATGCAAGGTCAAACCACTGTAGTAACAATTCTGAATCCAGCAACCAAACACCAGGTCAGCTTCTCAGAAGAGAGTGAGCGCTACTACATCTAAACGCAAGCTTCTGCTTCGGGAGGGGCTGCAAGCAGGACCCTATGTCATCCCTGGGCAGCAAGGGCCATTGGTGTGTGCTTTGGCTGTAGTGCCAGCACCAGGCTAGGCTGTGGTGATGCCGATGAACCCAGCTGTGTCCCTCTGTTCCCCCTCCTCCTCCATCAGCCCACCCCACCAGTGCCCTTCATGCTAACTGTGCAGGGAGGCTTCCGGTGGCCTCCATGCAGGTTTTGGAGACTAGAGTGTGCTGTATGCTGAGACTGGACTAGAAATACAATGAAAATGCTAATTGGCAACACAGATCCCACTTTCATGTTTTATTAATGCCATCCACACCATATTTGTGAAATAATTTGCATAATACGTTAATTCTCCAAAAGAAGAGAGAATGGGAACTCACAACTGCATGCAAAATCAGCGCTTTCTCTGTGAGGCCAAGGCTGCACGATGCCTCTGATTTTTAATAGTGGCCTTATTAGGCTCGGGTTACATTTAAGTCAGTCAAGATTAGACGTTCAGACTTACTTTTTGAGATATAGACTCATTAGTGAACGTTCACCGTGTCTTTAGGCTTGGTGGAACAACGGTTTTGATTTAAAGTAGGGAAGACCCTAAAGTAAAGAAGGGGCCCGTGGAACGAAGCACAAGCGGCCTGGCCCTCACCAGAGCTGCTGGAGCCTGGGTGTGCGCTCAGCAAGCCGTGACGGTGTGTCTTTCCACCATGCATTTCATACTCCTGCACCTTCTTCATACAATGTGCCAATGCCACATGACAACCCCCCCCACGCCCCGTTTTAAGGCTTTTGTCATAGGGTGTGTGTGCATTTGCCAGAGAGAGACAACGAGAGACGGTGATATGAAAAGTGAGGCTCATCCTCTGGGGGGAATGGCCATGCCACAATCCCTTCTCCTTCATTCTCCTCTTGGGATTTGAGCACGCACACATACGCTCCTAGTGTAAATTTTAAGCTACTGAGTCCAGGACTCAAACCACAGTTGGTCGACTGTGGGAGTCCAGCAATGTAACCATTATGCCATCTGCTAGTCCAACCCATCTGGATGTTTTAAGAAATAAAACTTGAATTCCTGTTTGCAGTTCACTGCCAGTTTGTGAGTAAGTGCAGTTTGTATAAACAACTGTTACCTCCAAGCTAGCGACAATGTAGAGTTATTATGACTTAAAACCTGAAGAGGGTGGCTTTCAGAGGGCCTCAGCTTCCCCTGTGCTAGGGCGTTGGCCCTTTAACAAAATTCTTAAAGCCATTTGTAAACTTGAAAATGAAACATGTTTTTACATATCATTCACACATTGTAATATGGTTGTATTGGTTGAATCATTGTTATTTCAGACAATGCAAAAGCGTTTTAATTTTACCATTTAATGACTAAGATTTACAGAGCAATTTTCAGTTACATCAGTAGCTGGACTCATACTAAAAAGGATTTGTCTTAGTTCTTACTTCAGTATGTTCAAGGGGATTTTAAAGTAAACCAGACAGCGGTATGTTCCCCGTGTCAGAGCCATCTTGGTAAGCGTTTGTTTTAGAATGATTTGTACATGAATCTTCTTCGTGACAGTCAGGCAAAACTCAGGTCATGGTTAACAAATAACAAAATTTTACACCCAAATATTCAAGCAAGCTGAAGTGTGCTCTTAAAAATTTATAAAACTCAGAGCCAGAAGGTGGCATGGTGGTTAAAGGAGCTGGGACTCCCACATGGCCGACAGTGGTTCAAATCCTGGACCTAGTGGCTTCCTTCATTTTTCCTCTTTCTCTCTCTCTCTGGTCAAACAGGAAAATAATAATAATAATAATAATAATAATAAAGTTAAAATACAATAATTCTTAAAATTTATAAAACTCTTAAATACTTTTATTAAAAAGGACTTATAAGTTTGTGTTTAATATCAGAGTTCTCACATAGAAAATTATGCTCTTGCTTCTAGGTTGTAGCATCTAGACCTGTGTACCTGTGAGCTCAAGAGCAATTTGACTTAATGTGTGAAAATATTCACCCATCTTATATGACCTTCGTGAAATCTGTGCTAAATCGAAGATATCTTTGGAACAAACTCTGGTACAAGAGAGTGGAAGAAAACGGACACTCAGCATTGCCATGAAATGATACTTCATTATGCAAGAGCCTATTGCATTTGTGCTCTCTGAGAAGGATTTGACAAGCTAATTAATTCGTCTTTTCTTTTGCCTAAGTGTTTCTGTCTCATATCCCTCTGCTCTGAAAAGCAGCGTCGATCTCCGGGGCTGGCAGCGGCACAGCCCCAACCTTTGTGTCTTTAGTTGTCTTTTATGTCAAGGACACAGAATCAAGGTAGAGAAGGGAGTCCTGGGATCTGCATGGTTTGTGTAATGTCAGGCGTGGGATACGCGTGGCACCAGGACTGTGCTAACCTCCAGGAAGGCTGACATCTGGCCACTTGGCAAACTCAGGGTACGGGCTGCTTTACACCAGCACAACCATGCCACGGGGTGCTGCAGAATGACACATGCCTGCCACCTGGAAGCCCACCACGATATTTACTCAATGGACAAGTGGAAGAATTACTGGAGCAGACAGCGGTGCCGCAGTAGTACGACGGGACCCTGTCAGCAGGTCTCGGCCTCGTGTCCTGTGCTGGGCTTGGGTGCCCATGATCCAGGCTGGCCGAGGCTCAGGGTATATCTGGTATGAAGACCCTTTCGGTATCAGGCACATGCCAGGATCTACCACTGTCCCCAGCAACCTCACCCACAGAAGACATCGCCATCTCTTCCAGAGATACAACCAACAGCCATTCTGCCTGAGAGTCTCAGAGCGGGAGACTCAGCCGCAACCCCCTTCCTCAATCTGGAGCTGTGTCATAATCTGGAAAAGAGATGGCATCTGTTCTAGTCCATTGTTGCATTGTTAACAGACATATCTGAACTTGGTGAATTTAAGAGAATAGACATATTTTGACTCCCTGTTCTGGTGGCTGGGAGGTTGAGAGGCATCGCAGAGTGGTGGAAGACAGAACTTGGAGCAACGTAGACATGATCTGTGTCCATGTGGCTTCTCCTCTGCCTCACTTCCTCTCTTTCTGTGTGCGCCAGAATCCTCAGGGTTCTGTAGGGAGACAGGGCCATTAGGGTATGCGTAGCATAGAAGAGGGGCCTTACTGGAGCACCAGCTCACACAGTTATGGCAGAGAAAAGTCCCCCAACTGGCCATCTGCAAGCTGGAGATCCTGGGATTCTGGAAGTGTGGATCAGTCCAAGTCCTAAGGCCTCAGAGGCAGAGAAGCCAAAACTGTAACTCACAGTCTGAGTGAAAAACTTGAGAACCTAGGGGCCGCTGGTGCAAATTCTGGAGTCTGAGGCAGATGAATTTTGATGTCTGAGACAACAGAAGTCTCTCTTTCTCCCTCCTAAGAAAGCATTAGACTTTCCTATTTAAATTCTCTGGATTCCCTGTTGACAAGATAGTGCTCAATGCATTTAGGGTGGCTCTTCCACATCGAGCCTCTCATGTTAATCCTTTCTGGAAACACCCAGAGCAATGCTTTGTCAAGGTACTCCTTAAGGAAGTCAGGATGACACCCAACATTAATCATCACAACGTCCAAAATATAAAATTAATTCAAGCAACTCAATAGCAAAAAAGTGAACAATCCAATTAAGAAGTGGGCAAAGGGGCTGGCAGGTGGTGTGGTGGTTAAGGTGCTGAATCTCACGTGGCCTTCTCCATGGTTTTATGCTTGACACTGGCTGCCAGGAAGTCATGCCAGACACATGTGCATGTGTGCCCGAAGTTTGAACAAAATGGAGGAGGAGTGATTGTGGCATGGCCATTCCCCAGGAGGTGATTTCTCACTTTCCCTCTCTCTTTGTCTTCCTCTGGGAAGTGCATGCTCCCTATGGCAAAAATTCTAAAAATTAAATGAAAAAAAAAAAGAAGAAATGGATTAAGAATCTAAATAGATATCTCTTAAAAGAAGACATGTAAATGGCCAGTAGATATAAGAAAAAAAAGTCAATATTAATAATCATCAGGAAAATGCCCATTGAAAACCACATGGGCCAACCCATGGTCTGGTGACTAGTGCCACTGGACCCCACATGGCTGACTGTGTGGTTTGGATCCTGGACCTAGCTAGAAAAGCACACTAGGCACATGTGCATGAGTGTCCAAAATTCCAAAAGGGAGGAAGAAATGGAGAAGTGGACAGCAGTGTGATCACGCCCTGGGGAGCATGCTTCTCGCTTTCTCACTTTCTCTCTGTCTCTCTCCAGGGAGTGCATGTGCCCTCTAGCAAAATTAAAAAAAAAAAATACGATGAGATTTTGTTAGAATGACTATTATAAAAAAGACAAAAGAGTAAGTGCAGGAGAGGATATAGACTAAAGGGTACCCTTATACACCGTTGGTGGCAAAACAGATTAGCTCAGCCACCATCAAAATAATGTGGAGTGTCCTCAGAAAAGTAAAAATAGAACCTGGCAACCTCCCTACTGGGTAGAGTGAAGAGATTAGAAATCAGCGCACTGAAGAGGCACCTGCACTGCCATGTCACTGTGGCATTATTATTCCTGATAGCTGAGACATGGAATCAAGCAACCAAGCATTGGAAAAATACACTAAGAAAATATGGTGTGTGTGTGTGTGTATATATATATATATATATAATCACGGGCGATATTCAGCCTTGAAGAAGAAGGAAATCCTGTCATTTCTGATGGCACGGGTGAAGCTGAAAAACATTATGTTAAGTGAACTGAGTCAGGTACAGGAAGACAAATACTGCGTGATCTCGTTTGTATGGAGAGTACGCGAAATTCAGCTCATGGAAGGAGAAAGTAGAATGGTGTACCGAGCCTGTGGGGGAGAAGGAAAACCTCTGTCAAGGCACAACATTTCAGTTAGACACAATAAGTTCAAGAGATCTATAGTTCAATGTGGTTAGTAACACCGGTGTCTTTTTACTTGGTAATTACTGAGAGTAGATTTTGAGTATTCTCACAACAAACTAAGTATGGGAGGCAATGCATATGATAAACAGCTTGATTTAGCCATTCTACTGTATGGACATCACACGACAAAGTGCATAGCAAATATACTTAGGAAGACAACATGCTGTACACTGTAAACATATAAGATTGTTACTTGTCAATTTAAAAAAGAGAATAGAGAGGGCTGGCAGACGGCATGCTGGCTAAGGTGCTGGACTCCCACGTGGGCAACTGTAGTCTGAGATCCACACTTGGCAGCTTGCTTTCTCATTTTCCCTCTGTGTGTGTGTGTGTGTGTGTGTGTGTGTGTGTGTGTGTCTGGTCAAACTAAAATAGTAATATTAATAATAATAAATTAATTAATTAAATTAAATAGATAATTCTTTTTTTCAAAAGAGAGAAAAGGAAGAATAAGACTGGAAAGTGACAAGTGCTAAGTTGTCACTGTCCCTCACACATACACACACACACACACACACACACACATGCACACACCCAGAAAGGAGAGAGGTAAGGAAAGAAAATAAATTAAACTAATGAATGAAATGGAAAATAAGCACTGAAATATGACCACAGCCAGTGAAGAAATACTGGAAGAGCAACATGCACACCTCTGCTCAGGATGCATTCTTTGGCTTTTGTGGCTGAGCCCAAGTTCCCTAATAAAGGGACCATGTAGTAAGCATCTTTGAGTTGCAAGGGTTTATATTGTACCTGGAAAACAATGGGTGTGCAAGACCGAGTCTTTTCAGTCTATGAATTGCATGTTGTAAGAATTCAGCATTTAACTCTCACAGTAACGGCCCGATCCTGGAGCTGATGTAATCTCTCTCCTCTCTTTAGACCAGATGCGTCCTTTCAGAGACTCAGTGCCGTTTGACTCTCTGGTTCTACACTACACCTTACACAGCAAGCACCCGGATTTTGACACTTTTTTTGTACAACCTATATTAGGGGAGGGTCTTTGAACTGCAGCTTGAATTAGGAACAAGCTCAGAGAATTATTACCATGAATCAGGAAAGATTACGGGGGACAAATGGCCTTCACATCTACCTATTATCAAAAAGACAGGCTGAACTTTGTTTTGTCAAAACAAAGGTATTTGAGATAGTGTCTGATTTTCTCCAACATTTAAGTGACAAACACCCAACAATTCCACGGGCCAAGCGATTTCCATCCGTTTCTTAGGCTCTACTTGGCAGCTAATTCTGTCAGTCATGTTGGAAGCCACGTGGCTCAGGGCAGCTGACAGACTATCTTTTTCTCCTTCTGTTTGTGCGGTAGAGTGTGTGCATTTGCCAGAGAGAGACAGCGGGGAAGAGGGGCAGAGGATGCGAAATCACCTCTCAGGAGGGGTGGCCACATTGCAATTCCTCCTCTTCTATTTTCCTCTCAGGTTTTTGGCATGCATGCACACACATGCCTGGTGTATTTTGCAAGCTTCTGGGTCCAGGACTTGAACTGTACAGTGGGCCATGTGGGACCCAGCCACTGTCACACCACCAGCTGTTCTAGACTACCTTATTCTTTTAAGCAGTCACTCATTCAATCTAGGGTGAAAGGAAGAAATGAAGGAGGGAGGTAAAAAAGAGGAATAAGACTAAGGGATGGAAGAACAGGCTGTTTCCTGCCACATCTAACTGGCAAAACAAACTTTGAGGGTTTTCTTCAAGCTAAAGACCTTTCCAGGCAGCAGTTATCCAATTTCAGAGTGGTTAAGAATAATGGGGACACGTTGAACACAGACTCCCGAAACTGTCCGCCCTCCTGCCTTTAAAGCTCGGTTCAGTGTGTCGAGGACAGAGGCTAGAAATGATCTGGGACAGCTCTCAGAGAAACTCTGCTCTGAGGTGGCAAACTCGGCACTTGGCACAATTTAGGGTCCTTTCCAAGACACCCCCACACTGCCTTCTGAGAACCATAGTGGCTTTCGATTAGCTGCACAGCCTCTGAGCCTTGTGAGGTGGCCCTCCTATTGGGTCCCTCAGGTTTTAGGGAGGAATGAACTCCATCACTGCTTATCTGGCCACCAAGGTCTATGTCTCCATCCCTAATCAGCAATTACAGCAATCTGTATTCCATGCTAATGAATATAATTGTTATCTTCTGCCATCCAGCTGCTACCCGGAGCCTGGTTTCAAAGCAATAATACTTGAGGAAGATAATTTAAGGGATGTTCTAATCTAGCTATTCTAAATTCCACCTTTGGACCAAATTAATGACTAGATAAAATTAACATTTTAATGAAATTATACCTCAATATTTTATCTGAGTTTTACTAATGGTTGCTGCAAGCTATATGCAAATAAATACTGTTTCTACATTTGTAGTGAAATTGTTGTGGTGAGAGTGCTCAATTTAGCCATCTGAATTCCCTCTCTCAGTTGAGAATACAATCGAGGACAACTCCCTTCCAAAGAGGTGCTGTCTGCTTCCATCCCCGCGTGATGAAGTTCGTATAGAATTCTATTTTCTGCTTCTCCATGGCTGCCCCAAAGCTTGCAGTTGATGTCTAATGTATGCGCATGGCTGCTTTGTCCCATTTTGTTTCCAAAATTTCCAGTGAAATTTTCATTAGGCGGGGGTTTCATTTGTGTTATGTTTATAAGATTTTTATTGTTTTGTTTATAAGATGTTCTGCCTCCAGAGAGGAAAGAGACATTTTTTAAAGGATGAAATGAAACATTGTTATGTTTCCACTTATCTATATCAACTGTCTGCACTTGATGGTAGAGACTGAAAAACTGGAGGACATAAAAGCACTGAAAATTGTCATGGACACTACCGAAAATGTGGAAAGAGAGTGGGAGAGGGGAGGAGTGTAGGAAAGGAAATTTGGAGAAAAAATAGAGAGGTAAGATATTTGTGGAACACAGACAGGGTTTATTACCTGTTGATGATGGTGTGTATAGTATTCTCAGCTGATCTGGAATGAGGTATATATCATACTAGGTAAAATCATTTTACAATCTAAATGATGTATAGCATTTGAATGTATAAATAATAATAATAATAATAATAATAATAATAATTTGAATAAAGGTTGAACTATTATTGACGTAAATGGCAAAATCACTTCCAGCTCCTGTATTGTGTATCATTGATCTGTACTAGAGAGTTAAAGTCATCACTGCTATCAGCTGCCAGCCATGCACGTCCCCACAGGTGCAATGCAGGTCGCTGACCTTGTGTCGGAGGCTGGTCCATTCAGACAAGGCCATTGTCTCACTCAGCCTGTGTTTACCAGTTGTCTTCTCTTTCCTCTCTTCTATCATTTGCTTCCAAACTTTCAGCTGCAGAACCTCTTCAAGTCCTAGAACCTGTTAGAATCAAGTAAGCTCTCAGCTTCTGTGGTGAAACTGCTGCATAAATATCAGACTAGCCAAGGCTGTGGTATTCTATTCAGAGAGTTACCTGTCTTCCAGGAAGATGGAGATGAGATAGCACCTGTACGCCTTGGGGAAAAAAGTTCTCTTTTGTAATTAAGATTGTCTAGATTCTTTTTGCTGTGCACCCAATAAAGAATAATCCTTTAGCTTTTCTCTGGCCAATAGTTTCAGCCTGTTACTTGAAAAATGAATTCCATGCTCAACTAGAAAGAAACCTAACCAACCAACAAGGTAAAGTACTTTTACAAGAAAAATTATGCAAAACTGAAAAAACAATATTGAGTATTATACAAAAAAATGGAAGGACATCCTGTACTCTTGGATTGGAAGAATGAATATAATCAAAATGTCATTTCTACCCAAATTAATTTAATTAATTCACATATTCGATGTGATTCTGATCCAATTACTTGAAGCATTCTTTACAGAAATAGAAAAAACAATGATAAAATTTGTCTGTAATCATAAAAGGCCCCATATTGCCATGGTAATACTGTGTCAAAAGAATAAAAGAGGAGACACCTCACTAACCTATTCAAAAGACATTACAAAGAGGTGATAATCAAAATAGCATGGTATTGGCACAAAATTAGACACATAGATCAATGGAACAGAATAGAGAACCCAGAAACAAACCCCAAGTCATGCAGCCACCTGGCTTTGACAAAGGGTACAAGACAATGCCGCAGATAAAAGAGAGACTTTTCAGCAAATTGTGCTGGAAGAACTGGATATTGCCTTGCAGAAAATTGAAAGTGGACCCCTATCACTCACCACTAACAAAAATTGACTCAAAATGAATCAAAGACTTAAAGATAAAGCCTCACACTACAAAACTCCTAGTAGAAAATGTAGGGGAAACTTTTGAAGATATTGAAGTAAGTAAGCAAAGATTTCTTAAATAAGACTGCTAAAGGATGGGCAATAGTCCTCAAAATAGACAAGTGGGGTCACAGCAAGCTAAAAAGCTTCCTCACAGCAGGAATAAGAATAATTAGGGCAAAAAGACAGCCCTTAGAATGGGAGGAAATATTTGTAAATTATTCCACAGACAAGGGATTGATATTCAGAATATGTAGAGAACCCGAGTTGCTCACCCATTAAAAAAAAAAAAAAAAAAAAAGAGTCATTCAATTTAAAAATGGGCAAATGAACTGAAAAGGCAACTCTCTAAAGAAGACTTACAAATGCCCAGAAAGCGTGTGAAAAAGTGTTCAGTCTCTTGTCATAAGGGAAATGCAAATAAAACCACATTGAGATCTCCAGTTAGAATAACTAGGATCAAAAAGTAAAGAATGTCGGGAACCAGCAGTTAGCGTAATGGCTATGTCGCTGGACTCCCACGTAGTCGACCGCGGTTCGCGTCTCGGACCCGGTGGCTTACAACTCACGCTGGGCGCATGTGCGTGCATGCCCAAGATCCCATAGAGGAGAATGGAGGAGAAGGGATTGCGGCGTGACCATCCCCGCTGGGGGGTGATTTCTCGCTTTCTGTCTCTATGTCTCTCTCTGTCTGTCTGGCGAGCGCACATGCCCTATAGCGAAAAACCTCTCCAAAAATAAAAAAAAAAGAGAGAAAATAAAAAGTAAAGAATGTCTAGTGCTGACACAGCTGTGGTGAAAAAGATACCTCTTAAATTGTTGGTAGAAGTGTAAATTCATCCAACTTCTGTGGAAACAGTATGAAGTTTACTCGAAAACCTATAAATAGAACCTCTGTACAACCCAGTTATCTCACTTCTTGGTATTTATTCAAAGGCTAGTAAAAAAAAAGACCCTTGCACTTGCATGTTTATTGCAGCATTGTTCATAATTGCTAAACCATGGACCCAACCTAGATGCCCAAAACCTGACCACTGGGTTGAAAAACTGTATGTATGTGTGTGAGTGTGTGTATATATAAAAATATATAAAAATATATACACACACACATGTGTGTATATATACACGTACACATATACACATTATGGAATAGTGCACAGCTATAGAAACAATGATACCCTATCATTTGACTCAAAATAGATGAATATAGAAAACTAATGTTGAGCAAAGTGAGCCAGATTTTGAAAGATACTCATTGTATATCCCCACTCAATTTGTACTGAGTGTCTGCACTTTATGGGAGAGGTTGAGAGATCTGAAGATGTGGTGGTGGACAGGATTGGTGTGGATGCTAGGGACAGTAAAGGGGAAAGTGGCTAGTAGAGAGTGGGTGGTGAAGGGTAGGTGTGAGGTGCAAGAGAAGGAAACATTTGGCTGACAGAAAAATTTAAATAAATAAATAATACACAAGTGCAAAAAAAAAAAAAAAAGAAAAAGAAAAAGAAAAACAAGTTCCTTGCTCAGATAGGTGTGATGTAAAGTCCCTTGTCTTCTTAGGCACTGGTTCTTGAGACTCTGTAAAAGGAGCAGAGGATATACCTTTAGTGTATTGAATCTCAGATATTGTTCATCATAGATGAGCTATTGTTTTATTTTCCACCAAGAAAGAAAGAAAAACATCTCTAGATAAGCAACGATTTGGAAGCTGGACAGTAGAGCAGTGGTAAAATATGATGTTCTGTGAAACAGACCCACATGGAAAATTACCAGTTCAAGTCCAGAGATGTCCCTGAGTACAAAGGGCACACATGTGGGCTTGCAGAAGGTAAGGATGGGTTGTGGGAGGTCAAGATCCAATCAGGATTGCTCTCTCACTCTCATGAAGAAATGAACTTTGTTTATTTTTAAAATGATTTTAAAAAAAATAAAGCAATGAGGGACCAGCAATTCGCATAATGGCTATGTTGCTGAACTCCCATGTGGTTGACTGCAGTTCAAGTCCCAGACCCGGTGGCTTAAACTCACACCAGGTACGTGTGCATGCATGCCCAAGATCCCGAGAGGAGAATGGAGGAGAAGAGATTGCAGCGTGGCCATCCCCCTGAGGGATGATTTCTTGCTTTCTGTCTCTCTGTCTCCCTCTGTCTTTCTGGTGAGCACACTCATCCTATGGCAAAAACCTCTCCATGGGGTCTTCATGGTGCAATCCTGCCCTAGCCTTAGCCAGCCCTGGATCAAGGGCTTGCGTGCAGTTGGTGTCTGGAATACCAGCATTCAGGTATACCCAGGTATTCAGAAATACAGAGCAAAAGCCAGAGAGAACTCAGGGAGGCCTTCAGACAGGAACTCCGAGTCTTCCCAGGCGGGTCAGCCTGGTAGCCCGTGGGGTGGCCGCTGTACTTCCGTCTGGCCCCCAGAGGTTTTCTTATATCTGGAGCTCCATCTGCACTTGGCCTTTACACCGAGGTTGCCCAAAATTGAAACCATCCCCTTGTCTCATAGTCTGCTCCCCCATTTCCGTTCTTATGCTCAGTTAGTGAATAAGCACTGTCACAAGCACATGCAGGCCAGCAAACGTGCATGCATGCACATGCACACACACACACACACACACACACACACACACACAATGGTCCCAGAAGTAACTCCAAGTACTACAGGAAGCCAAGTCTATGTCCTTCATAGACTTGCTCCAAATTCCCCTGAAACTTGTTACTCTTCATGGCCCCACCCCTTTTCCAACCCTATCCCTCCATAACACCTTTGTCTCAGTCTCACTAAGTCTCTGGTATCTTTTCCCTTTCATTGATTCGCACTAACAATATGCTGAGTTTTTCAATTTACATCTGGAAAATTCTTCTCATCCTCTACACCAGAGCTCAAAATGTCTTCCCCAGCAAAGACATCCTACAGTCCTAGGGCGGAGTGATCTATCCCCTGTGTGCTCAGTCCCCCTAAGGCCTGCATTAAAGGGCTGCGTCGTGGCCTGCATGCTGTCTACCCAGATGCCCCTTCTCTGGCTCTGTTTCAGAGAAACTGGCCCTTCTTTTATTGACTGTTCTTTCTCTAGTCTCTGCCATTCTTCTTTTTTTTTAATTTTTTTTTTTTTTTTTTTTTTTGGAGAGGTTTTTGCTATAGGGCACGTGCGCTCGCCAGAAAGACAGAGAGAGGCAGAAAGCGAGAGATCACCCCCCAGAGGGGATGGCCACGCCACAATCCCTTCTCCTCCATTCTCCTCTCGGGATCTTGGGCATGCACGCACATGCGCCCAGTATGAGTTTAAGCCGCCGGGTCCAGGACTTGAACTGCCATCGACTACATGGGAGTCCAGCAACATAGCCATTATGCTAACTACTGATCCCTCTGCCATTATTCTTCTGCAATATTAACTGACGAGTGCAATTGTGAGGCTGTTTCCTGCCTGTCTGCCACTCTGCACTTCCTCAGTGTGCTTTTCTCTTACTCTCACCTGTGTACCACCTCACCTACTGTGAAGTGCCTGCATCCTGCATCCTCGTTCTTGCTCTGAGCTGGCACCCATGACTGAACTGTTCTGTTCAGACACCTGCCGAGTGTCCACATGGCCCCAGTCTTGCCCATGAGAGGTCCCTGCTTTGGGTGTGCACACTCTATACTGCCTTGGGATGTGTGTGTGGGTAGGTCTCAGGTGATCTTTTTACCTCTCCTTATGACAGGAGAGGGTATTTACCCCCTTTGAAAACTGTTATTTCTGGGAAAAGATCCTGGATTCCTGGAAGAATGTAAGCAGAAGGACTATTGCCCTGTAAACAAAGTCTCCTCCCTGCCACCCTAACGGGCGTGTTCAAAGGGTTCACACGTCCCTGAGCACAGTCCAGGGATGCCCGCTTGGATCCTGGCTCATCTGCAGCCTCTCTAGAACACCACAGGTATTCAGAAATACAGAGCAAAAGCCAGAAAGCACTTAAGGTCCCACTAAGAGATGGCGGTGTCAGGAACCAGTGAAATACACTTGTGGAAAACTCAGAGCATGCATTTTATAACCTCAACCTTTCCTTGTGCATGAATGCAACTGGAGGCCACTAACAAGCATTTTTATGTTAGTTTAAAAAAACAGTGGGCAATCAAGGAAGACAATTCATTCTTTTATATGTTTCTATCCGTGCTAGCCTAGTCAAACAGAGGTCGGTCTCTGTGTCGGAGGCAAACAGTCAAGAACACAGTCTGAGTCAGGGATTTCCAAAGTGATTAGTCATTATGGTTTTTATGAATTATCCTAAAATGGGGAATTTTATATCTTTTTCTTTTAAAATTCAGGAATCTTCCTGGTTTTACTTTTGAAGTACTTTGTCGAAAACTTGATAGTTTCTTTTGTTTGAAGAGGTTCTCCTGGGCATTTTAGGTCAGGCAGGTTCTATAAATGGATAAATATCACCTGAGCATTGTGTGTATGTGAATAGAGACCTGCATCTTCCAGGCTTACTCCCCGGACTATGACGCTAAAGATAAATGTGAAGTCATTTAGCAGGTACAAACAAGTGTGTTTGCGTTCTAAGTTGCCATGTAAGTTTCACTCAGATGTCCAGACTTTTCCAATGGGAATATTGATGTTCTGAATACATATTTTAATATATTGCCTCAAAGTAAGTATTTGGATTTTTTTAATTCTAATATAGTCTACTCTCTCATTCAAAGGGAAAATACTATCTTTCAGTAAAGAAAGTAATACAACTCAGAGGATTTCTTTCGGTTAAATCACTTTCATTAATACATAATGCCTCAGGAATTACTAGAAACTAAAAAGATAACCATCAGATTGTTTATGCTAATTCTCACTTAGACAAATTCAGAATTCATTCAGGCCCCTTTATCTGAGACTGATTTTTCTATTTATTAAATTGGTTTATGTGAAAGTTAGTAAAAGTTGTTTACTTGAAGCCTAAAAAGTTATCATGTTCCTGTGTGTTGAATAATTTTTATCTTTGCCTTTGAATTATTAAAACACACACACACATACATACACACACACACACACACACACACACACACACATAAGTCAGCTGGTCTACCTTCTTCTTAGAAATTGTAGTTAATTTCTGGTCCTCCACTGACCATCTGTGCCCCAGTATCCAACACTGATGTTTTCAAAAACAGTTTCTGCTCTAACAAAACAAGAGTTTATGATTCACTTTCAGACTTTGTTCTTTCGACCAACTTGTTTGTTCAGGAAAACAGGCTCCTGAGAGCTGTGCTCGCAGCAGGAGCTCTGGGCCTTGTTTCCACTCCTGGGCTGCTCAGATGACATGTCTTTGGCTCATAAAACATGCATTAAAGATAGTGGAGGAAAACATGATCATCTTGTGACTGCTTTTTCCAAAGAAGCCTCATCCCCTGCCTCGGAACAACGTAGACATATAAAACGAGCCAGTGGCAAAGGGCGGGCGCTTTCAGCATCACCCAACCTGGAGGGAGGCTGGGCCGTGCCCCCAGGGGTCTCCTGGGCGTGGGCAGAGGGATGTGCCCAAGTCTCACCGCTCTGCCCAGCTGTCCACTTTGTTCCCGGTCTCTCCCCCCCTCTGCCCTACACGGTGCATCTCCTTGACTCCTCTCTTGGTACCAAGGCTACCCTGTACTGAGGCCTTGCTTTTGGCTATACTTGGGTAAAAGTCAGGTCCTCTTGTCACCTACTAGACTGTCTACTACTAGACTGTCACCTACTCTGAGCTCTGGACTTGGTGGTCATATCTTCATTCTCCCCCTTCTTAAACAGTAAATCTAGTCCAGCTACAAGAGAACTACTTCCTACTTTTTATTGAGAGAGAGATTTTTGCTATAGGGGGTGTGTGTGTGCTTGCCAGAGAAACAGAGAGACAGAGAGAGACAGAAAGCGAAAAATCACCCCTGGGTGGATGGCCACGCTGCAATCCCTTCTCCTCCAGTCTCCTCTCGGAATTTTGGGCATGCACAGCGTCCTGCCCGTTTTAAGCCTCCAGATCGAGTACTGCAGCCGCTGGCAACGATGTAGATGTCCAGCGACGTAGCTGTTACGCCATCGGCTGGTCCCGAGAGCTAATTCCCACATTCCCACACACAGGGAAGTTCAGTAAGTCACCACGGAGGCGTGTCGTGCAGCGACTGGAGGGAGAAGTTCCCTCTCAGTGTCTCCAATCAAATTAACCTTCGTTTCACATTTTGTTTTATTTATTTTCTGAGCATGGAGAGGAACAGCACAGGCGTTGCTGGAAAGTGACAGGGTGCACGGTGCTCCCGTTCCCCTGCCTCGTCCGGTCAGGGCAGCCAGGCTTGCTGACACGCAGCAGCAATGGCGTCTCCCCTGCAGCCTTGCCCATCTGGCCACAGACGCGGCCTCCTGCTTGGAGCCTGAGCTTTGGCCTGAGTTAGGCAAGAGAGGGAAAATAAAACTGCACTTGACTTTCATGCCAAGTTAGGGCTTCCCTCTGCGACACCTCGGGAAAAGACAATCATGCCAAGGCTAGGCGATGACACCATCAGCCGTGTTCTACTCAGCCCCCTGCCCCGGGTACGTCTTTCAGCTTCACCCCACCTTTAAGGAAGGACGTTTTTATTTATTGTTTTATTTTACAACTGCTGGATAGAGAGTGACGCTGAAGGGCTCAGGCTCTTGGCTGCCACTTCTCGCAAGGCCCCGGCCTCTCTGAACTCGAAGTTCTCCTCTGCGAGTCGGGCTCACTGATACGGGCGTGCCCCCCACACCAGCCGTCTGGGCTCAGGCGGGCAAGGGCTTGGGAAGGCCCCAACGACCCCACGGTTCCTCCTGGACTTACCCGTTCCGTTTCTTCTAGGTCTCTCTGGTGCCTCTCCCCAACACGCCCTCTCCAGGGGTCACTTCATCGATCGTCCTTTTACCTTCTTCTGCCCCATCTCCTTTTCTTCGCCTCTGTTCCCACTTTTCATTCTCTCCTTCTCTGTTCCCTGTAAAAGCCAACTTGGAAAACACACATAAAAGACCTTGCTCTTGACTCTCAAGGAAAGGAAAGAAAGGAGGAACATGATAGAACTAAATTAGAAACGACAATAAATTATAAGCGTGTGCTTCTGCTCACTACGGGTCCAGGTCAGCCACGCTCCGAGACTCGTAGAGGACTGATGGAGGTGACTTGCATGGAACGGCCTGGAAGGTCTTCAGCTCAAACAAGCTCATCCCAGGGAGCCAGAGTCATTTTCTTTTAATACACAGACACAGAGATACATGCACACACACAGACCACATGAACACACACACAGATACACACACACACACACACACACACACACACAAAGAGGTAGCTGAGAAGACAGTGGAAAAGAAAAGAGTGGGACAGAACAATAGGCAGGGGTCTGCCAAGACGTCATCCTCCGCACTGTGTGTAAAACACCGAGGTCCAGGGACGCCTTGGTCTAGGTTTCAAACCAGCTCTTTGTTGCCTTCCCTTTATGGTTTGGCCAGTCTGGGGTGGTACCCTGGGGTCGCTATTGAGAGCATGCCCCAGGACATTTGAATGCAATTGGTCAGGTTAGAAAGTTCATCTGGGAGACTAAAACTGAGGGTGTCCAGTGTTGGATAGGGCCCACGTACCAGTCCTTACAAAGCCTGGAGTGAGTCCAGCGCTCAGCTGGGTCTGGGACCTGTCATCTGAGGGATGGAGACCTGGAGCACTGGGAAGCCGGGACTGTAATGCCTCCAACACTCAGCTGTGTGACCTTCAACAAATGACTAAATGCTCTGGGCCTCCCGTATTCGCATCTGTACATCAAAGTACAGTCCTTCCCACCTTGAGGATAGAGGCAGTGGCTCCTCACCCTGGCTGCGAGTAAAACCCCTGGGGGAGATTTTAAATGGGATCGCACCCCCTCGCGAATAAACCCGCATCTCTGACGTTGTGTCTGCACAGCTCCCCGTGCCGTGTACCGAGCACTGGAGTTTGAGGACCTGCATTTGGGGGTTAAGTACTGCCGTGAGGTCGCCATTCGTATTCTGCAACTACTGATGAGACAGTGACTGGCAAGCGCCAGGTGCTTCCTCGGTGGAGGGACGCCCCCAGCATTTCACGTGATGCCCTCCGTTTTCCCTTTTCAGTCTTCAGCACCCTCCTGACCTACGTGCTGTGCTTTAGGGAAGCATCTCCTCAGCTTGCGGTTGCGGGAGAAGTTCTCGCCTTGCCCGCGCAGACAGAGAGAGGTGTGTCAGACAGGGTCCCCTCCGGCCAGCAGACAGAGAGAGGTGTGTCAGACAGGGTCCCCTCCGGCCGGCAGACAGAGAGAGGTGTGTCAGACAGGGTCCCCTCCGGCCAGCAGCGCTCAGGTGCGAGGTTTGTGGGCGGCCTGCACCAGCGGGCCTCAGCCCACAGCGGCAGAGCGGGTGGCAGGCGGGGGTTCTCATCCCGGGCAGGCACAGGTCCCAGTGGGACGGGACAGGCGGAAGGTTTTCTGGAGTCCATGACAAGAGTGGAGAAACTGAGAAGACTGTTTGATGTGGATTAGCAGCGACTTTGATTGTGGCCATTTCCCGCGGCCCTGGGTTTTGGGGCTCGCAGTGGGGCTCACCGAAACTGCTGTCCCTTCGGCTGGCACACTTTCTCTTTCCGGGAGAGTTACTGACACCGGTGTGCTCCACCTTTTCTTCACAGGATGGGTTTTGTAAAATCTGTCTGACCCAAGATTTGGTGCACATCAGATATAAACAATCAGCATATAATTAACAGAAAGTCTCTAAAAGCACTTGCTCGTTGTAAGGGGTTCTCTCCTGTGGCTATCTATTAAAAACAAATAAGAAAAAAAAGATATCTTATGTCCTCCGCTCCCCACAGAAAAAACATTCTCTTTGTATCTCTTTGTATATTTCTACAACGAAAACTCCATATTGATGTTATTGTTGCTACCCACTATAATAATTAAGTAACAAAAAGCTTTGTGGAAGTTTATTTTTTTCCTCAAAAGTCAGAAGAGTGATAATGAAACAGGGGCCAGTGATCTTACTTTAATGAAATGGACAGTCTGATTCACGACAGTTGGTAAAGATGTTAGATAAGAAAAAGCAATACAATGTGCTCCATATCAATAAATGCCATTTTTTAGGTTCCTATTATGTAAAACAATACACCAGGCTCCCCAAGAAAGCCTGAGTCGGTCTGATGGTATTTTCCAGGAGCACCTCATGGTCTACCTCATACGCAATTGGTGAACAGAAAGGTCTGCTTATGAAAAATCTGTTCATTACACATCAGATTACATCTGCCGCATCCCAGTGGTAAAACAATTTGCACTGCAGATATACATTTATGGGAAATTAGGGGAACGGTAGAGCTTAATGCATAAAAGTGGGAAATTAATGTAAAATAAGCGAGGTACTCAAGCCATACTTTCTAGTAATCCTTTTAAATCTGTATTTCATCCAGAAAGCTTTTTATTTTAAAGCCAATTCAAGAAGTCAATAATCATTAAATATGCAGAGACATTTGTGTGCTTCCTGCCTTTTATTTTATTTGTCAGGCGTCCAGATTAGGCTATTAGCGTTTTGTTTGTTTGCTGGTTGCATCTATTAGGGGACTGGGTGATGTTGAGGCCTCGCTGGATTCCCAAATAACAGTGCTGTTCCTGCCTCGCACGGAGATGAGACGACACCCACACCCCAGCTCTTCCCTGGGCCCTTGAAGGAGTAAAGAGAGGTGGCGCCTGCTGCCTGTTCTTTCAGGTCTGGACTCTCACCCTGGCTGCCTGGCACCTCCTGCCTGCAGGCTCAGCCGCCACCTCCATGCCGGCCCGTCCCAGGGGGACCTGTCCCTGCTGTCAGAGCCCCGGCGGCAGCCACAGTTTCCCCGCCGTTCCCTCTGCCTACTTCCCACCTGGACGTTCTGTGACCTGAGATGGCCCAGAGCTGTCCCTCCACTCCTTCCCTCGAGCGCCTGCCTACTTCCCTGATAGAGGACTGGCCGGTCACTTGGCAAGGTGACCTTCTCCTAAGGGCATGTCCTAAGGGGGCCACAAGCCTCACCCTGGCCAGAACTATGACTTCTCGTGTTTGGAGCCACTCATTCAGCACACACGGTCTTTATCTTTGTGCACATCCTGGAACAATACTCTTAAATAAATACTCTCAGGCATTTCACTCCCTGGTTATTTACTTTGCATTTCCATGATCTCAATGGAGCACAGAGGGGAGGAGGGTAGGGGCTCAGCAAACAGTCATTTGCCACCATCTACGCACTAGGGGACAACGGTGAGGGTTATTGTTTGGTTTAAAAGGGGACATATTATGACTCACATATCCATCTGTGTGCAGACCAGAGTCACTCGGAAAATTCCACGTGGCCAAGTGTTCTCAATAGCCCAGTTCTGGGAGAACAGACCTGCGGGTTTGGAATTTGGGTTTCATTCTCTGACTCTTACCCCCTGAGCTTTGAGACCTTGGGCAAGTCCTTGAACTTCTGTGAGTCTGCATTACGTTTTGAAGTAGAAAATCTCTATGGGCCACAGACTGATGCCTTCAAATTGTTCTGTGTTTAAAATACGACGAGGTATCCTGAATGCATGTGTCTGACAATCTAAAGAAAGAAACATAAAGCCCTAAATTTGCAGCCTGCTTTGAAAGTGATTACTCTGATATCATTGGTCGTTATTACCGGCACCATCATCATGTATGATTGTTAGATTTTATTTTAAAACCTGATGAAATTAAAACTTATTTGGGGGCCAACCAGTGGGGTGGTGGTGAAGATGGTTGGATCCCACAGGGTCAGCTGTGTGGTTTGAGTCCCAGACCCCGTGACCTGAGTATCACACCGGGCATGTGTGCGTGCTTGCCCAAAATCCCAGAAAGAGAAGGGACAAGAAGAAATTGCCGTGTGACCGCCCTCCCTGGGGGTGCTTTCTCACTGTCTCTGTCTCTCTCTGGCAAGCTCGTGCCCTGCAGCAAATTTTTAAAAATTAAATAAAATTTTTTAAAATAAAAACACTTACTTTGAAAGGTAACTCTGCAAAAAAAAAAAAAAATGCATGGAGATATCAAAATTTGTTTGGAACCCACCCACATTTGTCAGTGAGAACTTTCCTGCCCATTTTAACCGCTTCTTCCTCCTACTTATCCTTTCAATTAACCACGAACACAGAGATCTGCCCTCAACAAATAAACACAGCTCCCCATGGAGACCTGCCAAACGGAGAGCTGCAGGAAGAGGATTAAGATTTCTCAGAGCTCACTGTGTTTATCCTCCCTGAAGCCAGACCGACTCCGTGCAAACCCTTAGACTGTGTGCGCTTACTTTTATGCCAATAGCCAGAGGAAGGCCACCCCGAAGGGCTACTGGATGTTTCCCAGGTACTGAGGGAAGGGAGATCTATTTTCTTTTTCATTTATAGAAGGGGGGACAGAGGCCAGCAGGTGGCATGGTGTTTAGGGTGATGGACTCTCACATGGCCAAGTTCAAGTCCCAGACCTGGAGGCATGAAAATCATGCCAGGCACGTCTGCACGTGTGCCCAAACCCTGAGAGAAGAATGGAGGGAAAGGGATTGTGGCATGGCCATTTCCCTTAGGGAGGGGATGATTTCTCACTTGCCTGCTCTCTGTCTTCAGTAAGCACACACACCCTGTGGCAAAAACCACAAAAAGAAAAAAAAAAAAAGAACGAAAGGAGGATTCAGGTACCTATTTCCTTCTTCCTTCTGAATCTTTCTGCGCTGGCCCCTGGCTAGGGAAGCCTGGGGAAGACCACGCCAGCCTGGTAGTAACGTTCAAAATCAGAAAGGAAACAGCCACACGTGCACGGCTTCTCTCTCGGGCTGGCCGCCCACCCCGCTCTCCTCACACCCTGGGTATGCGATGAACAGGGTAGACTGTCCCTGAGAAGACACAGACACGGGAGCACACAGGCCTTCCACCTGATTCAGCAGCAGCAGCGTCATCTGGTAGACCATGATGTTAATTCGACTATCCTTTGTTGAAAATGTTCGTGGGCCTCACCCTTACTAATTTTCTTGAGAGAGTGTAGCAGGATATCTTTTGGACATTCTGAATGAATAAAACCATCAACCTGCCGGGTGGTTTTGATTTTGGAAGTGATCGAATATCTTTATGCCAATTTAGTGAACGTAGGCCGTTCTGCAGCTAAGTAAAACTGTCATGTGATGTTCACGGAAATGTCATTCTCGTGCAGGTGGATGAGCCCTGGATGCATCTTAAAAATGACTGGATGGAGACCAGTCAGTGACAGCAGCACTGGCAGGGGTCAATCAGTAACTTCCTGAAGACACTTTCTGGATGGGGCCAAAGATGTCCTTGTCCCTGTCGTTGTCATGCCTTTTACTAATGACGATGCTGTCACCACAGGGAGCAATGACAGGGCACCTCCCCTCTACCAGTGGTATCCACAGCACACGTGGATGCGGTGTGCGGTTGCAGGGGAAAGAAGGACACAGATTCACGCCCTGGTAGAGCAACTTCTTTCAAATTCCGTACGGTCAACACCCGGGGTGCATGCACCAACTGGAACAGTACAGCTGGAGCACAGCTGGAGGTCAGAGAGCAACGTGCGGCACCGTGATGTCACGGGAACCCGGCCTGATACCAAGGGGGAATCGTGTTGATAAAGCCTGACAGCAGCTAACTCAGATAGTGAAGGAGTGCAGAGTTGAGAATTACATTAAAATATTTGTCTTTAAGTCTGGCTGAAATTCATTCAGCTTCTTCCTTGAGAACTCTATTTTATTATAATTGATAGTATTGATTTAAACTACTAGAAGGGTCCTGATATCCATTACTTAGAAATAAATAAATAAATAATCAAGGTCAAAGCAGGTTGCTGCTCATCTAGGATGTACTCCTCGGGAACAAGTGACAAAGATTCACACAGAAACAGAGCCCAGAGATACTGAGGAAATACAGTATCAAAACATAAAAAGAAAAAAAAAAACTTACACGAAATGATATTTGATGGGGGAATTTTTTTAGTTTATTTATTTCTTCCATAACAGAGGGATAAAAACGCAGGGCACACACAGCGAGGTCTTCACACAGGTTCCCCCTCAGCCCCAGGCAGCCCAGGTCACAGACACGCCGTCCAGCATGCACAAGGCCTGGAAAGAGAGTCCAGGGCCTCTGGGTGACCTTGGCGTCACGGAGCATTGTCACCACTGCGCCTCTGTGGCTGGCCTCTTGATGGCTATCTTGAGAGATAGTGGTGAGGGCCTTGAGATGACATTGAAGCAGTGTGGAAATGGCGGTAAGAAATCATTGTCAAACCCGGCTGGTAGCCACGACAGGATCATGGGGAAGAAAAGACTGAGAAACCACCAAAATGATGGAAAGATAGACTCTAACCTATACCATGTCCATAGAAGAGAACTGACTTAAATGAGCACCATCCCACGAAACGCTTCTCATCAGTTACACTGATAAGCAAGGAAACTACCGAGATGGAACTGAGGTGTTTTTTCACCTGAAGGAGGTTTAGAGTTTGGGGTTTGCTAACACATCTACCTTTAAAATAGTAAAGCAGAAGATTTCTATAACACTCAAGATGAGGGGGTGATGGAGAAGGGATCCTATTATGTAGGCAGCAGTGAGCCATTCCCATCTAACAGCAAGGGGAGTTGAGAGTTTCGCATAAAAAGCCTACCTAAATTGACAGCTCTCACAGAATTCACTAGAATTTGGGGGTAAAGATAGAATCTTCCCTCAGGTTTAAAAAACAAGCTCTTATTCACATTTTCTATTTTCCCATTGACATGAAAATTGCCCAAGAAAAGTAGAAGAGATCCCAGAGGCACGTTGCTTTTCAAGCCAAATCTTTACCTTTCCTTATTTTTTAGTTGTTCTGTGTGTGTGTTTGTGTGTGTGTGTGTGTGCACAAGTATGTGTGCTTGTGTGTGCACATGTATGTGGGGGGAGGTGGAACTTGTGCATGTGACTTTTCTTGGTTGAAGGCCTACTAGGACAAGCCCCCATGGAAGGCATGGAAGGCACCTGTGAGAGGTGCAGCCCCATACGCAGCGTGCACATCGTCTTCCCTCCGATGTTCACTCCCAGAAAGAAAAAGCAATATGAAGAATAGTTCCAACACGTGGCTCACTGAGATTTGTAGAATGTGCCTAAAGCTGTCTCAGAGAGAAACCTGTGTGTTCAGGTTCCATGGAGAACTACGTGCATCAGTTTTCTTTGGAAAGGCAATCTATATTTGATAGACGTGGAGTTATTTAGTGTGCAAAACATTGTAAAACCCTAGTATATACAAGGGTGTTAGAGCACACATTTAATTAAACCTCATACGCATATTATTACCCGCCGTTCACACTCCAGACTGCCAGATGGTTATCACCATTTCCTAATATGCCTAATAGACCCCAAGAGAGGCATAAGGGGAAGATGCAAACTCTCTTTTTCAACTATTAAAATATCTTCAAGGTACAACCAGCTGTGCTGATAAGACACTGCTGCTCTCAGGCTGAGCTATGTGGGAAACCCGGTGAATTCCCCACCCACTCTAGAATCTCAGACAGCTGTGCGCCCTGCAGGAGACAGAGGCAAGAGAATCCTGCCAGCAAGACCCTATCTTTAGAAACTGCATTTCCATACACATACCTACTGTCTCAGCTAGGACTATGGCTCACTTTATGCCTTAACTTGACTGGGCCATAGGGTTCCCAGACATTCAGTTGAACATTATTCTGGGTGTGTCTGGAGTGGATTAATACTTTCATCTGTAGACGGTAAGGCAGATTGTCCTCTCTAGTAAGGATGGGCTTCACCAGTTGAAGGCTAGAATAGGAAAAAATTAGGTCTGGGCAAAAGGGAACTCCTGACTTATTGATTGAGCAGGGACATCAGCCACTTTGAAAATTCAGATGAGGACTGAATTATCAGCTTTTCTAGGGTTTCATGCCTGCTGGCTTTCAGACTAGAGCCTACATCATTGGCTCCTCTGGTCCCCAGGCCTTTGGACTGGACCTAGAAATACACACTGGTTCTCCCAGGTCTCTAGTGTGTCCGCTACAGAACTTGGGACATCTTGGCATTCACATCACATGAGCCAATTCCTTACCATGCATGTGTATGTGTGTTTGTGTGTCAGTGTGTGGGTATAAATCTCCTTTCTGCTTCTTTGGAGAACCCTAACTAATGCAGAAGGAGTTGGGTTCTTGGCAATAGCTCCACCTTTGAAATAGTAAAGCTATAGGTTCAAGGTAAGGGGTAAAAGGAAGATACATCTTACATGATTGCTTAACATTCTTGTCTCTATTTCTAATCTATAAAATGGGAATAATAAGCTAAAGCATCGAGCTATTTTGGTGCTTGCATGTGATAGCATGCTGCTTGTTAGGTCTTCCGCACACCTACCTAGTGACCCACCTCCGCCCCTCCCACACCACCTGTTCTTCACCACAAGCATCCCACCTTTCTGAAACATACTGACCTTTCACCCACTGAAGGAGCACCAGCATTAAGAGATTATTTTAAGTATATCATAATTACAAAGGAGGATATCTTAAGGACCAATAGAGAGATACCAAAGAAAAGTTATCTTTTCCTAACTTGATTGTCTCCACTCTCAATAATAAATCAGAGTCACATGGGCAAAGCCCACTCACACACATGTGCCTAGTGTAGTCTAATGTACAATTGCTTTTCTTTAGTTGCTCCAGCACTGTGTGGGAAGAGGTAATTCCCAGTCCGTACCCCGTGTGTACCGTTGACCCCCAGTACCTCCCAGGGTTAGGGACGTTGCTCTCCCTGCAGGCTCCCTGTTCTTTGTCTGAAAATCTTTCATATAGTTCCAGACTGAGCAAGGTTCCTACACAACGCCAATGGAATTTCAAGACTTTTTTAATAAATAAAGCTTGTCTTCAATATTAAAAAATGATCTCTTATTTATAAAAGTGTGTTCTTGTTTAAAGATGGTGTAAGGCACCTACAAGAATAGCATATAGGGAAAAAAAAAGAACAGAATAATTTGACAGACAACAAATTCAGAGACAAAGGAAATGCTTAGGGGTGGGCAGGGGTTGACAGGATGCATAAGTCAAATATCCTGCTACCCCAGAAGGAGCACTGCTGGAGAGGAGCCATTGGGTCTGCCCTCTGCGGCTTCTCTCCTGGTTTAAATGTTCCTGTGTTCACACCTCAATAGCCAGTTTGGATTTCAGTATATTCAGTTTGGTCTCCCAACATGAATATCAGTCATTAATATGCTACGCCTCATGCTGTAACCAAATCAACTGGAAAAAAAAAATGTCAATTTGCTGCCAATAATGTGAGTCAGAGCCTCGGTGAAGACCCCAAGTCTGCAAAATAATAGCTGTGACGACTGCCCAGAGGACGCTACTTACGCACCTGGACTGCATCAAGGACGTCAGGTGCTCTCCTGACAGGGACAGCCACACCTGTGCCTGTGAGAAGATCGGTGTCACCTTTCAGTGCCAGAGCTGGTTGGTACATAAACCTGAATGAGTGATGCATAGGTCCCTCCTACAAAAATAGTACTTTCATCTTGGTACATGAAATACAAATACAGAGGTGTGCATTTCTTGTGTTGTTTTATTGGTTTTGGATGGTCCCAGCTCCTTCAGAGGTCACTTCCTGGGCAATCATGTCTGGAAACAGTGAATGGCCATTCACTAGTCCCCACAGTTTGAATTGTTGTAATGACCTACTTGGGATCAAAGGAAAGGTCTTCCGTTTCTGTTTAATACCTGGATTCCCTTCAACTATAATAGATACACACCGTCACTACTCCCTCCAATGGCCAACGTCACATAGCAGACATCCGGACTGACAGAACAATTTCCTCCGTTCTCAGCTGAGCCAGCCCTGGTAGGCCCAACACCGTGTCCTAAGCCGGCTCTTAGGCCTATCTTGGGAATGAGAGGAGTGTGCCCTTCTATAAATACAAAGTTGCTCACACTCTGTTCTGTATCATTGATCCCATGGGGAAAGTGATGGAACATCACAGTTTGGTAATTAAATGGAACAACACTTTGAAATAACCTGAGTTGTATTCCTTCCACTTTCACATGTTTAAAAAAGCAACTGGAGAATCACAGAGCCCTTGCCAAAAATGAATGTGGTCTTAGGGTTTGTTTTCATAATCGTGAAAAGATAGGTAGGTGAAAGCAGCTACGTAACTCAAGCGACCTTTCTGAATCTGAGCATGTGACAAGAGCACACAGTGGTCAATGGCTGAGGAGAAACAAACACAAGGAAGAGGAGGAGACGGGTCATTTCTGAAACATGAGATGTTGGTTTTTGTTTGTTCTGTTTTACGTGAAGTAAGTCAAGGTCTGCAAACCAATGTCTGAAGAGGTCCCCATTGATCTGGAAGCATGGCTGGTGTGCAGGAGAGGAGTCTGCACTGGGAGTCTATCTAAACACGACTCTAACTGTCCTTGAGTGACTTTCTAATTACAGGATCTGATCAGGGATTTGTCTATGCAGTCCCAACCCTCCCCACCTGGATAGACCAACATGTGCAAAAACAAGAAATAAATGCAAATACATACCATAGGTTTACCCAGAAACCGAGCTCACTTAATCTGATGTTAATTTGTTCATTTTTTCTTTTTATTAGATTTATTTAGACTGTTAAACTTTTCTTATAAGATCTATCAGAATCCCTTCTCCATTTCTACATCCTGTTGGGGCTTTGGCACTCACTCACGTGCACCTAGAATATTTTTTTTTTTTTTTGGAGAGGTTTTAGCTATAGGGTGCGTGCGCTCGCCAGACAGACAGAGACAGAGAGACAGAAAGTGAGAAATCACCCCCCAAGGGGGGATGGTCACGCCGCAATCCCTTCTCCTCCATTCTCCTCTCAGGATCTTGGGCACGTACGCACACGCACCCGGTGTGAGTTTTAACCCACCAGGTCCAGGACATGAACCGCGGTCGACTACGTGTGGTGAGTCCAGCGACATAGCCATTACGCTAACTGCTGGTTCCCCTAGAATATTTTTTTCCAGCAATATTTTTTAATGTTCTTATGTTTAGAAACATCTCGTTACTTTACATCTTTACAGCATGTAAAACTGACTTTCCCAGCATGAGTGTGGTGCGTATTAGTCTGCTCAAAGATACCGCCCACACATCACCAACAGGCAAGTTTCCATTTTTGCATTTGTTAAATGTTTTGTTTTTCCCCCTTTATTCCCTCCTTGCTGCCCCCCACTGGCCCCCCTCCTCCCACATGGACTATGGAATCCACAGTCACTCTCCATGCTTTTATGTTTCCAGGTGCAGGATTCGAACTACGGGTGGCCATGTGGGATCTGGCTCCCTTAACCACATGACTACGAAGCCAGCCTTTTTTTGATTTTGATGCAGAAAAAGAGATTTCATTTAAAATGAATACATATAAATGCAGTGGCAATGATAATTTTATGTCTAAAAAAAAAAAAAGCCATTCATTTTGAAAGAAAATTGACAATTTAAGGGACATACTTTTTTTTCCCAACATCCAATATCTTTAAAAATACATAGAAATTCCTTTTGAGAAATGCACAAAATTTTCTCTCATTTTGTTTTTCCATAATGAAATAAACTTTATCTCAAGCATTGATAATTCCCACCCCATCCCCAAGGAAAAAAAGAAGTAGAAAAGGAAACCTCTGGTTCTCTCTTGCTTTCATTTGGGGCATCCCTTAACATCTCTTCCCCTCACATGGCCACTACATCCGCCTGAGGGTTTAAACCACTTCCTGTCTCAGGTCACAGGGTGACCTGAGACCCTATAATCACCCTTCTATTTTGTTTAGACGGAGATAGGAGATGCTCCTATCTCAGCCTCCCAGCTGGGGCCACAGGTGCACACCACCACGCCGGACTCTCTCGGACAGGGTCCTGCCACGTGGCCCAGACCATGCTCGAGCTCATCATCCTCCTGGTTCTGCCTCCCCAGGTCACAGGATTACAGGTCGACATGCTGTCTCGTCTGGCCTTTTGGTTGGACTGGGACTCAACCCTGGGCCTCCCATGTGGTCTCAGCTTGCAGAGAACAGTCTCTTGACAGCTAGCGCCACAGTGGCCAGGCCTATGACCCTTCAGTTTGGAGACTGTTGGGGTTTTTGAGAGACGGAAAGACAAACATCCTCCAGTGGGTCCATGCCACAGTTCCCTCCAGCCTTCCCAGACAGCTGGCGTCATGGGTGCACGTGCTGGTGTCCACAGGCCGCCCCGGGAGCTCCACATGGACCCGGCGTTGCTCCAGCTGTGCCTGAGCGCCCGTCATCTTCGATCATGTCTTTGTGGGGAAAGTAGTTTGAATGTAAGGATTCAGCACAGAGATGCTATCCAAACAGTTTAGAAACTGGAGATTGCCTATACAGGTAATTTATTTTAACTTTTTCCTCTATTCATGACAGAGCTATGCATAAGCACATGAGAGAGGCAAAGACAGAGAGGAATGCCTCCACAGAGGCTGGTCACACCGTGCCCCCTGCTCCGGTCCGCGGCACTCGCCCACATGCCCTGCTTGTTCGGGCTGACTGGGCTGGGGATTGGAACCACGGTCTCCAGATGGGACCCGGCTTCCCCTGAATAGCACATTAGCACTGGACCAGAGTGGGCCCCAATTTTTTATTTAGTTATTTATTCTACAAGCTGCATCCTATGGGGATCGAATAGCCAATAAGGAGGAACCAGGAGATTTTTAGAGAAAAGGAAGAATGTTGGTAACCGTCCATTCATCCATTTGTGCACGCCACAACAAAAACATTATTTTTAAAATTTATGTTCAATCACTGTGTATCCTTATAGCATACTAAATAAATGTTCCCATCATAAAAACATTGTATATTGGTTCAGAGACATTACCAAACACATCATCCACAGATCGCTTTTCATGTTTGTGTTTTAAATGCTTTGCTTCTTTCTCGCTCCCCTTGATTCTCTTCCTCTGACCCTCTCCCACTTCCCACCGTCCTCCCACACCATCTTCGGTATCCACAGTTGCTCTCTGTGCCTTTAAGCCTCCCAATCTTTCAGTTCCTGCTAGAGTACAGGCAATCGGCATATATTGAGTGAGGACATATAATGCCCCTCTTTCGTAGTCTGGTTTGCTTCATTTAGTAGTAAATCTTCCATGTTTTTCCACTTTCTTTTTTTTTTTTTTTTTTTTTTTTGAGAGATTTTTGCTATAGGGCATGTGAGCTCATCGTCAGAGACAGAGAGACTGGAAGTAAGAAGGGATAGCAGCACCACAGTTCTTTCTCCTCCAATCTCCTCTTGGAATTTTGGACATGCATACACATGCACCTGGCATGAGTTTCAAGACACCAGGTCCACGACTCAAACCACTCAAACCAGGTCCAGGAACCCAGCTGATCATGTGGGATTCTGGTCCCTTAACCACCATGCCATTTGCTAACCTCTTGTCCATTTCTAGCAAATGCCAGAGTCTCATTGCTTTTCATGGCTGGGTAGTATTTTATAGAGTATATGTGCCACACTTTTCCATTCATTCATCTGTTTGTGGGCATTTGGATTGATTCCATGTCTTAGCAATTGTGAAAAATGCTCTATAAATCAAGGTTCTACAAAATCATAACTGCATCGGGCATGTTACTGATTTGGCAAGTGTGGTTGTAAGTTAGGGAAAGAAAGGAAACACTTCTGAGATATTACCAAAGGATGCAAGGTCCCATAGGATTAAGGAACAAATGAGTCTTAGAAATGACCTGTACCATAAGAATTCAGAGACAGGAGACATCAGGAGAGGGTAGAATAGGCCAAAAGGCATCAGAAAGAGGACAGGGTAAAGTTTTCTTCTGAGGCTGGGTCTGGTGGGGACCAGCATTTTGTGGTAAGAGGTTATTCTGAACAGAGGGAATCACATGAGTCGGACAACATGGTCAGAGATCAAAGCAGCACAGACTCCCTGCTAGGGAAAATAGCACGGTGGGCCCTGGGGAGAGAGTGAGGGCAGAAGGCAGGTGAGTCAGAGCCCAGTACATTTGGAAGACTGGACGTCAAAGGATTGGTGAAAGCACTATTTTAAGAACAAATAACCCCAAAGCTTATGAAGTTGGTGAGAAAAACCTATGACAAGTTAGCCAGTCCAAAAGCCAAGAAAATGAATGCAGATGTGAAGAGCTATGATCATGACAGCTTTGCAAATAGAAATACACAGACGGAAGCGTGGTAGTTAGTCAAAGGTGGAATCAAATATTCAACACCATGTTTTTAGATGCATATGAGTTGGGAATTGCTGCTATCATTCCCAGAAACAGAGAAATCTGGGAGGGAGCTAATTTTAGTAGGAAAAACTGGTTTCAACTGTGTTGAACTTAAGCATAAATCCACCACGGCTTCACACTAGATAACAACTTTAACTTTTACCAAGGAAATTTTATAGTCTGAGACAAGGAGAGGCAAACCGTGGCTTGCAGTCCAATCCTGCTGGTTAAACGGTTTTATAAATAAAGTTTTATCAGAGCACAGCTTGCCCACTCATCTGCGTGTTGCCTCTGGCTGCTTGTCACTAGAACAACAGAGCTGAGTAGTTGTGACAGGGACCACATGGCCCAAACCTAAGATATTTACTATCTGGACATTTGTAGAGAAAGACTGCAGCCCCCCCCCCCCCCCGCCTTGGAAGTTGTGCAGGGGTAAAGTAGGCAGGAAGGGTTTGTGGTTTCCTGGAGGCTGTCCTTTGATATACCCCTTCAAGATGGAAGACGCTGAGGCCAAGATGAACCCACCATGACACGGGTGCACAATGTAGTGTGGAGAATTGAATAACCATGTCATTCAGATTTCACAAAATGGCAGAAACCCCGAGGTGGAAAGTGTACCCAGCATGCCATGTGCACCTACAATAATGTCAGAAGGGAGATGAATGAGGTCCAGGAGGGCAGCTGGGTAGCCTTATCCCGGGAAATGCCCAGAGTGTGGTGCTGACAAACACACGTGAGAGAACCCTCAGTGCAGAGCTCCTGGCGGTCTCTTCTCAGTGCCAGAAACATGGGGAGGTGACCTCTTGTGAGGTATTTTAGAGCACAACAGCATTGTATAGCTGTACAAGTTGGGCATATTGTGCAAGGTCTTGGTAAGAGGAGAAGCAGAAGTTAGTTTTGGATACTGGATTGGTGGTCTTTTTGCAAGAGGTACATGAAAAAGGAGTGTGTGCCTGAAATTCAGCTTTTCTGCAGGGGAGAGGAATTGGCACAGTGCACAGAGAAAGCCCAGAAAAATGTTCCTGGGTGCTGCTTCCTCTCTTTGATCAACCTACCTGGAAAAGCCCATTCAGCCCCTCTTTCCCTGTCTCCTGAGTGCCTCTCATCCTTCCGGCCTCAGCTCACTTGCACTTCTGTAGGGAGTGTGGCTCTGCCCCCAGGTGAGGTTAGGCCTTTCTGGTATAATGATAACTAGCACTTAGAGACCACTTACCTTGTGTCTGGACCTGCTTCTGGAATTTCATTTGTATTTAATGAGTCTTCCAACAACCCTATGAAATACTGATAATAATCCCTTCTAACAGATGAGCAAACTGAGACACAAAGACATTAGATAAGTGAATCCAGGACAACAAGTTTAGTAAGAGGCAGAGCTAAGTATCAAAAGTCCATGTCCATAACTCCTGTCCCTTTCCTCAGGTCGACCAGATGTCCCTGGCAAGCAGGTAGGCAGGAATTTGTTCCTTCTACTGGATTTTAAGTTTTATGGGAATAAAGATTGTATTGATTCCAGTTCTTAAGGATCCCTCAGCCTCTAGAACATCGCCTAGCACATTGCAGGTGCTCCATGTAATGCATAAATATATGTAAAGTGAATTGATAATACCTTGACATACTTAAGTAAGGGTAAGCTCAATGAAGCAAAATAGATTAAGTAGAGCCATATGCCTCCTGGCCAGTACACAGCACGCAACATGCAGTGGGGATCTGAGATAGTAATTTAGGGTGGTAAATTACACCTTAACCTTAAAAATTATATTTGCTTGAGGTGGGATTAATGGCTAGAATAGAGAGATAAAGAGTACACAATTTAAAAGAAGCAAATGTGCCATTATGGGTTGAATTGTGTTCCCAAAAAAAGATGCTAAAATCTAAAAGCTCCAGTAGCTGTGAATGCCACCTTACTTGGATATTTACAGACGTACTCAGGTCGTTGGAGTAGGCCCTGACCCATGATGACCGATGTCCTTAGGAACAGAAGAGAGGGAGACAGGTGAGGGAGATGTCAAGTAGTGGCAAAGGCAGACGGGAGGGCTGCAGCTGCAAGCCCAGGAGTGGCCACTCCAGAAGCTGGGAGAGGCAAGGAAGACTCTCCCCAGGGTCTCACAGGGCACGATAGCTCCAGGACCATCTGTGCGCCCAGCCGCAGTGGCACGTGCAGGAGGGTGCTGAGGTGTGACGCTGTGGCCCTAGCTGACTAGGAGGCTAAGACAAGAGGATCATGGCATCATAAGAGTCTGTCAAAAAATCCCCTCCCCATAAAAATAAAACCAAAAATAAATACTGCTATGAGCAGGAAAGTTGGGCATATTGGGCAGGGCCTTGGTAAAGATCAGCGGTTCCATGAACACAGCAGGGATACACCACAGATCTCTTACCAGATGAAGGAGAAGGTGAGGTTTGATGATATGACCCTGGTTCAGCTGCCAAGTCTCACAGTAAGGTGAGAGAGAGACGTGATTGGAGACTTCACTTACACCTGTCAGGCTGAAGGAAGAATATCTGGCTCATCATGGTGACAATTCCCAGGTTTTGAAAATAGCACGAAGGTTGATTACTGGTTAATGAAGATGAAGAGATGGGTCCTTTTGGAAGCAGAGACCAAAAAGCAAAGGTTTCCCAAAGTCACACACGACCAGGGCGTTTGCAAGGCCGCTGGGAGGATCAGAGAAAAGGAGGCAGATTCCCCAGTGAGACTGGCAAGGCGGCCCTCCCAGATGCAATTCTGACTCACATGAAGGAAAGCCGGGCGTGCCTGAGAATGGGAGGCTGGCTGCCAGGCTCTGCAGTTCACGTGCATCATTTATAAGATGGGCGTGTGTCCAGAGATAAGGGCAGGAGAAAAACAGGGTCTCTGAAAGCACCGCCTCGAGGCTGAAGTTCCAAAGAGCTGCAGTCACAAAACGATATAGGCCGCGTTGGGAACCCAGAGCCGCGGAGAGGCAGAACAGAAGGCAGGGAGGAGAGTGGGTTCTGGAGTCACCCCATCTGTGTTTGGCTCACGTCTTTGTGCTTCGCCTCCTGGTGACCTTGGGTGCTTCGGATCTGCACATGCTCTGACCTGATGGTCATTTTTGTTTCTCAACACCAATGACGAGCGTTTCTGCCTCAGAGGGTCGCTGTGACTGAAGTGTGCTTGATCCGTGCAGGGACCACTGCAGAGACACCGTTACCACCGTTAATCACTAGAAAAATTAAAAGCACGGTTAGAGAGCATTTAAAAAGAAAAACATAAACAGCTACAAATTAGTATGACAGTATGATAAATACACATGCACAGGCCCCCTTAAAAAGAAAAAAGATAAACAGTACACCAAAATGGTAAGTTTGCAGTATTCAGCTGGTAGGTAAAAATAAACTGGGATGTGCAGAGAACAGCCAGACATTGAGGAACCTTTGAAAATGAGACTATTTGACGTGAAAACAAACAAACAAACAAACAGACGTGGAGGGTTCATCCCACAGCGAGGGTGATCCTTACCGTGCAGAGTTGCAGGGGCTATGCTTGGAGTCGTGGGTGGAAGTTACAAGGGCTGATTTCAGATCGCTGCAGCCGTGTCCTCCTGGTGTCTGCCTGAACCCTCTGAAGGAGGAGTGATGTGTCCCGTCAGTTCTTGGTGTCCTAAGCCCTGTCCTAGAGGAGTTACACTTAGTATCTCACTTCCTATCACAGGGGCTGTGGATAGGGCGAGGAGAGGAAGAGTCCCAGGAGATTGGAGGACTTCTCAAAGAAAGTTTGTAAGGAAACCTCATGCACAAAATGGTAACAAACCACGGAATCTCAAATATCCTTCCAGAACTGGTGGGCTTTGCTCTCTGAGCACCAACTGAGAAGGGGCACAGAAAACGAAAGGTCAGCAACCAACAGTGGGTCAAGCAACTGGGTTCACGTTGAGGCCAGAGCAGGGGGACCTCACAGGACATGCCTGGTGTACAAACCCACTTGAGGGTTCTTTCCCATGGCAGGGCCATTACACACAGCAGAGAAAAGTGCTTCCCAGGGAAAAGCACACCTGCAATCCTTCAGAACTGCATTCTCAAAAGAAAAGAACATACATTCTTAGGGAAAAAAAAGTTATTCTGAAGCATTAAGAGTGTTTAAGAGGGCATGTTGCTATTTTCTGCCCTTCCATTCTGTGTTCCCTCACCCTGCCTTTCTTCCATTCAGTCGTGTATTTTTTTCTTCACGGTTGGAAGGTTCTGGAGCCCAGGTGCTCTGTTGGTTGTGCTGTTCCATGTTGTCATTGCTCATAGAAACTTACCACCTGAGCACAGTCCCGGGATGCAGAGGCATGCCGGGAGAAAAGCTGTGAGCACGCCCCCTCTCCTCTTTCCACCGACGAGGCAACCCCGACACCGTCACCACTGGGGGCCATCTGGTTCTCACTTTCATGGTAGTTTCCTTGCATGGCGGAGGCCTGCTCTCCTTCTGGTTGGTCCACAGGTTTCTTTATTGCAATCATTTATTTGCAGGCACTCTGAGCTTATTCTCTTTTGTACTAAAAAGAGAATTTATTATCCTGCCTATCCCACAGTGGATGATTAAGCTGAGCAAGGAAATCATCTTATGTGACTCATAAAGGGGTCGACAATGTAACTCCTCCAGCTAAACTTCAGAAGCCTTCTGTGCCACAGAAAATCACGGAAATATTTGCATAGTCTTCCAAGTAGGCCATTTGAGATGGCCACATGCCCTTGGCTGTATTGCGTTCCAGCACATCTGTAAGAAAAAGAAAACAAGTCTTTCTTCACAGTCAGTGGCACAGTTTTATTCCTAGGCTATTCTGATGAAGCAACTGTCTTTTGTTTTGTTTTATTTCCAAAATGGGCTTAGCAGTCTTTCTGTCCTGCTGTCATGGCTAATTGCACTCTCATTTGCAGAAGAAGGGAAAATACAGCAGGGAAACATGATGTCATGTTACAGTAGCTTCTGAGAATCCCACATAAAACAATCTACTGAGCAGAGAATGGAATGAAAGAAGCAGGTGAGAATGCTAAGGGCACATGGATTACGGGTGTATGTACATTAGCAGCTGGGAAGTGTGTGGGTAACCCGTGCCACGTAGCTAGATGCAAAGTGTTACCTGGAACTCGGGAGGAGGGCCCTTCCTCCTCTGCCATCCCTCAGCTGCCTTATACTTGCCATCTAACTTTGGAAGATGCGGTGTCCTGCTGCATTTCCTGTCCCTTGTACAAACCTGCTATCAAAGGTATAGAACATTTTTGTTTATGATAGTTTAGGATTAATCATTGACCAAGGACACGAGTCCTTTGTACCTATTATTGTCAAGCATTTGTTTGGACTGTGTTTGACCCTTTGTACCAAGTGGTCTGTGCTGGAAGTATTTGAAAACAACCTACTTAGTTCACAGAACTCACCGACATCTCATGATTCTGTTGCTGTGACATAAGAGAAATCAAAGTTGTGATTTCTGTCACAATATCAAATTCCTTGTCGCCCCAAGATAGATAGATTTATCTGGACTTACTTATAGCCATTACGAAGTGACATTTTAAAAATTGTTTAAGGAAAATGGAAATAAATCTGTTGATTATGTTTATAGTAATGTTTTTGACCGGACCAATATGCAGTATATTCAAGATAAGAAAATTCATTTGGTATGCTGTAATGATACACAGTGATTAAATGTATAAAATTAAAAAAAAAAAAAAACAGGAACCAAACATTAAGAAAAAGAAATGGTCATTTTGTGCCCAAAGAGATTTACATGAAGAACATGCCTTACTGCAATAAATAAATAAATAAGAGCAAACTGGTTTCAGCTGTACTTGCTTCACGTCTGAGGACCAAAGTCCTCGCACAACACATCTGCAGGGAGTCCATCCACACATCTAATACTCAGTGACCAGCGATCTTAGCTTCCAAAACAACAGGGCAGGCCAAAGCATGAACAGTACAAGCTACAGCACCTAGCTTAATCATTTACCTCAGACTCCTCTTAGAGGAGTCACTGCCTCAGTTTTGATCTCTACTCGATCACACACTCAGGCAGCAGGCATTCATTGCAGGGTTGCTGTGTGTGGAGCACCTTGTGCAAGCCAATTAGGTGATCCATGACCTCCAGGAATTCATAATCGCACCCTGGGCATAAACATGCCCACATGAACTTCAAAACAAAGCTGTAAATGTGTGAGCCACATGGCCGATACAGATAATGAATACTAAGGGTTCAGAGTGCAATCACATACCTGTGTTCAGAAGCCATTTTGCAGAATAAGTAGACCTGGGGTTAAGGAATTGCTAGAAAGATACCAATGAGAAGAAATGTCCGGAGTAGGAAATAAAGACAATAAATAAGAAGGTCAAGAATTAATTTCAAGGGGATCTGGCAGTGGCTCAGTCTTAACACAACTGGGCCCACATGGGAAGGTCCTGAGTGTTCATGTTGGGCCCAGGCTGAACATGCCACGTGCATGTGCAAGCCTCATCCATGACTCAGGCTGAGGCTTGGGGGTGCCCCTTTTTTCTTCTGTCTCTTGCTCTGTCTCTCTCTCTCAAAGAAAAAATAAACAAGTGAATTTTTTAAAAAAGAATTTACTTAGAGACCTCGGCTAAACAGGAGAGTTCATGAAGAAGATTAGTTGGAGATAGGGCTGAGGATAGCAGCGGTGGAGGGCTCTCGTTTTATTGTGAGCTGTAACGAGCTATCGAAGGACTGGGAAACGGTGCTGAGTTACCAAGCAAAAATGGAATATCTGCTTAAACTCTAAAGTAAGACAGTTAACAAACTATCACACTTTTTACATATAAAACACTGATATCAACCAATATCATAACATTTCCATACCTGAAATTCAGAATTTCCCTATGAGAACTCTGATGTCCTTAGCTCTCTTTTTAAAAATAGTTATTTAATTATAATTTTATTTAGTCATTCACTTATTTTAGTTTGACCAGAGAGAGAGACACACACAGAGCTGGGGGGTGGGGGGAGTGAGAAAGCAAGCCACCAGGTCCAGGAATCCAGCTGTGGTTGGCCATGTGGGAGTGTCCAGCACCTTAACCACCATGCCACATGCTGGTCCCCTGATGTCCCTAACTCTTATTTGATCTATATGTACAAATCACTGTAAAGAAATCGACAAGTAATTCTCAAAACTTTCCAAATCAGTTGTTTCAACCTGCCCTTCCCTCCCAGCCAGATTCTGATCTCCGATTTCAAGAGATGGTGGTGGAGGAGTGATGAGTATCTTGAGTCATTCTTTGTTGATTATGTCAGAGTTTCAGAGAAGGTCCAATGTCCAGTGATGTTCTTTATTTAAAGTGTATTCATTTATTTATTCTGAGAGAGAGAGAGAAGCTCCCGAAAGGGTCTTCATTCTGTGATCCATCCCCAGCTTCAGCTTATCCTGCCACATTCAAGACGGGCCTGGACGTGAACTCGGAACATTCCCATGGCGGTCAGAGAGTTACATCACAGCTCTAACTGTCCAGCCCCAGTGATGTCATTCAAGTCAACAAATTCACAGATCTGAATAACTATAAACCAACTTAATAAGATGCAATAGGGAGGTTTGCTGATTTCTGCAGTTTTGCTAAAAAATACTTTTATAAATGGCAAGTAACCGTAAATGTCAAAGGACTCTCCGTCAATGAAAAAGACAATAATGTTCAGAAATAGCATTCTACCTCATTCTCTTCACCCTCTGCAAACAAAAATGTTTCTCAAGTGTTATCATATTGGGGAAATTATGGGTGTGTGTGTGTGTGTGTGTGTGTGCACGTGCGCGCGTGTGTGGTGTTATGCATGGAATATTGGTTTAACTGGACTTGTGAGACAAAACAAGAGTTAAAGAATGATGAAAGGCCCCATGATATCTCAATAGTCTTTCATGTCTGTAAAGCGTATTTTATAACCATGTGACATAACATAGACCCAAGTTTCATGCCAAAATACTTAATTTCAGGAAACATTGCCCCCAGTGTTGGGTTGGAAGACTGTAGCATGTTTCGTGTCTTGTTTGAAGTCATTAACATCACTGATTGTGGACTCAGGAAACAAAAGAATCCTCTGGAACATATTCTGTGCAAACCAAGCCAAAAATATGTTTCTATATTTCATTCATTAAAAATGCTCTAAAATTTCTGTTAGAATTGGAAATGAAGAAAGATGCTAACTTCGTAGTATTTAACATTTTCAAACATTTTCTTTGTAATTGACATGTAATAATTGTACATATTTGTAGGGTAGTGTGATGTTTTGAAGCATGTATACATTGTGTAATGATTAAGTGGGGTAACTAGCACATTCATCACCTCAAACATTTACCATTTTGTAGTGATGAGAACATTCAAAATCTGTTCTAGCTATTTTGAAAACACCTAAAAGCATAAAAGTCACTGGAAAAAGTAAGTATGCAGAGAGATTCAGAATATTCTAATATGATCATCATGCTGTGTAAACCACTTATTTGTTTAGTATGAAGACTGAAAACAAAACCATTAAAAAATAGCTACAGTAATTTTAAAAGAGATAGAGAATATAAAAAGGTGTGAATTGTGGCATCAAAACTTCACGCAGAAAGTATGTTTGTTTTCTTTCTTTTCTTTACAAATCAAAGTTGAATTGGTACCAGTTTAAAATAACTTATTATAACCGTAAGGAGTCTGCTTTACAAGCTTCATGATAACTACAAAGAAAAAACCTGTAATAGACACACTAAGCATAAAAAATCCAAGAAATCAAAACATGCTACTAGAGACAACCACTTATCTACAAAGAAAAACAGTAAGAGAAGACGAAAGGGGAAAAAAATCTACGAAACTAGAAAACACGTAGCAAAATGGCAATAGTAAGTCTTTATCTATCAACAATTACCTTGAATGAAAACATATTAAATTCTTAACTTAAAAACAGAGTGTACTTGAATGAATGAAAGGACAGCACCCAACTAAAAGAGACTGTCTTAAGAATATGCACGGACTGAAAACAAAAGGTTGGGACTAGTAGTCCGTACCAGTGAGAGCTACCACAAGAGCAGACGTGGCGATGCTCAAGTCAGGCTTCCCAAGCACCACGGGGGTCCGCGTACATCTGATCACTCAGCAGCCAGAGGGTCTCCACTTCCAAACAGCTACTGTAGCCCACTGACTTTCACCATTAGATGCAGCTTAGACGAGTAGCTGCCTCATTCTTCATCTCTTCTCATTCATTCACTCGGTCAACGTTCATTCATTGCAGGTGAGAATTTCTGTGTGAGAAGTACCCTGGGCAAACCAATCAAGTGAGCCGTGACCTCCAGGAATTCATAATCTCGCAAAAACCTCAACAAAATATTAGGTCATTGGAAAAGTCATGATGTGTTATTTCTCTGACAACCCAATACTAACAAATCAAATTCAATAGCATATCTAAAAGCTTATTACCACATTCTAATGAAATCTCTCCCAGGGATGCAAGGATAGTTCAAGGCATGCAAACCAATAAACACAATACACCATATTAACAGGATCAAGGACAAAGACTGTATGATCATTTCAACAGATGCAGGAAAAGCAGTTGCCATAATTCAACATCCCTTCATAATAAAAACTATCACCAAATTAAGCATAGAAGGGAGAGCTAACTTTAGAAGAGAAGGGACTCCTCTCTGATACCTGCTTTCACCATCCCACATCATCTGCTCATGTCTTATTGCTTCATCCATTCTTTCACGGAACAGTCACCAAACAACTACTGCCTTCCAGATGGGCTTTCCTTTAAAGTGAAGTATCTCAAGGATAAAAGGATGTTTTCTCCGCTGCTTTTGCGGGTGCCTCAATAAAGAGGGTCACTACAAAATGGCAACCCACGTATCCTTTCCTTCAGCTGAGACGCAGCCCAGGCTCTGAGAACTACAGAGGGGAATGAAAAGGCTGCCTTGGAGAACTCACTCATCTGGACTCACATCCAAACCAGAGCCGCATGTGAAGTAACTCTATAAGCTTCTGTGTTTGTTATCCTTAGGAATGTGTTCAAATAAGACCATCTGTGAGAGGACTGCAAAAACATATCTATTATCATTCTGATTCATTTTATGGATGATTCTCATCAGATGTTTGAAAACATGAAATTCCAACACATGTGAAAAAAATAACTTCTAATTGCCTTATTGTCCTTGTTTATCTTAAAAGTTCATTTTATTTCATCTGAAGGCAAAATATATCACAGTAAGTTCAATCTTGATTGTTTACAGCAATTAATCAGAACAAAGGCTTAAATGATCTAAAAGACCTCAAAAAGATTTTTGTAATAGTGTTGATGAAATATAATTCAAATACATAAAATTTATGGTTTATGGTTGGTTTGTTTACAACTTGGTGTCGCTGTTGCAGTCCCCCGCCTCGGCCTCCCAGGGGGAGCACAGGCAAGCATGCCCATGCTCAGTTCTTTGTCAGACAGGATCTCACCGCACTGCCCAGGCCAACTTCAAACTCTGGCCCCAGCAACCCAAGACCATGGGATTATGGCCACACGCCACTATACTCACCTTCATATAGGACTAGGACTTGAGCCTGGGCCTCCCACGTGGCCCAGCATAGGAAGGACAGCATCTGAGCAGCTTTCACAACCCCAGTGGGGCTGCGGAATTGATCTTTTTAATTTTTTTTTATTGTCAGAGAACTTGTACACTCACCATAGAGAGGGAGAGAGGAAGAAAGCACCTCCCCCGACCTGCCATCCCACGGAAGTAGGATGACACCACAATCCTTCTTCCTCCATCCTTCCTTCCCCTCAGAACTCTAGGCATGTACACATGTGTGCCTAGTGTGTCTTTAAGGCCGCTGGACTGGGTTTCAAGCCACCTGGGATCCAGCTTTCTTAACTGCTGTGTTACAGATCCAGCCCCAAATCTACTTCTGTGTGGTGTACAGTTCACTGGCCTTCAGTTTATTCACAGTATTATAAAGCTGTCTTTACTATCTGTCAGCATCCCCCAACTAAAACACATGAACAATCTCTCCACTCTCCTCCCAGAACCCCCAACACTCTTGGCAACCACTAATCTGCTTTGCCTCTTCTGAGCATTTTGTCAAATGGAATCATAAAATATGTTGTCTATTGTTACTGCTTCTTCCTTCACATGGCATGATGTTTTCAAGATTCACCCATGTTGCAAAATGGAATGGAACTTCATTTTATGAAATACCAAATGATGTTCTATGCACAGATACAGCGCATTGTGCTTAACCATCTGCTGATGAACATTTGGGTGGTCTCCAACTTGGCTCTTAAGAATAAAGCTAATAAGAACATTTGTGCAAAGACGTAAGTTTTCAGTTCTTTTGGGCACACACTTCAAAGTAGAGTTTTGGGGTCACACAGTAAGGCTACGTTTGATAATTCAGGATCTGTCTAACTGTTTTCCAAAGCGGCTGCACCATTTTACACCTTCACCAGCATCCCCTCTGGCATGAGTGTCCCACTCTCTCCACATCCTCACCAAAACCTGTTTTTGTTGTTTTAGAGATATTTTTGTTATAGGGCACGTGTGCTTACCAGAGAGATAAAGAGAGACAGAAAGCCAGAAGTCACCCCCCTAGGGGCGATGACCACTCCACAATCCTTTCGTCTCTCTGGATTTTGGGCACACAAACGTACCTGGTATGAGTTTTAAGCTGCTAAGTCTGAGACTTGAATCATGGTCAACTATGTGGAAGTCCCGTGACGTAACCATTATGCCATATGCTGGTCCCCAAAACCTGTTTTGAAAACATTTTTTATATTCTTATTTGAATAATCTATCTGAATTTCTAAGATCTCATTTCAAAGAATACGATGAATGAGCACTATACCAGTCTTACTTTTTTTTATGTATCTCTTCCATGAGTGATACCGACAGCACCCCAGCAGAGCCTGGGCACTACCATCCACCCCCGGAATCAGTCAGCCCCAGATCAGACCATTGTGCCCATCTGGTCTCAGTTACAACAATCTTATTTAGGGCAGGTAAGATGTAGTAATTTTTTTTTTTTTTTTTTTTTTTTTTTTTTTTTGGAGAGGTTTTTGCTATAGGGCACATACGCTTGCCAGAAAGACAGAGAGACAGAGAACAGCAAGAAATCACCCTCTTGGCGGATGGCCACGCTGCAGTCCCTTCTCCTCCATTCTCCTCTCAGGATATTGGGCACGCACGCACACGCACCTGACGTGAGTTTAAGCCACCGGGTCTGGGGCTGGAACCGTGGTTGACTACATGGGAGTTCAGCGACATAGCCATTATGCTAACTGCTGGTCCCTATGTAGTCATTTTTCTTTATCTCAACAGCTTCTCAAATCTTTACACCACCCTGCACTCAAGGGTTCATGAAGAAGGACCCCTTTCAGCAGTCAAATGCTCTTGTATTATCATGTTGGAGCATGACAATTCTTAAACCGCCTTGGTGTAGGAGGCACCACTTGAAAGCCTTTGCTGCACAACGTTCATGCAGAGAATACAGAGTGTACGCAGAGAGCACTTACCTGACGTGCAGTCTCCAGGGCCCTGAGGCTGAAGCTGTGTGATTGGCCGCCTCCTGGAGGTTATTCCTGTATTCTAATCGGAATTCTGACTGTGTCTATGATTACTATGTATCTTTTAGGAAGCCTGTGCCCAGTCATGTGATTAACTTTTTATAGTATTAATAGAAAATATTTCCCTTTGGCACATTCCTTGGGCAAAACTAACACACATAGCATAACCGAGGGTCAAGAGCAACCAGCTCATCTTCAAGAATCCATGATGTGAATTCTGCGCTCAATGTATACACCTTTTTATAGCTAGGGCAGATTGCTAGTGACCCACAGATACCTGACATTCTACATTAGAATTTACAATGCACTGGGCTCACAGGTGGCGTGGTGGTCAAAGGCACGGGACTCTCACATGGATGACCATGGATCAAGTCCCAGACCTGGCAGCTTAATTTCTCTCTCTCTCTCTCTCTCTCTCTCTCTCTCTCTCTCTCTCTCTCTCTCTCTTTCCCTCTCCCACTCTGGTCAAATTGAAAAGAACAATAATAAGAAATAAAATGAAGGAAATAGTTCTTTTTAAAATAATTTACAGGGCATTTTGGGAGAAGAGTTCAACTTCACCCATTATGGGGCTAACAATGGAATGTGCATGGTTTTGCACCTGAGCGTGTGTGAATGTCGTCAGGGTGTTATAAAACTAGGTGGTGGTCCAGGTAGATGGTGTTGCGTGCATACACTACACATTGCCAATTCAGACTGTTCGATTTTGCATATACACATACTCACACTCACATATGCACACATGTGTTATCCATGCATTCTTACTCCCAGTACCCTGGAATATAGTAGCTCCTTAAAGATGTTTGTTAAACAATGGGAAGGGTCTGTTAAAATCACTGGATTACAAAACCCTCAAAAGCACCCTTCCTGCTTTGTGGGTGCCTTTTATGCCCTTCTTGCTCGTGGGCTGTTGTGACAGATTTTACCGATGAGTAGAACAAGGGGTAAGAGGACGTTTCTCTCCAGGGACCCCCAGGGCCTTCTACTCCTAGCGAGGACCTTGCTGCTGCTCTCGGTCCCCTGGTGCCAGCCAAGGCCGTCCTGTGAGATGTAACGGCCACACCTTCTGACTTGCCAGGGAGACTCGAGATCACAGCTGTGTTTGGTGAAAGAGCATGACAAGACAGCCCTATCGACCAGCCGCGGTGGTGCTGCAGCTAAGACACTGCGCTCGCGTGGGAGGCCTGGGTTCGGCCCGGTCCAGCCTGCGGGCCAGGCACGGTGTTGTGTGCCCGTGGTCCCAGTGACTCAGGGAGGCTGAGGCAGGAGGGCTGCGTGCTCAGGGCTGGCCTCAGCCAGCGAGACCTGGCCTGGGGGAACATGTTAAGAAGAAGAATCAGTATACTGCCATGTTGGCTCGAGCACTGCTACTGTCAGGGTTCTCTGGACATGGCTTTCACCTCTGAGGACATGCAGACCAAGGAAGTGGACATCCGGGTAGAACGCCGTGCTCTCTCCACCCTCGGGACCCCTGGCACGTGCTTGTGGTTGCGGCTGTCTCTCTTTAGAAGTAAGGCGGAGGGACCGTTTGTGCTTTCCCCTACAAAATAAAAAAGTTAAGAAAAAAAAAGAAGTAAGGCAGAGAGCAAGGGTGGCTCTCAATCGCCTGCGTATCCCCAGTGCCCACTGTCCCACGTGCTGACGAACGCGTAGCCTCCATGGCCACTGTCCCTAGGTCCCTGCCAAGGAAAGCGTTCTGCTTCTGCCCTCAGTGTAATGAGTCACCGGCCAAGTAAGCGTATGCAGAAGGCGGCGTGTGACCTTCACAGCGATGTACCGAGGAAAAGGCGTGTGTGTGTGTGTGTGTGTGTGTGTGTGTGTGTGCCACCTGGCACTTACCGAGTGCCAGGGTAGCACTAATTATTACTTTTAGTTTAAAGAAATGATGTGTGTAAGTTAATTATCAAGTTTTAGCCAAGTTGAGTTCCCTAATATTGGGTTGGCAGAAAAGTCATGCATTCTTATATATAAAAACAGAAAAAATACATCATGACTTTTCCAACAGCTCAATATCATACCAAAAAAGTGCAATATTCAAACATACTTACATTGTACATAAATGCAAACGACTTTAAGTTCAGCATTTACTTATACAAATAAATGATTAATTCAGCTGGTAATCGAAGCGCAAGCCGATCCTTAGCCATGAAGCCTCGTTCCGTTCCTTTGGTCTCTCTAGCTACAGACCTCAGCGGAGAGGGAAGAAGAGGGTTTGCCCAGGAGCCTTTGCCACCAGTCTGTACGGAACTAGATGACCTAGTATGCAAGTATTTACCTTCGGCTGTCTACTTATAAACTTCTGGACTGTTTGCCTCGCTCAGTACTCGGGTGTATCCCCAAGGGGCTCTCGATAAATATTAATTCAACAAACAACTTTTTGAAAAACCCTATATATCATTTTTTACTAAAATACAAGCCTTTGCTAACTTTTCACTTTCTTGATCATATAAAAACTTAGAATTTACAAAGGAAAAAATATAATCAGTGGGGAATCACTTTTCACTTTTAATTCCACTTTAAATTTTCTTTCAATCACAAACAATACAGGTTTGATATGATTTATGTATTTAACTCTTAACTAAATTTAGAAATGTTCTGAGCACATCCCTAAATTTCCCTTCTCAGGAATCTCTAATTATATCTGTTCATTAGCCTCGTTCATCTGAATTACCGATTCGTCACTTGACCTAACTCAGGTGACTAGTGATTACCGGATATGGAAGAAGACAGTGCTCTGCTCTGGAGAGATCCAGCCTCATGCAGAGAAAACATACATCCAGTTCAAAAGCAGCCAGTGAGAAACAGAAGTGCACACTCGTCTTTCATTTCCAAGCTGTGAGCACTCAGCGTCAAATCCTGCAGGAGACTACTTCAATCCCAGTTACCGTTGCAAAGAGAGGACAGGCAGAGGAGGTGTGGGCAGAGCTGAGCACCTGCAAAATCCGCCCAGGGGCCACCCATGGCCAAAACCCGCCCAGGGCCACCCGTGGGCAGAATTCGGACCTGGCAACTCCCACTTGAGGGCTGTTTCTCCTCAGCAGAAGCGTTAGTTTTCCACCTGCTTGGTCATAATTTTGTGAATACAAATCAAAACTTCTACTTACATCAGAACAAATTTACATGTGAAAGAGTCTTATCAGAAAAAGCAGATTCAACACTCCCAACATTAATACATAAATAGGATAGCACTCTAGCCAATTTGCATTCAATTTGACCCCATAAAAGTGTTTATTAGGTGGGAAAGATCTCCAAATAAACATCTTTTGCTTATTTTCAAACTGAAGAAAACCTAGAGAAAGGTCATTCATTGGTTGCTCCAGTCCACCAATAGAGAAGGAAAAACAATTTTCTTTTGGGGACCAAGAAGGAGAAATGATTGCATTTATTTGCATAATTTGAAAACAACTTGAAACTGGATGCGTTTTTCATGCTTTCACCAAGCCCAAGTCCAAAATAAATGATTCTAAGTACATAGTGCAGGCTCGTGGATGAATGACAGTCCACGATGAAGCCTTCTGGAAAACAGCGCAATGTATCATTTTGCTGCAGGCTCTGTGGCAGCCAGACAGCCCTTCCCCCCCACCCTGCCCTCTATTTATGTGCGTCCATTTGCATGAACCCACTCTAAGGTTTTGCCCGGTTGATTTTTCAAGTTAATGATAGGGCACTTGGGGAAAGATTAATGTCAGGAATGCAGAGGTTCAGCAAATTGTTGAAGAGTTTCGCCGTACAATTAATCTCTTTCCTACGTTACACAAGTGCGAGGGATGAATGCGAGGGGGCTGTAATGCTGCACATATCACAGCCTGGAAGAGCCGTGGAGGCAGCTATAAAGTGATGGGAAGATGGCGCTCCGCTCTCAGAAGGATTTATAAATCACTCCCTGTTCCCTGTGCTGTCCTTTCTCACCAAGAGATTGTGGTGCCTCCACGCTGGTTCTATTCAGCTGTCCTCGTCTGGGCAAGCCCTCTAAGCAGGGCGGTGGAGAGGCCTGAAACGGCATCTCAATTAAGGCGACTGTCGGGCTCTCAACTCCACGGACGCCCCTAACATCATTGCTGCTTTTCCGGCTTTACCTGCATTCTTTGTGGACAATTCTATTTCCGCAACGTGTTATGTGAGCCGAGTACTTCTCTCTAAGGCAGTGCTATCATAGACCAGACTGATACTCAAACAGTTAACCGATATGGCCCAGAAACAGGCAAGGGAGAAAGGAGACAGGCCTTTTCGGAGTCTCCGTTAACCCCATAGTTACTGAGTCTTGAGATTCCGAGTTCAGTGGGGACGTGGGGGAAGGCCAAGGCAGGGAGAGTGAGGGATGTCTGAGATTCTTGGGTCAGAGCTATGCATACCTTGGAGGTAGGCAAAATCTGTTCTTGTCTCCCTGGGCCTCAACGGCACCTGTGACCCTCTCTTCTGACCTTGTAACCCTGCGTACCCAGGTCAGTCCCCTAGGCATCTTGGTAAAACATTAACCTTGTTCTATCTCCTCTCTCGGAAATAGGCACGACAGATAAGTCATTGCTTCCACCTCCCTCTACCCTGAAGAACTTGGAACTCGCGCCCTTCCTGGGTCCCCTGAACAGCTGGGCAGTGCTGGATCAATCCAGAACCTTTCTCTACCCAGCTGTGCGGGGCCCCTCACTCCCAGGATATGCTACTGGCTGCGGGCTGGCCACTGAGAGACGAGCCTTCAGGCGATGAGCCCACGTGTGAGCTTTGATGTCTTCCTCTTCCTCCATACATAGGAATTCTGGAAGGAAAGTTTAGTATTCAGAGGCTCCAAAATGGGCAGAAGCTGGGGGGAAGGGGGACAGGAGTCTCTGAGGAATGCAGCTGCCACTCTGTCTTCCAAGAGTAACAGGGAGAGCAGAGGATCTAGCCCCAGCAGGGGGAAGGGGGCAGCCTGCACCGGGGAGAGGGAATTCAGGGGAACTACAGCTGACTCTTAGAAATGGACCTCTCGGAGCCATTGGTGGTATGGCTAGTTAGGGCGCTGGATTCCCACATGGCCAACTGTGGTTCGAGTCCCAGACTCAGTGACTTGAAAATCACACTGGGTATGTGTGTGGGTGCATGCCCAAAATATTGAGAGGAGAATGAAGGAGAAGGGATTACAACATGGCTAGCCCCCCTAGAGGATGATTTCTCACTTTCCCTCTCTCTCTCTCTGTGTCTCCTTCCAGTGAGCACATGCACCCTACGGCAAAAACCTTTGACATGAAGTTATGTTTAGCATTTGGTCAGGCAACTGCAAGCAGTCTTTGAATGGTACATCTGACATCATTAGAGGACTTTCTCTGTCCCTGATGGTGGGGCAGTGATTGGTCACTATTTTGAAGAGCAATCAGGATTGAGTTTTTTAATTCCCTTTCATCCCATTGGAGGTTTTGATGAGACAGATATTTGGTCTGTCTTGGTCTGTGTGTGCCACTATAACAAAATACATAGGACTGAGTAACTTGCAAGACATAAAAATTTACGTCTCACCATTCTGGAGGCTGGAAGTGAAGACCCAGGCACTGGCAGGTTGGGTGTCTGTCTGGTGAGGGTGCAGCATCTGCTTCCCCAAGGGTGCCATGAACACTATGTCCTGACAGGGGCCTAAACTAGTTCCCTCCAGCCTGATGACCGAATCACCAAAAGCTCCTCCCCTTAAAACCACCATGGTGGGGGCTAAGTTTCAATGTGATTCTTTAAGAGGACTCTGTCATTTGAACTGTAGTAGACATTAGTAAGCAAGACAGCCCCCGCGACGTCACAGGTCTAGCACACGGGTCCTCTCGTCTCTGACCTCATACCTGCAGGGAGGCCACCAGCACTGGCACATGACCCCATTGTGAGCTCCCCACTGTGCCAGGGCCTCAGCGAGGGCCTGGTGTTTGTGCCTGGGCTCACACAGGCGGGCCAACCACACGCTGCCTGACAGCCATCACTACATCAGGCCTGAGTCATGTGTTTTCATCATGGCCTCCAAGGCCTGTAGCCTCCCAGGAAGGCCTTCCATTCCATTCCTCTACTTCATAGCCTAGAAAGAAAAGGATTGTAAAAATGCAAAAGGTTCTTTGTTTAAGCAGGAAAGAAAGGCAGTCATGAGACAAGGGGTGCCCCACTACTGTGTTTGTGGTCACGAGGTGACTTACTCAGCTCACGCTCGTCGGAGCACCAGCCGCACCCTCAGAGCAGACAAGGCGTGACGCAGAAGCCATGGCGTTCCCGTGTCTGTGAAGTCACTGCTGCTGGGGCCCCGGGCTGGGCAGGTCAGGCCCTCTCATCACTGGTGCCAGGGCAGTAGGCAGCCAAGTCGTGCGGCCGTACACCTAAACCCCCTGCCCCGTACCGTGTTCTCGTAAGCACTTGGTGGTGCGACACTCGACCGATTGTCACTGCGGCCCAGACGGTAGCTACACCAATTCTAGCTTTTGAATCTTGAGGACACGGGCTCAGGGCCCAAGGAGGGTGAGAACTGCAGCAGGACAGCTTGTGGGCCACCTGCTTCTTCCTTCCCGTGACAACGTACGCGGCAAGGGAAAGTGAGAAACCACAGACGATTTCCAGCAGGAAGTCCCTTCACTTTCAGCCTCAAACCCTGTCTGGGATACTAAGGACACCTTTCAGCTAGGCAAAGGAGACGAGGGCCCTGCTGTTAACCCCCCACCGGGAGCACCACCTCCTCCTCCCACCGCCCTGGAGGGAGCATGCTCACTCTCACGGACGACGGAAAAGCAGGCTGGCTGGCCCTGATCTAAAAGGAGCAAGTCGGATTCTCTCCTACAAGCCGATGCTCCTGTCATAGCCTCCCTCAGGCTGCGGATCCCATACCTGCGAGGCCTCCTACTCTCCTACATTCCCTGTGGCCCCGAACAGCAATGCTCCCGGTACACTCTCCTTCACGAGAAGCCCTGCAGAGCCGCCAAGCCGAGTCTCCGGAAGGCAGCCCTCGCAGCCGGTCCAACCAGAGGCGCCCGGCACCTCGTGCCAGCTCGCCTGCAGTGAGCGCACGCCTTTCGCGGCCTCTCTGGTTTTCCTGGTTTCAGTGGTGATTTCACACCGACAGCGGCCACACGGGCAGGGCAGCGCTGCTGTCGAGCATTCTGAAGGGCGAGCGGACAGCGCCGCACCTTCTGCGGAGTGTGCGTGGGTTAGACGAGCTCTGTGCAGGTGCGGGTCCCGGTGCCGTTGGCAGCGGGTTGTGTGTGGGGAATCAGTGAGACGCGTTACGTAAGGTGCTGCTGAGCAGAGACGCACAGAAAGCAAGCCCATGTGTGGGCCAGCCGACGGAGATGTGATGCGAGCCACAGGCCTGGACATCTCTGGGGAAGCCCGAGGTTCCGTATTTGCCAATCCAGGGCTTGCATGGACTCCATAGCTTCTTGTCACGGTCGCCGTCCTCGCAGGACACCGATTCCACGCTGAAGAACAGGGCGGGCCAAAGTCTCACAAGGGCAGAGCTGGGGTTGAAATGCATATCTGCTCCACTTCAGAGCCGCACCTGAGAAATCAAGGCAGTGGTGGGGTGGTCTCCACAAACTGAAGGGCATCTCACACACATCCACAAGGGTGTCACCACCGACGGAATCCGTGGTACTGCCCGGGGACCGGCTCAGAACACACACCCGTGCCCGTGCTCAGCAGCACGCAGGTCTTTGTCCTCGTAACAGGAGGCCCCTGCCAAGCCTGGGGTGCCCTCGGGGCTGGCCTTGCCTCACCGCCATCACAGGGGCATGCTTACTGTCCCCCAGGCCCTGCCCTCCCTCAGGACGTCTCCATTTCTAAAAGGCAGCTGCTTTACAGACGGGAAAGGTGGATCTCCAGGTCCCCAGCCTTTAACTTGCAGTTGGTTGAACCATGGGAACTAGGGGCAAGTGGGACTTACAGACCCGGGGAGCACGGGGCTTACATGACGTGCCAGGTGCAGACGGTGACACACCAACAGCAGCGCCATTTGACCTTGCAGTAAATGTAGTGCGTTTGGTCCAGAACATCTCGGTGACAAACATCTGCAGTGTTTAGGTGATCTAGCGACTGCCATTACAGCACAGGTGAGATGCACTGAACGGCAGTGTTTCTGACCCGACCCGACCGCTGACGTCACACATAGGATGTCAGTCAGGGCACCCCTCAGCCCAGGGCTTTGGGAAGTGCTTCTCTGTCTTCAGCTCCAGGAAGTGACCAGTGTGTGAATGAGAGAAGTTAAATGACAGCATTCTACAAGGAAAAAGCAAATGAGACGAAGTACACGTGTATAAGTTCGAGCTGTAAACCTACGCTGTGATTTCCCAAATTTGACTTACAACCACAGACAGTCGCCCAAGTGTACTTTGGGTTCTTACAAAGCAGTGTGATGGGGACCTTGGTGCAGACAGGTCTGGCTGTGCTCTTCACTCTCTTTGGAAGCTAGCGTCCTGGTCTCTCCCTAAGAATGGAGTCCAGGGGACAAGCCACCATGCTTCCATATCTCCCACTCCTTCATCAGGGGGATACACTGCCTTTGTGGCAGATGGAGGTGACATCACCCAGAGCCTTAGGGCTACAGAAGCCCAGAGAGCCACCTTCCTCTCCATTTTTCAATAATACAATGTCGCAAAGCAACTCGGCCAATAGTTTTCTAGACGTGCTCTGATCAAAATCTGATCGTGAACCTCTGAACTCAAAGTTGCAATACCTCATTTGCTAATACAGCTCAAACCTCCATTCCTACCTGTCCATACCAATTCATACTGCCCAGGAGCAAGAAAGAGCTGATTTCCGTGAACACACTCCAAGGCCCTACCGTGAAGACAGATGCCTGCGGCGTGCATGCACTACCTGTCCAAGCCGCGAACTACTCCGGCTACATTGTTCCCCCATTTCTCTCTGTCCCGCCTGGAGCCACGCTCTTCCCACTGGGGCTCTGTCCCCGTTACAGCTTGGTCTAGGGCTTGCACACTTTTCACACGCACTGAGGTTTTGGCTCAGCCATTAGGCACTTTATAATACCCGACCGTCTCCAAATTGTGCAAAATGGGGAAAATTGTGCCTGCAAGATAGCTAAGAAGACTGAGGCAAACTATCTGTTTCTTCGATTTTTATCAGGCAGATGAAGTCTCCTGGTTATTTACAATGTCACTAAATTGGAAAAGCTTGTGGAGCTCAAAGAAAGTGATGGGGAGAGTTAGCTCAGCCAGACATGGGTTTTCAGTTCCAGGGAAACAGGGTTTTCATGATTAAAGTCATGGCTGGGTCACAGTATTTTGGTTCATGCATTTCTTCATTTCTACAATACCACCTTCCTACGTAATGGCATTGTAAAGCCATCAGTGAAACATGTAAGTTGAGTTATCTGTGAGCATGTTGAGTCTCCAGTAAAGAATGGTGAGAGGAGAGTTGGAAATCTGAAAGCACCCATAGGATAATGGAATCAGAAGCCATAATCACTAGGTGTTTGTGGGGAACAAATCACCCCATAGACAACTTGATTGCTTTTTTGATGGAATTACAGGATTTACAGATGAAAGCGGTGGAGGTGATGTAATACGTCTAGAATGATGACTGTAATACATTCGATACAATGCTGCACAGAATCACACTTGCGGAAAACATTTGTGAGTGTTAGGACTGTCACAGGAAGGAAAGCCAGGGAGAGACTGCCTCGGATGAGTAGGAACAGTGAGTACCCCCTTTGATTTGAAGTTGAGAACTTTGCTTAAAAACCGAAAGTCGGGAACCAGCAGTTAACGTAATGGCTATGTCGCTGGACTCCCACGTAATCAACTGCGGTTCGCGTCTCGGACCCGGTGGCTTACAACTCACGCCGGGCGCATGTGCGTGCGTGCCCAAGATCCCAAGAGGAGAATGGAGGAGAAGGGACTGCGGCGTGACCATCTCCCCTGGGGGGTGATTTCTCGCTTTCTGTCTCTATGTCTCTCTCTGTCTGTCTGGCGAGTGCACGCGCCCTATAGCGAAAAACCTCTCCAAAAAAAAAAAAAAAATAACCGAAAGTCAACGCACTATAATGCATATTGACCTTGAATATCTGAAAGTTAGAAATAGTGCATAAAACATTGGTAGGTTTGGGACCAGCAGTTGTAATGGCCATGTCGCTGGACTCCCACGTAGTCGACCGCGGTTCGTGTCCTGGACCTGGTGGCTTAAACTCACGCTGGGCGTGTGTGCGTGCGTGCCCAAGATCCCGAGAGAAGAATGGAGGAGAAGGGATTGTGGCGTGACCATCCCCTCTGGGGGGTGATTTCTCGCTTTCTGTCTCTCTGTCTCTGTCTGTCTGTCTGGCGAGCGCACACGCCCTATAGCAAAAACCTCTCAAAAAAAAAAAAATTGGTAGGTTTGTGGATCAACCGCAGTTCCTTGAACAAACACTAGAAGTTGTATGTTCTGGCAATACGAGGAAGTGTAGCACATCACGTCTGAGCTCTGAGTCAGGATGATCTGATTAATGTGCGGGAAGCACTCATTAAAAAGTGACTCACGGTAACATGTAGGGCACGTTGAGGGCACGAATGAGACAGGAAGATGGAAGAGGATTTCAGAGGACAGAGGGATGTTCCATAAACTAATGACCAACAGGTCTAAATGGCATGAGTAACTGAGAGCACAGGAAGGCGACTTCGGTGATTGCTCCCCCTTACAGCACACACGCTTCCAGACATACTCAGCGGGCAACGTCTCTACACACCACAAATACAAATAGCATACGTGCTGAGAAGTACCAACCAGAGGGCACGGCTTCCCCAGAGCAGTGCTGGTTACTAAAGAAAAGAAGTCATGCATTTAAATTCTGAAAGAAAATAATCTTCAGTTTAGAATTCTGAAGTCAAACAACTTATCAAGTGCGAGGGAAGAATTATGACACTTAAAGACATGTGAGGGCCTAGGGGTACAATTCGATGCAAATGAGAAAAGAGCAAGCCAGGCACCCCCAGTTAAAGGTTATATAAGAGTGGAAATGCAGCTGTGGCGTGCTACCTCACTCTGTCAGGGACAGTGTGAATGTGTAAAGGTGACGTAGCTAAACACTAAGACCATGATGTGTGGATGAGGACATGATGGAGGAGGTGAGTAATTGCTTAGAGGAGCTCATTTATCATAACAGAAAGAAAATACAATTGTGCCTATAGTTAACGAATGATGAATCAAGGCTCTGGGTATAGGGAGGGGATAAAGAGAAAACATCTACAAGGGCTGAAAGTGACTGGCTCTAGGGAGAGCTACAGAGATGCCATGTTCTGTTACATGCCTTTTCCTCTCTGATTCTATTTTAACATGCATGTATTAGAGGGATAAAAACAAATGTTTAGGACAATCACAGCTTACTCAGAAAGAAAACAGAGACACATGTACATAGAAAGACAGAGGCAGCAGAGACAGCAAGCCATATGAAACCACCCCATGGTTGCAGACACACAAAAACTAACCCTAACCCTGAGCATTCTCACCACAGATACGGAAGTCCAGGGTGGGACCATTATCTTGTTCTAGAGACCAGCCTCTGAGTTTGTTCTTGGACACCTTTAGCTGGATGTGTCCAAGGAATGAACAAATTTACACAACAGTCCTTTACTAAGACCAAGAGGAACTGATAACATGAAAAGAAAATTAAATTTGGGATGAATACTGATGACTTACATTGAAATAAGGATTGGATATTCCTGGGAAGTTTTCCCAGCCCTAGTTTTTACTAGGCTTGCCTGATTCAATAAATAAAAATAGAGGAAGCCCTGTTAAATATGAATTTTCTATAAATAGTGAATAATTTTAGCATAAGTATATCCCATGCAATATGTGGGACAAACTAAGCTAAAATTATTTTTCATTGTTTATCTGAATTTTACATTTTACTGGGTATTATGTGTTTTTTTTTTCTAGCAATCCTATGAGTTGTGTACCTTTATAACCTCAAATAGTTGAATTTCTGAGGTTACCAGATACCATTATTCTTTCCAGTCTTTTTAAAATTTTTCTTTTTTAAGATGTTAAGGAAAAAAATGAATGTTATATATAGGGAAAGAGGAGAGAGATCATGAATACGGTGATTAAATGAACAAATGAACACTCTTGTCCCACTGCTGCCAGTTTAGGAAAAAGAGCAGCTAGTACAGCATTTGTCTCCCCCGGTTTCCTCCCACAAAATTAAATACCGCTGTAGATTACTATCTAGCAGTTCCATATCACTCTTTTCAAAAGGGTATTGATACTCCAGGGTCTAGGAGTTTATTCAAGGTAAACAATTTCAAACACCATTCTCATCCCTCCACTGACATTAAAGCCAAGGGTCTACCAGTTGTCTGGGCCCACCTATAGCTGCAATAACCCTCCACAGTATAGCTCATTTATTGCTATCGCTTGCTAATGCTAGCTTCAGTTCAGAATGTTCACCATTCTCTTTCTTGGAGCTTGGCTGTGTATTTAATTTCTGTGCTTCTGGTATTTTTACTTAGCACATCTAGGTATTTGTAGTAGGAGTGTTCTATGTTAACAAAGTTCTATACTAACTTTGCCAAGTGAGGTGCTGGAAATAGCCCCGATACTGTCATCTAACTTTTATTACATTTTTATAGGGCATAGCAATATGAAGAGCTTCCCAATTATATCAGTGACACTTACATAAGCCTGATACATTTTTTTGAAATTGTACTCACAAAAAGGGGACACTACCACCCATCTCCTTTACCAATAGAGTTTTAATTAGCAAAATTAATCCCATAGCATGGTCAGTGAATACCCCATCATCATTATCAAGTAACGCTCATCCCAAGATTTACTGGAAGAGTTTAATATTAGAGAATATATTACTGCTTTTTTTTTTCAACACATTTTAAAGAATAAAAGAATTGAAAATAATTATGAAATATCATTAACCTTTAAAACCCTGACATTTATAGTCCATGGAGAGTAATTCCATTTTTATGCAATAACATATGTATCATATATGATGATAACAGCAAGAAGCCAAGATAAATAAACAGGGAAATTGTTACAGGACTTTCTTCCTGGTGGCAACACCAGAGTCATGTCTGTTTTCTCCATTGTATTTCCATGTGTTTCCCAAGATTTCTGCAATAAAATAGGTATTACTTTCAACATCAGGAAATATGGGGATGATAAAGTTTCACCCTAGGAGGGATCCCTCACGATTGTTCCCTCTTTTGTTGAAGTTCCCTGCAACAGTTTCCACAAGAGGAGTATTGTCAGGCAAACATCATGATCTTCCCAAAGCCATTTCATTTCTCAAATACTTTCAACTTTTTCTTATCTCCGCCCTTCACAATATCAGTCAAATTAAATGTTCTCTTCTTAAACACCAGATTCTCCCACCCCTCCATTAAGACACTCCTCTCTAATAAAACATAGATCTTCATTTTTTTTCTCAATTTCTATAGCCCTGAAATTTTACCACACAGCTTGGGATTAAAGCTTTATAATGTTTTCCTAGTCAATCAATGCACATAATCTTGCCTTTAAGATCAATTTGAGCATATAAAAAGTATCAAACATTTTCATTGTTTTCATTTATTTTATTTATTAAGCTTATTTTATATCTCAGCAACTAGCACATTTTATAATTCAGTATACAAAATCTATAACACAGGTGGTAAACCTGGCTCTTGGCTATTAGTAAGAAATAGCACTCTTAAGGAAACTTAAAAAAACATACACATTATTTGGCTCTCCACTACAGCAAGATAAATAGCAAAACTAAAATTATGAAGAGAAATTCATCTTGAAACTGCATGTACCTTCCTTAAGATTAAACAGAATTTTTACAAATAAGAATGTAAATAAAACACAATGAACTTTTCATGTGAGTTATAGAGGAGTTTGGGAGAGGACAATACCAGAGAAATAGAACTCTGCTGTGAAGAGAATCTTTAACAACAAAAGAACAACCTAAAGAAGAAACCAGAGGAGAAACTATTGTCTATATGGCAAATTGCTAATAAATGTGTAAACAAATGTATAAGTCAAGGTCTCAGTCCATCTGTAGAAGAATATGGTGACCAAAATTAATCACGAGTTGGGTTTTCTTCTAGTGAGTTATGTGCTTGAGTTATTCCATAAACTCTGGCCCACCTAACCCGTGCTTTGAAACGAGACTGAGCGCTGGAGCAGGGTCTTTCTATGAGCCTGAGGTTTAATAAATACGTGATTTTGACTTGGCACTTTCATTTCCTTCCCCTTCCTGTTCGTGTTGGCCAACCCCACCATCACCCCCCAACCTCACTAGACCCTACAAGGCTCCTCGTGGCCTTGCTCCTGTGCTTATGGTCACCCTAATACGATGAATCCTAGTGTCTACAATGCTCCATTGTCTTTCTTTTTCTTCTATGGTCTATTCTCTTTTAAATCACAAGGAACACTAAAGCACAAAGAAAAAGTACAGCCTCAAAATCAGAGTTGAAAGCAAATAGTTCCAAATAAAAGCCCAGCTCTTAAATATAACTTTAAATTGAATCATTTACCCTGAATTTCAAGTTTTTCTTTCCTGTCCAGCATATGGTTTTCTTCAAGTTTATTGCCAAGTCCATGGTAGACTCTCCGCAGTATGATTGGGTGGGGCAGCTGTGCATGCTCCTGAGCAGGTTAAAATCCCTAGTCACCAGTTCTAGCGGAATGTCCAGACTGCTGCACTAGAAATAGTCCCAGCACTTACAAGCTGCTCACACTGCTGACAGGAGACGGTCCAAAACGAGGGGGAAGCAAGGAATCCCTCATTCGCCCGAGAGCTCAGGCCAAATGTGTCTGTAGTTTCCTTTTTAAGTCAGTTTCCCGTGCTTTTGAGCTGTGATTCCTCATCACCCAGGAATGCAGTCAAGCAAAGTCACCTGAGTAGCACCCTAATTTCAGCTAGTCCCACACAGCCTAGAACTACTATTGACTTTAATACTGTTCTTTATACTTGTTTTACCTAAGCTTGATCTAAGCTGAGACTCCATGCTCGTCGCCATATTGCCATATGACTTATCACTTGCCTTAAATAGAAGGCAACGACAGAAATGCAAACACAACCGATAATCCCCAAAGTGCCTAAAACTGCCTGGCAAGCCACACGGTGTGAGAGTCACACTTTAGGAAAAGCTGACGACAAGGATAGTTTCCACAGTCACAGAAGAATAGCTACAGAAACCATCCAAAGTGGCAAGCAAATGTTTTTTCTCAAAACCTTCTCTTCCTGCCCAATTCCCCATTCCAGTGTTCTTCCCATGGGCAAGGTACAGAGAAAACCTGCTTATGCCAAGAGCTTTGTACCCTGAAGGGGCCGTGCAGTCTGGACACGACGGCACTCTTCTCTTCGATTGCAACTAGAAGAGTCATTGAATATTAGTAAAATTCAGTTGTATTATAAATATCGTTTTTATAGTTTATTTATGTATTTGTTTCATGAGTGAGAATGACAGAGAAAACACCCCCACTGGGGCTTTGATGCTGAAACCCGCCCCAGTTTCAGTGAACCCCAGATCATGGCCACAGGATTGTCCAGTATGTTCAAGGAGGTCTCCGGACACAAACCCAGAACCCGCTTGTGTGGGTCCGCCTCCCAGAGCATCCTGTTAGCATGGTGCCAGTTTTCCCCTGAGTACATGCCCCTTCATAACATAATGTTATGCTTAAAATAGTTTCATAGTGACATCCTACATGAATCGTATATTTGGTGTGTTCCTACATCTCACAAGCTAGTTTCCTCTATAGTCTGATAAAATTGCATATTTGCTTTGTTTCCTCTCCTCTCTACCTCCCTCTTCCTTTCTTCTTTTCTCCTAGGTGGCCTAATTATCATTGCTTTGCAGAATGAACACTAGAGGCAGAAAGGTTAAATGGCTGCTTAAAACTTATGGTGAGTTCCAGTCACAAAAATCACATGGAATGCAGGCCCAAGATGGAACCATTGGCCCAGAAGACATTATGTTACTCTGATTATAGAAAGGGCTCAGCAGTCGACTTAATTGTGGGGAGGGATAAATCACAAATTCCAATGGGAGTCCTGTCTCCTGAAAGTTGACCTAATGGACTAACATTTAATTAGTTAGACTCTTCATAAATAAAATGGAAATGTTTGAGCATAGAATGCCACAGAAGAAAAATGTGTGAATAACTTATTTTACAGGAAACCAGTATTAGATGCTGTCTTTAATTTCTAGTCCTTACTTTGCCACTGGGCAATTTCATTGAATAATTTCTTCCCACATTTGGAGCTAAGAAGCATGGCTATGTGGATTCATTTTTCCATGTATTAACTGTGACTCTGAGTAGCAATTTAACTCTGCATCAGTTTACCCACATTTGCATGAGGATGTAAACATTTGCATGAAGTCGTAAACGACTTCACAGAGCTGATTCTGAGGGTGATGTGCATAATAACTTGTTTTATTGTGATTTCTGATTTATATGTAATCACTTTATACCTTTGCGAGGTCCAGGTGGGCTTTGTAAAGATGGATACAGAGTGCAACACTCCCCCCAGGACACAGGCTTTCACTACCCGAGCACTGAACCCTCGCTGTGCTGTGCACACCGGAAAATCGCTCCGCTGCTTTTTAGACGCATTTACCACCCTCGTCACCTCTCACTACTCTACTGAGGTACCAGTGCTGCTTTGCTAGATTTCACAGATTAGAAACGGCCCTCACACTGAGGGGCAGTCTAGTGCATGCACATCCAGGGAAGTACTTCTTTACCTTCTGCTAAAAGTAAGACGTAGCAGGTGGGGCAGAATGTAGGACTCAGGAAGTCAATACACTTCTGCTCACAGCTGTGGCAAGCAGGTCATTGACTTTTTGTTTTGCTTTTTATTTTTTTGTTTTTGGCTAGCGGGTACATGAGCTTGCCAGAGAGAGACAGAGAAAGGAGAGGAGAAAGCACCCGTCAGAGGAAATGGTCACACTATAATCCCTACTCCTCCTTTCAGGACGTTAGGGCACACATATACTTGTGTCTAGTGGGTTTTTCAAGCTACCAGGCCCAAGACTTGAACTATATCAGCTATGTGGTATCTAAATACCTTACATCAGGAAACAGGGTTATCCCATGACAAATGGCATTTACCAGGACAATCCGAGAACAAGTATAAAAACTGAAGAAAGCACCAAACAAGACCAGTGCATTCAGGAGCAACCAGGACTGCTAGTACCTGAAGACTGAGACTCTAGGTGGCAGGGAAGAACATGGAGAGAAGCAAGACATGGCCAAGATGTGCAGGAAAGATGGACACCTGTCACAGCATCCGGTCACCATGGTGATGGCAGGGGTCACACTGCCACTTGCACCTGATCCTCGGTCAATTTGGTTTCCTCCCTGTTCTCTAACCCTGCATGCCTGCTTCAACCCCCCAGATGTCTCAGCTGTGGACCCTGCCCACAGTCGCCTTTCCCTCTCTCCAGATCTCAGGCAGGCTTCCGGGCCAGGTGAGATGGTTCACCTCGCAGAACATTCTGCAGCTCCTTGAATGCTCCCTCCTCAGAATCCATTAGTCATGTTCTCATTTGGCATAAGAAAGGCCAGCCAGGAGAAGTCAGTCGGCTTGCACAAGGTCAGCAGTGAGGAGGATGGACTGAGTCAACCTCAGGTTGTGTCGCCCACCTTCCGTTCCTGTCATGCTCTGCAGCTGTCACTTGAATATTTGTCTCTGAGGCAGGAGAAGCGTATTTTCTCTTGCAAGTTGTTTTCCAGTAACTGGAATGACACCCAAACTCATGCTTCCTCCTGGGTCAGGGAGGGAGCTAGGAGGAGGATGTCTGCCGCGTGTCTCCTGTAACACTGATTTGTACTTGAGTGCTAGTGATTTCATCAGCGCCAGCAAAACCAACCGTACTGTGCAACTGACTCATCCCGAGTGATGGACAATATTATTGATTCAGACATTGACCCTAGTGTCTACTAAGGCTCCTTCATCCTAAAGGTTTGTTTAGAACCAAAAACTGATTAGTTTGATAGTTTTAGTTGCACTAATAAACTTTTAACATCAAGTGTAAATGGGGTTGGTGTAATTTCATTGTTAGTCCAGGACCTAGTAGACTGCATTGAACTGGGTGCAGCCTGCAATATCCAGAAATACATGGTTATTGAGAAGCTGTGTGCTTGATTTCTGATTTATAATTATTTTATAGCCTGTGGTTTACAGAGTTCATAATGGCTCTGTCAGAAAACACAAGTTATAATTTACAAAGGGAAGACTTGGGGTTTCTAGCCTTTTCCATTTTAGAAAGAATGACTCCTGCAGTTACGTAAACTCATCATTGATTCCCACAAAGGCTAAATCTTCAGTTTTTAATAGGCTTGTACCTCATCAGAATTGATTATTGGAAGAAGTTACATGTATCACCAACTATCATTCTTTTTCCCCCATTTTTCTCCAAGAGTGTATCGACCATTTACTTTGTTAATTGTTCATTGGTCACAATCCTTTGAGTATTGGAGTAAGTGCCTTAGGTGAGTTTCTCTACCAAAAAGAAAATACTCCTTTTCATGCTTTTGATAAATCAGCATTTCTTAGGAGAAAAATATCTATGGGTTATACTTTAATCTATTTTCCTATTTATTTGCTGGAATTCCTTGAGAGATTCTATTTGTCTTTAACTTTGATACTATTTGAATGTTGCCTGTCAGCCACACAATCTGTACTTGAATCATTCTGTCCAAAACACTAACGAAATATTTTACTTCCCAAACATTATTGATTATATAACATGTGCCATGCCTGTTGCTTTCTACTGAGTGCCAGAGGGCACAAAGATTTAAAAATACAACCTCTGGGTCTGGCTCTGTGTCACAGAAGTAGCATGCTGCTCATGAGAAGCCATATCCCACAGAGAGACTGCGGTTCAAATTCCTAGTCCAGTCAGCTGGAACATGCGCCAGCCACAATGCACACCAAGTGCTCAAGATCCAACAACCGAAGAACAGAAGGAAGGGGTCATGGTGTGGCCAGACCTTGGAGAGTACTCTCCTCTCACTCTCGCCTCTTCTTTCTTTTGTATGTATGTGTACACGTACACTCCCTCATGAATATATATATATATATATATATATATATATATATCCCTTACTCATATGTGTGTGTGTGTGTGTGTATATATATGTGTGTGTGTGTGTGTGTGTATATATGTGTATGTGTGTGTGTGTGTATATATATATGTAAAACCTCTGTCATTGAGGAACTCAGAGCCTAGTGAGAAAGCAAACATATAACAAAATAATTCAAATTTATTATGTATCAATTAGCAATAACCACTAAAAACAAGTACATATGGGAAATCCCAGACATCATTAAATGGCAGAATATTTGCATAGTATGTATTCCAGAAGGTGAGGAGATGGGTAAAAGTTTAAAAAATCTCTTCCATGCTATATTAGCTGAAAACTTTTCCAACTTAGAAAGGCATATGTAAACCCAAATCCAGGAAGTATGAAGAAAACTAAATAGATTTAACATCAGAAGATCCTCTGCAAGGCACATCATAGCCAAACTATTACTAATCAAAGACAAAGACAATATTCTAAGCATGACAAAAGAGACATGACAGATTACTTACAAAGATTACCCTGTTAGACTACCAGCAGACCTCTCAACCAAACCAAAGAAAGCAAGGGAAAAAATGGGAAGATATATTTAAATACTAGAAGAAAAACAGTTTCAGCCAAGAATACTACAACTGACAAGGTTATCCTTCATGTGGGAAGGAGAAATAAAATTATTCTCAGTTAAATAAAAGCAGAAAGAATTGACGAAAGTAGGCCATTCCTTCAGGTAATGCTGAAGGGAACACTACACCTGGAAAGCTAACAGGAAATAAATAGAAACAAGAGGACAAAGCAAGCAGAAAAAAAAATTAAAAAGAGGGACCAGCAGTTAGCATAATGGCTATGTCGCTGGACTCCCACGTAGTCGACCGCGGTTCGAGTCCCGGACCTGGTGGCTTAAACTCACGCCGGGCACGTGTGCGTGCGTGCCCAAGATCCCGAGAGGAGAATGGAGGAGAAGGGATTGTGGCGTGGCCATCCCCCCTGGGGGGTGATTTCCTGCTTTCTATCTCTCTGTCTCTCTCTGTCTGTCTGGCAAGCGCACGCGCCCTATAGCAAAAACCTCTCCAAAAAAAGAAAAAAAAAAAAATTAAAAAGAAAATGACTGGGCTAAGTGCACACATGCTGATAATAACCATGAATGTTAATGAATTAACTTCTTCAACTAAAAGATACAGATTGGCTCAATGGATGGAAAAAACTGGAACCCTATATATGTTGCTTACAGAACTATACCTCATTGACAAAGATACACATAAACCAAGAGTGAAGGGCTGGAAAAAGTCATTTTGCACAAACAGAAATAAAAATAAGGAAAGAGTTGTGATATTGATAACAGACAAAATAGACATTACTATAACAAGGGTAAAAAGAAACAAAAAAGCATACTGCATAGTTCTAAAAGGATTTATTCATCAAAAAGATATAACAATCATATAGCAGTAATAAATGTTGGGTTATCAGAAAAGCCATGGTGCATTCTTACCCAGAAAAACTATGTCATGACTTTTCTGACAACCCAATATTTATGGACCCAAACCCAGGGCACCTGAATATATAAAAGAAAGACTGCCAAATCTAAAGAGGGATGTAAACTGAAATACACAACTTGTTGGAGATTTCAACACCTACCATCAAGGTAGGTGGACAAGTCATCCAGACAAAATATAAAGAGAAACAACAACTAATTGATAACATAAACCATATAAACCTGACAAACATGTATAGTGCATTCCACCCAGGAACTACAAATGACACTTTTTCTCATCTCTGCATGACATATTTTCAAAGATTGACCACATAGTAGGCCACAAAATAAGCCTCTGTAAATGTATAAGTATAGAAACTATACTCCGCATCTCTCTGACCATAATGGAATTAAACTTGAAAGCAACCACAGAAAGAGCCACCTTCAAAAATATACAAAAGCATGGAAACTAATCAACCTATTCCTGAATGACTTTCAAACTATGGAAGAAATTGAGACTAAAATCAAAAGATTCATTGAAACAAATGATAATGAACACATCACTCTCCATAACCTTCAGGACACAGCAAAGGCAGTCATAAGAGAAAAGTTCATAGTCATTAGTGCTCACAAGAAAAAAAATAGAATGGTTGCAAATACTTAACTTAACATCACATCTTAAACTAGAAAGCAACAATTGCTCCCCCCTCAAGAAAAAAGGAAGGAAAAAAATAATAAAACTAGAGCTAAAATAAATTTTAAAAAGAGTTTAAAAGAACTATACCAAAGAAAATTAAAAAGCTGGCTTTTGAGAGGATAAACAAAATTGATAAACTATTAGCTAACCAAGAAAAATAGAAAAAGGAACCAGATAGATCAAATCAGTAATAAAGCTGATAATATTACAACCAATATATCAGAAATGCAAAAAATTATGAGAGAATACTATGAGTCACTATATGCCAACAAACCAGAAAACCTAGATGAGATGGACAAATTTCTGGACATGTACAAGTTACCTAGGCTGAATCAGGAAGAAATATAAAGCCTGAATTAGACCAATAGCAAATGATGAGATTGAATCAGTAATAGTCTCCCAACAAAGGAAAGTCCAAGTCCAGATGGCTTCACTTCCGAATTCTACAAATCTTTTATGCAAAACTAATTTCAATTCTTCTAAAACTATATCTAAAGATTCAAAATGAAGGAATCTTCCAAAACTCATTCTATGAAGCCTCCACCACCTCGACCAAAACCAGACAAGGACATAACAAAAAGAGAAAATTGCAGACCAGTATCCTTGATGAATACTGATGCAGAAATTTTCAGCAAGATACTAGCAAACCTAATCCAATAGCATATGAAGAAGATTGTACACCATATCTAAGTAGGCTTTATCCCAGTGATGTGAGGATGGTTCAACACATGCAAAACAACAAATGTAATACAAAATATCAAAATTATATTATCATATCCATAAATGCAGAAAAAAATTTGATAAAGCACATCACTTAACAATCAACACTCTAGTAAAATAGGGTAGAAGGGACATTCCTAAACACAATAAAAGCCATATATGATAGCTTCATTGCTCACATTATACTGACTGAGGAAAAGTTGAAAGCCTCTGCACTAAAAGCTAGAACAAGACAAGGTTGCCCACTGCTTTTTAAAATAGTGCTGAAGTCCTAGTCAATACAATCAGAAAAAGAACAAAATAAAAGTCACTCAGGTAGAAAAAGAAGCTAAACTGTCCCAATTTGCAGGTGATATGATTACGTATATAGAAAATACAAAGAGATCATGAAAAACTCCTAGAAGTAATAAATGAATTTAGTAAAGCAGCAGAATACAGAGTCAATACACAAAAACCTAGAGCACTTTTATATACTAACAATGAACAGACCAAGACAGAATTAAAGAAAGCAGTCCTATTTACAATAGCCACAAAACAAATAAAGATACCTGGTAATAAACCTAACCAAAGAGGTGAAAGGTCTCCACAAGGAAAACTATTAAAAAACTAAAAAAAGAAATTTAATATGTTACAAAAAAAATGGAAGAACATTCATGTTCTTGGATTGGAAGAATCAATATAATCAAAATATCAGTTCTACCCAAGTTAATCCACATATTCAATGCAATTTCAATCCAATTGCCTGTGACATTATTCACAGAAATAGAAAAGAAGTTATAAAATTTATCTGGAATCATAAAAGACCCTGTATCACCAAGGCAAGACTGTTCCAAAAGAATAAAATAGGAGGCATCTCACTACCTGATTTTAAAATACATTACAAAGTGATAATCAAAACAGCATAGTTCTGGCACAAAAATAGACACATAGACCAATGGAAAAAAATAGAGAATCCAGAAATTAATCCCAAATCATACAGCCAACAGATGTTTTACAAAGGAAAAGGATATAAGACAACGCAGCAGATAAAAGAAAGACTTTTCAGTAAATGGTGCTGGAAGAATTTAATAGTCACCTGCAGAAAAATAGATCTGGACCTCTATCACTCACCATTAATGAGAATCAACTCAAAGTGGGTCAAAGATTAAAATATAAAGCCTCAAACTTCAGAACTACTAGTAAAAATGGTAGGGGAAACTTTTAAAGACATTACAGCAGGCAAAGATTTCTTAAATAAAACTCCTAAAGCACAGGCAATAGTCCCCCAAAATAGACAAATGGGATCACTTCAAGCTAAAAAGCTTCCTCATGGCAAAGGAAACAATAATTAGAGCAAAAAGAACCCTAGGGGGAACCAGCAGTTAGCGTAATGGCTATGTCACTGGACTCCCACGTAGTCGACCGCGGTTCGCGTCCCGGACCCAGTGGCTTAGAACTCACGCCGGGCGCGTGTGCGTGCGTGCCCAAGATCCCGAGAGGAGAATGGAGGAGAAGGGATTGCGGCGTGACCATCCCCCCTGGGGGGTGATTTCTCACTTTCTGTCTCTATGTCTCTGTCTGTCTGGCGAGCGCACGTGCCCTATAGCGAAAATCTCTCAAAAAAAACAAACAAATAAACAAAAAATAAAAAAACCCTAGGAATGGGAGAAAATATTTTCAAATTACTCTTCAGACAAGCAATTGATATCTATAACATATAAGGAATTCTATCAGCTCAACCATTAATAATAATACTAATAATAACAAATCCAATTTAAAAAATTTTAATTTCTTTTATACATATAATCACTGTATATCACTTGGCTTGTAAAATTAATTTACCCAACACAAATACACTTCACACCAGTCCAGTTGACGATTCTATGCACATTACCAACAGATAAAAATCCATTTCTGTGTCCTATACATGTCTTGCCTCTCTACTTTTCCCCTTAATTTATTTCCTCACTCTCTCATCCTTCCTCTTTTTCACACTGTCTCCAGCATCCATAACCATTTTCCATGGTTCTATATCCTCTAAGCTTTCAATTTCCACCATAGAGTGCAAACAGTTGATTTATATTAAATGGAGATATACAATGCTTCTCTTTTATAGCCTAGCTTGCTTCACTCAGCAGTAAAAATTCCATATTCATCTACTTTCTATCAAATTCAAGAATCCTGTTGTTTTTTATGACTTAGTAGTATTCCATAGAGTGTATGTGCCACACTTTTTCTATCCATTCATCTGTTCATGGACATTTGGGTTGGTTCCATGCCATAGCAATTATGAATAATTCTGCAATAAATATAGATGTGCAAGCACTTTTCTAACTGAGCATTCTGAGTAATCTAGTTTTAAAATGGCAATTAAATTGAAAATACAATTCTCCAAAGAAGATTTACAAATGACCAAAAGGCATATCAAAAAAGTTAAAAGTCTCTTGTCATAAGGGAAATGCAAATAGAACTACATTGAGATATCATTTAACTCTAATTAGAATGGCTAGGCTCAAAAAAAAAAAAAAAAAATGGGAATGAAATGTCCTGGCAAGGCTGTGGTGAAAAGGGAACCCTCTTACACTGTTAGTGAGAATGCAAATTAGTACAATTAGTACAACCTCTGTGGAAAATAATATGAAGGTTCCCAAAAAGCTACAAATAGGATTACCATATGATCCAGTAAACCCACTCCTTGGTATTCATCTAAAGAATAGGAAAGCACTCAGCTGGAAAGACTTGCACATCCATGTTTATTGTATCAATATTCACAAATCCTAAAACATGGAACCAACTTAAATACTATGGAATATTACTCAGCTTTAAGAAACAATACGAGACTATTGTTTCACTCAAAATGGTTGAGTATAGAAAACTTAATGTTGAGTGAAGTGAGTCAGACTTTGAAAGATACATATTGCATATCCCCAGTTAGTTGTACTGAGTGTCTATGGCAGAGGTTGAGAGATTTGAAGATGTGATGGTAGAGAGGATGGGTGTGGATGCTAGAGCTTGTAGCAGGCAGAGAGTTAATAGTAGAGTTGGTGATGGAAGGTGGGTGTGAGGTACGAGGGAAGGAAACAGTTGACAGATAGAAAAACGCAAAGTTCTTTGTTGAAAAAAATAGAGAGAGAGAAAATACATCATGATAGAGACTTTATGTAAAATGTGAAATTAATAAAAATAAATTTTAAAAATAATTTTAAAAATAAAAGAAATTAATTCAAATTGATTATTTATTTGACGGCTCAAAAACAAACAAGGAAATTGATTATTCATCAGTTGTAAGTAGGTTTTCTAAAAGTCTTAGTTGTTAACTAAAACAAAAATTCTCTAGTAGTCCGAGGCTGATATGTTGGCTCTGTCACCAAAGTAGGGACTCATAGTATTTGTACTTTACCACTCCATGATCTCTAGAGTATTTCCCTTATCTTCATGTTCCAAGCACTGCCAAATCTCCAGTGATCATAAATGCATTCCAGGCAGCAGGAGAGAGGACAGACTATGAAGAAATAGCAAAGGTGGGGCCAGCAGGTGGCATGGTGGTTGAGGTACTGGACTCCCACATGGCTGACTGCAGTTTGAGTCCTGGACCTGGTGGCTTGCTTTCTTATTTCCTCTCTCTCTTTCTCAATCTCTCTGATCAAATTTAAAATAATAATAATTAATTTAATTAAAGTAATAATCATTAAAATAAAAAAGAAGTACCAAATGATATACACAAGCTATCTTTTAAGTGAAGCTCCTAGAAGCTGCTAGTTAATACAGCTGCTTACATTTTGTCCAGACCTTCATCTCATAATCACATTTGCAAAATATAATCTTTCTAACAGGCAGTCATGGGCTCAGATAGAAATTAGGAAAGTCGGGAATTCTATTACTATTAAAGAAAACAAACCAACAAACAAAAACCAGATGACAGGGGCTCAGTCATAGGGTGGAACTGTATGAAGCTGCTGAGATTCGACTTTGCTCTACAGAGTCAGTTGCTCACAGTGCTCTCTGATGGCGATCTCTGCCCTGCAGGTTAGCACAAATTATTAGGGTTGTTGGAAAAGTCATGACGTATTTTTTTCTATGTAAAAATGTGTCATGATTTTTCCAACGACCCAATATAATGGAGGATTATTTATGCAGAGAGGTGGGTGAGCCAGCACAAACTTCTAAACAGTTTGAGGAGGCTCCAGAGAGGATGCTGAATTAATTCCAAACAATGAGAGGGAGATGGTACGTGTATTCTGGCATGGGAGACAGATTCCCTGAGTCATAGATTGCAGCTGTTTGAGCACCGAAAAAGCAACTGGGCTGCCTGGGCTCAGGGTACATGGGAAGAAGTGTGGAAAGATGAATGGAAACACTCTAGAAGGTTTCAGGTGCCATGCCATGGAGTTGGGCCTGGTCCTATTACCAGTAGGGATGTGACAAAGCTAGATTTATTTTTAGAAAAAGAACTCTTAAGGAGATGATACATGAAATCTGCATTTCCATTTTGTTTAACTTCCAGAAAGGGTCTTTGCAAATATTTGTAAGTAGGAAGACCGCATACACATGCAGGTGACAATTCCTGGTTTTATTCCAAGCCTACTTCTCTAGTGTAGGGATGGTCACTGTCCCTTCTACCCAGCTGTGAAATATAGCCTAATAATCGGGATCACCTGCCCACAGACGTCTCCTGGCCGACAAGGGCCAATACTTGTTAGCAAATATTGCCAGAGAGGTCAGCTCCTGCTCTCGGAAGAAGGCACTTCGGCTCCCAGAAAGTTGATGGTTTCTCCGTTTGAGGGCTTTGTACCATCCCAAGCCACACAGAACTCAATGTAGCCATTTCCATCTTGTCCTTTCAATCTCAGCTTAAATGGCCACTCTTCGGTCACTTGGGAGCCCATCACCATATTGAAATTCTCTTACAACTTTCTGCTCTTCCACTTATTTATTAGCATCTGAGCATTGTCCATCTTTCCTCACAAGAACAGAAGCTCCACACGATGGGACATCACCTGTCTTGTCTTGAGCTAATCCTCATCCCAGAGCGTGCTTAGTTCATCGCAGCATGGCAGCATCTCCACACAACAAGGGCTTGCCTTCCGCTGCTGTCCTGATCAGTGCCTCTCATTTATCCATGCTAAAGATTTTGCTTACTGCATCAGAACCCTCCTAACTAACCTTCTGAGCAGCAGGTAGGAATTCAGAACCTGCAGACAAACCATCAGTCTCCTGACCACTCATTTCTTTACTTATCTCTAATTACTTCCATTTCTACTTGTTCCCTCCTGAAATTTCCCTCCCACGAGAGTGTTCTTCTGTCCAGGTGTCTCTAGTCTTCCCACACACTCTCTCTCTCCCTCCTCACTTCCCATCTTGCCAGCTAACAGTCCCTTTGTCAACAACTTCAGTTGTTCTTTTCCCAACAGCCTAAACTCCCCAGCCCAATTTCCCACCATTAAGCCTACCTAGAAAATGAGGTGGGGGAGGGGTTGGTATTCAAATCTCCACTTTATCTGCCCCATACTGAAGATAGTGAATGATGCTAGCCAGCGATCCTGTACCCCTGGAAATGCACGGCCACATCTCAGCCACACGCAGCATAACACACGTCTGCCATGTTTCTTTTCTATTTAAGTTCAAAGTTCGTTCATTTATTTTTATTTCTCTCCTGAATGAGACAGGTACCTTTGACATCACACTGGGGATCCCCTCCCACCCCTCAGGGCAGCCAGACCCCTTTGGCCTTTGGGAGGCTCCCAGCATTCCAGAACAGTATCCTATTGCCTGAGCTGCAGCGGCAGGCCCCACCCCCTCTCTGGTCAGTTTCCCTGTCCCAGGCAAGCCAGCACCAGCACCGTCTGCTGTCCGTGGTACTGCAGCAGTCTGACCTGCCCAAACTCACTCCTACTCCCTCTAACGATGTTCCAGGCTGTAGATATCTTTTTGAAAAACAAATATGCTTACTAAAACTCTCCGGGAGCTCCCAACATTGTGGATAGTACCATAAGCGATGCCTGTAGGGTTCTTACAGAGAGGTCATTCTACCCTGTTACATAAAATACAAATCAACTCTTTGCAAAAGCAGAAAGTTTTAGCTAATCAAGACTCATTTTCTTTTCCTTAGGAAAAAAATCAGAGAATTTGTACTTATAATGTGAAGCCAATGGGTTTTTTCCAAGAAAGTCTGCATTTTACCTGATAATGTGTTCTCAGCATGAGAGTTAAGGAATACAGAGAGTCACGGGTCAGGCTGTTGAGATGAGCTTCTGCTCAGTGTGAAGGAAAGGCCTGGAAAGCTACGAATTGGGCACAGTGAGAGCTTACTTCTTGTTTCCTTGGAGGTGACAGACGAGAATACACAGCTCTGCAATTCCAGGAATCAGGTTTCTGTTGTCACCGAGACACATGGAAATGAAAGGAGAGGAACACCGAGCAAGGGCTGGGAAAGTAGAGGTGACAGGAAAAGACTATGAGGCTGCCCACCTGGGAAATGCCTGAATCCTGGGCAGGGAGGAGAGAGCAGGAAATCCTGCAGGGTGCAGACCAGGTGGCAGCGTGGTAAGCTGGGCCTGCACCTGCCCACAGCAGCTCATGTAGCGTGTTCAAGAGGGAAGGAAGCCATCAGGGAGAAGCAAGCAGCACCTGTCCGAGAGCGAGCGAATGAATGGGCGCAGTTGCTCACAGCTTGGTTCTAACTCAGTGTCTGTGTGCTCTGGAACACTGGCCTCTGCAGCCTGACTCGATTTTCTTAGAGAAAATTAAACAGATGGATTCTTCTATACAATGCCTTCTCCTTAATGTTCTTTTTAAAAATGTTCCAGTTTAGAGTGTGTACCTAGGGGATGACCCTTTCTGTATCTGAGCTAATTTGGGCTAGACAAACTCTTCAGCCCAGCTTTCTTCACAGTCAATACCCATCAAATCAACCATGCAGCTCTCCGCATCACCACAGGCATGGCCGCAGTGACGGGTCTGCCCAGCTGCAGTCCGGTTTCATGCCAGGAGCAGAGTCCCAGTGTCATTTTTAGTGGCAATTACATCTGGCATAAACCGTATTTAGCATGCTATCACGTTCAACGGCTGAGTGCCACTATTTCAACACAGCTTCATGAGAATGTAAGCACAGGAAAATTAGGCCTTGGGAATAAATAGGAAGGAAGCACTGGACCAGTACCGATGGTTATTTTAAATGCTTTCAGTCTCACTGGGCAGAGATGAAACCAGATCTACCACCCGCTGTGCAGAGATCTCCATGCACGCTTTAAAAGAGAAGGCCATCTTCCCTTATTAATAGTCAGTATCTCAGGGAATGGTGAGTTATTTTGCTTCCCTTGAAGGAGTTATGTATTTCAAGGGTCGTGAGTAGCCTGGGCTGTCCGCTGCACTGCGCTGCGTAAACGCACACAGGCTCACCCCTGAAGCTGTAAACCAGACGCGTACTTCACCCCTCGATCTGGTTCTCCTTCTGGCTCCCGCTCCCCCGGGGGGCAACGGCTTTCCTGTGCCTCACCGTCCTTCATCACTGCTTCCCTGTGCTTCACCATGGGCACACTGAAACGACGGCATCAGTTTCCTGGTCTAAATGGGAAAGCAGGGCTAGCCCATAGCCCAGCAGTTAAGAGAGCTGGATCTCACATGGCCAGACACAGTTCAAGTCCCAGTCCCTGCAGCTTGAAAGACATGCTTGGAACGTGTGCACATGTGCTGCAAATCCCAATGGGTTAAGGAAATGGAAGAGAAAGGATTGAGGTGTGACCATGCACCATTGGGGGATGGGGAGGAATGTTCACTCCCCGACTCTGGTGGAGGCACAGGACTTCTGGTGGAAACTGACCACGCCAGACTTCCACCCTCCAGAACTCGAGAAGGACAATGCATTTCTGTGGCTCAAGCATCCCAGTCTGTGGGCTGTTAGGGCAGCCCGGGCACCTGCTGCAGCAGCAAGCTTCACACCACGTCATGGCAGTGTGTGCGTGTCCTGCCCCACTCCTTCACCGCAGTGTCACTCAAGGCCCCTTGCGGAACTACCAAATCAGAACATGCCAAGTTCAGGAACAGCACGTGCAAATGACCTTTTTATTGTGGGAAGTACATGCAGCACAGCATGTACCATCATAACCATTCCCGAGTGTACAGCTTGGCAGCCTGAAGCACATTCACCCTGCTGTGCTGCCGTCACCACCACCCATCCCAGAGCCAACCAGGAGCTCCGTGCCATTGAGCAGCTTCCGTCCCACCCTGTCCCTACCCTCCTACTTTGACTCTATGGATTTGACTATTCTTGGGACTTCAGGTAAAGGAATTGTACAATAAGCATCGATTTGTGTCTGACTTAGCGTAATTTCTTCAAGGCCATCCACGCTGTGACCTGTTTCAGAATTCCCTCCCTTTTAAATGTGCACACACTCTTTGTGCACCACTCAGCCAATCACGTGCACATGCCGACCCTCTTCTCTTGCTTAGGCACCTGCCGTGCCAGGTTAGTTTCTCTTACCTCATCGGCCAGGTGGTTCTCGTGCAGCCAGCTCCCCTGAGAATGTTTCTCCTCTCAGGATGCAGGTACCACAGGCATCTAGTGGCAGAGCCCTGGACACCGCTGAACATCCTATGATGCCCAGGACACCCCACAAGGGACGATTCAGCGTACGGTGTGGATCATGCCCATGTGGAGGAATATCAGCATCTGAAGTGGGCCTCCAGTACCTGCATCAAGGCACTTCCTACGTGGCTTGCCCACTGCCCTGCCAAGAGCGCCACACTGCAGGAGCAAATGCCCACCCTCAGATCCGACCCCGCGTCCCGCTGCTCCTGCCTTCTGGCTCTGCCATTGGGATCTCTGCCCATGTGTCTTCTGAACCATCTCCCCCTGCAGCCCCGCTGACACCCCTGGGCCTCACAGTTGGCCCGGACCAGGCTGATCCACTATACTCCCACTCACACTGATGCAAGCCCTACCCTGAAGCTCACTGTGGCACAGGGCAGGGGCCAGCTGGGACGCCCACGTCCCAGCCACTGTACTCCACGTCTTGCTCTTACATGAAGCTTCCTGAGCCCACTGCAGATGTTCTCTGGGCTGACCACCTTTCCTGCCCCTGGGAGCCCCAGGTGTGCATGTCGGCTTTCCCGGCACACAGCTGCAATGACCTTCCACCCCTCACACCCCCTGAGATCAGCGGTGTTGCCTCAGAGTATTTACAGAGCAGGATTGCCTTCATCTTCTTCTCCCTTCCTAAATGACTATTGTCTTTATGCCTTGCTTGTTTGGGGCCTTATTTTGCTTCGTGTACACACATACACACCAGCGTGTGCACACACAGGAATAGCCTTGTCTATGTAGTTCCTGCTCTTTCTGCTGCCAGTTTTCTCAAGTGTGGCTACTTATTCACACCCCAAACTAGGTGACACGCATGCAGGGTTAGTTACAAATATCAACTTCTTGACTAGCTTGATCTGGTTCTATCTCTAGCACTTTAAGAAGCCACACTGTGAGTGTCAAGAAACCCCTCACTCCCGAACCATGCGTCTATTCCACATCCGCTGAGCTGGCTCCCATCTGCACCCCGGGGCTGTCTGAGCAACCTTGCCCACTTTGCCTTCGTTGCGTTGCACTGTCTGCTTCTTGCATCTCTCCCTTTGTGGCTCCTCTCCCTCCGTCTCCCTCTGACTTCCTAAGTATTAGCGTTTCCGCAGCTGGATCCACTTCCTTTCGCTGCTTTGCTCCTGCATTTCCCTCACTAGAAAAGCCATCTGCAAGCCTATGCCCTCCCTAGAGAGCATTGAGAAACAGCTCCACAGATACTTGATCATGAACTTGAATTCACCCCCCAGCCAAGCTGAGCGCCCCGCCATGCATGCCCTGTCACTGCACATGGTATGCCCATGCCCATCCAGAAAACCCATTCAGGCATCATTTTATTCTCCAGGACCAGTGGGTCACCCTCTTGCATTCTTTTGCCTTCTGAATCTGCCATGTTTGTCATGTTGTTTTCAATTCCAGTACGTCCTCCAGAGCCCAGAACTTCTCACCTTGAAACACAGCTAAGCCCTCTTATCTAGGTCCCTTGCTATCTTTTATCTTCTCATAATGTATTTTGCATGCTCTTTCTTATTATTCATAATAGACCTTGAGCACATGCAAGTGACAGAGAGAGACAGAGACAGGAGCACCCTCCACAGGGTCTGGTCACACCATGATCCCCTTTCTTCAGCTCTCTAGCCCCTGTGATCAGGGGTACTCAGCATGTGCCTGACTCATTCCAGGCAGACGGGGTCGGGTATGCAAACCACGGTCACACTGTGGGATCTTGAGTACTGCATCACTGCTGCGCAGCGGAGAGGGCCTCCCGCACACGCTTAACTCTTCACTTTATACAACACGCTCCCATCGGGACTGCTTAGCACCCAGATGTGCTGGGAGGGGAGAGCTACACCCAGAGTCCAGGTGAAACCATTATACCTAAGCATCTGGTTACAAATGATGATGCAGAGGTGACTTTGTAGCATTAGGCTCCTGGAAATGTGCGTCTGGAGAGTTGAGCGGTCACCAGACATGGTCTGAAGGCAGGTCCCAGGGTATACAGTGTGACACCTGTCATATGATGGGAACAGGCTGAGTCTGCATCCCTGGAAACCCCCAAGTGTAAGCTTTGGAGATACTGAAGCCGACACTGAGAATGGAGTTGTGGGTTGATCAGGAGACGCTGACAGAAAACCTGAATTCTAGAGCAGAGGGGCTCCAGAAAGAGCAGCCTAGAAGTGCAAAGGGATTAGTTTGCTGACCTCAGAGCGGACGCTGCAGGGGGGCCTGAAAGTGAGCAAGCATGCTGCTGAATTGCAACTTCCTCCAATAGCCTGCCTGGAACCAGGCCGGGCAAGGTGACTGGGTGTAGGCACCCAGGGGCCATCACTAGACAGTTGGCATTGTATACAAAGAAGTAGGAAACCAAAATCCATGTAAAAATCCTCAGCATCTCCACCTTTCCTGTAGGCTAATGTCCAAATCCCCTAGTATCTCCAAAGGAACACTGCGATGTATCCCCATGGATCATGTTAATCTGGGATCTGAATTTTGCCCTTCATAGATTGCCTATTTTAGCTAACCTCCTAAGCCCTCACATTCACATTTTAACTTCCTAATCCCTAATCCTTTCCTTCGCAGACCTAGCTCAACACTACCCACCACTAAAAATCCATTTCTACACCTCTTCCCCGGTGAGATTATTCTTGATCAAACATTGCCTATTGTGTCCCCCTGACTCCCAGCACAGCTAATGTCTAAATCATTTATGTCTTGCTCATGTACACCTTGCACTAAGATACTTGTCTGTCATGTTAGCTCATCTTTCATTTCTTAAGTGATTATGTGTTCAGTCCTCATTCAGAACAGAAGATTCTTGAGACCAAATCTTTTTTGTTTGCTTGGTCTGTGCCTCAACAACTCCTAAAATAGTCCTAGAATAAGTGACTGCTGGATGATCGTGGTTCTGATTTCATTGTCACTGCCTGAAACTGCTAGGGCTCAGAGCTGAGGGGTCTTGCCCGTGTTCGTGCTGGGGTCACGTTTAGTCTCAGTCGCTCCCTTGTACGGCCCTCGGTGCACGCATCTGCCTGGGCACAGGCTTCCCCGTGGTGCCCACTGTCACAGTAAGCGTGGATGCAGATTTCTCGGCTGAAGTGAAAATACACACACTGATGAGTAAAAAGGCAATATGTTGGGGGAAATAGACCAAGTGATTATGTGTCTTTGTTTGTGCTCTGAGTCTTTATTTAAAGTCCCTTTCCAAAAGATAAGTACTGTCATGCATTTACTGTGTATTTCAAGTCGCTTGAGGTTTTATGATTTTGCTTTTTGTATTGTGTGTGTTTTTGTTTTTGTTTCACTTTTCACAAAACAAAGTCCAAGAACTTTGAACAATGGCATTCCCTGGGTCTGGCAAGAACACCCTCCGGCTTGACAAATTCTTTCTTCCTTTCGTAAAGATTCAAAGGCCAGAATGGAATAACACTCCGGGAAGAAAGGATTGTAGATGGAGGCAGAGAAAGACTGGGTTTTTTTCTTAATAAACCACTGAGTTGGAGGTAGAGTAGCCCTGTCTTGTCTGCGCTCCCCAAACTCCCAAGAGACACGGTCCTTGAACAGTGTTTTTCTACGTGAGCCCGGCAGCAATCACAAAGCTCCTTGACAGAGCGTTTAGGAAGGCAACCTGGATCTCCGGTGACCTGCCCTCCCTGCAGTGTCTCTCACTGTGCAGAGGCCGGTCTCTCACTGTGCAGAGGCCGGTCTCCCACACAGCAGGGGTCCCATCGATCCCCTGCCTGACTCACTCTCCGCAGCGAGCCAGAGCACAGGCTTTGAAGGCCCTGGAGGTAGCACGTCTCATCAGAGAGGCCATGCTTCATGATATTACAAGGTCACACGAGCTAAGGAGCTGTGATTGTCCCCCAAGAAAGTGTGACTTTCAAAGTCTCCGCTTCCTGGGGGGACTTAATTATAACAGGCAGCCGTGTTCCTTTTGGCTTCTGAAGACAAGCTGAGCTCCTTGCTGGTGGAGAAAAACAAGAACATATTGGCAGATTGATTTCTTCTCATATACGGATTTCCATCATAAGCAAGAAGTCTGTGCTGCTCAGAAGCAGAAGCAGCAGAGAGCACCAACTTGCCGCATCTCGTTTTCCTACTTCCTGTGCTAATGTCCATTCGGGACGCACGGTCTGGCCGAGGCTGGGCACAGGCTGCAGTCACACTGCTTCCTTCCACTTTATGATTTTTCAGACTGCCAGTGACTGGCTTTTTGTCCCCTCTTTTCATTGCTGAATCGATAGGGATGGTCTCTCTCACCAGTCTTGTCACTTTTCTTAGTCTCTCTGCACTTGCAGACTCCAAGACTTTGCGTGTTGGGACATCACCCATCCGGGTGTGCTGCTCTCTGGAGAGGTGAAGGTCAGGTTCAGCCACAGCAGTCAGCGTGTTGTATCTGTTGCATCAGAGCCTCCCCTGCACACCCACCCCCAGGGCGTTCACGTCAGGGACTTCAGAACCCATGGGATGGGCCGCGCATGGATTCAGGTTATGCCGTGGGGTCCTGCAAACACTAGCACAGCACTTGCTCGTTTTCATCCAGTGGTTTGAGCATGTATTTGCCACCAGGCCAAGCACATCAGAACATGCTGTTTACAGTTGGCTTGTCTGGCTCAAGTCTCTATTAAAGAGTCTGGATCATCCCTTTGAGATCATAAAATGAGGAGACTCCTGGTTTTCTGACATTCTCAGACCCTTCTCCCTTTAAAGAAAATGGTCGACTAAAGCAGACAGTCGCCCATCACAACACTGCATTGCCACACAAATGCAATGGGTGTCTAGCAACCTACAGGGTGGCTTGGGGCACTAAGACACCCAGACTCTGCCCTGGTGCTAAGATGCCCTGCTCTGCCCCGGCACTAAGATGCCCTGCTCTGCCCTAGCACTAAGATGCCCTGTTCTGCCCTGGCGCTAAGATGCCTTGCTCTGCCCTGGTGCTAAGATTCCCTTCTCTGCCTGGCGCTAAGATGCCCTGCTCTGCCCTGGTGCTAAGATTCCCTTCTCTGCCCCGGCGCTAAGATGCCCCACTCTGCCCCGGTGCTAAGATGCCCCGCTCTGCCCCAGCGCTAAGATGCCCCGCTCTGCCCCGATGCTAAGATGCCCTGCTCTGCCCCGGCGCTAAGATTCCCTTCTCTGCCCTGGTGCTAAGATGCCCTACTCTGCCCCGGCACTAAGATGTCCTGCTCTGCCCCGATGCTAAGATGCCCTGCTCTGCCCCGATGCTAAGATACCCTGCTCTGCGCTGACACTAAGATGCTCCTGTTTTGATTTTAAAAAGGATGATTCATGAAAGAGATTAAATCACTGTAGGTATAGCACGTTTTGTTGGATTTAGTTTTCCTCTAACCCCTCCCCTGTAAAATGTCAACATCATAGACATATTGCATATCTCTGTGTGTGCTATGGGTATTGGAAGGGACACAAACTATGGTATGATTTAAAGGGGGGGGGGTTGCTCTTCAAGAACCAACTTTCACCTCCTCGGGAAGATGCCATCTGTGTAGAGAATGTATGCTTGAAATTGCCGATGGTTTCCCTGTTCTGTGCATAAGAAAAGGTGCATGGGACCGGCCCCACATCCTAATGCTGAATTGTACTGGATGCCATGTGGCCAGTCACAGCTTAAATCCCAGCACCAGCAGCCTGAGAACACACGCCAGTCGTGTGTGCATGTGTGCCCCCGTCCTGGCAGGATGGGGAAAGGAGACGAAGGGATATCAGAACGGCCACACTCCATTGCAAGTGGTATTTTCTCCTTCTTCTGTCTCTCTCTGGCAAGCTCTGGTGCCCTCTGACAATCAAAAAGTAAAGCAAGAAAGAAAAGGTGCATGGAGATTAACTATATTTTTTTAAACTATGTTTCTTGTCTCCAAGTAAATCGCCCTGATGCATGACCTTCCTGACTTAAACCTCATGCAGTTGCGTGATCTCACCTGTTTAGAGCAAAGGCATCTCCCTTTGCAGGACTGAAGAGTTTGAACACATAACATCAGCTCACCGCATCTTCCTGGTCTCAGATTTTGGTTGGAGACTGTAAGAGGGAGGGGGGAAGAAGAAGAGCAGCAGGCGGGCATGTTTGGAGTGAGTACCAGGTGACAAGTCCTGTTGTGACATGCACGTCACAAGGCAGGAGAGCAAATGCACTATGCAACACCCTGATAAAAGGCCACTTAATATCCTAAAAGTTCTGAGTGAGCAAATTATATATATATATATATATATATATATATATATATATATATACACACACACATACACACACACACACACACACATATATATATATATATATATATATATATATATATATATATATATATATATAAAATGTTAAGACAAAGACCAGCAATGTCTCAACATCCCTCAACCAGAGAAACCTCCTGGCCTTTGTGCAGGAGGAAGCAGACCCCACGAAGAAGTCAGCCTGGCCAGGGGCAGCATCACCCCGCCGGCACACCTGTCTGCCCTTGCTCACGCCCTGCTCTCGGCGTTTGGCACCAGTTCCCGGGTGTGGGCCAGATGCCAGCCGGCAGATGGCTGTGGTGATAAACATATGTCCAGTAGCAGGTATGTGCACCACAGCTCGGCATTGATCAAAACTGGCTGTCTCTTGTGTGTCACAGACATGTTCTTACAGATACAGGTCACCCTCGCACAAGGGGTGAGTGTGTCGCCCCGAACTGCACTCAGGGCTGTTAGCTCAGTCTCAGAACAGACCAGCACTCCTGCTGCAGCTCTGTGGCTGTGATGGCACCTCCTTTCTAGACCACTCTTCCCAGCAGACACCTGCCAGCTACAGGAGGACCCAGTGACTGCCCCACCTGGCAGCTGGCACTGCCCCTGGGGTGAAAAGCCCCTGGGCTGTGCAGGCTGGCACCTCCTGCAGGTGGAGACCGGGGAGCCCCTGGGACACCACAGTCCAGTCCCCCGTCTGTCCAGTCACAGCACATTCTCACCACCAGCGGTTTTGTGCTCCGAGTCTTCTCACACTGGGAAGACACCTCTGGCCGCCGTGGCAGACTTCCTGATGTCAGCTCCGCCCACTTGGGTTCATCGACTCTCTTGGGAGCTGGTTCTGACATAGATGTCTGTGAGTGTGGGCTTTCGTCATGCACTGACTGGCCAGCCCACCTAGGGCAGCCCCCGTCCCTGTGCCTGGTTAGGAGCCCGCAGACAGGCCCAGAATGGCAGCAAGCCACCTCTGCAGGAGCCTGGACTCGGTCCTTGACAGGAGGGTGTGTCTGTGGCCTTCTCGCAGCACCAAGGACAGAGCTATGGGCGCTGTCCAGCAAATGCTTGCTGAATGAGTGAATGAACGAATGAAGCTCCAGAACCACCTATGGCATCCCCGGATCGCAGGTCTGGCCGTGTCTACCTTCCCCCAGAGGTAGGAGTGGGAACATTTGCTAAGAGTTATGGCCGGGGTAAGCCATGATCTCTATCAGATCCTCACAGTGGTCATGCAGGAAGGTGGGAGCAGATTCCACCCCCTCACGTGAACTGATGGCAGCTCAGTCTCACCCGGTCCGTACCCGGCAGCCTTTGTTACACAGCACGTGCCAGGCTGTGCACAAAGAGCGAGGCCCACAGTCTCCAGCCAGCAGGAAGGACACCTGCTGTCATGTGAGTCCAGAACTCCAGGGGTGCTGGGAGGAAGGGCAGGCTGGGAAGGCCTCTATCCCATGGCTAGAAGAGTGGGCTCTCTATAAGTCACAGGGACAAAGTGGCCACCTTTCCGGCCTAGAACCTCTGCCCACCAGCACTGGGAGAACAGAGCAGGGCTGAGGACGTCCTGGGGCCAGACTGAGTACAGAACCCCTCGAGTGATCAGAGAGCAGAGGTTTATGGGGAGAGAACACACGGGGGAGGTGGAACAGAGAAGCAGGGACGGAGTTGTGCAACAGCTGGGGGAGGGCTGGGATGGAGCATTCTCGAGAAGTTATTGAAAGTAGAACTTGGAGAAGAGGAAGCCCCATGGCCACCAGGAATGGCTGTGTTGAGCTGCAGTCTCCTCTCTGCTCCACCATCACCTCAGTTCCACTTGACCCAGTCACTGTCCTTCCTCGGCCCTTGGAGCCATGTGGTTCTTTCGGCTTCCGCTTACAGCGTTCAACCCACGCTCACACCTTACTTTCATGTCCATCTTGGCAGCAACCCCCTCTGTTCAGGCTTGGCCATGGATCTGAGGAGCTGGAGGGACGAGAGAACAGCCTGCTTCCTCATTCTGCTTCTCTAAGTTTTCCCAAACTGCCCTGATGCCCCCAGACTCTCCTGCATTCTGGTGGGGGTGGGAAGAGGGGCAGAGTGAGAAGAAATGTGAGTGAGTGGAGGAGCTGGCCAGTGCTGCTCACGGCTCTCCTGCCACAGGGTCCCCTGCCATGGTGGCCATGTAAGACTGGCTTGCGGGTGGGGCAGATACGGGCCTCTCCCTCTCCACCACTGCCCAGAGGGCTCCATGCACTTCCCAGCCTCCATATGCCTTCCCCAGCTCTGGCCCCTGCCCTGTAACAGTCCTCCACTCACTTCTTGCTCCAGTAAACCCTCCCCCTTGAATCACATCTTTTTGAGACAGATGAGCTCAATCTCCCTTCCTGGCATTCACTGGCCACAGAAAGCTCAGGGCTCCTTCCAAAAACTCAGCTTGGCTGCTCTGGAGCCCTCCCTTCTCCCTGCTAGACCGCCTTTGACTCTAGGGACAGGCGCAGGCACTGGTCCCTCTGCCCACCAGCTTGGGGACAGAGTCCACTCTACGAAGGCCAGTCTTACATCCCAGCAGGAGCAGCACACAGGCTATGGGTGGTCTTCTCACAGATACCCAGGCCACCATGGGGATTCTCGGAGGCCCAAGAGGAGTGGGCTTTGCAGCATAGATCAGCTTCTGCCTACAGAGTACACCTTGAGCCTTTTTAAATACAAGCTCTTCAGGATGACAATTGCAGGAACAGCTCAGGGTTGTCTCTGCCAGCGCTGCCTGCAGGAGCCCCACTTTTCTGTAGAATGTGGGGGAGGAGGGGAGCACGCATTGTCTTCGGCCTGGAGGAGTGACCGAGCTGCGCAAACAGGACAGTCCTGCTGAGCGTCCTGCTGCAGAAATGGAAGCTCAGGTATTTCAGGGAATGTCTCGAACATAGCCGATGGTGGAAGTGTGTTAAATACAAGCCATAAATTCTGCTCTCCCACATTGCACTGTTGTTGTTTTTTTGTTTTGTTTTGTTTTCTTGATGACAGAGACGGGGCAGAGAGAGTAAAGGGAAGAGAAACGTCGACATTTTTGCAGGGTCTTGCTGCGTTGTGACCCTCCTGCCTCAGCCCTCCAGTTGGCTGGGATCACAGGAGTGTGTGCCACGCCTGGCGTGTGCAGGATGGTCTGCAAACAGAACCGAGCTCTCGTCCAGCTCCTAGCCATCCAATTGGTGGGGCAATCTGCAGCTTGATCTCAATTTCCTTCATGAGAGAGAGAGAGACAAAAACAGACACAGAGTGAGACAGGCACCCTCCACAGGACCTACCGCCCTCGTTGCCCCAGCCCCGCAGCTCGCCGGGTCACGGCACACCCATGTGCTGAGTGAAGCAGCCCCAGGACGCACACCCAGCCCCTTCCCACATGGCTCCTGGCCTCACACAGCGGTGCCCCCTCTGCCTGCATCACCCCAGCTGGGCCAAATTCCACTCTTCATAGCAGGAGTGGCCCAATTTTGCTTTCAAGGTCCAAAGAGTAGACATTTTCACTTTTGCAGGTCACACAGTCCCTGTTTCCCTTATAGCAAGAAAGCACTGCACAGCGTGGACGCCCATGGTGCAGCCTCACTGAGAAACTGTTCTAAACGCCAGGGCAGGCCGTCTGCTGACTCGGTGGTGTGGTCCGAATGCGTGCCCCCAAATTCATGCCTGGAAAGTTCATTCCCAGCACAGCAGTGTTGGGAGGTGGGGCCACTGGGCGGTGTTCAGGTCATGAGAACAGAGCTTTCGTGAAAGGATCCAGGTTAGAAAAGGGCTTCTGCAGAGGGAGAGTGGCCCTATTCATCTCCAGCTCTCTGCCGCGAGAGGACACGGTGTCTCGGGCACCATCTTGGAAGGGAGAGCAGCCTTCAGCAGATACTGGGGCCGAGATCTTGGACTTCCAGACCTCACACTTGGAGAAATCAATTTCTGTTCTTTATAAATGAACTATTCTGTTACAGCAGCACAGATGTTCTAAGACTATGGCTTATGCATGACGTTGAACAAGGACATCATGGCTAACACAGCGTACAGCTGTGAAGACTTAGCAGCACTTACACAGTGTACACGACACATGCTTTGTAAATGCAGGTTCTAAAGGAAGATTTTAGAGCATGTGTTCTCATTCTGAAGTACAAGGTATCCTTTAGTCCCTTAAAATTATAAGCAAAATGTACAGTTGCATGGTTTTCTAGAAACTCAATTCACAACTGTCAAGAAATTCCCAAAGAGTTAAAAAAAAAAAAAAAGAAGATTGAAAACCTTTGTGTAAATAGCAAAGGCCTGCCTAATGGTGGTGTGTGCAGCTAAGACACTGTGCTTTGTAGGCTGAGACCATATGGGCAGCCTCAGTTCAGTTCTTGCTGGTGCACCAGGCCTGTCACCTTAGTGACTTGGTGAGGCTGAGGCAGGACAACTATGAGCTTGGGACTGGCCTGGCCAATACAAGGAGACCTGGTCTAAAAAAGAGCTGGGCATGGCGACTTGTGTGTGTAGTCTTAGCTAGGGGCTGAAGCAGGAGGATCAGACATGGTAAGGGGGCCGGCAGGTGGCATGGTGGTTAAGGGTGCTGGACCCCCACATGGGAGACCATGGTTCAAATCTCGAACCTGGCAGCTTGCCTTCTCACTTTCCCTCTCTCTCTCACTCTGTCCCTCTCTGGTCAAATTTAAATAAATAAATAAAATAAAATAAAATAATTCTTAAAAGAAAAAAAGACATAGTAAGATCCTGTCTGTAAAAATCTTATAAATAAATATACAAATAAGTACATAAATAAATCAATTATCTCAAAATGCACAATCTCATATTTTCTTTCTTATGAAGACTGTTTGAGTCACTCTGTAAAACTCTAAATGAGCGTGCAATGACCCTTTGTAGTTTACTCGGCATCCGTCCGTCACATGGCTGGCCCCACACTTTCCCAGGTGAGGAGGGAGGGGGCAGCAGGCCCGCTCTCCCAAAGCCGCCTACTTTCCCACAGCACTAGGGCTCCAGTCTCTGCCGGCTCTCCCCATAAACTACAATACCCTACGGCCCAGCAAAACCAGGAGTGTTCCCAGGAGGATCAGTGCCTGCAGACAGGCCAAGCAGGAAACGAAAAGGAGATTACACATAGGTAGAGGAATGTTCTTAGAAATTTCTTTTTACTATTGTTTTTTTTTTTTTTTTTTTTTTTTTTTTTTTTTTTTTTTTTTTTTTATAAGCCATGCCAAAAACCACACCTTATAACTCTGGGAAAGTGACTTTCTCCAGCTAAGCGAAGAAGCCTCTAAATCCCAAATTGTGGACTCTACAGATGATCTAAGTGGGACATTAAAAACTTACAAACACAAACAAAACAACCTTAGCACTATGCACATGGTCACCCCCACTGGGGGAAAAAAAAAAAAACAGCCAAACCAAGAGGTATTGAATGCCAGAGACTGAGAGGTGGAGGGGTATCCAGGGCTCATAAGGAATTACATACACTTTCCACATTTCACAAAAACTAATTCAAAATGGATCATAAACAAATATGTAAAATATAATGCCATAAAATGTCTTGATTAAAACAATATACACTAACTAAAACATTATGTATATTTGAGTTTGTCACCTAGGAAAGACAGAACGAAATACCATATCTCCAAATTCTATAAAACTTTATAAAAGGTCGACAAACCGGAAATAGCTGATGCAATATTGGAGAGCAAGTCTGAAGACTGGCTTCCCCATTCGGGGCTCACCACGCGGATGGACTGCCCAGAGGTACAACTACCAGAGTGCAGCTGCATGGTCTTTGACGAAGAAGCAAAGGCAATCCAGTGGGGAGAGGACGGTCTTCAACAAACGGTGCTGGAACAAAAACAAAAACACTAGATAATACCTTATACATTTCACAAAAACTAACTCAAAATGGATCACAAACAAATAGGTGAAATGCAAAACTAGAAAATTTCTTGATCTCCTTGAACATGGGAGAAAACTTGGATGACCCTAATTTGGGTGATGGCTTTTTAGATAGGACACCAAAAGTGTAATCCACAAAAGAAGTAGTTGATAAGCGGGACTTTGTTAAAATGAACAACTACTTTGCAAAAGTCAAGGTCAAAAGAATGAGAAGATAAGCCACACACTGGGAGAAAATATTTGCAAATGATACATCTGACAAGTGACTATCATCCAAAATACACAACGAACACTTAAAACTCAACAATAATAAAAGAAATAAGCTAGTTGAAAACGTATGGGCAAAAGGTCTCCCCAGATACCTCAACAGATACCTCACCAAATAAGGTATGCAGATAGCAAAGAAGCTCAGCATCACACGCAATTAGGAGACTGCAAATTAAAATGACAACTAGAAAATACCGCACGCCTACTGCAATGGCTAAAATCCAAAACACTGACATCATCAAGAGTAGCGAAGATGTGGAGCGAGAGGACTTCTCATTGCTGGTGAGTGTGCAAAGTGGTGCAACCACCGTGGAAGACAGTTTGGCAGTTTCTTACCAAACAATAGCTACTCTTACCATCTGATCAGGCAATCGCACTCCTCGGTATTTACTCAAGTGAGTTAAAAACTTTTGTCCGTACAAAAACCTGCACGTAAATGTTTACAGCAGCTTTAATCATAATTGCAACCAAAACATTCTTCAGACGGTGAACGGATAAATAAACTCTGGCCCATTCAGACAGGGGGTTGTTATCCAGTGTTAAAAAGAAATGAGCATTCAAGTCCATTTTCAAACTATGAAACAGCATAAAGATAAAACAAATGTATATTTCTTTTTCACTATGAAAAAACTACATGCTATACGTTTTTGACAACACAACATTGTGGACCGAACAGGACAGTGAGAAGATCAGTGTTTACCCGAGACTGAGGCGAGACGGGCTAGATGCAGCTCAGGGCACGGAGACTGCTCTAACGGAGCAGGGAATGCACAAGATATGCATTCGCTGACGCCCTGGGAACACCCAACATCAAGAGGGCGCCTCGGGTAAACTACGGACCCCAAGTAATGACTCGATGCCCGTGTAGGTTTCTCGGTTGTAACAAGCACAAGTCTCCAGTCAGGATGATGATGGTGAGCACATTAGCCAGGGTTCTCCATGGAGACAGAACCATCCAAGAAGGATATGCATGTGTGTGTGTTTAATGCACAAGCATGCGTGCATGTGTGTGTGTTTAATGCACAAGCGTGCGTGCATGTGTGTGTTTAATGCACAAGCGTGCGTGCGTGTGTGTGTGTTTAATGCACAAGCGTGCGTGCGTGCATGTGTGTGTTTAATGCACAAGCGTGCGTGCGTGTGTGTGTGTGTTTGATGCACAAGTGTGAGTGTGTGTGTGTGTGCTCACACGGGAAGGGGCTTATTGTAAGGAGTTGTCTCACGTGATTACGGGGGATAAGTCCCGCTACCTGGAGGCTGACTCAGCAACCTGGAGACAAGAGAGCCAGGGTGGTCCCAGTCCAAAGCTGCTGCTCGAGACCCAGTGAACAAGTGCTGATGTTTCAGGTGAGGTCCAGAGGCGGGGAATGCAGGAACCCAGGTCAAGGCAGTCAGGCAGGGAGAGCGCCCTCTTACTTTGGAAAGAGTCAGTTTCGGGTATTTTTTGGTTTTTTATTTATGCGTATGAGAGAGAGAAATTTTTACTAAAGGACGTGTGCACTTGCCAGAGAGACAGAGAGAGACAGAGAGATAGAAAGTGAAAACTCACCCCCTGAGGGGGTGGTCACGCTGCGATTCTGTCTCCTCCAGTCTCCTCTTGGGATGTTGGACACACATGCACACGTGCCCGGTGTAAGTTTGAACCTGCTGGATCTGGGATTTGAACCACAATCAACCATGTGGGAGCCCAGCAATGTAACCATTACACAATCTGTTGGCCCTAGGGTTAGCCTTTTTATTCTTCTCAAGCCTTCAGTGGTTTGGATGAAGCCCACCCCTGCTAGAGAACTGTCTGCTTTACCACGGCTACCCACTGAAGTGCTAACCCCGTCTAAACACCCCACGGAGAGACCCAGAGTGGTGTTGGACTGAGTTTCTGGCCCCCATGTCCTAGTCAAGTGGAAACATGAAGTTAGCCATTGCAGTGCGGCTCAGTGCACACAGCAGGCGGAAGGTGTATGGGAATTCTCTGGGCCTTGCCGCAATTTCTCTGTGACTATTAAAAGGTCTCTAAGATAAAAAGTCTATGTATAACAGAAAAACTTAGAATAAACCACGGACTCCTCAAAGCAGAAATCTACAAGTGCGGCTGCGGGGCAGGGGGGTGACTCTCACAGAAGTCAGCTGAGTGGGATGGTTAGGAGTTCGTTCAGACGTGTGCCCACAGCACACACACCCTTATCACACGATCCTAATCACTAATGGGTAATTTACCTGCGATGATGATGCCACTAGGACTGAGACAAGGATTTCTGGGCCTAGAAACAGGTAGGTAGAGAAGCCTTCAGTCGGGAGAAGTCTCGGTTAGACCACACAGACCCCTCAGCACAGGCAGTCAGTCCAGGGCAATTTGAAGAAAGTCCTAAATGCAGTAAGAGAGGGTTGCTTTTAACCATAGTCCATCAGGCTGGAGGACGAATCATTGCCCAATAATGTCAGAGCTGGCGAATTTGCCAACTGTTCAGTTACGGCCTGCCACCCATTTTTGTAGGTGAAGTTTTACTAGAACAGGTTCAGGCCCATCGTGTGCTCCCGGCCATGACTGCGCCTGTACGGTGAGGACAGAATCACGCGGTGACCACAGAGACGCGGAGCACAAACCCCAAGGTGTATGTCATGTTCTTAGCGGAACAACTCTGCCACCTTCTTACAAAGCTCATTGGCTGTTGTTTCCTAAGGCAGAAATTTTGCTCTTTTAATTTTATGAGGGGAAAAAATACCCAACTTCGGAATACAATGTGCTGTCCTGATTTGGATCCTGGAACATAAACATTAACAGTAGTTGAAAATCTGGGCAAGTGTGGAAAGTCTACAGTTAAGTTCAAATAAAGTCAGCCCGTGGCCTGGTGGTGGAGGTGCTTGGGTCCCACATGGCCAACTGCAGTTCGAGTCCTAGACGCTGGTTTGAAAACCTGCTGGGTACTTGTGCATGCGTGCCCAAATCCCGAGAGGAGAATGGAGGAGAGGGGACCGCAGCACGGCCATCCTCCCCAGGTGGCACTTTCTCACTTTCCCTCTTTGTCTCTGTATCTGTTTATTTCTCTCTCTTTGGTGAGTGCACGAACCCTTCAGTAACTTTTTTTTTTAAAGTAGTCTAACCGTGTTAATTTCTGACTTTTAGCAACAACAAACCAACCATGGTTAAATAACATGCTAACATCAGAGTACCTCTGACCATCCATGCAACTTCTTCTGTGAATATAAAATTATTGCATTTAAAAAAATTTATTTAAAGAAAAAACATCTCGACCAACCGACAGTAGGAGTAAACAGTCAGACTGTGAGGTATCTGCAGGTGTAGTAATGGGGGGGGCCATGGGTCAGCCGTTTGCATATGCAATAAACGTTTGTTAAGAGCACACACCAACGGTACCAAAACCCTCTCTTACAACACTGTGAGTAAGCATCAGCTCGCGCCCTCGCTCTGGTCATCCTGTTCCGGCTCGGCGTTACACACTGTTAAGAGTGCCGCTGATGCAGACAGTGACCTGAAAAGTAAAAGGAGTGGGTGGAGGCAGCAACCGCGCTGTGAAGGTTACTGAGCCGTAGATGTGCCCTGACAGCTCGCACAGAGGCTGAGGCAATGACGACGTCTTCCTGGAGAAAGGGCGAGTAAGAGACAAGCACCCCTTCCTCGAAGTGTTTACGGGAGGAGGAAGTACAGAAGCGGCTTGGAACGTCTCGTCTCTGCACGGGCTGTGTCTTTTCTGTCAGATGCCTTCCAGATAAGAGAACCGAGCAGGCCGACGCAAGTAAACCCAAGTGACCGAGGCTCGGGACCCATCCGGGTACGCAGCTACATGACAGCAGATCAGAGAGCCATGGTTAGCACCCTTGACAGGAAGACCACGCTCTGTTCAGGGGGTGTTCTGGGTGACTGCAGGTCAGGTCCTTCAAAAGGCAACAGTGACAATGAAAATACAAACAGGGAAATAACTGAACAATGAAGCCCAGGCCTGTCTTCAAGCTGTTCAAACCTCGAGAGAGATGAGCAAAAGGCCAGCCGTGCCCTCATACGGGGGAGTCGCAGCCTGGGGAAGAGTGGGGAGAGGCCCCCAGCCTTCTCTGCCTACTGAGTTAGAGGAATGGCTGGGTTGGCCGGGGAGGCAGAGATGAGAGCTGCAATGACCGGCGTGGGGGAGCTGCTTACAGGCCCTATTGCGGGAAGACTCAGACTGCAAACTTAGACTCTGCAACGTAAGAGGAAAGAGCAGATACATTTATATATAATAAATAAAAGTGGCCTCACTTTTCTCACCTGCAAATTGAAGAAAGTAGGATAATAATATTGAGCGTCCCCTTCATGCCATCATTTGTGGTACTCAGAGGGAGACGATGGTCGCCCAATGGTCTGTGTGACCTCTTTAGGAAGTCTTCCTCCTAGGAAAAGCGACAGAGTAGATTGGGACCCTACCCAGATCCTCTGGAAAAGATAACTCTGGCATTCACAGTGTGTGTGTGTGTGTGTGTGTGTGTGTGTGTGTGTGTGAGAGAGAGAGAGAGAGAGAGAGAGAGAGAGAGAAAAGGGAGAGAGAGACAGGAAGGAAGAGAGAGGGAGGGAGAGGAAGGGAGAGAGAGGGGGGAGGGAGAGAGGGGGGGAGAGAGAAAGGGAGAGAGAGACAGGGAGGAAGAGACAGGGAGGAAGAGAGAGGGAGGGAGAGAGAGGGAAAGGAAGGGAGAGAGAGAGAGGGAGGCAGAGCGAGCATGTCCTGAATGCCCCGGGTGCTCCTGGGACAACCTCCGCCTTTGAGAGCAGCCCTGTCACAGCCAGCCGGGAGTCAGCCACGGCAACATTCTCAAGGAGGAAATTGGAGTCTTGGGAGAGAATGTCACTGCCTGGCTTGTATTTCCTGCCATCCGTCGCAGGCATGGTTTTCTCTCCCGAGTAGGAAATGAAGTGGTTCCTTTCTGCCGAAGACCGGAGATCAAGGGTTAAAAGTCTCAGTAAGGAAAGTAATTCGGCAGCCAGTAGGATTCCCAGGAACCGTTGATGGAGTATTCAGTACGTGACAAGCAAAGGACAAAACCTACACAGATTTTCTAATGGGACCGCATCGGGTCCATGAAAAAGAGATTGTTATTACCCGGCTTTACGCAAGAGGAAACTGACTCGCAGGTTACGTAACTCACCCGAGGTCAGGCAATGAAGCAGGTCCCAAATGCAAGCGCTCAGACACGTGATGGCTAACTCCCTGCCTGGAACCCTCGAGCGTGAGATTGCAGTGTCCAGAACAACTGTCACAAAGGGCCCTGCCTAGCCAAGTGACAAATTCACTTTCTTCCTGGAAAGGAGCTTCGGACTAAGGTGAATCCTGGAGATTTTATTTCTTTTTTTTTTTAATATTTTTATTTATTTTATACTTTCACTTACTGCACATCACTACAGCTTGTGAAATAAATTACCGAACATGAGCACACTTCCAACCAGTCCAGTTGAAGATATTATACATGTCGGGGACCAGCAGTTAGCGTAATGGCTATGTTGCTGGACTCCCACGTAGTCGACCGCGGTTCGAGTCCCGGACCTGGTGGCTTAAAACTCACGCCGGGTGCGTGTGCGTGCGTGCCCAAGATCCCGAGAGGAGAATGGAGGAGAAGGGATTGCGGTGTGGCCATCCCCCCTGGGGGGTGATTTCTCGCTTTCTGTCTCTATGTCTCTCTCTGTCTGTCTGGCAAGCACACGCGCCCTACAGCAAAAACCTCTCCAAGAAAAAAAAAAAAATAGATATTATACATGTTATCATCAACAGACAATCCTCCATTTCTGGGTCCCTCAAATGTCTTGCCTCCATTTTTCTCCTTGAAAACAGTTACGGACACTGGAATCTGGGTTTTGTTCACTGCCGCCCTAGAAAGCTGGTGCTGGCATCCGTCTGTCCTGCAGGGTCCCTGCGGAGTGCTCATTCCACAAGGACCCAACCCAGAGCAACCAAGTCTCAGGTCTGGGTCTGGGCGCTATGTTTGAAATCAGAATGACTCATGCATCTGCTCCTTCTCTGGCTCCTTGTTTTTTTTTTTTTTTTTTTTTTTGGCTAGAGAACACACGTGCATGAGAGAGAAAAGCACCCTTGACAAGGTCTTGTCACTCCACAGTCCTCTCTCCTTCACCCTCCAGCGCCCCAGGATCTCGGGTGCCTGTGTGCACAGCACATTTTCAGGCCCACTTGAGGATCCAGAGCCTCGCAGGGCACTCCAGCTACTGCTGGGCCTCAGCCGCCGGCCTCTGGTTCCTAGTGAATCTTTCTGGGTCTTCGGTGATAATATTAGGTCACTGAGTAAGTCAGGATGTATTTTTCTATGCAAAATCGCATCACGACTTTCCCGACGACCCAATACTACGTGTCAGTTGCACAAGGCTTTTCTCATTCAGGACTGTGTTTATTTTGTATGATCACATTGTGTTTTTTTCCATTAATAGCCAAGAACTTAATGCAATCAAATATACAGCATTTTTCTAAAGACCCGCTCAGATTACATCTTGCATTTTTGTTCTTTTCTGCTAAAGCACATGTTTGTCTGTGCTATGTATGAAGGTGTGTTACTGAGCGTGCCTTCACTTAGAAAGTTAATAAATTACATATTCTTGTTTAGCTCATTAACTTAATGTATTTGAAATCAACAGGGTGTGGTGGCGCACACCTGTAACCCCAGCTACAGAGGAGCTGAGGCAAGAGGATGGTGAGTTTGAGACCAGCCTGGGTAACACGTGAGGCCCTGTGCCACAGAAATCATATGCATATATTTTAGTTTTCTGCTTTGTCTTGAGCTAGTAGTCAGAATTCTTATAAAACTATTAAAATTTAGATTCTTCTTCTTTCTGAAATGTTCAGTCATGTAAACTTAGCTCTAGCGAGAAGAAACATAAAAGTAATGATATTCCATCATTTTTCCTATGAACAAGATAATTTTATACCTTTACCTACTATATCTGGTTGAATAAAAAAGCTAAAACCTTTGCAAATGGTGGTGCAGTTAGAGTTCACCATCTATGAAAGCACACCTCTCTATACGCGTCTGAGTAGCTGCATGGTGATTTGCTTTCCCTCACACTGCCCGCGGCATTCTCAGCACGAGGAGTGGAAACCACAGCTCGGCTGCACGTAGGGACTGGCGGGCACTCTTTCGGTGTAAGGAAGCGATGGCGACAACAGCAGTGTTGTAACAGAGTTCTGTGCTAGGGTTCACTAGAGACACCGCGTTCTGTCCTTGTCAGTTCCTGTTCGCCAGATGGGACTTTTGCAATAAGGAAGAGGGGAGGCGGCAGACTGAGAAAACAACTTTTAAGAAAGAAAAGAAATGCTGAGAAGTAAGCATTGATGGCTTCCAAATCCTGAAGGAAAAATAAATAAATAAATAAATAAATAAATAAATAAATAAATAAATAAATAAATCACTTCTTAAAGATATGCCTACCGAGGCCAGGAGGTGGACAGACAGTGGTTGGGGCCTTGGACTCCCACAAAGCTGAATGCAATTTGAGTCCTGGACCTGGTGATTTGAAAATCACACCAGGTGCGTATGCATGCATGCCCAAAATCCCAAGAGGGGAATGGAGGAGAAGGGATTATGGCCTGGGCATCCCTCCTGGGGGTGATTTCTCACGTTCCCTCTCACTAACTTTCTCTGTCTCTCTCCAGCAAACACACATACTCTATGTCAAAAATCTTAACAAGGGACCAGCAGGTGGTGTGGTGGTTAAGGCGCTGGACACTCCCACATGGCCGACCAGGGTTCGAGTCCTGAATCTGGTGGCTTGCTTTCTCACTTCCTTTCTCTCTTACTCTCACCCTCTGTCTCTCTCTGGTCAAATTAAGAAATAAATGAATGAATAAATAAATAAATAAATAAATAAATAAAATAATTTTTAAAAATCTTAACAAGAAAATGCCTACCAAATGTTTGACAGATAACTGGACTCTGTGTGTCCATGCACACGTATATGCACACATGCATGTGAGTCTGATGTGCATGTGAGTTTATTATTGCCTACGAGTGAGTGTGTGAGTGTGTGCATGTGTGTGCATATTGAGTGTGCCCACAGATGAGTGTGTGTACATATGTGTGAGTGTGTATTGTACATGCAACTGCATCAGTGCCCATGGGTGAGCGTGTGCGCGTGTGTGTGTGTTTCTACATTCACAGAATATGGGCCAGACTGTGCCCGTTGCTTCCAACTGAACTGGCTTGAGCTTGGACACGCTGGAACCGCATCAAAGGCATCCCCGGAGATTCTGGAGAGGAAATGAAGCAAAACCTCTGCTTCCAGTTAAGGCGGAATTAACTCCATAATTGAGTCTGGCAGAGCGACTCTGCAAGCGAGGAATTTTGATAGATGGTGTTTTGTGAGCTAAGCCGGCTGAAGTTTCAACATAAATGACACGCTTGTTTCCAATCTCAGAGGAAGAGTTCAATTCTGAGCCCAGGGTGTCTTCGTTTTCCTTCTTTCCTTCCCTTCCTCTGGAGTTTGGAAATAACAGTGCACTTGAATGACAAGGGAGAGATTTCTCAATGGTTTCTCCCACAGCGGCAATGGATAACCAGAGAAAGCCACGGCCGGAACAAGTCCTGAAGTGACTCCACAGAGGCAGAAATAGGCTCGCTCTGAGGGATTGAACCTGGTCCCGGGGCCTGGCGAGTTCCCTCCCTCTGGTCCGGGCCAGGGTCTGCCCTGGGTGTGGGGCAGCAGCAACTTAGCCCCAGGCCTCTGGAATGTCCAAGAGACTGCGGCCCAGCGTTATCGTGGGGGCCGGGTCTGCCCTCCCAGCCCCTGGGGATCTCCACCAGGTTTCTCCAGGGCCCATGGCAACACGCGAGGCACTGCGAGCTCAGACGTGGTCACGGGAGCCCTCTCGGTGAGGCAGAGCCCCACAGGAAAACACTCAGGCGCCGGCGGGTTAAGAGGTGCACTCTGGAGTTGAAGGCCTTGGGTGTGAAGCTCAGCTCCCATAGTTAGGGGCCAGGTAAATTTTGTAACAGTGGCTACATTGCCAGACGTAGCTACATGTGTGAGGAAAAATTAAGAAACCAGGTGGGAACCTAGCACTTGCTAATATTAGGACGTGGCCTCATGTCAACTGTGCTTTCCAAGGGAACTTCTAGAAAGAACTGAGGAGTCTGGGAGCGTTATCAGCCAGAGACACCAAAGAACAGGGCTATGAGGACCGTGGAGGGGCGCGGGGAGCAGGGACGGCTTCTCGGGGAGGGCAAGAAGAGGAACGAAACTCAGAAAGTCTCAATGGAGGCTTGCCCTGGGCCTCCCCCGTGAGACAGGGTCCTCTGGACTCCTCCAAAAGCCCCAGAAGGCCAGACAGAAGGCAGCTGCCTCCCACATGCTCAAAATTCCTCTTCTGCATTTTATTTATTTATTTATTTATCTATTTATTTATTTATTTTTAGGCATTTTTACCTGAGGGCACATGCACTTGCCAGAGAGCAGAGAGTCAGATACAGTGAGAGGGAAAGTGAGAAGTCATCCCCAGGGGAGATGGTCATACTGCAATCCCTTTTCCTCCATTCTCTTCCTGGGATCTTGGGCACCCACAAACATGGGCCCGTGTGATTTTCAAGCCTCCGGGTCTGGAACTTGAACTGTGGTCAGCCACATGGGAATCCAGCGACATAATCACTATGCCATCTGCTATGGAGACTCCTGCTCCTCCTGATCCAGACATGGGAACAGTATTGCGAAGTGGGACAGAGGCAGTGTCCCGAGTGCTAAAACTCCAGCAGTGGGTTCTGTATTCGCTGATTTTTGAACAGAACCCTGTCCTGTGTGTAAGCTCCGCTGAGGAGGAAACTCTCACGGTCAACATGGAAGCGGCCTCTCAGCACGGAAGCTGGGCTCAGCCCTCTGAGTCCTACACAAGTGACCACTCAGTTCTCCCCTCTGCAGGTGTCTGGCAGCTTTGTCCTCGCCTCTAAATCGCTCCTTCCCCAGCCCGTCACTGTAAAGCATGCAGATGGCAGAGAGCGGCCAGCCCTGTCGCTGCACGTCAGGGGGCAGTCCGTGGGGTGGCCATCCTACCAGGGTGGAGCCTAGGGCCAGGCCGACCTGTGGGACCCTCACACACCCAAAGCCAGCAGCACGTTTAGCGGGTCCGGAGTCTCGGGCTGGCGATGTGAAGCTCTAGATCTGTATTTTTCAAAGACTCCGGCCCTGTGATAGCATCATATTAAAGCTAAAACTAGTTAACTGGATGGATGAAGGCAGCTCGGGAAATTCAGGAGACAGACAGCAGTGTCTTCTTTGTTCTCACCGATCTTGAACCCTTTATCAAAGACTACAAATAAAAGCTTGTCTTTTTATACTCACGTACATCGAAGCCGGCAGTACCGATGTGCCTACACGTCATGGCACCTGTTTGCCTCCTGGGAGGAACTGGGTGAGCAGCTACTCCTCTTTCTTGTGGGCTCGTGGGAGCTGCACTTCCAAAAGCAAATCTCACCCCAGCAAACGGTGTGGCGGGAACATGGTGCTCTGGGCCCAGAGCGTGTGCACAGCTCGCTTACATAGTCATCCTGAGCAAAGGGTGTATGTGCACATGACGTGTGTGTGTCCTACGTGAGTACACGTGTTGGGGTGTACATGGCATTGTGCATGTGTGTATGTACATGTACTATGTCTGTCTGTCTTATGTGTGTACATGCACTGCACGTATGTGTGTTATGTGTGTCTGTGTATTATGTGAGTGCATGGTATGTGTGTGCATGTGTGTTATTTGTGTGTTATGTGTGTACATATGCCGTGTGTACTTGTGTCATATGTGTATGTTGCATGTGTATGTGTGCTATGTGTGTGGATATGTTATGGCTTTGTGTGTGATGTGTCTATGTATGTTGGGTGTACATGTGTTGTGTGTATGTGTGTGTTATATGTATCTGTGTGTATGTGCTGTATATACATGTGTTATATGAATATTGAGTGTGTTCATGCATTGTATGTGTTCCTGTTATGTGTCTACATGTGTGTGTTGTGTGTACATGTGTTGTGTGTATTTATGTTATTTGTGTGAACATGTTATGTGTATACATATGCTGTGTGTGTTGTGTGTTTGTGCATTAAGTGTGTGCCTTAATGTGTGTATATGTTTCATGTGTATGTTTATGTGTGTACATGTGCTGTGTGTATGTGTTGTGTGTGTGCAAATGTAATGTGTGTATGTGTTGTTTGTACGTGTGTTGTGTGTTCATGTGTTGTGTGTGTACATGTGTTGTGTGTGTTATGTATGTACAAGTGTAATGTGTGTGGGTGTTGTTTGTGTGGGTGTTGTGTATATGTGTTATGTGTGTACAAATGTAATGTGTGTATATGTGTTGTTTGTGCGTGTGTTGTGTGTGCATGTGTTGTGTGTGTACATGTGTTGTATATGTGTTATGTGTACAAGTGCAATGTGTGTGTGTTGTTTGTGTGGGTGTTGTGTGTGCGTGTGTGTGCATGTGTAGTGTGTATGTGTTATGTGTGTACAAGTGTAATGTATGTGTGTTGTTTGTGCGTGTATTGTGTGTGCATGTGTTGTGTGTGTACATGTGTGTGACGTGTTAGCTCCGAGCAGCCCCCACACTAACGACGCAGCTCTGACGTCTCACGCACGGGGGAGAGAAGTGATGGGTGGATCGGCCGTCTGTCTGAGTGAAGCTGTGCAGAGGTGTCTGCGTCTGCCGCAGGAATTGCTCATAGCTGCGTTGAAGCCAGGGCAGCCGGGCTTGGACACACTGTGTGTCCATCCCGGGAGCACCATCTGCGGAGTGACTGGGCACTTAACCTGCTCAGTAAGAGCACGGTAAAGGGTCACATTCCAGAGGAAATGGAGGGAAGGCTACTCAATAGACAAGGTGATTGCTTTCTCTTTACAGTGGTCAGCCCACTTTAGACATCACATAGCAACCTGTTGCTTCCGAAATGCGCACCGCAGCCCTGAGCTTGCCCACGTGGCTCGTCCACACCGTCCGTCCTGGGGGTGAAAGGAGCAGCTGCCCAGAATGCACGTCATTCCTGAAAGTAACCACACAGTTGGTGCACACGTAGGACACATGTGCACATGTGTCCTCTATGGCCCCGCACTCCTGTAACCCGTGGCACTTTACAGCTCCACCCTCGGGCAGGTCTAAACTTCAGTAAGTTTTTCTTCATCGGAGACAGGTAAGACCGATGCTCTGCCCTGGTTAAGGGAGCCAGAGCCAGTGGCCACTGCATGGTTTGCATCTTGGTCTTGGTAGCTTGAAAAACGTGCTGGCCAAGCACGTGCGTGGATGTGTCCTAAATTCCAGCAGGAGACATGAGAGGGGCTGCCGCTAGGCCCTGCTGTGAGGGCTGCGTTCTCCCTCTCCCTCTTCTTCTCTCTCTGTTTTTCTCTCTCTCTCTGGTGAATGCATGTGCCCTAGACCAAATTTAAAAATGATAATAATTACAATAAATAAAATTAAATAAACAATTATTTAAAAAAAAATAATTCTTTAAAAAACAAAAAAAAGCCTGCAGATACCCTGCCTTTTTCCTGTACATACGAACCAAAGATAAAGCTTCATGCATAAGTTAAGCACAATAAGAGATTAACAGCAATAATTAACAATAACAGGACAATTATAATAAGATGCTGTAATAAGAGTTATGAAAAAGTGGTCCTCCCTGTCTCAAGCCATTTTTTTTTTTTTTTTTTTTTTTTTTTTTTTTTTTTTTTTTTTTTTTTGCTATGGATGCATGTGCTCATCAGAAAGACAGAGAGACAGAAAGTGAGAAATCACCCCCCCCAGGGGGGATAGTCACGCTGCAATCCCTTCTTCTCTGTTCTCCTCTTGGGATCTTGGGCACGCGCGCACATGCACCCAGTGTGAGTTTAAGCCGCTGGGTCCAGGACTCGAACCACAGTCGACTACATGGGAGTCCAGCAACATAGCCATTATGCCACCTGCTAGTCCCGCCATCTTACTATACCATGCTCACCTGCTGTTGGCCTACAGCTGGCCGCAGTACCGGAAACTGGCAGGTGGGATCTCGGATAAGGGGCAGGGCTGCGGATGCACACTCAGATACATGCACATATGCATACATAGCCCCAAATATGAAAGTCAAACATTTATCAGAGATTTAAAAGAGACATTCAACAGGGTGAATTGCAAAAACATCATCCTATATAGTCATAGGAAATTACTTAAGTAGATGAGGGTATTTTCCATAGTTGAATGTTACTGAGCTACCAAAATGGTGTTGGACATCGCTAGTCAATGACAGGAGAAGGTGTTTCTCACAGAGTATGAAGCGCAGGTTACAAGACAGCATGCAAGATATAATTGCCTTTTTGTGCAAGGAAATTAAAGGCATAAAAGAATTCTAAAATAATAACCACCAGAGCTTTGACCATAATTATCTTTGGCAAGAGAATTGTGTTGAGACTTTTTATTTATTTATTTTTTTATTTTCTACATTTTGTGTTTTATCTACATTGGACACAGTGGCTTTCTTCATAAGGAGAATGATTGTGTTTCAGAAAATCACACAAACATGCCTTCGGGTAAAAATTGTGCAAGACACAGCTTGGTCTAGGGACAGTAGCTTGCAATCCCCAGTGAGGCTCCAAAAACATAATGGCAAAAGTGAAAGAAGTTGCAGATAGGAAGCAATGGCTTAACTGAAAAAGAAATCAAGAAAACAGTCCCGTTTACAACAGCATCAAGAAAGACAACCTAAGGCCAAATATAATCAAGGAAGTGGGACACACGTGAGCGGGACTCCATGAACCACTGGTGGAAGCAATGGAAGGAGACACAAGGAAGGGGAAGATAATCCACGCTATCAGCGGGGGAAATTACTATTACTAAAATGCCCACGTGACCCAAAGCAAGATAGATTCCATTCAATGCCTATCAAAACCTCAGCGGCATTCTCCACAGAAATAGAAGAGAAACTTGTAAAATGTGTAGAGAACTATGAAAGACTTTGAATAGACTAAACACTTCTGAGAAAGAAAAACAAAGTGAAGGCATAGCACTTCCTGATTTAAAATCATAGTACAATGCAGTCATAATCAAAACAGACTGATACTCACATAAAAACAGACATGCACAGTGCAGCAGAGAGAATGCCAGAATCCGTTCGTGTTTTAGACAAAGATGCCGAGGGGGCCCAAGGGGGAAGGACATCACTCCAGTACATGGTTCTGGGAAACTGGCTTTCCACATGCTCAGGAAGGTCAGTAGACCTTAGCTTACATCATGCACGTGCACACACGTACACACACACACGCGCACACACCAGCTCAAAATGCGTGAAGTATAAGACCAGAAACTAGGGCCAACTCTGACATGGTGGTTAAGACAGCTAGATCCAGCATGGACAGCTGAGTGGTTCAAGTCCAGGAGCCGGTGGCTTGACAAACATGCCAGGTAAGTGTGTGTGTGCCCAGACTCCTCAGAGGGGAAATGGAGAAGGGATTGTAGCATGGCCACGCGGCGGGGGGTAGGGGAGGGCTTTCTCACTTCTTCTCCACCTCTCTCTGTCTTTCTCTGAGGAGCACACATGCTGTATAGGAAACCACAGGGGGTTAAAAAAAAGCTATAAAATTCCTAGAAAAGAACACGGGAGAAGAGAACGCTCCTGGACGTTGGCCTTGGCAATGACTTTTTCGATATCATGCCAAAAGCTCAGGCTACAAAAGCAAAAATAAATAAATGGGACTACATCGAACTACAAAGCTTCTGCACAGCAAAAGAATCTACCAAAGCTCACTGGAACTGTGGGTTCCGGCCTCGCATCTGCCGGTTCCGAAATGCAGAAGCTAGCCAGCGCTGGCCAGGGCGGGAGAGAGGGGCACACCTGTACACCGGCACTGGCCAGGGCGGGAGGGAGGAGCTCACCTGTACACCGGCACTGGCCAGGGCGGGAGGGAGGAGCTCACCTGTACACCGGCACTGGCCAGGGCGGGAGGGAGGAGCTCACCTGTACACCGGCACTGGCCAGGGCGGGAGGGAGGAGCACAGCTGTACACCGGCACTGGCCAGGGCGGGAGGGAGGAGCTCACCTGTATACCGGCACTGGCCAGGGCGGGAGGGAGGAGCTCACCTGTACACCGGCACTGGCCAGGGCGGGAGGGAGGAGCTCACCTGTACACCGGCACTGGCCAGGGCGGGAGGGAGGAGCACACCTGTATACCGGCACTGGCCAGGGCGGGAGGGAGGAGCTCACCTGTACACCGGCACTGGCCAGGGCGGGAGGGAGGAGCTCACCTGTACACCGGCACTGGCCAGGGCGAGGGAGGGGCATGCCTGTACACGGCCCTGGCCACGGACAGCCACTGTGGAAAACGGCCTAGATCCTGCTAAAGGAATTCGACACAGGACGACCGTGTGGCCCAGCAACCCCTCTCCCGGGCCTATGCTCAAAAGACATGACATCAACACCTCGTGTGGATGCCTCCGCTCCCGTGTCCAACAGCCCAAGTGATGTCAGCAGATGGCACTTAGGAAATAAGGATAAAGAAACCTCGAGACATGCACATACATATAGAATGAAATAGCGGTCAGCCCGGAAGAGGAGTGGGGTCTCTCCATTTGCCACAGTGTGGAAGAGCCTGGAGGACAGCCTGCTGAGTGGAATGAGAACAGACACAGAAAGGAGAACACTGTATCGTCTCACTTAAAAATGGAATCTAAAACACAAAAAGACGGAAATGGAGACCACAACCGTAGTTACCATGGAGAAACGTACAGATGGAGGTGGGAGAACACAGAGGCGGGTGTGCAGGATGAGCAGCGCAGAGGAGGACGCCCGGTGAAGTCGCACCGCACGTGGGGTCATGCTGAATGGGCAGGTTTAGCTGCTCCTGCTCCAAACTAATCGGGAACAAGGTAGCTGCGTGGGAGGGTGCACGTGCTCGTTTATTCCCTACCGTAACCTTCGTGCTGTCTATATGCATCCCGCACATCAGGGTGGACACCTTAAACATACACAGTAAAATGGATTTTGTCAAAAGTTACAAACAGAGGGACCAGCAGTTGGCGTAACGGCTATGTCACTGGTCTCCCATGTAGTCAACCAGGGTTCGAATACTGGACCCGGTGGCTTAAATTCACGCCGGGAGGTGTGCGTGCGTGCCCAAGATCCCGAGAGATGGGATTGTGGCGTGGCCATCCCCCCTGGGGGGTGATTTCTTGCTTTCTGTCTCTCTGTCTCTCTCTGTCTTTCTGGTAAGCGCACACACCCTATCGCCAAAAAAAAAAAAAAAAAAAAAAAAATCTCCAAAGAAAAAGTTACAAACAGGAAAACTGTTCTGTCATGAAAGGATTCCTGGGGGCGGGGAAGTACCAGCATAAAATGACCTCACCTCTCTGGTCCCAGACCTCGCCCTGTATAATGCTGTTGTTTACACTGGGCCCCACTTGCCAGGACAGCAGCCTTTCTGGCAGGGTTCGGGAGAGCTCGTCACCCCATTCTTCCTTCCTTTTCCCTGCCAGGGCTAGGAACGAGAAACGGTCATGCAGAGGCTGCCATGGCACGGGATCATCCGGGCTGAGCTCTTCAGAGGAGAACTGAGAGCACGACACAGAGACGCGAACAAGCGGAGTCCAGGTACCCCGTTTCTGACACGCTCGGGACCAGGCCTTTGGGATTTGGGGTATGTTTGGACTTTGGAATATCCGTATTCACATGACGAGCTATCGCAGGGCTAGGACCCGAGGCAGAGCGTGCTGCTTGGCCATGTTTCATAGACACGGCATACACATGGGCACTGCGTCTTCTCACCGTGGTGTGTTCACTGCAGCTCGTCACATGGTGGTGGCTGTGGATCTGCCCGATCGTGGCCTCGCATCGGCACTCTGAAGTTCCAAATTCTGGGGCATTCTGGGCTTGCGGTTTTTAGATGAAGAATTCTCACCTACAGCCGCGCTCTGCGCTCCTTCTAGACGCCCCCGCGTGCCCCATGTAGGTGCTGCTGAGCAGGGAGGATCCCCGCTTTTCACCCTGGTGACCTCAGGACTAGTTAGTAAAAGTGACGATTCCACCAGAAAGGCAGTGGGAGAAAAGGGAGGAAGCCCACACTGCACTCCTTCTCAGGACCTTACCTTCCAGGCCCGCTCGGTGTCCATGCTCATGGGAGGAGCCACAGCCAGGGCCCGCCCTCGCCTCCTGGCACGGCCAATCTTCATTGATTTCCACACCCAGGGAATGTGATGGGCTAGGCCCTCCTTCCCGGGAGCGCCCATGAAGTGGAGGGTGACAGGAGTACAAATACATAGTGATAGCAAAGCTGTGCCTGCCAGACTGGGGCTCACAGGCCAGTGAGAGGAGGGAGGGCCGGAGGGTAAAGAAATAAAAAGAAAAGTGAGAGGCAGATTTCCAGTTGCCACTCAGGGACAGTTGGCAACATGATGGCAATTCCCTATCACTCTTCCTCCCCGTTATTGCCATCTCTTAGTGAAAAAACAGAAAAGGTTAATTTGAGAAAATGGAAAAGGTTAATTTGAGAAAAGAGACCAGTTCTGGGCCAGCAGGTGGTGTGGTGCCGGGTCCCCACATGGCCAACCGCAAGTCCTAGACCTGGTGGCTTTCTCTCTCTCTCCTTCTGTCACTCATGAGTGCACATGCCCTATAGCAAATTTTAAAAGAGTAATAATGATAACTACAATTAAATTAAACAATTCTAAGGGGAAAAGGAAAAGACCAGCTCTCTGTGGAGACATCCTGGTGCACCAAGGTCTCCCAGGCATGGTGCCACTCTCCAACCGGGAAGCTGCAGACTTTGGTCAACCTTGGGTCCCTGAGCAAACGGTGGGGAAAGAAATCCTCGGGCTGGCACTTGCCTGCAGCTGGTCCTCGGGAGCTGGAGTCAGACATGTCCTGGGATGATGGAGGGTCCTGTTAGAACGTGCCAGGAGGAACAGCACACCTGGAAGGTACTATCTTTTAAACTGAAGGGGGCCTTGAGGGACAGGGTGGAGGTATGTGAGGCACAAGGAGCAACGAGAACCAGCAGTGAGACAGCAGTGAGGTCTATGGACCTGAAACACGGCAGTTCGAGGCTCAGCTGGGGCCCAGGAGGAGGCGTAAGAGCAGCTGGAAACAGGCGGGCTGACCAGGTCGCAGAGAATCCTGCAATGCCAACCGAGGAGCCAGCCTACACGTGGCGGCCACGGGAGACACGCGAATGCCCTTGGCTTGCCCGCCCGTACCCTGTGAGGCTAGCCAGGTCAAGTGATTAGAAGGAAATTGCCTTAAAAGAAAGACAGGCCCCCAGCGGAGAAATAACCAAATCCTATCAATGACTTCTTTTCTGAAAACAATTCATTTTCAGACATTTTAGACATTTAGATTTTTTTTAAGTATTACCTCTGAGACAAATGCACGTGCTCTCACCGCCTGGTGTCCTGACAAAGCTCCAGGGACTGGTGCTGCCTTTTCTCTCCACGAGGCCGGCAAGGTGCTGGATGCCGGCCTGGCTCCGGCCTCCAGGGGCTTAAATCTGGCCGGGTCTAATCGGAACCAGATCATAAAGCTGGTGCTTTGGTTATGGGTGTCAGAAAAGGAAAACCAAGCCTCGGCAGTCTCCTGCAGAGCATCTGGCTCCCAGAGAAATCCGTCTTGATTCTACTCCCAAACTATACAACCAGAAAAAGTAGACTGGGGGAGGCTAGTAACGGGGGCCTTTCAAGAGCTTCTTAACTTGCTTTCGCTGCAGTACAGTGCTCCATTCAAAAATGGCATTTTCTTTTTGTAGTATTTCAATTTAAATCGTGATTTCTGGAGTACATACAATTGACATGTATCTTTGTAGGCTGCATAATGGTTTTATAAGGCATGCATATACATACAATAATCACATCAAGAATATACCGTATTCCTCTTCTTTGGCATTGAGCACTACCACACAGCATGCACATTTGATAGTAGTTCTGCTAGTGTTTTAGAACTCTGCATTAAATTGTCCGTATTTTTTCCTTTGCTGTGAAACACCATCTCATAGCTTCTTGCCTTCATTTAGATACTTTATTGCATCCGTCGTAATTTTCAAGCAAGACGCATTACGTGTTGGTGATTTAATCCATTCATGATGAAGTATTAGGGATGTTCACTTACCAAAGCCAAATGTCTTGGTCTGCTTTCTGTCACTGCAATAGAATTCCACAGACTGGGTCATGTACAAAGAAAGACATTTATTACATACAGTTCTGGAGGCTGGGAAGTCCCTGGCATCTGCTTGCCTCCAACCACCTCTTAACTGGATGCCGCAGCCCAGAACACAGGAGACAGAAAGCACAAAGGCCTACTCCCAGGGAGACGGCCACTCGACTGCCAGCCCACTGCCGTGAGTGACACTGATCCAAGAAACTGAGAGCATTGAGATGAGTAATGACCATGGCGGGCCCTAACCCGCCATGGAACAGAAAGCCACAATTTGTACTTACACAGATAAAAATATAAACAAAGGAGTTGAGTTCGGGATAAAGAGCAGCGTATTGCGTCGTTCTAAGGTAATTGCTTATTAATTATAAAGGAAGTAAGGGGACAAGAAGCCTCGATGTCAGCTGTCACCTCGACCTAACGGCCAGAGTGAGTGAAGCAGATGGCATTCTGGGCACTCGGGAGCTCAGGGCGAGAGGCCACCCGGCCGGCCGCCCCTGGGTTCTTCCTGACCCTATACCTAGTCGCCAGGAAGCAGTGGACAGACCCAGGCTGAGAGAACTCCTCCGAAGTATCTGGCCTGTATGCTCTGCTGAGGCGTTGAATGTCAAAAAAAGACTGAGGAGCATTTCCAGGTTGGTGGAGACTAACGCAAGGTGACAGCTAAATGCAGCGTTCGGCTCCAACGCCATCCCTTCCTTTGTAAGGAACGTGGGGGCAGGTGTGTGTGGGGCCTGAACTCAGCAGTGGTGATGTGTCGGTGTTAGTTTTCTGGTTCTGTGGGCCCTGCTGTGGTTATGTACAAGAATATTCATATTTGTGAAAAACGCACACGGAGTATCAGGGCGATGGGACAGTCCAGTAGGCAAAGGATTAGCAAAGGTCCAGGAAGAAAATTATGGGTGTGCTACTTGCAGCTTGTATGTAAGTAGTTTATACTTGTTAAATAAACCTCTCAGACTTTCTATAGCTGGTACCTTCGAGCATGAAGAAAGGATAAAACGTGATGAGCCTAAGTCCCAGGACACCGCCGCAGCCTCTGCTCTGCCCGGGCTCTGCCCCGGGCAGCTCCCAGGGCACAGGAGTTTTAGCGGTAAGAAGGCAAGCTCGCAGAGCCAGTGCACTGCATGGGACGACAGCCCTCGTCATTTGCCAGTGTCCTAAATCAAGGACAGTGAGAGTGACAGATGATACCCGTCAGCTGCCAGCCCAGGAGGATTGGAAAAGGTTGGCGGGCTTGACCAGGGTCAAGAAATCTCTGTTCTTGGAATCCAGTCAAATGAACACCCAATGAGAACAGATCAGAGAATCTTAGGACCAGGGATAATGGCAGGGCTAAAAATAACCAAAGCTACCATTTCTGCTATGCGCTAAGTCTCCTCACACCATCTCGCGCAATCCTGCCGAGCGGGTGTAATTAGTATCCCATGTGGGAGATGAGAGCCTTAAAGCCCAGAAGGTCAGATAACTTGGCTGAGGTCACCCCGAAGTGTGCAACCCCAGTAATCCTGTGAAGAGGGTGCAGCTGTCCTCTCTCTCTCTCTCTCTCTCTCTCTCTCTCTCTCTCTCTCACACACACACACACACACACACACACACACACACACACACACGGGAGCAACCTGAGATGAAGATCTGACCGGAGGATCAGATCATGGTGTACCCCGAGCTCCATTCTCATTCACAGCGCGCTCTCTGCCCCGGGCTATCCTGCCTCCCAGGATCTTACTGTAAGGGCGTGCATCTGTTGACACTGTCTTTATAAGGTAGGACTTTGTAGCAAAGTAAAATGAGCGTACTTAAATACACTGAATTTCGCAAGCAGCCTGAGAGAGCGGAAAATGAGTTCTGGGCTCGACTCCGTCACTCGCCGTGACCCTCGGAGCAGGTAGCCTTGGTTCCTCTTTCCAATCTCCCACTCCCTTCTGTGGTCCAAGTCTGCTCTTCAGAATGGCCGCCTTCCCACAGGTAGTCACAGCTTGTCCTGTCCCCAGACCTCACGCTGAATGTGCTCACGAGAGAGGGCCAGTGGGCTGGGACCAGCGTCCGGCCCCCTGCTTCCCGTTGGAGCCTTCCTGTCACGTCCATGGGCATGGGCCACGTTCGGGCTCCACGGAAGCCGCCCTACTCATTAAGACTGTGGCGCTGGTTGTGTGTCAAGATGGCGTCTAGATCCTATCTCCGTGGAGATAGAGGGGCGCGGGCTGCACTGCAGTGGGAGGGCTTGCTGGCTGCCTGCTGGACAGTGAGTCTGTCTGTTTGAACTTGGGTGTGACTGTCCCCGGGCTCCTTCCCTCCTGACGTCTGGCTCAGCACAGTGGCTCCTCCCGGATGCAGTGGGAAGCTGCCACATGAGGGACGGGAGGGCCCCTGGGGAGCTTGCAGTCCAGGTGACAGCCCCACGGTCTGTGTCCACCAACACGCGAGGGCCGGCCAGGGGTCAGGCAGTACCCCCAGCCAGCCAAGGCTGGCACTTGCAGCAGGGCCCCTGTGTGGGGCACTCTGCCGGGAGCGCTCCTGTCCTCACACCCCGGAATCCACTCAGACACCTTTCCGGGCCGGTCTTAGGGCAGGACACCAGCGCGAGTGTGAGAACAGCAGGAGCGCGAGCTCGTGACCTCCAGGCTAAGGGACCGTGGTCAGTGATGAGCGGCTCTCAGTCCTTGAACCCTGGTTAGCTAGGGTCCTTCTCTAGTCCCTCACAGAGTCCTCTGGGAGCAGGTAGGCCACGCTATGAGCCGCTTTCCTCTTTCCTGAGAGCAGCCCGGAGCTGTCCGGACAGCCTGGGACAGGCACGGCACCCTCACGGCCACGTCTCTCTGCTTTGTTTAGGCTCCACTTTCTAGAGTAGACAAGAGACCTACAGGGGACCCGTGACCTAAAGTGCTGTAAACTTGAGGCACACATCTCATGGACCTGGCCACTCTCCGAAGGGGCCAGAGTGTCTCTGGTCTCCCTGTGAGCCCTCACCCGCTCAGTCCTGGACCCCGTGGGCCCCTGTCCTACCCCAGGGAGTCACCACAGTTCAGAGGCTCTGTTGGAAGCAAGCCATTCTCTTGTGGATGTTGATATTAATAACCATGATAACACTGCTCAGTCGTTGATACAAGGACTTCTAAAGCATCCATGGCATCTGGACTCATACTGGTTTGGACCTTTCATTTGTAATCCCGAACCCTCGTGAGGTTCTTACAAGATAGGCATTAATACACACACTTCTGTAGTTGGGGAAGGCGTGGGTCGGGGGCGAAATCCGCCCGTGACCGGGAGCTGCGCCTTCTTTCTGACTCGCTCTCTGCGTTCTGCTTCCCCACAGGTGGCTTCTGTGTCCTGGTTGGAGGCCATCGGGAACTCCATCTTCAGAGCGTCGGGAGCAAATGTAGTCCTTCTCATCCCCGGGTGCCAAGCCACATCTGCCCTCCAACGTACAACACAGAGACGGCACACACACGCACACACAGAGCTCTGGGGGAACAGAGAAGACAGGGGTGCGGCCCTGGGGCTCTAATCCAGGGCAGCTTGGTGGGGCCCTGTCTCCGGGCTCAAACTCCAGGGATGAGCCCACTGCCCTCTGTGACATGTCCCTGCCGCTCCCTGGCCCCATCCTCGATCAGGGGGACACGCTCATCCTTCTGGTAGAGCAGCTGTGTTCCCGTCATCAGCCGCTTCGTCACAGTTCCAGGGCAGGATGAACACAAGCGCCGGACTGCAGAGGGGACGGGGACCATCAGATCAGTGTGGACAGGTAGCCCCGGCTCACCTCGCGGAGCCGGGGGCTTAGCAGAGATTAAATACCGCCGGCTGCCTTCAAAGACAAACAGCTCCGCAGCTCAGTAATTGGTGTTTGTGTGTCTGGAAAGGTACCACGCAGCCCACCCGGTCATCTAATCCAAGCCTATCTCCACTGGGTGTAAATATTGCTGGGTAAATATCGCTATGTACGCAGTCAGCCTTCAGTTTTCCTGTGTGTGTCTCTGCCTTTCTGTCTCGCTCTTCTCCCAAACACGCGTCTGAGTTCTCAGTGAGGACACGGTGTTTTCCGTCACCTCGTTTCAGAATTCAGAATGTTCTCCTCCGTGAGTGTTGGTGACAGTCACAGCAGATCCCTATTTCTCATACAGACTTGAGCGAGACCTAGGTCACCGGCTGGTGTCTCACTCCCTCACTCCAGTGACTGTGTGTGTGTGGCACGCTTCAGACGCTCATCTTCCCCTCCAGGTCGACGCTGAGATCATTGTGGGCGGCGCGCGGCCGAGGACTGACTGCTCATTATTTTCTGTTCGGAGCGCAGGCGGCCACAGAAGAGCCTAATTCTTACAAGCTGGGACAGCAGTAGCCCGCTCCGGCCAGCTCAGCCCGGCCAGCGGACCTGCAGCAGAGCACTTCCGCCACCAGACCCATTCGCCTCTGTTTAGGAACTAAGTACAGGAAGGCAGTTATCGTGCAAGATTGGCTTCCTGTCGGCCATAAATTGGCAGCGGCAGAAAAATACAGGATGAATTTATTAGCCTGCAAGCTCAGCTTAAAAGGAAGAGGCGGGGACTGGGCCTGTTTCCTCTCATTCCGTCTACTCCCACTCCTGTCCCCACCACGGAGGCTGAAAAAGACAGTTAGGACTTAATGACTTCTTAATAGTTTTAAGCAAATTCAAAAGGCTATATGTTGCTAAGTGCCCTGAGGAAAGAGCTGCCTGGTCGGAGGGGAGTCTGCAAACCTGGTTCGATGCCTTTCCAATCTGCACTTGGCAGGTTTGCCTTGTTTGTTTATTTGCTTGTTTGTTTCTTTTGCCTTATTGGTATTGAGTGGCTAGAATTTTACTTTGAAACTAAAATCTTACATTTGGAAATAAAGAAGCAGCTTCTAACAGTGAAAAAAAATCCATGGAGTCAAAAATGTAACTGTTTCCCAGCGGAGGCACAACGTAGCGTAGCCGCCCATAGACTCTGGGTTCAGATGAGGGCGACTGCATTTTTGCTCTGTTGTTTGTTTCATTTTGGGCTTTTAAGTGAACACTTCTTTGAACACTCAGAGTTAAAGGTAGCCTAAAAGGTGGGAAGCAATCTTAAAGACATCTATCCATCCAGAGAGAAACTGGCTCCCTGACCCAGCGCCTTTAGCCTGTTAGAAACATAACCTTCCTTTCTTTTCTTTTGATATTTTTCCAAATGGCTTAAAGTTGTCAGGTAAAATTAGGCCCCGCTGGTTGGAAGTGAAGTATTAGGATCCGGTTTTCTAGTGCTTTTGCATGAAAGGTTGTAATTCAAATTTTAATTATACCCGCTCTGCAGTGAGTTCAAGGAGCCCCGCCTTCTTCAGGAGGTCCAGGGCCCCACCCCTCTCTGCAGGCAGAACCCTGGGCTTCTGCCTTTGCTGCTCAGGGGATGTGACTTCAGGAAGAACACGGGCTCCCCTGGGAACCTTTCCTGGTTGTCGGTGAACTGCAGCATGTTGAGGTTACCAGAGGCTCCAAGATCACAGTGTCAGCTCTGTGCTGTGCACACGAAGGGGCCCAACGTGAGGCAGAGAGGAGGAGGCAGCCAGAGACCAGACCGACCCTGAGAACGAAACCTCACAGGGAAAAAAGGGAGAAAAAACACACCACAATTTATAGCAGCTTCACAGCCTGCCCCGAGTGATGGTGCCCTGGGGGGCCAAAGATAGACCCCTGCTGCCTTAGCCTGCTCTAAGCACTGCAGGAGGGAGATTTTACTGGCTCATGTAGCCAAGTAGCCCAGTGGAGTGTGGGCAGCTAGCAGTGGGCACATGCATAAGGTCCCCCAGGCTCCGGAGCCTCAGAGTCCACCCCATGAATATGCTGGCCAGCCTCCCCTGTGTGCTGTCTGCTCCACCCAGGGGCCCCAACTGCCCTGGGGTGTGTTCTTACCTCTGCTCAGTAAACTGGCTCTGCCCGCTGTTGACTCTGCTGGGACTCTGCAGAACACCCCACCACCACCCCCACCCTGGCAAAGACAAATGGACGGCTCTCAGGACCTGTGCATTCTCCCCCTGCCCTGGGACAGCACCTGCTTGTGCCCCGGAAGTCTCCAGGCCTACCTGAGGGCTCTTCGGTCGAGACTGAGAGACAGAAAGCAAGAAATCACTCCCGGGGGGATGGTCACACTGCAATCCCAATTTATAAGAGTATTCAACATTATTACTCCCACTTGCTCCAGTGTTTCCTGGTATACTTACAGTGTCTTTCTTTCCATCACAAAGCATTTCCTCATTTCCTTTCAAAATGGTGATAGGAAGCCTCGGAATCAGGTTGTCAGTGCCTTTCCCATTCTCCTTTTGGGATTTTGGGCATGCACGCACACATGCCAGTGTGAGATTTAAGCTGCCGGGCCCAGGACTCAAACTGCAGTCGACTACATAGGAGTCCAGCGACGTAACCATTATGCCATCTGCTGGTCCCAGGAGTGCCCGGATTTAACCCTGGTGCCCTGGCTCTGTTCTCAGCATCACCCCAAGTGCCCTCTCTATGCACTGCAGCCTCCAGTGTAGCTGTCTAAATGGCAACCTAAGGACAGATGGCCTCTTTCTTACAGGTTGAGCCCTCAGTGCACTAAAGAGTAGATACCCAAACACAAAATGAAATGCCTGTAAGAAGGCCAGGGGCTCCTTTTCCTTCATAAGCACTGAAGGAAGACCTATGGGAGAGACAGACCCAAGCTCAGTGACATCTGCTTCCACGAGACCAGGTCCTTCTGCTACAGGCCTCCCGTGAGCCCTGCTTCCCCTCTTCTACGGGTTTACAGCTAATCTGCTTCCATAACCTCTGCTCTCTGTCTTTGTTATGGGTTTAGCAGATAATCAATATATATATATATATATATAACCAATTAGAGAACGGAGATCTCCATGTCTCGTAAGACACACCCCGGAGGTGGAGGGGCAACAGCTCTCTTGCACCAGTACCACTTCTGCTTTCCCAAGGTCACCTGGGTGACCTTGGCTGTTATTCACCCCGTTTAGCTGGGAGTTCTCTGCACAACGGAGATGGTAAAGCAGGAATAGTACTGCAGCACTGGGAGAGTTGCACTGGGGCCAGCAGATTAGCTGTAAATCCGTAGGAGAGGGGAGCAGGGCTCACGGGAGGCCTGTAGCAGAAGGACCTGGTCTCGTGGAAGCGGATGTCACTGAGCTTGGGTCCGTCTCTCCCATAGGTCTTCCTCCAGTGCTTATGAAGAAAAAGGAGCCCCTGACCTTCTTACAGGCATTGGAGCAGTGGTTAGAGCACTGGACTCCTATGTGACTCATCACAGTTCTAGTCCCAAACCAAGAGGCTTAAAAATCACGTTGGGCACATGTGTGTGTGCGCTCCAAACCCCAAGAGGAGAAGGAGGAGAAGGGATTGTTGTGTGGCCATCCCCTCTGAGGGGTGATTTCTCACTTTCCCTTTCTCTGTCTCTCTCTCTTTGGCAAGCATATTTGCCCTCTGGCAAAAACAAAGCAAAACAAAACAAAACAAAACAAAAAAGTGGTATATATAAATAGTCTGAAAGGTGCTCGGTTAAGATAATTTTCTGTGGCTGTTATGGTTTAGGGGAGGACACAGCCAAACACAAGGGGTAAGCAGAGGGAGCAGAGCCACAGTCTGCCTGACCGGAGTGTGGGAATGTACTTCCAGATCCGGTGAGAGGCCCCAACGATGGGAGAGGAATTTGGAAGTGAAGCCAAGGACTTCGTCTGAGGAGTGTCAGGTCGGAGTTGCATGTCTGGAAATCAATCTGGCAGTGAGAGCTCAGGCAGACAGGGACCTGGAGGAAGCAGACTCACGGAGGCAGAGGCTCAGAGCTCAGTCCACCTGAGAATCCTGACGCCAGAAGGCAGGGGGCCGGTAAGGATAGAGCAGGGGAAGAGGGTGAGGAGTGAGAACGGGTGGAGGAGTGAAGGGACAGGCATCGGGGTGATGGACATGGCCGGGTGGTGAATGCTGCAGGCTCTGCCGAAGGGGGGCAGGGGAGGGGAACAGCAGCAGAGCTGCGCCAGCTGGACAGACAACCGGGAGGGTGCCGGGTCCAGTCCTGACACCTCGGGGCATGTCAGACCCACGCGGGCCGGTGACGGGGGACGGGGGGTGGACCCGGGGTGGGTCACAGCAACGAGGCCCTGTTACGGGGACATTCTCTCTTTCTCGTGGAAGGAATAGACTATTTTTAAAAAGGAATAAACAGATAAGGGGAACTACTTTGAAAGCAAGGGGAAACTGAATGTCGTGCACAGGTTAGGGGCACGTTGTCATGCACAGGTCAGGTCCAAGCCAGAGACGGGCACGTTGCCGATGACGAGGGACCGAGTACAGCTGTCACAGGACTCATGAGACTTGGCAGCCATGTGCCAGGGAATGAAAGTTGACATCTTAGGTGTGGTGGGATCGATTAGGAGAGAATACAGCAGAAGAGGGCCAAGGGAGGAACCTGGGAGACGAGTGATGCCAGGAATCAGAGGGAAAGAGCCAGAGCAGATGAGAGGACCAGGCGGCCAGGTGAGCACGGGTAAGGGGCCGAGGAGGGGGGTCACTGGGAGGAGTTGTCAGCCCATTCAGACTGTGAGACTGAAGAGGGCGATGGGGCGAGAAGGGCCGTCTAAGGGCATGGCCCGTCCTTGGCAGACTCAGGCCACGACGTCAATCCTTCAGGAGCGAGGCTGGGTCGATGGTAAGGAAGCGTGGATGCTGGTGGTTCCCAAACTACAGCACTGCTCCAGGGCTGGTCCTGAGGCCGGCGGCATCCACAACGCCAGAACCTGGTGGGTATGCAAATGGTCAGACCTGCCCAAGCTGATCCACCCACATCCAAATCTCAGGGCTGGCTCACGTGCCCACGTGGGTGTGCGAGAGAGGGGGAGAGCATGCGGGAAAGGTGGGGGAGGCTCTCCCTCTGTGGAAATAAAAGAACATTAAGAAAACATAATAAAAAGTCATCAAACATTTAGAAACAGTTGGCTAGCGTTTATGTTCATGAGACTATCTAAGCACACTTGTAAAATAGTACATGTTCATGGCTGAGATATTGTTTATTCCATTGCCCAAAAATGAAACTTGGGAAGTAGATACATTTGTGATATACTGGACTGTCTGAAAAGTCATGATGCATTTTTGCACATGACAAAAATATGTATGTCACAACTTTCCAACAACCCACTGTAATCGTGGCAGCTCCCAGAATTGTTTAGCCCTTTTCTTCAGAGAACAAGAAACAGGGAGGGCCAGCAGGCGGCACGGAAGTCAAGCCAGCTGGATCCCGCACGGCCCACTCTGCGGCCCAAGTCCCAGGCCGATGACTTGACACTCACGCCAAGCACGTGTGCATGTGTGCCCGAAATACTGAGAGGAGAATGGAGGAGAAGGGATTGCAGGGTGACCATCCTCCCTAAGGGACGCTTTCTCACTCTCTCTCTCTCTCTGTCTCTCTCCAGCCAGCACACACATCCTATCACAAAAAATTTAGAAGAAAAAAGGGATATTTTGCTCAGGAATTTGATTTTGCTGCTGGCTACACTCCCAAATCAGCCATGGCTTACACAATCGAGGGGAATCCTCTGACGAGGGTGAGTCCCAGGGGGTAGTCGGGCCGTGTTAAAGCCTCGTGGTCACCAGCCCCGGGACCCTTCCGTTCTTCCATCTGGGCAGCATCCTGGCATTTAGCTTCCTCCTCCTCAAACCATCTCATGGACACGTGCCATGTGCCACGGGATGGCTGGGAAGGAGCGGAAAGGAGAAGGAAAAACTGTGGGTAGTGAAGAGCGAACCTTCCATTGCTGCCATTCCACTGGGAGGGCCTTGCACAGACAGCTCATTCGCACTTCCACACTCAGCTAACTGGCCACGATTCTGTCCCAGGACCACGGGCAAATGTAAGGAGCTGGGAGATGCAGCCTGATCCCAGGTGACGACGCGTGTGGTCAGCACTAAGGCCCCACAGCCCGGAGGGGAAGGGACAGTCAGTGGACCCCAGCTTTCCCTCCACCCGCTGGGACAGATGATTAAGGAATCTGCCCATGGACCAGCGGGAAGGGATCGCTGTAAAACTGGGAGGTGGGAAGGTTGCAAGTTGGTCTGTTTCCTTGTTGCTTCTTTATTATTTCTGTTTTTTATTGCTTTGGGAAGTATCTGAAAGATAGGTGAGACTAAAGAGAACAAGATTCCAGCAGAGACAGGAGGGAGTGACTCCATGAGTGCAAGGCCATAGATGCAGGACTGCCGTTTGTTTTTGCTCACTGGAGACAGAAGGAAAGCGAGAGTCACCCCCCCGGGGGATGGCCACACTGCAATCCCTTCTCCTCCGTTCTCCTCCTAGGATTTGGGGCATGCAAACACACACATGCCCGGCGTGAATTTCAAGTTGCCAGGCCTGGGATGTAAGGGCAGTCAGCCATGTGGGAATCTGGTGCCTTAACCACCACACGGCCTGCTAGCCCTCACGCAGGGTTTGTAAGTCTTGAGGCTATTTTAGTTAAAATGATTGCTTTAGCTAGGGGGCAATGCAGTCTCTTACATGTACGGGTTAGTACAAGGGCACCTCGCCGTATTACTTTCCACGGTTTAAACACCAGAAACTTAGTGTCTTACAGTAGGATCAGGGCAGGGGTTCTGTGTCACGCCTCTGTCCCCTGTGGCCTTATATTCCTGGCTGGTCAGTAGCCACCCCTCCTTGTCCCTTCACTTCAGTTTCCCTCTGTTTGTGTCTCTGACTCCAGATCCCCCTTTTCACAGGGACACTGGTAATATTCCACTGGGGCCCACTCTAACGACCTTTTTGTCTTACTCGATCGTCTTCAAAACTCTGCTTACAAGTCAAGCCGAATTCATGACTGCTGAGCGTTAGCGCGGCAGCGTCTCGTGAGGGGATGGGCACAACTCAACCCCTAGTGTTTCCATGAAAATCAGTTGTCAGGTCAATGCTCCTGTCTAAGAACAAAGTTTTTCATAGTTTCCTACCTGTTGCCATAAAATACCAAAATAACTTGATTTTTTTATTTTTTATAAAAATAAAGAATTATAATTAATACTTTTTTTTATACTTTACATCAAATGTCTTTTATATTTGTTTTGGAAAATTCCTCTATCCTTGAATATCTGGGCACAGATTGGCAGCCAGTTGTACTGAAGGAAAAGGCAGGAATTATGGTAAGATTCAAGGTAACATTCGAAACCAGAATCTCAGTGAGAAGCAGCGGGCCTTATCAGAGGAGCCCCAAACCGGATCAGCCGGGCTGTCCTTCAGCAGATGCGGGCACAGGCAGACGCGGGTCATACCTACCAGGCACCCTGCTCAGGGATAAAAAGGAACAAACTATTGATACAACTTGCGAGAGTCGCCGGGACACCGGGCTGAAAGGAAAACAAACCTGAATCCAGAAGGTTCCGCAGGGTGCGCCGGTATCTGTGCAGCACTTGACAGCACGGTGTTTCAGAAATGGAACACAAATCACACGGGGGATCTGGGAGACGGAGCGCAGCAGCAGGGAGTGTGGAACTGTCCAGCACCCCGACCGACCCGGGGTGGATATGTGAGCCTACACGGGGTGGAAGTGCAGAGAGCGCTCACACTAACGCACATGCACACTCACACTCAGGAGTCCAAGTGCAGCTAAAGAACACTGAAGGAGAGTGGTGGGCATGTCCACACTGACCTGCTGTGACAGCGTACCAGCGTTTGCAAAGCCTCGCTACTGCGGGAAACCCAGTAAAGGCTCTGTGGAGTCTCTCGGGATTATTTTTTACCACTGGGTGTGAATCTACAATTATCTACATGAAAAATAGTCATGGTTTCACCTACGTTTAAATCTGGTGTTTAGAAAATAATTTGTTTACACTTTCAGCTGCAAAGCCACGGTGACATGCAATATTAGTATTATAAATGTTGTTTCTTAATGCATCAATTTGTCACCACAGAGACAAAAAAAAAGTTAAAAGGCCACATCAAAAAGAAAATCAGTGCACCTAGGATAACAAACCAATAACCGGATGGATTTGATGACGATGAGAAGGAAACTGAATAAAGAGAACCCATCCAAATCCACACGTGTATTAGATAAATATCAGGTACTCTGGTTCTAGGTTGAAAATTAAGATAGATTATAAGCCATTTATTGTGGACTTATAAATCTTCCCTTCATAATAAAAACCGTATACTACATTATTCAATTAATGTCTTCATTATCTCAAAGAGAGTTATTAATGTAGGGCAAAGGAAAAAAGTACACAGTTAAATTCTGTTTAAAGCCCACATGAGTCTCATCTCTAAGTTACATTGCAAACAGAGACCCCGTTTCCATTTCCCCGTTACCTCTGAGTAGTTGTAACATCAACGCAGATTTTGCTCACCTTTGCATATGGGACCTGCCAGGCTTCTGGGTAAACTTGGCCAGGACCACACACGGGACTGCGATGTGAGCAGCTCTCTCACCAGGGCACCCCGCCCCCCGTCTGCCTCGGCCCTCTTGTCTCCACGGCACCGACACATTCTAACGAACAACATGGGAGTGCTCACTGCCCACAGGTGGAGCCTGCGTTCCCTTCCAGAATACGTGCTTCCTGTGGGATGGGAGAGGTGGGGGAGGCATCCATTCCCGTACCCGGAACATGATAGATGCAGAATGGTTGTCTATTATTATAATTTTTAATTTGCCAGAGGGCGCATGTACTCACCAGAGAGAAACAGAAGCAGGAAAGTACCCCCAGGAGGGGTGGCCGTGCCATAACCCCTTCTCCTCCACACCTCCCTCCTTTCAGAATTTGGGCCTGCACACACGCACACCCAGTGTGCTCCTCAAGCCACTGGGTCTAGGACTTGAACTGTGCAATGGACCAGGTGGGATCCAGCTGCCTTCACCCCACACAGCAGGCCCATGAATATGTTTACTGAGTGAAAGGATGGTAAGAATGCTATGGTCTAATTTTCACCATGAACTTTTTGGGGTGAGGCTGAAAAGAAAAGAGAAAGAACACTTGGTGCCTGACATCTGGGTTACGGTTGCACAGACATGGACAAGGCACGTGAACTTGAGCTGGGACCAAAGGGGCTGGCCCTCCGGCTGCCTTGTAACTGTGTCATTATGTTGTAACAGACAGGATAGCATGATGTCTGTCAAAGGCATTAAACTGTGACCAAGATGGCTTATACTTGGTTACTCGGGGTTCCGAGAGTCATTTCAAACCCCTCCACGAAGAGCAACCCTACCAGGGCCCTGCGAGGTATGGGCAGAGGCACACAGCTGGGCGAGAGTGCTCCTGCTGTAAGGGATCTGTGGCTGTCAGGAGCGGAACCGAGCGGAGGACACAGCGCCACCTCCCCCAAGGAGAGCTGCCTTCCAAGTCTTGCATCAGCCCTCCCCTACCTGGTTGGGTCTGGAGCCCAAACACTTCCTGGGTGTCTGGCTCAGTAAAGGGGTGGAGGGGGTGGGAAAAGGAGGCTGCGTCCACCTAAGATGTGTAACTGCACAAGCCCCTGCAGCTCGCTTATTCCTGTGCTGCCGTCTGCAGAGCAGTCTGGCCGGCTTCACGCCGGAGGGTGGCGCAGCAGTCAAACATGGTGTTCTGTGAGACCGACCCTGTGGGAAGGTTTCAGGTTCAAATCTAGAGACCTCCCTGAGTGAACAGGGCACCTGTGTGCACATGGGAGGGGCCGGCTGAAGACAGGGGCGGCTCCCAGCACTAAGACCTTGTGGGGGGCCTGAATCTCTGCATCTCTCACTCATGAAGAAATTAATAAGCTTAACAAAATGTAACATGTTGGGACCAGCAGCTGGCGTAATGGTTATGTCTCTGGACTCCCATGTAGTCAACCGCGGTTCAAGTCCCAGACCCAGTGGCTTAAACTCATGCTGGGTACGTGTGTGTGTGTGCCCTGCCACGCACGCGGCCCTGGGCGCCCAGCGGTGCAGGCAGCTCCGCAACGTGGTGCTCGCAGATGCGCGTCTATAAATCTGCTGCTGGTCTGAGAACGCGGTGCTCCGAGGCCACAGCTTTTCCTGTTCTTCCCCGGGGTCCATCCCAGCTTCGGGCAGAGTCCACACGCTCTGTGAACTGGCCGGGTGAGTGCAAGATGGCGATCGCTGCTGAGGGCGGAGGGCGGCCAAGGAGCTCGGATGTAAGACCTGCCGCCCGCACGGGACTCAGGGGCAGGAGGTGGAGAGGACGTCCCCCCTGAGAGAAAAGCAGGGGGTCGTTTCCTTATTTTGTGTTTATGTATGTATTGACTAACAGAATGGTGAGAAAGGCTGAAGGGACACACGAGGGGAAGGTGATCCCTCTGTCCTTGGAAAGGCTGAGGCCAGCGTCCCAGACTGTGGGGTGGGGAAGGGACGCGGGAGCCCGATAAGGCACACAGGAAAGCCTGACCCTGGCACGTGACCCGGGGAGGACTGGAGGAGGCACTTTCTCCAGGCCGAAGGGCCCCGCCCCAGCCACACATCACCCTTCAGGGCTCATGACTGGCAGTGATGTCACTGGACACAGAGGGACCTTCCTCAGGGAAGCCCAGGAGCAGAGGGGAGCAGAGAGGAGAGGACCCTGGCTGCTCCCCGCAGGCCCTGGGGTCACGAAGCAAGCAAACCACAGCAGGGTGGGAGGCTCCACACACCATCCGAGCCTGTGTCATAATGCAGGGATGCGGTGGGCCCACACCGAAAATGCGGAGCAGTCGGAAGGTTTCGTTTCAGGAAGCGAAGATCTGCTGGTTTAAGCTCTGCGGAGTCAGGCGGACACGTCAGGTAACCAGCCCCTGCTCGCGGAGTGGTTACGCCCAGCCAGCGGCTTTCCGAGCTCTGATGTGTCTCACTGTGCATCAGAACTCTCTGCTGACGTGCTTCGTGACATAAGCCACCCACAGGCATGGACTTCCCTGCCTGTCCCCGAGCCAGGGCCACCTACCTTTCCACAGGGCTCACTCCGGGCAGGCCTGCAACCGCCTCGCAGGTCGTGCCAGCACCCCGTGGGCACGTGAGGCTGGAGCAAGCGTCCTGGGGTCACCGTGACTAAACAGACGTGCACGGGACCGCCTTGGGAGCCAGCACACTTTTGAAAATGGGACACAGGAGAAGTGGCCTTTCAGTTGCGTTCTCCACATTTGCCTTCACTTAATCGAAATAAACAGCATACACTCTCCAGCCCGAAGGAGAGAAGGACTTTTGTGCTGTCTCAGCCAGCCTCTGTCACTCTGCCCTGGAAAAGCCAGCGCGAGGCAGAGAAACCGCTCCTGTGTGAGAGGTCGCCTGGCCCGCGGCCAGCCAGGCTGTAACCGGAGCAGGAAGGGGTGGCCGTGGTTTCGCACTGGCAGGTCAATGAGGGAGAAGGTGGTGTTTGCTGTGCGGACCGCGCGCTCGTCGGAAGCTGAAAGGCAGCTCTGGCACGGTGGCCCTGCAGGAAGCCGGCTCTGTGACTCGGGCCAAAGGGAAGGTTGGGCATCTGCGGGTAAAAGACCGAAGTCCAGAGCCCGCCAACACAGCTGTGAGCATACAGCAACGAAGCGGGGGCCGGGAAACAAAACGCTGAGGGGCCCGAACCCATGCTGGCCCCGAGTCTGGCAGAGGTCAGCCCGGCCCCCTGCAGCCCAGGTGGACGGTCCATGCATGGCCCCGTGGGCAGGGCCTGGGAGCTGACAGGCGGGGCCGCAGCGGGAGGAGAGGCGGGCTCGGGCTCTCCAGAGAGCAGCAGCCACGGCAGACGCCACCCTGCCGCCTCCTCACATCTGTCCACGTGCCAGAAAGTTGCATTTGCTGGAAAACTGCAGCCAGATTTTTGTGGAACTCTTCATGACCGATCCCTTGGAGCTGAGCCTTTGGAGGCCAGGTGGAAACGGCGTCAGGCCAGAGCCGCAGGACAGAGCTGGACGGCGTGTGCAGAGCGGGCCGTCGGGCTGACCCCGCAGGCTGTGGCTGACCAGCCACAAGCGGGAGCCCTGAAAAGTCGCCGGGGTGCATGGATAGGGACGAGGGCTCATCCTGACCACAGAGGAGAGGACAGGCACTAAGATGAGTAGTCCCCACTCTACCGGCACGTTCCTGGGAGTGAGTCGCCCTAGGGAAACGCCTTCATTCACGCGCTCGAGCCGTAGAGAGCCATCACTTCTGAGTGCGGCTCTCCAAACCGCCCAGGGAGGGAAACCGTGGAACGCGATGAAACGTGGTAGGATATAAACGCTTCCTCTACTGTCCAGTCTAGACTGTGCGTGTGTTTAAGAGGGTGGTAACAGTACAAGCACGCAATGTGAACTCACAGCTTTGAGCACGGCTCCCTCAGAAACCCAGCTGCCGGCGGCCGTCAGCTGTACCAAGGCAGTCTGCGATGGTTCTACCTCCTCGCCCCGCCCCGTCTGTCTAAGTGCTTTCTGGAAGATAAACACCAGAGTGGACCTTTAAAGGAAAAGTTTCTGGAGAACTTTTTTCCAATTTCGCAGAGAGCACGTGCCCTCACGAGGTGAGAAGGGGTCACTGGATGAGACAGCATCCCCACGTAGGGCATGGCCATGCCACGGTCTGTCGCCTCCACACCCCCTCGTTTCTGGGTTTGGGGCATGCGTGCACATGTGCCCGGCGAGTTTTTCAGCCTTCTGAATCCAGGACTGGAGCTGAGCAGTTGGCCGGGAGGGATCCGCTGCCTTGGCCATGCACAGACTGGCCTGAGAACTTGTTAAGCTGGACACCTTCTCAGTCTCCGTGCATACCTGGAAAGGGCATCACTTTATTTTAACGGTAGAATCCTGAGTTGGGCCTGGATAGCACGTGTCTTCCACAGGGACACTGGTGGGACCACGGCCCTCCGGTGGCTTGCCCTGGTGCCCCATCTGAGAATGTTACTGCACAAGAGCATATTTTGGGGGCACACTTTTTCTGCTTCCAAGAACGAAGCCACCCTCATTTTCTCTTTGCTCTGACTTCATTACCTGTTTTATATTATCCTATGTGCAGTTTACAAGACACCAAAGTCTCTTTGAGAAGAGGTATAAATGAGTCACTTAAGTATAACACAAAGGAAAACGAGCGCTGGTCTTCCTGAAAACAAACACGGAGGAGTGGGAAGTTAGAGTTCGAAAAGTTCCATTCAGTTATTTATCTAGGCCTCACTCAGCAAATAATTGAAGCGAGCCTGTTCTCTGAGAGATTCTACTTCAGGCCTGGCTCTAAAGCAGTAGATGAAACAGACTGGGTGGCTGGTCTCTGGGGGGGTGGGGATGAGAGATAAGCACACGTGTAGTACCCTCACCAGCGGGGGCCGCGTGTTATTAGAACCTAGCAGGGAAAGGGGACAGAGAAGGAGGTTCTACTTAGGGCTGCTAGGGAAGGCCCTGCAGGTCAAGTGACATTTCGACCAGGAACTGAAAGAAAAACTCAGGGGCTGGGGTGGGCTGGCTCTGAGAGGGGTTTACTCCCTGACAACCCTGAAACTAATTTGTGTGTTGGAGCCTTTGCAGCTTATACACTTCAATCGCCTCCAAACGACTTCTTTTATGAGATAAATAGAAAGTCAAAGTCCTTTGGTTTGAACTTTCCTGTCATCAGAATCCCAGTATCACTTCCACCAGGAGCTCCTGCGACCGACTCTCAGGCGTGAGTTTTCAGAGCACCCTTTTACGGTTCCCACCAATTGGGGTCTTATTTCCTGTCGCCACAGTGGAGGCAAAGAAAGGCGAGCATCCATGATGTGGGCGATCGGCCGTCACTGCAGGAGGCCATGCACACTGCTCCGAGCTGCTGTCAGCAGGCTAAGCCCCTCAGGAGACCTGGGTTCAGTTCCCCAGCCCAGCCTAGAAAGCTGGGAGGCAGAGGCAGGAGGATTGTGACACATCATGACCCACTGCATGCACACACACACACGCTCGTACACAACACAGAATTACAATAGTACGAGAGGCCTGGCCGCCAGGTGGGCCCTGCTAAGACACCATGCTCTGCAGGCCAGGACCATGTGGCAGGCCTTGGTTTGACTACTGGTCTAAGCTAAAGGCATGGTGGTGTGTTCCTGTAATACCAGGGAGTCGAGAGGTGGAGGCAGGAGGCTGTGAGCTTGGAGCTGGCTGGGGCAACACAGCAAGGCCTTGTCTACAGACAAGCAGGACGTGGCATGCCTGTGTGGTCCCAGCTGGGAAGCCATGGCAGGAGGATCGAGACACTGTGAGGCCCTGTCTTAATTACATATACATATTTAAAAATATACCTGATTCTTGCCAACGCTTATCTCTTTATTTTCTTAAAGCTGTTGGAGCATCTCCTCATTTGACCCAGATTTCTTTGAAATCAACAGCCAGGAAACATGAGCGGGCAGCCGAGGGCAGCTCCCAGGTCCACTTGCTCTGGGTTTGTGAAAAGCAGCTGAGCTGGGAGCATGCAGACTGTGCGGGCCTCTGTCCTCTGCAGGAGGCCAGGTGTCCACAGCCTCGTTTGCATGAGGCAGGGCTCAAACTGATGACAAATTTGTCAAAATATTGTGCTCCTGAGAAGTGCTAAGACAGTAAAGGGTAAATGTTCTTACAAAAATAACTACGCAGGATAACGCGTTTTACTATTGTAACCATTCCACAGCGTATTGTACATATAAATCCATACAATTTTATATTGTTTTAAAAAATTAATTTGAGGGCCAGAAGGCAGTACTGTGGCTAGGGCGTCTGGAGTCCACATGGCTGACTGCAGTTTGAGTCCCGGACCTCGACAGACATGTCGAACAGCTATGCTCACATACCCGAAACCTGGGAGGAGAATGGAGGAGAAGGGATCACGCCACAGCCATCCTCCCTGGGGGCTACTTTCTCATGTTCCCTCTCTGTCCTCTCTGTGTCTCTCTCTGGTGAGAGCACATGTCCTGTTGCAAATTTTTAAAAATTAATTTAAAAGAAAAAATGAAAATCATGCAACTTCACAGTGAAACTAGCACTGGAAAGCCCAGTGCATTAACTGACGGATCCACAGAAGAGTTAGTTACACTACGCCATCGGCACAATGGCTCCACAGAAAAACTTCCCAGAATGCTCTTCCTCTCCCACTACGAGGTGCTTCCACGTCTCCTTTCCTGCGATGGGGCGGTGGGGAGGGGAGGACTTCAGAGCTTCACTAACAGGACTCGAATGCCTGCCTCGGAGCAGACCACTTACCCTCCCAGTCACAAGTGGCCCAATGGCTGTTGCTAGACAGTTACGTTTTTGCAGGAGCACAGAGAGTGTGACCGTAGTCGTGCACAACCGTGGTAACTCCAGCCTTTACAGTAACTTAAGCGGTCGAGGTCTGTTAAGGCTTTTCTTCTCCCAGCTGGCTGTAGAGCAGTGCTACTTCCTAATCACGCCTCCTGGCAGTCCCTGTCTGCAACGCGCTGTCAGAGCAGAGGACGTCTACACCAACAGCACATGTGTCTTATCTGTCACAAAACCCAAACGAAGGCCGCGAGCAGAGAGCACTTCGTTTGCAATCCCGCACTTGTCTTCAGACCGCCTGCAGCTCACATTCACCTGCAGCATAGATTTGCCGTCACCGTTGCAGGGAGCACGGCAGCCTGCAGTGTCGCTGGGTGTTTAACTTCATTGCCTCACAAAAAATAAGATGGTTTAAAACATTTTATAGAGCATGGTAAGAAGCAGGATCAGCGTCCCGAGAATCTGATGTTTTCATTCTTCAAAATATCCCTGAGGCAAGCATGGCAAGATGCTGACATCGCAAAGCTGGGCATCCCTCATATTAGCCTTCTGATGTCTATGTTTAGAAAGAAAAAAATATGTAATAATAAACACCCAGTCCTAGCAGATACGTAACGAGAAACCACAGGAGTGAAGGCATCGCTGGGCACTGTGCGCGTGGCCGGTTTATAGAACTGGCTACGTCTGTATCTTTTTTACAGCATTTGTAATTAGTGCTTAGACTCCTCCCTCCTCCCAGAGGTTCACAAAAGGCAGACAACATAGTCATTTGCCACGACAGCACCTCCCTTTGTTAACTGATGACATTATAAGAAAAGGCGATTAGGAACTTTGTAGTGATGTCCCTTCCAGCCGCCTGCACTTGCAGGACCTTTCTCCTGAGGTGCTGAGACTGGTCAGTCGGGTGTAGACGGGGTGCTCTGGTCCCCAGGCCAGGAGCACATGGTGTAGTCTGGTGGTCATGGGGAGGGCCAGGAGCCTGAACACAGACAGACCTACTCCGAGCTCAGCTACGAGCCGGAGATGGCGCTGGGCGTCTGACGAGGTGCGTCCTGCCTTCTGTCACTGTTCTTTCCAATGGCCTGGTTAGACTCTCCTAAGGAGAATGCATTGAACTAAACCAAAGCAAACTATTTTACTGTCTCTCCTAGCAGGTCGTGCACACCAGTCATGGGGGACGCATGCACTACTCAACGTTGGCCTTTCCGCGACCCTTCGTACTGACCTCCTGTGGCCAGTGGCTGCTGTTTAGAGAGCCCTGTGCTGGCTTTTCCTGAGCCCACTTAGTACCAAGAGGCCGGCCCACACCCACACACAGCCCACCTGCAGGTCAGACAAGGCACAGGCCCCACTCCACACAGGGGCCCCTCTCCAGGAAGCACCTGGCTCTGGGGTGGCCCAATCACAGGACAATGGAGGCCGACTACAAGGACAGCCGACATACTGCTCAGGCAGTGGAGACATACTCTGCTGAGGAGGAAAGGTGGAAGTCAGGGGTGCCCAGCTGCATCAGTGTAGTCCACTGGGCATCCAAGTTACCCACTTTCAAACACAGCCTGGAGTTACCGCTCTCTCAGCAGAAGAACGGCGTGTGAAAATGAGACCAAACCAACCATCCCAAGGTGGTGGGAAAAAAGAGCTGGAAACTGGCCCTGTCACCTGTCCTAAAGTCACTCTCACCTTTACCTGAGCTCACAGGTGAGAGGAGGGGACCTGCTAACAACAGCGAGGGGCAGCTTAATAGCTAGAACTTAAGACTTGGGACCAGCAGATGGCATAATGGTTACATCATTGGACTCCCACACAGTCGACCGTGGTTTGAGTCCCAGACCCAGCAGCTTAAAACTCACCCTGGGCACGTGGGCATGCATGCCCAAAATCCTGAGAGGAGAATGGAGGAGAAGGGACTGCGGCATGACCATCCCCCAGGGGGTGATTTCTCGCTTTCTGTCTCTCAGTCTCTCTCTGTCTCTTTGGTGAGTGCACATACCCTATAGCAAAACTCCCAAGAAAAGGAGAAAAGACTTACCAAAGATGAGCTGAGTACCGGTAGGAATCAGAAAACAGAGTCCATGCTCAGACTCAGATGCCGAGGTCTGCCCCAGAGGTGAAGGCTTGTCCTAAGATGTCTCAGCTGAGCGGACCTCAGCACTGTTCGACTCTTCCGTAAACAGCACCTTCTCCTGAATCTTGGCTGGAACTTCTTCAAATAAATTAGGAAGGCCCACTTTTACGTAAAACATAGGGGAAAAAATGTGCCCTGTCTATATTCTTTCCAAAGTTTTAACTTTATAGATACAGCTTTCTTTCTCACTAGTCGCTCTTTGTTATTAAATATGACCATCTCATACACGTGTAAGTTCAAGTGTTCAACAGAAAACCATAAAATACTGTGTTCTGTAAGTGATGTCCCTGTCATTTTCCCTTCTAGACTAACACGGTCTACCAGGTCTGTTCTTTTAAGGGCAGGTCATGACCCGCCTAATTGACTTAATGGCCTGTGAACAGTCAGGACCCTCCGCCTGCAGACCCTGGTCTAGCTGCTGTCTGCACGAGCAGCCCCTCCTCACCCGCCTCTGCATATCCTTGGGATGCCCAGTGGCTCAGCTGTGCATCAAAACTACTGGAATCAGATGCAAATTGTGAATAGTAAGTCACAGTTTCCTCTGTTTGGGTAAAATGTAAAAATCTCATGTTTCCTTTCAAAGGAGTACGTGAGCTGAGCTGCAGCGACACTCCCTGCACTCTGACCTTCCAGCAGCCCTTCCTTCTGAGCCAGCCGGCAAGGGTCAGCCAGGACCAAGCCCAGTCCACTCCCGTTTCCGGGTAGCCCTGTCGGAACCAGTCGATGTGTGCGTGAGTCATTTGTGGTGGTCTCAGGCTTGGTGAGGGGTTGGGTCAGAGAAGGTTTGGCCCTCAAAGCCCAAGATGTGGTTAACTGGCTCTTTTCAGAAGAAGAGTGCCCTCCTTCCCAGGTGGTCTCCAAGCACCTGAAGGCGCCGCTCTTCTGAGTTCACAGAGGCTCCTTCCTCATGACAAATGACCGACTTGCAGACTCGTTTACCCCGCAAGAAGACGGTTGCTTCGTTCCCATCACAGTCTACACACCACAGCAAGCCACTGCTGGAGTCGCACTCGGAAATGCCACAACGCGTGTCACTGACTTAAGACGGCCCCCTCCACCGTCTCAGGTTATTTTGCTATTTAACATAATAGTATAACAATAGAGAAGGGGAACTTGAGGGCCCCCGAGGAGGCTCATTTTCTGCCATCTCATGTTTAAGATGGGATATAGGCAAGAAATTCTGCCATTTAGGATGCAGACACAATAAACCAACTACACTTGCCCTGCTTTTATTGTTGCCACAAACAGACCATTCTACACACGCTCAGGGCTGAAATACTCTCCCGCACACGAATTACTTGCCGATAGAAGTTTTAAATATTGCTGTTGGGTTTTGATAACACACATTTGGATTCTAGGTTGAGCTGCATCCCCCGAAACCTGTGACTAAGACCTCCCTTGGGGTGGGGGTGCAGGTGTGACCGCATGGTGATGACATCACACTGGAGCACTGGGAGCTCTTCCTCTGAGACAACCTGCTCCTTCCAGGAACCGGCGAGGCGAAAGCCATCCACAAGGCAGAGCGCCGTGTAAGGATGCAGGCAGAGACGGGCATGTGTCTGCACTCCAGGTGACACCACGACTGCCCACCGACCCCAGACCAACCCTGGAGACTCCAGCCTCCAGAACTGTGAGCAAACAGATGTCTGCCGGTGGGGGTGACCCAGTTCATGGAAACTTGTTGCAGTGGCCCCAGGAAGTGAACAGGGATATGCAAGTGACTCGTGTGTATTTGCTGCCATTTAATAAACGTCACATTCTATGTGTAAGTTCTGGAAAACTCTAAGACACATCGTAGGCACCAGCACCCAGGGACTCCGTCACCCATCTCTCCCCCGATGGGAGCAGCCGAATGGTGTAAAGCCTGCACACTCATTCCGGACACCCCTCCAATCTCTCCCTTAGTACATATTCTTAGATTTAAACCTTAGGTTCTACATGACCATAAAACGAAGGCACGCCATTGGAGTTATTTCAATTCAGTCATTCAAAGAGCTTTTATTTGTGCTCAAAACCTAAAACAATGAAACCGTGGAGGAACTCCAAGTTGTAAAGTTTTCGTTTAGTAAGTGCAAATTTTAGTTTATAAAAGATTTTACTGGATTTGAAAATATCTCAAAGGGAGAAACTCGCATTGTTAATTGATATGTATTTTTTTTAAAACTGAGGACAAAATCAAGCATGTCACTCTAATCCCTGATAAGTACATGACCATCACAGAGAAGAACTTCTTTTCTTAAGCTGGAACGCAATGCAGGACATTGCCTGGCCCGTGTGCCCTGTCACCTGGGTGCATCGGTGTCGCACTGTGGAAGACCACGCCCTCTTTGACTCACCCGTGTGCTGCACCAGCTCTCAGCCAGGCTTGGGGATGCAGACCTGCAGAAGCACACATGCCAGTCTCTGCCTTCGGACCTCTTGTACTTTCAGGGGGAGACTAATATTTAAATGATCACACACAGCCAGTTTTCAAACCCAGCTGTGCATCAGGATCAACTCTAAATCTTTGAAATATATATCATCATACACTCTGAGAACAATCTTGCAGGTTCTTTTGAAGTCCAGCATTTCCTTATCGGCAGTTTTACTCCTGGGTATTTTCCCTAGAAACATACATGTTCTGACACAGAAGTCTTCGCATGAATGTTTATCGCAGCTCTATTCATACTTGCGCGACACTGAAATGACCAGAACGCCCTGCAGTGGGTGCACGAGTAAACTGGGGCTTCCACACAATGGACTATGATTCAGCAATAAAAAGGAGCAAACGATGCAATAGCTCGGATGAAGCTCGAAGGCGTGTTGATGAATGGATGCAGCCGTTGCAGAAGGTTTGATGTGCTAAGGTGACGTTAGTATGACGGACGTTGTCAGAAGACAAGCCTGTAGTGATGCAGAACAAGTCGGTGGTCACCACGTAGGGGCGAGAGGGTGGTGTGACCGCAAGGAGGTAGCCAGGGGAGTTTGGGAGGTGATGAAATTGTTTTGCATCCTGATCGTGGTAGTGGTTACAGGAATGTATCCATGCATCCAAACGGATAGAACTGTAAGCCACGAAGAAAAAGCCACCTCTGTGGTGTGGCTGAAGGTTCTGATGGGTTCGCGGGGCATGGGGAGTGAAGACTTGAGCAGGTGACTGTGGGTTGTGAAGAGAGGCAAAGCGGCTTCATGAATTCTAATGCAAAGGGGAAACCAGTGATTTTTAATCCTGAGAAAAATGATTAGATTTGGGTCGTAGTAGGATCATTCTGTTGGCAGACTGAAGACGGATTGGAGAGAGTTACATCGTAGAGAAGGAAATCGATTCATTTTCTATTGCAAGAGGGATAATTTAAGAGCAAGAGATAATGAATTCAGCTTTGCTCGTACTGAGTCAGAGACACTTTGGGGCACAGAAGCAAGAGGCCTAAAAGGGGAGAACAGACAAGGCTGGAGCCCCAGAAAGACGTCTGAGCTAGTAAGAGCAGGCCGATGTCTGCACGGATCAAGTTTGGTGAGTCGTATGTAGGGTCAGAGAGGAAAGAAGCAGTGTGGGGCTGGGGTCAGAGTGAACCACAGCATCTAAAAAGAACAAAGAGAACAGAATGGACAACATGTAGCCAAAGAAAGCAGGAGAAGAGCCAGGAGAAAGTGATGTTTGAGAACTAACGCAGGAAAGAAGGGGGCGTCCGCGCCTCATGCCTACCACAGGTCCGTCTGGCTTGTCTCATCTGATTGCCTGGGACCAGCAGCCGAGCTGTCACAGAATCAGGAAGTCCTAGGTTTAGGGCCGCTGAATGCAGTCACCACCCAAACCCTCGTCTTACAGGCGAGGGAACTGAGGCCTAGCGAGACTAGGGGGCTTGTCTGAGGTAGCATAACTCACTCGTGGTAAGGCTGAGCCTGGCAACAAAAGGCCTAGGTGTTAGAATGAAATAGTTGGGTTCTTCAACAAGTATTCCATAACACAATGGCTATTTTTAGTTAACACTTATTTTTCCATCAGTGTCTGGTATATCCACATATGAGAGAAGCCACCTTCTATCCCAACATGAATAAGTCAGAAACATTTCATTTTTCTATCTGCGTCTTAACCCAGTAGTTTCCAACCTAAGCATCGGGTCACCTGTCCTGTCCTCCCCTCCTAGCAGGGGGACGTACATGTAGATACTGAATTAGCCACAAATCCCCCACTGTGGTTCCCAGATAGGCTTCTCAGATAATTGTGGTGGAAGTTTTGTGTTGCCTCAGTCTCCAGTCCTCCCCCGCCAACATTTGCCACTTGCTTCTTGCCAAGATGGGGAGAGGCGGGGACTGAATCAAGTTCCTGCAAGTGGGGTAACTTATGAAGCCATTAAAGGCTTCCTTGGAGGACGGAAGGAATTGACAACAAGAGAAATGCCAGCAGAGAGCAGAGTGACAGTCTGGGGGGCTGCACACTCGGGGCAGTCACCGCTGAGGGAGCGAGCATGGCTTCCGGGGGCTGTGAAGTTCAAGCAGGATGCTCAAGCATCAGTAGGTTTTGGAGGCAGAGAAGAGAAGCTCATTTCGGGATCAGAGCACAGGAAGCGAAGGCAGAAGGCGGTTCTGGGCGCGCTCAGTGGTCTGGGGCTGTGTGTCAGTGAAAGGGCCGACGGTGCTGGGCAAGGCGGAGCCAGACTCACAGAAGGTCTTGAGTCATGCCGCTAGGAGTTAGGGGCATTTCCTAAGTGCGCAGAGGGTGTCCAAGGCTCTAGAGAAGAAACACAAATCTATCTAAGCTTCTGGAGCTGGTTCTGGCAACAGAGTTGGTGGAGAGGGAGACATGGTTTGAGACGTCATCACAGAAGTTTCAAAACACAGAACAGAGCTGGAGGTGAGGACAAGAGGCAAGCAAGGGAAAGGAAAGGGCTTGAGGACTCTTTCAGAGAGAATCAAGAATCCCTGCAATGGTGGGGAGGCATGAGAGACAGACAGGCACTGAGCAAGGGACGAGGGAGGCCTGAGACTGATGTTCCTACCTGGCGCCTGGTCCAGCCCCAACACCATCCACTCACACGGGGGACACAGGAGCAAGCGCATGCCAGGCCAGCCCATCTGAGGACACAGAGCAAGGACGCTGGGCAGACGTCCAGAGAGCCTTTGTGAATTCAGATCCAGCTATTCGTGGAAAGACATCCAGAGGTAGGTGTGTTCCTGGAAGCCCGCAGTCTGCAGGTCTGGGAGTGCGGGGGCACGGGGGTTTCACCAGGACACTGCAAGGCTTTCACAGTGGAAGGGCAGGAGCAGATGGCATGGGAGGCGTTACTTAAACTCTCCAAAATAGCTCACTTATTTACAAACCCCTACAAATGAGCTCGCCTGAGTAGAACTTTAGCTCCCACAGCTGTTCTCTCATCCTGAAATGTGCTTCTCTTCTATGCCTCCCAAACTAGTCACTCCTTACCTCCCACCATGGTTAACATGACCCCAAAGTGCTAACCCGTGGAACAGGGAAGAGCCAGTAACCCGGTTCTGCAAGCTCTGAGGGTCAAGCACTATGAAAAATACTGCAGGCTGTGTTAAAACACCTTGCCTTAGAAAGACAGCTCTGTGGGGCCAGCCAGTTGCCATGGTGGTTAAAGCAGCTGGGTCCCCCATGGCCGCTCCAAAATTCGAGTTCCAGGACCTGTAGCTTAATAAACATGCTGGGCGTGTGTGTGTGTGTGTGTGTGTGTGTGGGTATGTGTGTGTGCCGAAATCCTGAGAGGAAAATGGAGACAGGATTGTGACATGGTCGTCCACCACGGGGGATGCTTTCTTACTTTCCTTCTCTCTTTCTCTCTCTTTCTAGCAAACACAAAAATTTAAAAAGGGCGGGGGAGAAAGAGAAACAACAAAGAAGAAGGAAGAAAGGAAAGAAAGAAAAAGACAGAGAGGAAGGAAGGAAGGAAGCATGCAAGCAGACAGAAAGAGGAAAATCAAAAGGACAGACAGGCACACATGTGAGGACAGAGCGGCAGTGACCCGTAAGCCTCCCCGGAGGCCGGCTGGGCAGTCACAGGAGGCCCTGGCCTCTTCCCGGGACCTAACCGCAACAAGTCTAGAGACTTCTATTAAACCTCTTCAGTGCTCCACACATTTCCCAACAAGGATGTGTCAAGCTTCTATTTTTTCAGGTTATCTGACCCTGGCCTGGCCTTGATAATGAATTTAGCTGGAATTTACAAGTAGAGGCTTCCGCCGTGTGATAAGATGGGCAGCTGTGCTGTTTTGTGGCTACGTCATCTTCCTTTGGGAACTGAGCCCATGTGGAAGGAAACTTGTTTTCTGTGGTTCTGATCTATTCATCCTTATCCCAGAAAGGGGTAATTTTCCAGTGTCCATTCCCACCGATTCCTGAATACACTGTGTACATTGGCTAACTCTGAACCTCAAAGTCTTAAAAATGCAGTAACTATGATGTATTTTGACTATTTTGAATGATATAAAATTCAAGTTCAACTAAAGAACTGACAGAATAAAACATGAAACCCAAAAGCAGTCAATATGATAAAAAAGCCACTGTTCTAATTCAAATATGAGGCTAAGACTTAAATTGATGTCAACTGGAGTCTTGTGAGAGAGCTCAATGTAACTCACTGAGCAAGCGGCTATTTTTCCATTTCCCAAGCTACCGTTTTTGAAAGGATACATACAAATGAAAACATATCCACACTGGGAAAAACGGAAATAGCAGTGGGATAGAAATGCTGGAAACTTCTTTCCAAGCAAGGAAAGCTTGGAATTGCTCAGAGCACAAACCCAAGCCCACAGAGACATAGCAGCTGCTGGGCACAGAGGTAACAGTGCACTCGAGGTGCTGAGCCCGCAGGAGAGCGCCATGTCGGGGTCCCGAGGCGTCCCTGTGCACTAGGGCGCGTGTGCATCGGTGATGCTGGCCGGCTGGGCTGACGGTGGATTGCGGCATGAGGACCCTGTGGGAGGTGAGTGGCCTCCGCCCCCGCTAACAGAAGAGATAAATAAACTGGAAAAAGAAAAGGATGAGAGAACTTGCGAGTCAACATCAGGCCAGGCTTAGGCTGCCGGGCCAGTGAGCCTCCATCACTGACTCCCCACAGGAGTCTGCAGATGACTGTCAGAGGGAAGGCTCCTCCCAGAAAAAGCCCAGACATTACTTTATAAACAACGCGAGTTTCCCACTGAGGTTTTGGATCCTGACCGGGGTACAGCGGGCCTCCACGTTAGTGAGAACGAAAAGGTGACAGGCCAAAGCCGTGACCCCAAGCATGCACTCAGCCCGGGACACTCCTGCAAACTCACCTCAGCATGTGGTTTTAAATGTTCGAGGAACACCAGCTCTGGGGACTCCCGGGAGGAACCACGCAAACACGCACGCTGCACATCTGACAGCACCACACCCCTTTCCGTGTCACCCCAGGTTTGCAAAACTTATTCTCAGCAGCTGCTCTGATAAAAAGCAAGAGTCACCAGGAAACCTGGGTGGAGCAGAAAACATGGGTAGGGAGAGGTGCCCAGTCTGGTGGCAGGGCGCACGGGCCATTGGTAAGCCCTGGTGGCTTAACAAGGAAAGGAGATAGTCTGTCTGGTAATTCGCACACGCGCACCTCTCACACAGCTCCCAGGTAGTTAGTAACTTATTTAGACCTAACTTCTTAGGAACAGAACCACGAAGGAGCTCTTTGGCCTAGGCCTCGGTTACTGTGGAAAAGATGCCCAAGTCAGAGGGAAGCCAGGAACCGCGCACCGAGGAAGTCTGCTGTGATTATCAGCTCTGGCAGAGCCTTCCCAGCTTGGCAGCAGGCCCAGAGGGGCGTGGGGGAGCAGGCCCCACTGCTGCTCTTCCTGCTGTCGGTGCACCCACTCAGGCCTGCACCCGCCATTCGAGGCAGCGGCCCGCTCAGGAAACAGACGTGCACAGCTGCAGAGGAAGCCCACAGTCACCTGCCACAGTCCACATGGCCTTCATTCATAAAAATGATCCAAAAAGGCCAGGGCTGCCCCAGACAGGGTGACAATGCCAGCGTGGAATATTATGGTGAGGACGAGCCAATGAAACAGCTCACCTGAGAGGAAGCAGAGAGAGAGAAAAACAACAAAACCCAATCTGACCCTGAGAGATTAGAGAGGAAATTGCACCCATAAAATTAGAATTGGCCACAATTAGAAGAAGGAGGCAGGGAGGGGAAGGCACAGCAGAAAGGAGGGTGCCAGGGATTAAAACAGGGTCCCACCCCGGTCAGCCGAAAGCCTGCCCGGCCGGCCTGGCTGTTTAGAAGAGCAGTCCCCTCCCCTCGGGAGACCAGAAGCTAAGCCAGGAGAGTGGAGAGGCCCCCCAGTCTGAGGAGCGAAAATAAACAGATGAACAAATGAAAACCTAAAGTCATAGAACATACCCAGGCAGGTCAAATTGTGTAAGAGAGATGTTTAAAAACCAAATAACTAGAAAGAAAGAGACGAAAAGGAAAACAATGGAAGTTACTTACGGAACAGCCCATCAAGGACGCAGTGGAGGCGGGAGATGCCTCCACACCCAAGTGCCTCCTGATGAACCGAGAGAGCAGCAGAGATGAGGGCTGCAGCAGACAAGAGGGCACGCGGGCGTGGGCAGCCAGGTGGCAGCCAGGCCCTGGCGAGGACCCTGGGCCGGGACACGCTTCCTCGAGGAGCAGGCGTGGTTCTGCCAGGGGACCGCCCCTCCTCTGCTGCAGGTCTGCCCCTCACTCTGTTTTTGTTTGTTTTTATTTTTTTTACATTTTTGCCATGAAGCATGTGCGCCCACCAGAGAAACAGAGACGGAGAGAGGGAGAGAGAAATCGGCCCCCTGCCACGGCCACGCCGCAATCCCTACTCCTTCATTCTCCTCCTGGGACCTAGGGCACGCACGCACACACACCTGGAGTGCTTTTTAAGCCACCAGGTCCAGGACTCAAACCATGATCGACCATGTGGAAATCCAGCACCGTAACCACTATGCTACCTGCTGGCCCTGCTTGCTTTGTTTTAAAGAGAACAAACCTGTTTGATTATAAAACATATGTAATATATACTATACAATGTCCACTACGTGATAGCCGCAGTGTGAGAAAACAAACCACAAACCCACGGGCAGTCTTACCCTCCTGGGTCAACTACACACACACAAAACAGCCCGGACAGAGAAGGCAGAAAGGCAGATGACTGACACGCAGATTGATGGATGGGTGGCTGACAGACTCGACAGAGTGGGTGGATAGGTGTTTTAAATCATTTTCAAAGACAACAGCAGACAGGCGAGATCGGGGCGCAGAGGACGTGAAGCTGTCGGCTTTTCATCCTTACCTCTCGTCCTCTCACTTTTGTGACAAGGAGCATGTGTTACTTTTGAAATGTGAAAGAAAAAAAAAAGATGAATAAGATGGCAACTTATCTAAATTTCACTAGAACTGGAGCAATACATAGTACATACGAGGTCATCAATGTTCATAAATGAACGGGTGAATGGGAAATATACACACTTTCTTCTGCAGACATGAGCACACCTCTGTGCGAGCTCTTTCTCGGTCTTCCGCAGCTCTGATACGTTCAAGCTTTCTGTCCCTCCTTTATCTGTAAACACGGTTTCTTAGTAATGGTTCATTTAGGTAAAGTCAAAGTAGATTGCTGCTGTCCGTGAGTCGTCGTCAGACTGCCTGAAGCTCCTGGTCATGTTTTGGTTTCGGTGCCCACACGCGTGTATTTAAACACCCCGTTCTCGTACTTTACAGATGGTGACCCGGGCTTCTCGCAGGCACTGTGAAGTGTAGGGAGTCTGAGGTTGGCCTCTGAGCAGCCGTGCTCGGATCCCACACAAGGCAGGGCTGAGCCATGCCACGTAGACTGGCCAGAGCCCGTGTTACCACCAAGCTGTGGCCCTACCCCACACCCACATCTCCAATGCTGGCTGGCTGTACATCGAGCTTCCTCTTAGCCTTGCAAAGATGATGTTGATATTAATATCTCGGTACAAAAGATCAAGTGTTAAACTATGATATTTGATACCATAATCTTTTTAGATTTTGATTAATTAATTTCTTCTCCTTTTTTTTTTTTTTTTGCCAGAGTGCACACCTGTCCACCAGAAGGATGGAGGGAGAAGGCAAACCCCGGCGAAGTGTGGTTACACCGTAACCTTTTCTCCTCTGTTTCTCCATCATCCCAGGATTTGGGGCACCCATGCACATGTGCAGCAAGCCACGAGGGCTGGGATTCACACCGTGCAGTAAGGACATGTGGGATCCGGCTCCGTAACAACTGGGCCGCGGTGCTGGCCCGCTCATTTCTCACTCATGCTCAGTCGGGGCTCACTGCGTCTGTCAGTTTTATTTTCTTCTGGAGTGGAATGGATAACGCATGCGCGTTCTTTCCTATCGAGAGAGCTAAACCTTTAAAGCTTACAGTCTTCACAGTCTCTTCGCTCCGGCCCTTGCAAAGCCATGCTGGGCACTGAGGGCTCAGTCCTGACCACCCGCCCAGCCTGCCTGGTGCTGCCCTGCCTTGCACAGCTAGCATCTGGCTCGGCCTCCGCCATCTTCTGGAACCACCCACCATTCCTCTTGCTCACTGGGTCCCCATTGGGTCCCCCATCACCCCAGGGACCCCTGAAGCCTTCTGTGCTTCTATGGGCTTGCGGGCCCAGGTGAGTGGCTCCTCGGATGTTCTGAGCTGCCCGCATCTGTGGGAATGCTGTAAGAAACCAAGGCCCTCTACCTACCGGGCTCTGGTCAGCATCATTCTGGCAGCTCCTGCCCCTCACCTGGGGCCAGCAGGGCAGCCCACGCAGCCTCGTGTGTGCCAAGCCCTCGATGAACTGCGGGCCCTTGGCACGTTCCCTCCATCCTTTTCCTTCGGGAATTGTTTCATGCGCCCCACCCCCACCCCACATCCTGCCCTCTTGACCTTGGCCTCGGTGGGAGGTGGACGCCCACCCGGGGGAGCACACCGTGGGGAGCTCGGCTGCTCCACCCGTGGTGACAGTGGCTGCGTGGCTCCTTCTCCCCCCTGTGCCCCACTGTGCTCACAGCGCCCAGTGACCCAACCCACCTGCCCCGGTCTAAGGTGGCCAGGGGAGGGCGGCAGGGGTCTCCACGTTGGCTGTGCCCCCACCCTGACAGTACCGGCCAGGTCGGGGTCGCTCTGAGCCTCAGAGGGAGAAGCTTCCTTGGGCTGCGGGACTTTCCTGGCACAGAGAAAGCGGAGGGGACCCAGGTACAGACAGCCCAGGCAGCAGGGGCCACCCGGGGTCAGGAACCGAAGACGCCCGGGGCCTGTGGGCAGAGGAAAATGCGGTGGGAATCCTGGGGCCAGAAAGGAAGAACAAGCCATGCCAGCAGCGGGCAGCGGGCTTTGGGCAGGGCAGCAGGGGCGCCGCGGTCATGGACGCCCAGGCCCACACCCCACTCTGCGTGCCTTTCTGTACTCGGCCCTCCTGGGGCTAAGGGCTAGAGGGGGTGCAGTCCAGGGACAGGAGCTAGCCTGCCTCAGACCTGCTCAGAGCCAAAGGGAGCCAGGCCAGGGTCGCCAACCACGCCCACCAGCAGGGCCTCCAGCTCCCTGTGTGTGAAGTGCAGTTGGGGAAATGTCCTCACGTCCAAGGAGAACCTCCAGGTTGTCTGGGGAGAACAGCGCAGCAGACAGAGCCCCCACACACTCCCTTCTGGGTGTTTTTGTTTTTAATGCTTGCCATGGGCGCATGTGCTCACCAGAGAGACACAGAGAAGGCAGGGGACGTGAGAAAGCACCTCCCAGGGAGACGGCTGCACCCCAATCCCTTCTCCTCCCACACACGCACACACACGCACACGCGCACACACACGCACACACACGCACCTGGTGCTTCCCGAGCGGCTGCTCAGGAATTCCAACTGCATAGCTGGCCACGAGTCTGGCCACCCTGAGTCCCCAGGTCACCTGCTGGCCCTCCCAGTCCTTCGTAGTCTTTCAGGCTGGCCGTCCAGGTGGGCAGGCCTGAGGACACAGAGCATGGGGCAGACCCTTAGAGTCCGTGAGACTCTGGCTTCCCCTCATGGGTGGGGGGACTGCCCTCTGGTATTTTGCTCATCCGACACCAGAGCTGGGAGCCAGACCAGCAGGTGTGACCCGTGACCCCACGTCTGCATGTGCGTTTTCCTCATCTTCATACAAGTTTAGGGTCCCGGAGCCCAAGCGCATGGAGCTCCAGCCCGCATGGAGTGGGGCAGCTCATGGCTCCTCCGAGGGCCCCCAGCCAGCTGCACCCTCTGAGGAGTGATCCTGGCAGTTCCGCTGGGCTCCTGGCATCCACCACAGCTCAGGATCAAAGCCTCCCCGGCTTAGAGGGTCTTTGATGAAGTTTAATCAAAGATCAGTAGCAGGAAAAAAAAAATGAATCGGGAGGTGCCACTGCATGAGGCTGGGGCCTGGGAGGCCTGAGTTCAGCTCCTGGGCCAGCCCGACCAGGCCGGTGTGGTCACACACACCATAGTCCTAGCTGATGGGGAGGCCAGGGCAGGAAGAGGATGGTGGCCTATGAGATCCTGTCAAAAATGTCTCTTGAGGCCAGCAGGTGATATGGAGGTTAAGGCACTGGATCTCACATAGCCTGCAGCAAGTTCAAGTCCCGGACCCAGTGGCTTGAGAGTCACACCAGACGCATATGCATGTGTGCCCAAAATCCTGAGAGGAAAATGGAGAAAGGATTGCAGCATGGCCATCTCCACTGGGGGGTGGGGGGTGATTTCTCACTTTCCCTCCCTTCCTTTCTCTTTCTTTCTTTCTTCCTTTCTTTCTCCTTCTTTCTTTTCTTTCTTTCATCTCTCTGTCTCTCCCTGACAAGTACACACCACTTATAGCAAAAACAAACGAAAGCTTTCTCTCTCTCTCTCACTCATAGAAAAGAAAAAAAAAAAAAGTCAAATCATATTTTTACTTCAGTTGTCAACAAACAATACTTAGTTTTTTTACATACACATTTTTATTTTAAAAGATTGGCCCTCAGGGAACTCTTTGCCAACAGGCAAGTTCTCTCCATCAGGACGGTCATCTAGAGTGGACCGGTTCTGAGGTGAACTCTCCCGACGGGCCTGTGGTGTCCATGAGCTCTTCGTCATCTCTCCTCGGGATCCGATCTAGAGTGGACAGGTTCTGAGGTGAACTCTCCCGACGGGCCTGTGGTGTCCATGAGCTCTTCGTCATCTCTCCTCGGGATCCGATCTAGAGTGGACTGGTTCTGAGGTGAACTCTCCCGACGGGCCTGTGGTGTCCATGAGCTTTTCGTCATCTCTCCTCGGGATCCGATGGACACGAACTCAAGCTGTGTGCTGAAGCCCGCGTGCTACTAAAGAAGTAGAACGAATTTTGAACCACAGAAAACACCTAAGGATGAAGAATGTGTTTCTGATGCCCATGAGGGAGAGCACACACACACACACACACACACACACACACTCACACAGTCATACACTGACACTCTCTCACATGCTCACTCACACACTTATACACACTCTCACACTCACACACTCTCTCACACGCTCACTCACACACTCACAACACAGCAGAGGGACTGGAGGAGGAGTATCCGCAGCGGCAGGTGGGTGTTCCTGGTGGAAACCCTAGACGGCCTCCCCGCCTCCTCTCTGTTGTCCCGTGAGCTCCCTGGAGAACACTCTGCTTTCTGACATCACCTGATGCAACCTGATGCAAAACCATACGCGTCTTGTCACGGGAGAGACTCCCGAGAGGGGCAGCAGTGCGGTGGCAGGAACTCGGGGAGGGGTGTGAGGGGAGCGGAGCAGTTGCAGGTCATGCGCAGTGTCTCCTGGGAAGTCCGTGGAACCACGCAGGGTCCAGGGGAGGCCCTTGTTCCTATGATCTAAGTGAGGAGAGAGATTATGGCAGGCAGGGACACAGATCTAGATAAAGGCAAGGCTCTCTCCAGGATGTCAGCTAATACCCCAGGGTCACGGGAGGAAGTGGGCAGGGCAGGACACAGCAGTACGTGCTCGGGGCCAGGGCGCACGGGCACCGTCTAGTTGGAGGCCAAGCCCAGCAGTGAGGCCAGCACTGCCATGTCCCGGCAGGTGAGCACCTGCTGGGACCGCAGGGCCGAGTCCATGAGAAGCAGGATGGCCATGTGGGGTGTCCTCTCGTGCTGGGCACCTCCTGTCCTGTCCCCTGGGGGTGGCTTGGTGAGAACATGGTCCTGGCTCCCTGGCAGCCCACGGGGCCTGGGAGGGATGGGCCGGTCTGTGCCCTCACGGGGAGGACGCAGCTCCTGGTGCTGCCCGCAGGTCCTCAGTGCAGCCAACACACGCAGGAGGGCTTACGTAGGCCGTCCACTTTCTCCACGGCTACGTGAGCGGACGGAATGCAGAGCGCCGTACGGACGAGCGCGTGAGGCTGGCTCTTAGGAACTAGCTCGCCACCAAGCGCAGGTGCGCAGTGCTGGCCAGTGTGTACTGCTGACCGCGTGCGGGACACGGGCGAGGGGAGCCACACGTCCACAGAAGCACCTCCGCCTTCACACTGCCCCAGTCACCCAGATGAGGAAAGCGCAGCCTGAGAAGTACGACACTGCTCCTGCTCTGACGTGGCCAGGGGCCGAGTGCGCAGCAGCAGGCAGTTCACACAGGGACCACGCGGTCAGCGCACGCAGGACCCAGGACCACGCAGTCAGCGCATGCAGGACCATGCGGTCAGTACACGAGGACCCAGGACCACACGGTCAGTGCACACAGGACCACACAGCCAGTGCACGCATCAGCACAGCCGGTACACACAACAGCACACGGTCGCTGCACTTCTTGGTTCTTGGACTCACATCTTTTCCCGACTGTCACATTTTCTCACCTCCTTTTTGTCCAGATCATGTATTCTCTCACTGTGGCTCAAGCTCTTGGGTGGTATGGGTCACTGATTAGCCTCCCAAAACCACGTTCCATCTTCTTTGTTACTCGCTATTCAGCGCTACAAATATGAGGGTTAAACCCAATGCCCTTGTTGCTCGGCAGGAGGGCATACATAATTTCCTGCAAACTTCTTGCCTCACTGTTTATTGTAAGTTCAAAAACACCCAGAATCCATGACAGTGCTTTGTGTGCCCTCCAGGGCCTCTGGACACAAGGATTACTATCATTCAAGGTTTTCAAGTTCGGGGTTCTTAATCTTTTTTTAATTGTCAGAGGGTGCATAAACTCCACAGAGAGAGACAAAGAGACATAGGAGAGGGAGAAAGCACCCCTGATGGGATGTGGGCACGCCACAATCCCTTCTCCTGCCTTTCTTCATCCTGTCGGATGTGGGCATGTGCACACATGCACCCAGAGTGTTCTCCAAGCAGCCAGGGCTGGTGTTCAAATCTTGGTTGGCTGTATGGAGTCCAGCTTCCCTAATCATCAGGCTCCGGGGCCGGCCCTAAACTATGTATTTTGGTTGAAGCAGTGCTAGTGAAACAAAATACTACTACTTTTGAGACTTACTCTCAAATAAGACTGTGGAAGACATCATAAAAGAAATTTTATACAGTGCTGCGGACATCCAGGTGTTTCCAAATATCTCAACTTTCGGCCTTGTGGCTGATGAATGCCATCAGGTACCTTTATGGTGATTGTAAAACCTTTAGCAACTGATTAAGTTTTTCCTTAAAATGATTAGTTCTTGAGAAAAACCTGAAAATCTAACTATTTCAGAAAGTGAAAATGAACTCTAGCTGTTCATTCGCGATCTTCTAAGTGGATCACACCTAGGATTCTACGAAGGGACCGATGCTTTGCAGTACTTTTACGACACACCGAGGGGAAGGAGCACTGTGAGGCAGGGAGAGAGCCAGGCTGCGACTTCGCTTAGCAGCCCGTTACGTTTTTCTTTTCTGTTTTGGGGGGAGAGATTTTTACTCTAGGGCTCATGCACTCACCAGAGAGACAGAAAGTGAGAAAGCAACCCCCCACCCTCAGGAAAGAAGGCCCTGCTGCAACCCCTTCTCCTCCATTCTCCTCTCAGGATCTTGGGCACACACACCCGCGTGAGTTTCAAGCCGGGTCTGGGACTCACAGCGCAGTTGACTACATGGGAGTCCAGCGATGTAACCGTTACGCCATCCGACACACGGGACCCAGCATTGTGGAAACAAGGATGAAGGAGGAGGACGTCAGGTCTGCAGATCACGGTCACTGGAGGGAAGGATTGGAGAGGGGAGAAGACACGTGAAGCTGGAAAGCCAGTGTGGTCAGAGTATGGGGATTCTCAGACTTTAGACTGAAAGCTTCATCTTGTAAGCAACATGAAACAAAGGATGCTTCAGAAAATAAAATTAACACAAAAGAAACAATTAAAAATATATCATCAGATCTGAAGAACATCCGCCCTATTCACATTCTCTCTAGAAAGGTGATTTATTTGTTCCCACAATGTCCGATAGAAAATCAACACCAATTTATGTTTAATAAGTAAATGAGGGGCCAGCAGGTGGTGTGGTTGTTAAAGCGCTGGATTCCCACATAACCAACCACATTTCAAGTCCTGGACCCAGCAGCTTGAAAATCACACCCAGTGCATGTGCAAGCATACCCCAAATCCTGAGAGAAGAATGGAGGAGAAGGGATTGCTGTGAGGAGGGATTTCTCATTCTCTGTCTCTGTCTCTGGCAAGTGCATGTGCCTTATGGCAAAAAAACTAAAATGAATGAATGAATGAAACAGTAAAGAGTAGCCCAGAATAATTGATTAGTGACTTGCCTAAAGACACTCTGAAGTGACCAGACCCCAGGTCACTCTTCAGTTCTGCCCAGAACCCATTCTGCCTCTTTCATTGTTAAACATAAACTAGATGTTTTATCCACACAGAGATAACTATCTGAGGATATGAACTTCCAGAGAGCTGACTGTATTTTTCTGTTTACACATGGAGAGCTAATGTCTTACGAACACACACAGTAAGTCATTACATTTTAGATTAAAATGTAGGCTTAAAATTTTTTGGAGCCATACCTCTGATGTCAATATGGGTCTATAAGCTATAACACATATTGGAAACATGAATCAAGCCCTAACCCTGCAAATCTCTCTCTCACCCGCCCACACACCTACCGTTCACCTTGATTATTGATTCTCCACTTTTCTAAATAGCTGATGTTCCTACTCTAGCCCAGGGTGGACCATGTAGTGGAACAAGGTCGGCCATGGGTCTGTAATGGCTACAGCTCAGTGGTAAGTTCTGCTACTCATTTTACCATGTTCTCAATGTTTGTGTGTATTTTTTAAATTGCCCATTAAAAATATTTTTAATTGAGAGCCAAAAAATTATATCCACTAACAAATATGTCCTTTGAAATTGGCTTAGGAGTAACATTCGGAAGAAAGCTGCTTCTGAAACAAGCAAATCCAGCCTAGCAAAATGTGATTCTCAGCAGGAGGCTAGGAGTGGAAGCTGCAGGTCAGTGACTGCCCAGGTAACTGAGCTCAGCCCTGAGGAGTGGGGCTGAGAAAGCCCCTCAGTACCCTCTATCCTGTTGCATAACTTCCTACCTTGTTTCAGGGAGAAAGCCATTCTTTAAAATCCAAAACTTAAAAGAAATTGTTATTGAGAAAAGATTAAAAGACTTTCTACAGATGGCAATACCTGAAAACTCAATTACTAAGAGTCATTCATCGAATTTTCCAAATCCGAGATGACGGTTTCCCTTCGGCTTGTGTACCCAGCGGATCTCTGCCCACACTGGAGCCGCTACAGCCAGAGAGTGGGGGGACTGGAAGGAAGCCCACTGCAGCGAGTTCTCCCCCCTGTGCTGTCCACGCTGACCTCTCACTCCCGGCCACCCCGTCCCACCACAGGTGCGGGTATGGCCTGCCTGCCGCAGGGACACGCAGGCAGGCTGCTGCGACGCAGGCTCTCTCACGCTTGCTGCAGCCCTTGTACCACCCAAACAAGCATGAGGCCATCACGACCCTACGGACCGAAGAGACCGACACTGGCAGTGCTCCCCACACCGCAAGCACGTCGAGGGTCCTTGTTTTTTTTTTTGTTCTTTTTTTGTTTTTTTTTGTTTGTTTGTTTGTTTGTTTTTGTTTGTTTTTTTTTTTTTTCCGAAGGAGAGAAATCAAAACAAAATAATGAGAGGGAAAGCCCTCGTAACCTAAATTCTGACACTAGACATTGGATGTGCCGCTGGGAACACTGCACATCCAATGTCATGTTTGTCTGGCCATAGAAAGAACTTTAAAAACAAAAAAGAGAGAGTTTGATTTTTAATCTATAAATCATTGTCATTGTAATTCCGATTACATGACAATGAACTGAAAATACCGACATAACTTTACGTCCATATTCCATATATACTGGAGGGAGAAAGTGGAGCAGAACAGAACCGTAATGGGCAAACCCTGGCATGCTGGTGGCGTCATAGTTTCTATGTGTCCAGATATCTGAGAAAATAGGAAGCCACGTGGTGATGACATTTTACACCCAAAGCAGAAGACGGTCACTGGGTTTATGAAAGCACAAACCATCGGGGTTACTGCAGCAGGTACAGTCCTGGAGAGGTGAGGCCTTCTTTCACACACTGTCAAGGGGTCGGGTAGAAGTTGAACGGTTTCAATGTTTCCATTCTGGACAAAATCGACCTTGCTCTCTACAACCTGCAGCTCAGGCACAGGTGAGACGCGGAATTGTAGGCTGAAATGGTTGTGGTGGTAGGCGCCGCAAGAAGGGGCACTGCTCAGAGTCCTGGGAGCTCAGAACGGAGGGTTTAAGTGCAGGAGGCAGGAGGCGCTCGGAGGGGGCTCTAGCTAATACCGAGTTAAACGGGCTGGAACTCCTCTTACAAGTAGGTTAAAAAATAACGGCCTTCCTCCCTTCTCCAGCTCCTTTAATTGAAGTCTTTTCTATCTTGGAGGCCTCTTTTGAAATGCAATACTCCTGGGAGTGGTCACACCTTAAGTTATCAGCTAACACGTTTGGAGAGATTAGCAGAGGGCCCTGGAGAGAAAGAAATGGGATTTAGGCAAAATGCCTGGAGGGGGAGGGGTGCCTGCCCGGAGGAGGAGAGAGGTTAAAGAGTCAACACTTCTGCTGATCTGTTGATAAACACATTCCACCTTCTCCAGAGAATTTTGGTCCCCCTGGGGATGCCCAACCTCCGACTCTACAACTGAACCAGAAAGACTGAGAACCAATCGCTCCTGTTTCTCTGGAACAGTCATTTCACCTGGTTTCCCGCATCAGCTGGGAGCAGTTGGAGCCCTCTGCGAGGACGAACCCACAGGCTCTTGGCCTATGCATACTGAAAATGAGTAAGTCTTTACCTAGAATCCATTCTAGCCATTCCTGAGGGGTTTGAGGACATATGATCAAACTTTAAAAAAAAATTATAAATGAATCTGGAAGGACAGAACCCTAGCAAGTCATACTAAACCCCACCTGCTGAAAACTCCTCAGAGTTGCAAGTAAGGTACCCTTCCAAACCCCGACTGCTGGAGGACTCAGATACGGCATTCTTCTCTCTCGGAAATCTGTTCTTACTGCCCCGGCGCCGTGCTGGACTCTGAAGTATTTCCACTCACCTTCAAATACCCACTTCTTGCAGTCCATTTAGGGTGGAACCCTGCCACGGTGCTTTCTGGGAACCCTATCACATGGGGAAATAATTTGAGGTTTTTTTTCTTTTTTTTTTTTTTTTTTCTGGAGGAGGTGTTGTTTTTGTTTATTTGTTTTTTTTGTTTTTGTTTTTGTTTTTGTTTTTTTCCTACAGACTTCCTAGAGGCAATAAAACTGAACGGTCTTCCAAGCGTTTCAAACTTCCATTGACCTTTGTGGGTCTGTGACTGCATTGGTAGACCTTAACCTCTTAAGGCAACCAAAAAATAAATAATAAATAGATAAATAACACAAGGGTGAAGGACAGCAAAGTGAAGTAAAAAGTGATTTGAGTCAAGGCTCAGAACAAACAGCCCATGTGCAAACGTCTTGCTTCCCAGACACTCCATCAACACGGCGAGGAAAACGGCCGGTTTGGAGGACAAACAGAAGTGCCCTTACAGGGTGTGGAGTTTTCACTGGTTCATTACAACCACAGGTCACTGATTGGCACCTTACTCCATAGGAGCTCACGAACCCTGAGGAGCAGCTCACAGACCCACTGGGCAGCATGCCAGCTGGCCCGATCAGCCACAGCACACTTTCCTGGACAACCCCGATGAGTGTGAGTCTCAGCCAGAGCCTCAGGCTCCCACTTTCCAGGGACCTTTAGGTTGGACGGACCCCGCCTTCTGCTCTGAACTGCTGTTCTTCCACGAATGGGACCAGAAATGGCCGAGCGTGCACTTCTCAACACTGCTTCTGTTGGTATTCCCTCCTCATGGAGAACACCTACGAGGGCAGGAGAGTGGGAAGCTGCCCAAGTCACCTCCTGACCGCATCTCCCTGCTAACATCTGTCTTCTTTTGCCATGGAACTTTTCACTGTCACTCATGACAAGCAGAAAAGCAGAGGAAATTTTTACCTCTTTTTCTTAACTTTCAACCTTGGACAACCATATTCATGAGCAATGGAAGGTTAAAGCTATTCGTATTCTTTTTTATTTTTTAATAGAGAGATTTTTGCTATAAGGTGCGTGCGCTCACCAGAGAGATAGAGAGAAAGAATGCAAGAAATCAACCCCACGGAGGTGGCCAAGCCGCAATCCCTTCTCCTCCATTTTCTCTTGGGATCTTGGGCACGCACGCACACGTGCACCCAGTGTGAGTTTAAGTCTCTGGGTCTGGGACTTGAACTGCAGTTGATAACATGGGAGTCCAGCAACATAACCATTACGCCATCTGCTGGTCCCAGTATTCATATTCTTAAATGAATATTGGGTTCATTTTGAAAGCGATCATTAAGAGAAAGGTGTTTGCTCTTCGGAGCATCAGTCTGAGAGCTCCCCAGCCAGGCCCGGGCTTGGCGTGACGAGGAGTGAGAACCATCGGCTGCCTGTGAGGCCGCACAAGGCAGCAGTTTGTAGGGCACGAACTCACCAAGTAACCAGGGGCATCTGAAAGCTGTTGGCAACCACTGAGCTAAGGTGGGAGCCTTGCCTTGGAACCAATAAGTATTTTTTTTTTCCAAGAGATTTTTGCTCTAAGGCATCGGCACTCACCAGAGAGACAGAGACAGAAAGTGAGAAATCACCCCCAAGGGGGAGTGGCCATACCCCAACCCCCTCTCCTCCATTCTCTGGGATCTGGAGCACACACATGTACCCAGTGTGAGTTTCAAGTCCCCCAGTCTGTGACTCCAACCGCAGTCGCCCCCTGGGAGTGCAGCGCCTTAGTCACAGCCCTGCATTGGCATTACTGCAGGGGGACAGGAAGGCGCACGTCCCCCAGCTCAATGCTTCCCCTCATGACTGTGGGACACTTCCCCAAATGTGGATTCCGCGGAGGGGGGACCCGGCATTGGCATAGGCGACCCCTTGTGCAGAAGGGCTTCCCCCACGGGGCTCCCTGGCTCCCACCTTCCCGCCCGCTTTTGCTTTACAGACTGCGAGTCTGCTCTGAATTTCAAGTCTATGCTGTTGATGGAGAGCAATCGTTTAAATGGACAGACTGAAAGGTAAAAGTGGCCATGTTTTTTAGCAAGAAGGAGAGGACCAAGTTATTAGGTAAAAAAGTTTAAATATCAATTCTAACGGGGAAAATACATAATGAGGACCAAAGTCCCCTCCAGACTCACTACTTATTTCCTCTTGTTAGGACAAGCAAACAACATAAACAGGAACAGTGATTCAATTCATCTCACTCAATTAAGGCTTCCCGAAATGAGAGATGATCTCTTGCTATTAGATTTTCAGTTTTAAACAATTTCAGGGGAAAATTCTACTTGTTAATCATATAAACATTAAAAATCTATCCTGGTTTCTTTAAAATCTTTGTATGAAAATGTTTGTGTGTAAGATGAGCACACCTTGAAAGGAGCCGGCAGGTGGGCAGCCACGGTGCCGCAGACATGGCGTGTCGCCTGTGACGCTGCGGCCACGCGTGGAGGTCCCGGTGTGTGTTCAGGAGTCTCCTCATACCCTCTGGACATGCACACACCGTCATCCTAGCTGACCGCGGCTGGGGGTGGGCTGTGGCTGAGGGCCCTGCCGGGGGTGCCTACTGTCCGTCTCTCTCTTTCTCTCTCTCTCTCCCTTTCTTAAAAATAAATATTTTTTTTAAAGTAACTCAGAGAAACCCACTTACGAAGACCACAGTCCAACCTGAAAAGAATCTCCCTGAGAGGCAGATTCCTGATGAGGCTGTGGATTTGCGATCCATATCTACAATGCCTGCTTTTCAAAGGTCCTCTCTCGTTCTTCCCTGAATTGTAAACAATTTCCAGATCCAACAAGAGAAAAAGACCTTTTCAGCTGAGAGGGCGGATGCAAAAAGGAGCAAAGCTTGCCTCTCCACATAAGCCCTCAGAGACGGGCCACGTGCAAGTTCGCTCCCGCCAGCCCCGACCTCCTGACCCGGTCTGATACTGAAGCCGCATTTAGCTTGTGTTGTAAACAGTGACCTGTTCATTAAAGAGGATACTATATAGCACGCTCTGGCTTCTGCTGGGGAGGGAAATCCTTCGTTGCCAGAAATAACAGGGGTATTTGCTCTTCAGCTTCAGAAGTAATGGTTTGCTAATGTGATTACCTTATTCGTTCTACCTGAGTTTTCTGCTATGTGAAGACTGGGAACATGAGAACCCCTGAATATCTTACCTGCTTGAGAAAGCCATTGTTCTTCAGATGATGTTGACAAGCGAGACAGATGGACAGTCCTCAGTGCGGCTCTCATGGGAGCGAGATCTAGCAAATGGGAAGAGCATTTGCCACGTGAAAGGTCATGGCTCAGCGTCCAAGGTGTGCGTTAGAGCCCTGGGCTTCTTGCCTTTCTGTGTAGTCTCAGGCAAATGTCTGACTCTCTAACTCAGTCCTGGTGTTGCTAAGGTGGGGTTCGGAGGCCAGTGTTGCATACACCCCATGTGCCACACCTTGCATACACGTAGGCATAGGGTGCCTATGTTTGTTAAAGTTACTAGAAAAGGACTGCGCCCTGGGTGGTTGCACACACGCACTGATCACCTTGCGGTTCTGGAGGTTGGACGTCCAAGATCAAGGTGTGGGCAGGGCTGGCTCCTAAGAGAACCATGGAGCACCTGTCCCAGCCTCTCTCCTTAACTGCAAATGGCTCTTCTCCCTGTGTCTCTTCACATCTTCATCCGGCTGTGCACGTGCCTGTGTGCAAGTTCACCCTTCATATCAGGACACCAATTACACTGAGTTAGAGTCCACTCTAAGGACCTCATCTTACCTTGACTACCTCTGTAAAGTGCTAGTCTCTAAAAATGGTCTCATTTTGTGGATGTGGGGTCTAGAAATTTTAATGCATGAGTTGCTGGGGGTGGGGGCACAAGTCAATCTGTAACACTGTTGCTATAAATAATAAAGATGATGATATTATTATTTTCAGAGCAGGGGTTATTCATTCCCAGGAATCGCACCCAGTGCCTTGAGTGTAATGAGCAACCTGGAAGTTGGGCAGGTAAGGGAATGAATGAATGGGTGAACAGAGGGCACGACATGAGCGCTGCTAAGAATTTACCCTCGCAATATATGGGAACGTGACTTGAGCGAGCTCTAGGCACCTGAAGGGGTCAGCAGCAGGTGGGTATCAGAAACCCCACAAAGGGTCTGTGGGCCTAAGACCCTGGGAAGAAGATGGCGGCAGGATACCCATCACTGAAGAGCTAAGAGCAGAAAGATGCTGACCTGAGTCTGAGGCCGTCTCCTCATCTGTCCTGCTGTGACTGGGCGATCACGTAACCCCTCTGAAGGTCTGCCCAGGTGGGACGTTCCTGGAGTGACGGTCCGCTGAGGTAACATACGCACAGCACCTACCTCAAAGTCTCATGGAACACGCACACACAAGGTTAGTAGTTTTCCTCCCACCATCCTGTACCCTTCGGGATCACCGAGTCAGCTCGGGGGCCGTATGGAAGTCCTAGGAAGGGTTCCTGGTGTGCCCACTGAGACCACAGTCGGCAAGACAACCCTGGGCCGTTCGCCCCGGGAGCCTCAGAGGAAGCCCTCCCGGAAGATGACCAGTGTCCTATTCTGAATTAACTCACTCTGTAGCCACGTCCATGGCAATGTGCGGAGAACGGAAGCTTTCGGGGAGGAGATGGGTGATGGAGCTTTGGGAATGCTTTGGGAGTTTTAGGGAGTAGTGAAGGGTGCTTGTTTTTTTGTTTTTTTTTTTTTGTTTTTTTGTTTTTTTTTTTAACTACAAGAGAAATCTACTTTCTTTCCAAGACCAAACTCATTTCTTAAGAAATCATACTACTACTTAGTATATACTTACTAGCCAACTACGACTGTATCATAACTCAAAGATGAGAAACGAGAGTGTCCATTTATGAAATGAGCAGCTCACACGCACATACCTCAGCTGGAAGGTCGGACCCGTGTGCCGACTCGGAGGACCTACTTCCTACTGCAACATATGTTTTCTTTTTAAAGGAGAACTTGCAAATTCTTCCGGATGACAACAAATTCAGTAAACAAATGAGGGCCTTTGATAATGGAAAAAAGATTCTAGAACAGTGAACTTTGGAAAATGAGAAAGGGAAGAAGTCCTTTTAAAAGGCAATAAAATTCTCTTATTGATTCTGTGAAACAGCCTCAATTGTCCCTGCGCCTCAGTGTACGGTCGATGGTGAATTATGGAAAGGACAAAAGGACAGAATTCTCCTAGAAATACAGTTCTTCAGAGCATGGGAGAGACTCAAACAGCACTGTGAGCCTGAACACAGGTCACGCTTTTTCCAGGAAGAGTTAGTTTGAATCAACAACCTAAATATTTCGAGTACACTTTTGCAAGTCAAATACTTTCCTGGAGTGAGAAAAAGTGTGCTTTGCAAAGAAATAGAGACCATCCAAAGGACCAGTATGTGTGTGTGTGTGTGTGTGTGTGTGTGTTTGTGTGCATGTGTGTGTGTGGACATGCAATGTTTATACACACATATACACTTTCATAGTGTACATATCACACATGTACAAAGGGTTTTCAGAAAGCTTGTGAACATGTACATAAATACATGAATTTTAATTTTTTACCAAAATAAATTTGTACTTTAATTCAGTTTTTCCACTAATTTTTTAAAGTCCTCTCATATATATATACCACATATATATTATATATATTATATATGTATATTCCATACATGAACGCACAAATAATAATTTCTACCAGATCTACTTCTTCATATTGTGACATCACCCTACAGCCACCATTTAAAAAGAGATGCATGACCATGGCGTGGACCACTGGGGCTAGAGACCATGCTTCCAGCTACAGCGAAGTTCAGTTTTATTCATAGGATTCAGTTGCTTTCTCATACACAGCAGGAATTGGATTAGTAACGATTCCTAACAGAACTTTGTTTTTCTTTTCTTTTTTTTTTTTTCTTTTCTTTTTTTTTTTTTTTTTGGAGAGGTTTTCGCTATAGGGGCGCGTGCGCTCGCCAGACAGGCAGAGAGAGACATAGAGACAGAAAGCGAGAAATCACCCCCCAGGGGGGATGGTCACGCCGCAATCCCTTCTCCTCCATTCTCCTCTCGGGATCTTGGGCACGCACGCACATGTGCCCGGCGTGAGTTTTAAGTCACCGGGTCCGAGACGCAAACCGCGGTCGACTACATGGGAGTCCAGCGACATAGCCATTACGCTAACTGCTGGTTCCCAACAGAACTTTGTAAAAAATAGTAGAGGAGACTACTGCTCGTGTAGAACAAAGTGCGTACTCTGCGTAGTATTTACAAGGAGTGCTGATGGAATCCACAGCAAGAGTTTGGTCCTCGACTACGGTGGAGTTCTGCTGGAGGACCTTTGGTCAGGAGCCAGCAGGGAACTCTGAAAGGCCCAGTGGTCTCAGCAGGGCCCACCAGCCCCCATTGTGACACTTGTCCACTGAGTTCAACGGTTCTTCCTTAAAAGAGCTTGGATTTGCTAGAACACAGAACGACCCCAACCAGGGTCAGACTTAAAAAGCCAAACAATGACGACAACAACCCCTGCGAACAAGGACTTCACAGTCCTCAGGGACCAGCTTTGCCTGCTGAATGCACAATAAGCCCCGAGTGGGGTGGGGGTCCTCAGGCTCCTGGCCGCTCTGGAGCAACCTTACGACGGCTCGTGGCTCGTTTACGTCCATTCATGGGCTGAAGGATCAGGTGTCGCTATTGGTTGGAGACAGCCTGAGATCTTGTTCCAAATACCCCAATAAACTTTTAAAACCAGAGTGCCTCATGGACACACTTCCATACACACCCCTCCACCAGCTCACGATGGACTCTGTCCTGCTGCGGCTTGGGAGGAAAAGGGGCAGACTAGAACAGCCCACCCCCGAAGCTTCCCGTGCACACACAGAGAAGTGGCTCACCTACGGCAGCCTCTGTTACCGACTCTCACATAGGAACCCGGGATGGAGCCGGCCTCTTTCCTACGCGCCATCACTCAGGGAAGGAGCTAAGCCCGCTGACAAGGTGTCGCCGCAGTGGGCTTCAGGACACAGCGCAGAGGTGGGAGAGCACTGACTGGGGGTCCTGAAGAGCCGGGGGTCTGAGCTGGGCCTGCAGGAGAAGTGGCATCTATGCAGGCAGAGTCAGGAGGAGGCGGGCATTCAGATGCCTCTCTACCAAATCCAAAACCATCTTCTCTGTTTTCTGATTGGCATTTGCCAGCATCGTTTGCCCTTAAAATTTGTGCAAATGCAAAACACTAAATGCAGTTCCTGGATCAGTAATTAAAGGCAATTATTTCAGTGGAAGAGATTTTTGTTTTCATAATCTCCTCTTTGTCTGCACAGACCGGCTCTTGGTCCCATCTGCCACCGACAGCCTTTGCTCTGTTTACTTTAAAGAATAAGCCACTGTTTGGTTTGGTCTCTAGTTTTCAATATGTAAACCCTGGTCTCTTGATTCTTCATTCCAGGAAGGAAAAGTGAAAGAAGAAGGCTCTTTAAATATCAGAGCAACAATTACTTACAGATACACACGGTCTCAATATTTATGTAACAGTCGCTTAGGAAAACGCGTAAGAATTCCCAGGTGTCAGCCTTGCCTCGGCTGGTACACCGCCACACCAATCGCATCTCACCTGGCCACTTGTCTGCTCGGGGGCTGCACTGCAGCAGAGCGTGTGTGTTTCAGAAGGTCACTCACCTGCTCCACCGTTAAAGGGGCCACTTTATTTACTTAACTGGTCACCGCCATGCTATATTCAGACACAGCTAAAGAAGAAGAGTTAGAATTTTTAGCGGGATGAAACTACAAGAAAGCCTAAGAGTATAAACTGCAAAACACAAAAACAAAAACAAAACCCCGCACATTATGTTTCAACTAAAAAGCAAGCAAATAAGCTCCCCAAAAGAGACCCTCCAGGAAACTACACTCTTAGAGTCTCCCTATACCCCGAAATTAGCCATCGCAGCTGCTGCACAGACTTCAGCAGTGATTAATCTTATTCGGGTTCTGCATTGACAGCATATTCCACTCGCCTGCTTCACTTAGCTAATGCAGAGCAAATAAAAAGTAGAAGTTTACATAAATCTCGTGTTCGGCATGAGCTGTGGTGGGTTCACTAGCTGGGCATCAGGGGTCCTGCAGGATGGGCAGTGGCGGCTCTCACCGTCTCCATGTGCAAGGAATTGGGAGCAGGGTGACCACGATTGTACACGCTGTTGACCCTCCCGGAAGTCAGCCCGCAATTGGCAAACAGGAAAACAAGACAGTGGGTCCACAGTGCGCTTTTTTTTATTTTACTTTTTTAGGTTTTTGCTGTAGCACATGAATGCTCAATGGACAGAGACAGAGAGAGGGAAAGTGAGAAATTACCCCCCAGGAGGGTGGTCAAGCCTCAGTCCTTTCTCCTGCATTCTTCTCTTGGGATTTTGGACACACACACACATGCCCAGTGTGATTTTCAAGCCACCAGGTCCAGGTCTCAAACCACAGTCGGCCATGTGGGAAGCCAGAGTCTTGACTACCACACCACCCGCTGGCCCTCAGTCCACAGTCTACATTTTAACCCAGAAAAAAAGGTCATTCTTAAAACAAGAATAAGGAAGAGCGTTTTCAGTCAATAACCAGTTTACTGAATATAATGACTATATTTGATGGAAGCATTACTTGGCCTGTAACACGGCTATCTTCACACAAAAGGAGGTGCTGTCCTTTGGTTTCATTGTGCTAAAACAGGTACGTCTACATGAGATTCCTGTAATTATGCCACTATGGTCTTCACAGACGTGTGGCTCGTGAAAATGCTGCTGTTCATGATTCATACGCTGCCGACCACCTGCGTTTACGCAGGTCACAGTGTGGAAGGCAGGACGGTTGGGAGCCAAGGCAGAGGATGAACTCCCTCAGCTCTCACCACACGACTCAGATGGGCGTCCTTTCCCTGCAGGTGCCCAGAGGGGGAGGCGGAGGCCATGCTGCCGACCAGAGACCCTCTCACCACACACTGCCATGCCCTGGAGGCATCCGCTTGTAATGCCTTTGAAAAGTTCCCAGTCAGCAATGGAGGCTCCATCTTGTTTCAAAAGCAAACACAGTCCTGACGGTTGGTCTCGGCATCTACCCACCAGCAGGTGTGCCAGGGCGAGGGACACAAGTCCTGGGCTGCTTGGCCCAGTGGTTGAGGCAAGCAGATACTATATGGCTGACCAGATCTTGGCCCTGTCAGCTTGAAAAACTCACCGGGAAGGTGGCACACCTGCCCCAAATCCTTGCAGGATGGAGAAATTACAAGGGATTTGTGACATGAGCCACTCTACTGGGGATGTTCTCTCTCTTCCTGCCTCTGTCTCTCTGCTGTACCCTGTGGGGAGAGAAGGAAAAGAAGTCGCCATCCCGGAGAGTCTGTTTATTCACTACCCATCACCCTCGCTGTCTTCCACTAGGCTCAGCCTTGAAAACCCAGAGTGGCGAGACTGGCTCTCACCTTGGGCCGAGCCAGTGTTCCATGTGGATGCAGATGCGGCAGGTCCTTCAGAGACTGGCTGCCCGCCCAGCCTTTCTCCTGTTTCCTGCTGTTTATGCACTTGATGAAAGTGGTCCCCTTCACAACGCAGTATCAGCTCCTGGACTTGTACCTCAGATGAAAATCAGAATCAACTGCCCTGATTTGCTGAACTCCAAGTGCAGCCGGCTTCAGAGCTTTTAGTTTTCTGTTTTTATAGAGGATGCATGTGCTTACCAAAGAGCCAGAGAGAGGGAATGCAAGGAGCCTCTTCCCAGGGAGGGTGCCACGCCACAATCCCTTCTCCATTCTCCTCTCAGATGCCGGGTGCCTTCCAGCCACCAGGTTGGAATTTGAACTGAGCAGTTGGCCATTTGGGACCCAGCACCTCAGTCTCCATGCCACCTGCTGGCCCCAAAGCTTTTATTTTCCAAACTACAAGCAGAACCACAGTTTCAAAACCACCTGGAAAACAGTTTGAACAAGAATTGCCTACATAAAAGACGTCCAAAATCTACATCAACATCAAATGCTCTGGCTTTTTGTCTACTCACTAAAATCACTGAATTAGCTATTGAAACAACGACCCAGATTATTCGACCATAATCGAGCTTCTCATACCCAAAGATCGCTGGGTCAGATGGCGGTACCAGCGGCACCGATGTCGGTACGTCTGCAGCATCGGCTCTGGCATTGATCTACGTCCGTATGCGAGCGGACCATTGATTTTCCCACAGTGAATATTTTTTTCAGCTCTAAGGACAGCTGAGGACTGCAGAATGGAGCAGAGGGCCACAGGGAAGAGTTTGCTTGGTTAATGAGATCATTTACAAGAAATCTCACCTTGCTGCACATCCTGAACACTTGGTACACAGGTCACAAGTGCAGCTGGACTGGACCAAACCGAAACACTGCAGGGATCGACTCTTCCCTGGCAGGCTGGGCTTACGTTCCCATGTTGCCTTCACTTAGGAAGCCTGGATCCTTCGGGCAAACTTCGGTAGTGGCCTTGCCTCGGCGTGGTCTTTCTCATCGTACCTTGCCTGGCCTGCCTGGGACAGCAAAGCGTGGTGATTATGAACACCATGCGGAGCACCAGGCATTGTTTTTACACATGGTCCCAGCTCTTAGCCAACCCCACGTCTGAACATGCCCCGGTGATTCTAAATATTACAAAAAGTGAGCCAGGTCTTTGTGAGAGAAGAGAAATGTCTTACTAAGTAAAGAATGTTTTCTTGACTCGAGAGAACAGAGATAGGAAAGAGAATGCCTCTTCTCAACTGGGTCTGCAGCCACTGCCTTGAACAGCAAGCGTGACGATTAATGAAGATAGTAAAATGTGTCCAATCCTCCTGCCTGTAGGTGCAATATTTTATTCATGGAAGAGCTATGTGAGCCTTGATTTAGATGAACTTTCATTAATAGGCAAAATTCAATCATAAGGCTTCTTCTTTTCCCCTCTAGGCTTTCTTAAATTCCACACCCAGCCAAGTGTGATGGGCTTTCTCCTCCCTAGGTAGTACTGCCTCCTCCCAAAAGAAAAGAAAAAAAAGGGGGGGGAGAGGAGAAACAAGGAGGTCGGAAAGGAGGACCGCATGCCCCACGCTGGCTCCCCGCAGGTCTCACGCCGCCACTCAGCTGGCTCCGCGGGTGAGGCCAGAGCCTTTCCTTCGCCAGTCACGCAGGTGCACAGCGTTCACGGCCGGGCTAGCTCAGATCTTCTCAGACACGTCACGTGTTCCCACTGGCGTTGCCTCCATCCAAAAATCTGAAGTATTCTCTCCATAAATTGGGACTATTTTCCAGTCAACCTCGAAGTTCAAAGAAGCCCTCTTGGACCCAAATAGAAGTGGAGTTACATATTTATTATCACTTTTATTGTCAAGTGTTTGAGGTAATCAGTTCAGAGATGTCACTCCTTCATTTCTTCCATTTATTTATTGCACTTGGTGGATGGGCGAGAGCAGAAGTATGGAGAAGGCATGAAACCATGTAGGCCCCCCAAATTGTAATTCATTTATCTTGTATAAAGCGTTAAAGTGTAAGTCAAGTACGTAAATGTATCTGCCAAGGAGAGAAACGCTATCAATACCTTTCCCGATGGACTGGCAGGATTCCTTGGCATTCGAAGCCCAGAATTTCGTCTTCAGGCTATTCGAGGTCACGGGCTTGCCAATGACATTGGGCAGGACTCAGCAGCGGCCAGAAAGTGCTGGCCCGCCCCCAAGGTGGTTGTGTTTGAGGACAGCAGAGAGGAGGTGAGGACAGGAGCCCGGGCAGGACCTGCCTTCACAGCAGAGAGGAGGTGAGGACAGGAGCCCGGGCAGGACCTGCCTTCTCCCCCAGCAGAGAGGAGGTGAGGACAGGAACCCGGGCAGGACCTGCCTTCACAGCAGAGAGGAGGTGAGGACAGGAGCCCGGGCAGGACCTGCCTTCACAGCAGAGAGGAGGTGAGGACAGGAGCCCGGGCAGGACCTGCCTTCTCCCCCAGCAGAGAGGAGGTGAGGACAGGAGCCCGGGCAGGACCTGCCTTCTCCCCCACCTAAGGCCCTCCCTTGCTACTCGCAAAGAAGACAGATGTCCGAGCTTCTCCTTGGCAACCTCTAAAGTTAATTGGTGCTTAAAGTCAGGGGGGCCCAGGACACGGATGGACGTGGATCACCTGGGCTGCCTTTGCACCAACAAAGGCATCTCTTCATCTCATCATGAACTGCGTGATGGCCTTGGGCCCAGGGCAGTGATCTGAGAAAATCGCCCATGGCAACAATTAGGTGAGGAGTCTTCACCCACTGCCAAGACTTCACTGAGTGGTGGAGGGGAGGGAATTTATGTGTTATCCGATTCAGAGCAGCAGAAACATCAACTTAACATTCCCCAGTTCTTCGCGGGACAGATCTGACCCAGGTCTGGAGGAGGCTGAGAACCGGAGACACTGCAAAGGAGACTGCGTCCACAGGCTGTGGCAATGACAGCTCGGGCAGCTCCGACAGGACCAAGGGATCCCTGCTCTCCTCTGCAAAATGGAACACCTACCTGAGGCAAAGTGAGAGCTCAGGGAAAAGAGGATTTTGCATAGCACAAGATAAGTGCTCAGTGAACAATAGTTGTTATTATCGCCCTCGTCATCTTCCAGGTGGCTGGGGTATGTGGGAGTCCCTGCAGCAAAGGGGACACAGGTAGGTACTTGGCCCCTCCACCAAGATGACTGAGTACGATAATCACCTGAGTATAAGCTTCACAGAGGTGTGGAGAAGGGACCTACGAGGAGAACGCTGGAGCTGTATCAGCTAGAAGAAAGATTTCCTCTACAGCACTCTCGGAGACCTGCGAGTACCTGACGCTTAGCGAGGGCTTTGACAAGGAGTGAGCACTGAGAGCCACATAAACATGAGCCTGGGCAGTGGGAGGGAGCCCCTTGGTGCCCCAGAATCTCTGACCGAAGGGAAGTAGGCGCGTGATGGGGCTAGCTTGAGGGGAGTTCCTCAGCCTCATTTACAATGAGCCAGGACGCCCTGTTTCCAACGGACAGCCTCGGTGCTCACGTGACGGATGGAGAGGGGGTGGGCTCTAGTTCGTGAGCAAGGCGTGGCAGGGATGGTGACAGGGTGGATGTCTACCCATGTGATGCCAGACACCTACAGGTGCTCTTACCTGTACCAGGAGAGCAAGACGTCAGAGACGGTGACTGCCCCTTGGTCCCCAGACGTCTTTATTCCACTTATCTCATGCGGCAGGCAATGGCTGGTGTTTTCAGCAGGTGATATTTCTAATCCCCACAATGCTTCTGAAATATAGGTATTATGGAACCAATTATCTGGATGAATGAAATAAATTTCAGAGAGGTTGAGAGAGAGTGAGAGCTGCATCGTTATGTGTAACACTTCACTGGCCCCACTTTCTTCCTTTAGATGAAATTCTGAATGTGAATGGTCAGGGCAGCTGTCAGTCACAAAGCCACCTGCTCATCCATGGGTAGTTGTGGCCCAACCTGGATAATCAGAGCATCTAGTGGCTGGGCCAGAGAGAGCGTGTGGCCACGTAGAGCCACTTGGACTTCAGAAAATGCGCATGGCTGCTGAGGAAACCCCTCTGGAATCAGCTGTGAGGCAGCTGGAAACCTGGGAAGGGCAGGGTTAGCCTGCATCTCCACCAGTACAGGAGGCGGTGCCGGGGGGACAGAGAGAGGGAAGACGGTCGTGCGTCCCGCAGCGCCTGGCTCTCGGGCCAGGCTTCCAAAACAGGGCTCCAGGGCATTGGAAGCAGTGGCCGCAGCCACACTCGGGACCTTGCTGGGAAGCAGGGTCTTGGCCCCCGGGGACTCATCAATTAGAAACCCCGGGGCCAAGCTCTGCCACCTGTCCACAGCCCTCTGCAGGAGGCAGGTGCACACTCAGTTTAAAACCTGCTTCCAGTCAACCTGTGGGATTTCTAGTTCCTTGAGTCTTAAACTTTTTACAATAAGAAACCACCAAGATAATTTTGAATGATTTTTATGGAAAAATTAGCAAAAAAAAAAAAATCCTTTTTAAAATCACCAGCAACTTAATTATTTCGTTAAGTAGCAGCTCTTCAATGCAGAAATTCCTTAAAGATTGTTTTTAGTTTTGTTCTTGTGGTTTTTCTTCTGGGTCATCAGAAAAGTCATGATGCATAGAAAAATACACCATGACGTTTCCGACGACCCGATATACCTGAGACAAGAAAACTCTCTGATGCTTACAAGGAGGCACTTTGAAGCCACACGGGAGAGTGCACCGTGGGATCTGGTGTGTGTCCCACTCAGGTAGACTGCTGGACAGGTGGACGTACGCGTGGCCTTCCTTCATACGGGAGAGGGAAGCAGAGGACAGTTGGCCACAGGAGGAGTGGGCAGGGCCACAGGAGTAGGTCCAGCCATCGGACAGCAGTGGTGTCCACACCCAGGACAACCCAGAGAATGGAATGAATGCCAGCCGCAGGTGCCGCGCTCTGAGCACCGCTGTGAGCAGGCCTTCTGCCCCAGCTGCTGACTCCTTGACTGGGTGTCTCCGGGGCTGCTTCTGAGGCGTCCTCGAGCCACAGAGGGGGGCCAGTTGGGAAAGGACATCGGTGCCCCGCATCCCTAGGAAGCCGTCTGCGTCCTGTAATCATATCAACTATCCAAGCACTGCTGAAGCCCTTGCAGGTCAACCTCAGGACGAGTCCTCAGTCAGTTCTGCTTCTTCACATTCCTGACCTCGGGAGACCCACTGTCTGGCAGGCGCTGGTGCTGGCCCCTGGACGCTGGTGCTGGCCCCTGGGCACTGGCTGCTCTGCCGGGCTAGGATGCATGACCCCCTGCAGCAGAAGAGCTGCGGTTCACCCTGGACGGTGCTGAACATTCTCGCGGGCAGCGGAGATGCCTGTGCCCCAGAGCCTTGGAGGCAGCCCAGCAGAAATAAGAGGAACAGCAGGACAGGAGAGGAGAGGCAGCGTTCAAGCTGGCCCCAAACAATTGCCTCTAGGCCAGGGGGCACGCCCTGGAGGCGCACAACCCCCAGCGGAAAGCAGCCCTTTCAAGCACGGGGGAGAGACGGCACTGGGTGGGGGGCAGATGAAAGGGTTTTGGAGCGCCTTGAGCTGCTCCAACACAAAAGCACCTCTGTGCCTTTAACAGGAACTCCTCAAGCTTCCAAGGTTTCATAACCTGAGTGCAGCCTGTAGTGATGTGGTTTGGAAATTAACCCTGCTTTCTTCCCACTGCTGTTTTACATATTAATTAAAGTGTTTTCCTCAGATCAGGAATGCCTGCAGGCAGGTAGGGCTCTGTAAAAGTACCTCATTTCCCTGCCGCCTCCAGCCCCCACCCAGGCTGTGCAGAGTTGAAGGCTTCAGCTTCCCCAGGTCTGCGGCAGACAGAGCGCCTCCCTGCACCGCCACCCTCACAGGCGCGCACGCACGCGCCCTTCGCAGTTCACCGCTGTCCCCCCAGGAGGCTGTGAGGCTTCCCTCAGGGAGCTGTCTGGGGGAGAAGCAGTGGAGGAGGAGCCCGGGCTGCTAACGCTGCTGCCCTCACTCAGAAGCACCTTTCTCTCTCTCTTTCTTCTTCTTTCTTTCCTTCTTTCTCTCTCTTTCTTCCTTCCTTCCTTCCTTTCTTTCTCTCTCTCTCTCTCTCTCTCTCCCTCTCTCTTTCTTTCTTTCTTTTTCTTTCTCTTTCTTTCTCCCAGATGTGCTCGGAAAAGATGTACACACCACTCACATTTTGTGAACAAGTCGACTTGTTTTAATATTTTCAAATTTGAATTATATATTTGGATTCAACCCATGAGCTGGTCTTCTTGGATTATATTAAGCAAACTGTGCGTGTGCGTGTGTGCGCGTGCGTGTGATTCCAGGGACCCTGTGTTCCCTATAAAGTCAGGGGTAGGATTACTTAAGCCATAAAGTACAAGCTACGGAGACCATTGTAAACTGCGAGGGAGGCAAGTTCAGTTTCCTTTGCCAAAGAGTAGGCTGTTCTAGAACTCACGCAGCAGGGTTCTCCCACGTGCCAACAGAGCCCAGTGTAAGTGAATCCTGCTGAGCCAAGAGACCCACACGAAGCCACTGCCTCCATCTTCCTACCTGGCACTGACCTAAATGGTCTCACGGGGGCGACTGAGGGCCAGGGTCCACAGTAGTGAGTGCTCAGGCCCCATGGGGAGCTGACCTCCATACCGGCTATGGGGCAGTATCAGAAACCCCTCCTGCGACTGGCCGTGTATCCACAGGGTGGCAGGAAACCTGAACTGGCTAGCTTCATTGGCAAGGAAATGCCGTGGCTCCGTGACTGCAGAACCAGGGGGCCTGGTCTGTGGCAGCAGGACAGAGTCCTCAGTCCTCAGTTTCAGAACGTCTTTGAGAACTCACATCTACAGCGTGAGCAGCTTCCAGAAGTCTTCTCAGAGGGATGGAAATGCCACCCTGAGCCCAGCCAGCCCCACGCAGGCTCCACAGCCTGTGAACCCGCTGGGAATGGGGGTCAGGTGGGTATGCGTGGGGCTGCAGGTGCCCTGGGTGGCCTGCAGGTCTGCATGCAAGTCAGCATTCTCACCAAAGCATATCGGGCTGAACTGAGTGGTTCTCTCACAGAGGAGTGGGCCACGAGAAGGTGGCCCCCATCCTAGACTCTGTGGAGAGGAAGAAGCGAAGATGACTGTCGGCCAGTGACTCATCCCGGGATTTCCGCACTGCGGGGGAAGCCGGGTCCCAGCCCTTCCGGAGCCGCTTGGAACTCCAAGATTCTGCGATGTTGTGCCCACCTGAGAGGAAACGTTCCAGGTTTTCATGGCCGAGGAGTCAAGTATTGATGGACGCCTCCTGGCGGGTCTGCATAGCCAGGCGTGAACGAAGGTGACATTGCCGTCACGCCTCCTCTGGCAGGAAGGAGAGACGGTAGGCAGTAGTCAGTAAACAAATCTGACTTGGAGAGTGGCACACAGGAGAACCCACAAAGGAAAGGACGCTCTGACACCCCAAGACAGTGGCACGAGTTTTCACTTTTAATACTCGGAGGTCTGACTGAGAAGTGGCTGTCCCTGCGAGCACTGCTTCAGGACAGCGCCCGGAACCAGGATCTGAGTCCGCGTGGTTTCCCTAGGGGACAGTTCTGCACACAGTGGGGAAGCAACGGGGGGGGGAGGACAGGAAGGACAGCTGGGTGTTTCTGCGTGGGCAGCTGTGGGACTCCTCACAGGACCCGGTAGTGGGGAGCGGGCAGAGACCCAGCAGAGGGGCAGACCCAGGCCAGGAGGCCCTGAGGGGACCCTGCACCAGGGCTGGAGGCTGTGAAGGCAGGGGCCACGGTGGTGGCTCTGACAGGTGGTATCTGGGGGACCAGCAGTTCCAAGTGGAGGTGACATCTGGGAGTCACACATGAGAGCTTTTCGGGATTGCCACCCTGAGGGGGGCCATGACATTCCACACCCTTCTTTCAGCTAAGCACAGAAATTCACCTACCATGCATCTAAAAATAAGAAAAGGGAGTTCGGGAACCAGCAGTTAGCGTAATGGCTATGTTGCTGGACTCCCATGTAATTGACCGTGGTTCGAGTCCCAGACCTGGTGGCTTAAACTCACATCAGGTGCATGTGCGTGTGTGCTCAAGATTCCGAGAAGAGAATGGAGGAGAAGGGATTGTGGCGTGGCCATCGCCCCTGGGGGGTGATTTCTTGCTTTCTGTCTCTCTGTCTCTTTCTGGCAAGCGCACGCATCCTATAGTAAAAAACTCTCCAAAAAAAAAAAAAAAAAAAAAAGATAAAAGAAGTAAAGGGAGTTTGAGTTTCCCTCCCTCAGGCACCTTCAGGTAAATGTGCAGAGAGAAGGAAGGTCGTAGAGGGTCAGGGGAGTGGCAGGTCAGCAGGAACTGGAAGCAGCAAGAGCGTGAGTTCGGGATCTCTCCCCAGATTCCAGAAGGCACATGTCGCAGGGCCCTCTGCAGGGCCGTGACAGAGGAGACGCCTGGGGCAAGGCTGTCATTCATTGCCAGGCTGTCGACACTCTTCTAGCAAGGTGAGTCTGGGCTGCACCCTCCCTCAAGGAGAGCTGCGTAGACGACCGTCCAGCTTCCACTGCCACGTCCACGTGCTGACTCCGCGCTCTGCCTCTGGTTGCTTTGCCCACTGTGGTGTCTGCAGGCAAAGGTGGAGTCTGCGAGGGAAGGGGAACGAGGGGAGAGCTCAGCGTTCAGCAGCTGCTGTCCCAGCACGCACTCGCCACTCCTGCTTAGCATGGCTTACAGCTGTCACTGCCCGAAGTGTCGCCCCAGGACTTACAGCATCAGCGTTGTCCAAGAGCTTGTTCAAAACACACGTGGCCTCCTGGACCAGGATCTGCACTTGAGCAAGACCTCCGGTGTGCACAGTGACGCTGAAAATCACGTTACCGACTGCCAAGTGACGCCATACCTAAGGTTTTTCCTAAGGAAAGCCCCCAAAGAAACCTAAGCCGCAAACTCACCCCTTACCTCCCAGTCCAACTCACTGGGCTGCTCCAGGCGCACATGAGGCACCAGAGCGAGACAACCCAGGGGCCAGTGCCCTCTGACTGACGGCCTTCCACAGCTACTTGGACAGAGTCCCTCCCGCTCTTTAGAGTCACATGCTTCTGCTATTTCACACACACCACAGGAGCCCCAGAGAGCTCACTCTCATCCCTGCTGCTGCCAAAGACTGTGACGCTCAGTGACGTTAACTGCTTGCCCAGAACCATGCAGGACCTGGCCTGAGGCATCTGAGATTCTGTCCCCGGGCCTGTGACGGGTCCACACCTTCTCCCCGTACCAGTGCTGAGAGCAGGAAGCTCTTTCCTATAGTCCACTAGTTTTCATCTAAAGCGCTTCAGTTCAGTGGCTTGCATACACTAGTCACAAGTGGCTGTTTAAAAATAAAAACTAGAAGTTATTTTCTAAAGAATTATGCAGCTACCACTTTGGTATATGTGTAAGTTTTCTTAGCTGTGAGCTTTGGTGCCGTTTGATAATTAAGCACCTCACCTGTCTACCTGATGCACAGGAAATGTCACTGAAAGTTTTATTTTCCTTATTCAAGATGACAGTTTACAGGGCAGCGTGTGCCCGTCAGCCGGGGCAGCGGGGCAGCATGCTGAGCGCCGGGCGGCGGCACCCCGTCTGAGTCGCCAGGTACTCGGGGCAGGTGTTTGCAAGTGCACTTCGCACTGCTCGGGCTGCTGGCTCTGCCCTGGCTGCTCTTGGGTGTCGACGTTCACTCCAGGCTTGAGCACACTGTCAGCCACAACTGGACGCCTCCAGGTAATTAGGAGAGAGCTTCCAGTAGAAAGGGGACAGCAGGTGCAATGACCTTTGAATAACTGGAAAGTGTGCACAGGCTCCCTCTGTGTTCGGGTGCCTCCCAGGGGAGGCTGGAGTGGCGGAGGACTCGGGGACCAATGGAACAGGCAGGACGGCCGGAGCTGCGTGGGCAGAGAGGGAACGGGGGAGCGGCAGGCATGATCGGCTTCGTCCCGAGGTGCTGTCATACTTCACACTGCCGTGGGGGACACGGTGCCTCTGTGGGTCTTGCAAAGTAAGCAGACCGTGAGAGTAAGAAGGGAGAACTCTCCGAAATGCCCGGTTGGCCTCTCTGTGCAGCCATGCCTTGGAAGGTTCGAGAAGCCTGAGCACCGGCTCTGCCATGCCACTGGACATCCTTGATTCGGGCTGAGCAGATGGAAGCAGGAAGCAATGACCCTGAGTCGGGAGCTCCATGTTTTCCGGTACTCGGCCTGACGGAGGAGGGTGTACAGCATGAGCTTGCTTTGAGACCTGTAAACAAAACTCCGCCGCCTGCCGGGGAGGGTGCTGACATCTCTGAGCAGATCCTTGAAAGTCAGCGGAAAGGCCGAGGAAGCCTTCTGAGGGCCTCGGGTACGGCAGCGGGCCACGCCAACCCGAGGTGATGGGCATCCAGCAGCCGCGTCCAGGGCGCAAACCCCCAAGGTGCTCCTCTCATACCGCCATGCAGTATGAGCAGGGCTGGAGGGGCCAACACGGGGCTGAGCCTTGCCCTGAGGGCAGACAGGCTCGGGGAGAAGCTGGGCAGGCGGAGTCACCACCACAGGCCACCTCGGGTGAAAGCCGGGAGTCCAACCTCGGGTTCACCTAGCACCCAGCAGAGGCAGCAGGCGTCCCCGAGCATCAGCCTGGGCCGTGCTCAGAGTTGAGGCCCGCCTCCGTGCAAGAGTGTGTGAGGGACCACCCATCCCTGAGGACAGAGGTTCGCAAGGACAGACACTAGGCGTTGTCTTCCAGCTGTGCTAGCTAAGTGGCCTGTGTTGCTATTCAGGGAGACCCTCGTCACTCACGCACACCCAGCCCCAAGTGAGAATCCCGGTGTCTAGTCTCACCAGGTTTCAACAAGGCGGTTTCCATGCATCCTCCGCTTCACGGGAAAGTGGATCGGCCGCTGTTTCAAGCCCTGCGTTGGCGTATTTTCACGGGATGTGACGTGTCCTCTCCGCACGTGGGCAGTGTTCACCCGCTTAGGCAGAGGGGCCGTGCGCTGGTTGTTTCTGACTTTGGTTAGGCGCACAGACATCTCAGCAGACCTGACCGATGATGGTAATCGAGATGATAACAATACCAAGAGCAGTGTTTATAGTATTGGGCCATCAGAAAAGCCGTGACACATTTTTCTATGATTTTCTAAGAGAAATGCTTCAGGATTTTTCTGATGACCCAATATTACAAGAAAGAAATATTAGGCTGTTCTTTTTGCTCGTGTACCCGTAAAATCAAAGTTGTTCAACGCAGGGATGGGCCCACGCCATCGCAACCCAATTTCAGCCGCAGCCTCTGAGGAGCTGGGCCCGACAGCACAGGGGGCCGCCTGGCCACGGGGGACCAGTGAGGACACCGTGCCCACGTGCAACAACAGTGCCGGTCCACGCCCGAAGCCTCTTTCCGCGAGTTGTCCTTGGCCACGCTGGAGCCCAGGGACTCTGTGGTCACTTCTGCAGCGGCTCTGGGCACCGAGGGCCCAAGCACTCTGCTGGCCTAGTGAGACACCACGTCCCTGCAGAAGCCTGGCACACGCTGCAGCCCCGCATGTGGCACCACACACACCTTCTGCCGGAAGCCACTCTGTCCACCTGCTGTCCTCGCTTGTGTCCTGTCCTCTCTCATAGAACATTCCCACCCCAAAGCTCTGCCTTCTTCCTCCTGCTCTCGGTGTGAGGCAGTCAGGCACAGCTCGCAAAGATCATGCTCACGTGGGAGACGGGGACAGAGCAGCTCCGTGGCTGCTCCTCTGGGTTCCCAAGACACCTACTCCCTGTCCGGCTCTAGCACAGCCCAGGTTTCACTGCGTTGTCTGTCCCCTCTGCCTGTCCCAGAGGGCGCTCCTTTGGGACAGAGGGCTGGCAGTCACGCGGTTACTGAAATGGGAGTTGCCGTCAGCATCTCTCCATCCTCTCCCGGCCCACCCTGCGGCGCTCCTGTGAGGACTGAGCTGAGAGTAACACCACTCGCGGGAGGACACAACGGCCTGATCAGGGCTTCTGGAGACAGGCTGTGTGCAGTCCTTGGTGTGCTCACCACACAGGCTCGATCCCCTCCTCCCAACACGTGGTGGGCTTCTCATCTCCTCTGAAGATGTCACCTCGACATTAGCTTTGGCCAGAGAAACGAGCAGAAATGACCTGCCTGCCTTCGGTGTGTGAACGTCAAGAGGAGGCGGCGGACATTTGCCAGGTTTCCCACGAACTACTGTAGCCTTCGGCCTGGGGCTCTGAGGATGCCATAAGCCAGCCCCACTGCCCCGCGCCGACCCCACAGGCGCGTCCCCAGAGAGAGCGGTCTGCTGCGCGTTACCTCCTGTGGGCGGGCTGCTGGCTCGCTGCAGCACTGCCCTGTCCATCCTGGCTGATCTGGGTGATGACGTCTGTCTTGGAAGGTGAGTACAAGTTTCCAGATGAAGATTTCAACACTCTAGGGCAAAGGGGATTTTTTTATGCAAAGCAGAGTTGTGAAAGGATTATAATTTGGTGACGAGTTCAGTGCAACCATTTGCAACACAGGCCCACAGGGTACAGAAGCAGAAGCTGAGTCTGGTTTGGGAGGAAGGGAGTGGAATGTCCGTCCAGGCACCTCTGGGCAAGGCACGCTTCCCTGAAGCAATCTGAACTGGGAAACAGCCATCAAAATCTCTTGATTCAAAAAATAAAGAGCACAAAATTGCATTAGACAAAGATCAAAATAAGATGAGAAGAGGGAATGCAGTCTTGCAATGAATTAAGAACCACAAGCTAAAACTAAATTGATGTTGCACTAATAAATACATTAGCACAGTAAGGGAAGGACAGGCGTGGCTGGAATATGAATAACTGACCCTGACACGGGGAAACTTCCAGTGATCATAGTGAATACACACAGCTGAAAGAGAGTAACGACAGTGAGGTATTTAGAGAGAAGCTAAAAAATAAGAATATAAAGGAGGTCAAGAGCAATTTCCTTGAAATGAAGTCATTGGCCCTAAGCAGAGAACTCAGTAAGTTCAAAACGAAGCGTCTGAAGATGTGATGCGAGGGCACTCGCTCCCTTGAGTGAGGAAGACCCACGGGCGTGCCACGAGCTCCCAGCACGCTGAGTGTGAGACGGCGCTAGCCCGGGCCTAGGCCAACGGCGCCCCGCAGTCCCCAGCGTCTAAACAGAAAGGAATAAGTGTGACCAGTGGAAAAATGAGTTAGGGGACAGACTAACCAGACCAGACCAGACACGGAGGGCCCGTCTGCAGGCTCTTGGAGAATGCCCCTGAGCCCGAGGAGCGCCTCCCGGCCCTCTGCCGCTCCTCTGTGCAGGCCGTAAGCACATACCGTCAGATTGGGGACTGCAGAGAATCCCGCAGACACAAAGGTTTCTTGGAAAAAGTTTTGAGTTTTTTGTTTGTTTTTAGTAACAAACTCCAGGCAATAAGTGAGGATCAAAAGTGAGCATGTTCAAAGGACCTGCGGGAGGAGACCGGTCAGCACGGCCGCAGGATGAAAACGTAAAGCTTCGTGCTGAGTCACGGGTCGTTCTGTGCTCAAATAAACTGTCACTTATTTAAAAACCATACAAATTGTGTTACAAAGAAATGTAATTCCTTTTACCTCCACAGTGCAGAGACCATCATGGAGCTAGCAAACATAACGAAGGGAAGAAGCGAAGGAGGCGAGAGGAAGTGAGGGTGCGAAGAGCCCAGGATTCCAAGTAAAGGACTGTGTGAGGTGTAAAGGTGCATTTTTAAAAGTGCTCCCAATATCGGGGCCCGCGGGTGGTGTGACGGCTAAGGCACTGGACTACCACATGGTCGGCAGCGGTTCGAGTCCCAGACCCAGTAGCTTGAAATTCATGCCAGGTGCGTGTGCATGGGAGCCTAAGATCCCAGGAGGAGAATGGAGGCAAAGAGATTGCAGTGGGGCCATCGCCCCGCAGGTGACTCCTCACTTTGTCTCTTTCTGGTGAGCACGTGTACCCCATGGCAGAAACCTACGACGAACAAGCAAGCAGAGCTCCCGATTTGTCATATTTTGCATGAGGTTTTCTCAAGAGACCTTTCACGAAGTAACATCTCCTGATACACGAGCCGTCATCTCCAGCTCAGTGTTCTTCGTTTCCTCCCGGATCTCTTCCACAGGTGAGCGGGGCGGGCAGGCGACGGGGAAGGGCGGGGCGTGGCCTTGGCATGGGCCAGGCAGGCAAGCCCACTGAGTGCTGCCCCCCACCGGCTAGGGGTTTTGACTCTTCCTGGAAGACAATGGGGAAGGGGATTCGAACCACTACGGAGACAAGGTCACGTGCGCTTTATAACGATCACGTTGTCACTTGGTCACACACATCTCTTCAAGTGACACGAGTCAGGGATGCTCCACCAGCACCATCTTTGTAACGCCTAGGGCAGGCTTAGGACTGACGCGGTATCCTCGGTCTTTCCTTCGAACTTCCGCCATTTTCCTTCAGATTCTTAACCCCGACTCTGGTGACTGCACCACTGACAAAGCACACTCGGCGTGGGCAGCACTGTGATGGCCCGTCCCCACGAACTCAGTGCCAAACAGTTCCCTGCGCTTTCCCAGGGCCTGTGGCTTCAGGCTGGCCCCGGCGTGAGCCACCAAGGGGCTGAGCCACCCCAGGTGTGAGACGCAGGGACCTGGTGTCAGGGCTGGCCGAGTTCATCGGGCTGACAGCCACCCTCCTGTGACTTCAAAGAACGATGGCTCAAAGGTGGACAAGGGGTAAATGTACAATTCTCCCAAGTTCGTATCCAATGCCCTCATTATGTGCGAGCACTCCTTAGACTCCTTCGGGTATTGGACCTGTTTTCCCACTGACTCCTACCCCTGTCCTGGGCATGGCCTCTCCTGGGAAGGTCAGCAGACACATCTTGGTCCCAGCATGGGCTCCATAACCGATGCTAATGACCACACTGCACCCCCTCCCTCAGCCCGAGAGCCCTGCCTCACTAGCGCACCTGCGAAGTCCAGGGCGCCTGTCCTTCGTATTCCACCCTTTATGAAGCTGTCCTTAGTGATCCGCCCAATCCAACAGAACCAACACGTGACAGTCACGGTGACAAAATACGTTTGGGTCTTACAAATCACCACGTAAACATAGACCAATAACGCTGCGTTTTCGACAAGGCTGGGGCCCTAATTTTATTCTACTTGCACTCCATTATAAGCCTGCCTTGCAAAGCCCTCGCAGACCTGGAAGTATGGACACCCTGTGACCTCGTACATTGGGTGTAATTGTATTCACAGAGGCTGTGCTCACCTCATGCCGTGACCGGAATGGTGCTGTGGCTACCTACCAATACGGCACCTTCCTCTTACACCGCTGCCAACAGCTCACCTTTTCGCAGCAGGCTGGTTCCTCCCAGCCCCAGATCTGAGTTTCTTTGGGGGCAAATCCGCATGGTGTGGTCTGCTTTCCTGGCCATCTGTACCCACACGAGGGACCCAGTGCTGGCCAGTGGGAGTTGAGGCAACGTTGGCTGGGAGAATGGCCCTGGGGTCACTGTGACACTCCGAGAAGACACCAACTTCATTGGCTCTCAGTGTGGAGTGGCCACACATCTCAGTGACATACGGGCCATGTCTGGGAAATAACCAAGGTCCCAGGGAGGCCGAATAGGAAGATGAAAAGCCCCAGGGCCCCGGTGATGTCACTGAGCTGCCCAGTTAACCAACCCGGACTGGTCGTGTGAGGTAATAAATTCCTTTCCGGTCAGTGGTGTTCAAAGCAGCATTTGCAGCACTTAGAAGCTGTAAGAAGTGCAGTTCGGGGGCCCTGCCCTCGACCTGCTGAAGAACCTGGAAGTGCAGGCCGGCCCTCTTTCAGAAGCCCTCCCAGTAATCCTGAGGACCCCCGAAGTTCGAGAACCACTGGCTTGGACTTGCTGTGAGCCGAGTCCCACCCCTGCCTTGTGAAGCCCTCATGGACCTAGAAGTATGATTTATACCTTGAAGCCCTAAATCCCCTCAAGCGAAGGGCCACCCATGGGATTAGTGCACGTATGAAGAGGTCCTGAAGCCCCACCACAGTGGTGCAGGTGCTGACGCCCTGCTACACCAACTACCAGCCCGGGGAGGCCCAAATTCGGCTCTCAGGGTGACCCGACCACGCGCAGCACCCTGTGATCCTGGCTGGGAGGCAGGAGAGGACTGTGGCATGGCGAGACCCTGTCAAAGGCACCCCCACCCCATAAAATATAAAAAAGAGACAACCAAGAGAGCTGCCTTGCCCCTCCACCACGTGGCCACAGTGAGAAGGAGCCAGAGATCCAGCCTCCACAGCCGACGCCGGCACCGTGTTCCGGACTCCGGCCTGCGGATACCGAGAAATCGCTCTCTGGTTTAGGCTGCACGGGCCCTGGCATCTCCTTAGGAACAGCCCCAACAGGCTAAGAGCCGTTCAATTAGGGTTTCTAGTTCTTGCTCTTCAGTACATTGTAATTAATAAGCTATTTTATTGTGCTTTTCTATGTTTTCCAGAAACACTGTGTCATCTGATAAGCGTGGTGCTCAGAAGGTCTGAGCGGTCGCCACACGCACACCTTCCCTGATGACAGTCCGGGGCCACTGGGCAGGCTGGCAAAAAGCTGGGCTAGGTTTCTTGAAGTGTAAGTAATTTTGGTAAAACTGCAAACCTTTTGAGTTCCGGGGTGAAAGGATGGAACTCTGCGATAGAGAAAGGAAACTCGGGGGTGCAGGCTCAGCTGCAGCTCAGGTCCAGACCAAGGTGCATTCATGGGACTTCCACATGCAGTGGACGGTCCCAGCAGTCTGGGGGCGCAGGATCAGCCGCAGCTCGGGTCTGGACCAAGGTGCATCTGTGGGACTTCCACCGGCAATGGACGGTCCCGGCAGTCTGACAGCCCAGGTGGAGCCCAAGCCTGGAAGCGCAGCAGGAAGTTATAGCACCACAGTGACAAGCGGACAGGAAGCCACCAGATCTTAGGGTTACTCGGAGCTGCGGAGGAAACACGAGCTGGACAGCAGAGGCCAGGCAGCAGGCTGGAAGGCAGGAGGAAGGGCTGTCGTGTCTCCAAGCCACCGCTGGAGCCGGCAGCAGTGCAGTCCCCTTGCAGACCCTGCCAAGGCAGGCGCCCGAACATCACCGTCCACTCAGGCCTGTGCTGCTGGGGCGGTGGTGGGGAGACATGTTTGGTTTTTTAAGAGAGATTTTTGTTATAGGTCACATGCACTTGCCAGAGAGACACAGAGACAGAAAGTGAGAAATCACCCACCCCCGGGGGGATGGCCACGTTGCAATCTCTTCTCCTCCATTCTCCTCTTGGGATTTCGGGCACACGTGCACACACACCTGGCATGAGTTTCAAACCACTGGGTCTAGAACCCCAAAGGGTCGGCCACTTGGGAGTCCAGCAACGTAACTATTATGTCATCTGCTGGTCCTCACACTGCTCATTTTTAAATGAAGTTGTCATCCCCTTCTGTCATTCAGCTGGTGGCATCAAAGCCCTGCTATGACAAATTAGTAATGCTCACTTCACTTCCATAGAAGCACCCCTGGTCAACACATTAATGGACAACCCACCTCATCTATCCCTTCGTATTTAATGCAGGTTGGCAGGGGACGACTACGATCCCACAGCTCAGCTCAGACTCACTCTTGACTCTTAGGACAGCACCCTGAGCTAGTGCGCAACTTCTAAGTGACTCTTGAGGCTGTCAATGGCCACACCCTTCCCTAATGGATGCACTGGGATCTGTGTCCTTACCCAGCTCTGTCTTGTAACACTCTCTAAATGGGCTTGGCTATACCCAGGATCTGTGGACCTCCACACTGGCTGCCACCAGTCCTTCCCCAGCCTCACACTTCCCTGGACAAGACGTCAGCTGCCCTTCACAATAAATGGTTAGATGTGCGGATACCATGCCTCGCAGATCATGCTACTCCAGACGGGGTCCCTCAGAACAATCGACACAGGGCCAAGAAGGTAGGGAGGGGACAGCCACACCATCACAAGTTTCCCCATCTCGATGTGGGCCACTCCTGCTGACTTGAAAGCCATCATTTAAAAACCACCCCCAAATTGCTGATTAAGTATTTGTCTCAAAGAGATGATACTCATTATAACACGATTGTAATTTGGGGGCAAAGCGGAAATATCCAATACTTATTTCTATCAAGGAGACACAACTGTCCTTGAGAAAAAGCAGTAGACATCACTTTATTGTCGTGCCTTCTGAATCACACCTCCTAGGCCTGCTGGCTTCCTTCCTTGTTCTCTCGTGGGGCATGCCAGTGTCTTCTCACGTGCACACGTCCAGGAGGGCACAGCAGATTCTGGCTGTGCTGCTGGCTATGACCCTGGTCCTGCCACTCAGAGTCTGTGTGCCTGCAAAGGTCACCTCACCTGCTGGGCCTCAGCCTCGTCTGCAGAGCGGAGACGGCAGTTCCTCCCTCCTCGGGCTGTTAGAGCGTGGAAGCGTCACCTCAGAACAGCACTATCAGGACGTGGTGGGCTGCTCCGTTTTCTTTCCTTAACACATTCATTTTTTTATAAGTTTTGTAATCCAGGGCTGGGGAACATCCGGGAGATAGGGGAGAGAAACAGAGAGACAGAGAGACAGCATCCGCAGCAGATCTTGACACCACGACCCACAGCAGCTTCGGCCAGCCCTGGGGCATGTTCAGGGACGTCTCCGGGTGCGAACCTAGAACTGGCCACGTGGACCGGCCTCGCAGCCTCACCTCTCACTGCCGTACCGCTGTGTGGCCCCCGTGTCAGAACGCTTTCAGGAGCCTCATCTTCACTCATTGACATCAAAACTCCAGTCGGTCGGCTTTCCGTTAAACTTGGAATCCAGAGAACAAATATCCGGAGAGCAGCATTCATGTCATAAATAATGTATTTTATTTATTGCATATGGCTATTAAGGAGGGCATCCATGATCAATACAGACTAAGTACAACGCACTACGCCCGTCCAGTGACCCTCGCCTCCGCAGTGCCACGTCGGCCCTATATACAGCGCGTAAGGTGGAAGACAGAGCGAGGGGAGTCAGGTGTCTTGTTATAGCTTGACAGCAAGAAATATGTCCGACATCTCGATACCCAGAAAACAATACGTACCCAAAGGAAAACACTGCTTAATAACGGTTAAGGTTTATATAGCAAAAAATAGTTTAAATTTAAGGTAAGTCAGGCAAAATGTACAAAGACCCAATATACATTGTGAAGTTTTAGCAAACATAACATTTATACATTTTGGTTCCATTCTGTAAACTAAATTAAAAATGTAAATATTGCATATGCCTTTTTTTTTTTTTTTTGAAATGTACAGGATAGAGGAAAATTTCGTATATTATTAACTTTGTAGTTTGCTTCTTTTAAGCTGCAGTATGACACGGACCATTTGTATACTGTCATGGCTACTCTAGCTAAGAACCTAGTGAAATAGGCATCAATACGCGGGGGTCAGCGGGGTCCAGACTCAGCCCCGCTGTACCTGGGGTGGGGGTCACATAGCAAATAATACCCATCCACTCCTATTCCCCAAATGAACTAAAAACTGGAGGACGTTTTAGACCTCTTCGTAAGGCGTACCATACGCGGGAACTGACCCTCAGACTAGCCCGGGGTGGCCAGTGCACTGCTGTGACGTGTGACTTCAGAAAGCAAAACCGCAGAAGTGCCCAGGGGATCACTTTACATTCAACTCTGTCTTGCAATACAATCCTCGGTTCTAAAAGTTCAGCATGGAAGCAGGAAGACTTTTGCATTGCCATTAGATATATGTTTAAGACATTGAATTTTTTGGTCTTCCTCTAAAAAAGCCTCATTTTATTAATGCATTATTCTATAGTGATATATATCTATATATTTATATATATTTTTTTCTCCAAACGAAAACAAAAACAAACCCAACAACTCACAGCTCCCCTGAATAACTGTAACCTCTATAGGAGTATGAGAGAAGACAGGCACTAGGGCAGCCCCGCAGGGGAGGGGTCGTGCCCTCCGGTCTCGTGGCGGGGGCGGCGTGACGACAGGATGTTCTGCTGGCCGGCCTGGCAGGTCCAGATGGCACCTGCGACGATCGCCACAACACTGATATTTCCAGAACACTGAAACAGAAACCGAGGGTCGCCCAGCCAGGGACCTTCCTGACAAGCGGCCCGGGCTGCGAGGTGGTTTTTCTTCTTTCCTCCTGCCATTAACAACGCAGGGGCCGGACGCCTCCGGTTACCGGTTCCTTTCTCGCGCTGCCTTTTTCCTTTCTCCTCCTCGGGGCAGGGTCGGTGGCCAACATAACAGCATCGTATTAAAGGTAATACGTTTTTCAAATTTAATCTGCCAAACCCAGACCACCCTTGAACTACTAGCATGCCTGCATGAATTTTTGGTTAAAGAAATGCAAGCCCAAGATGAAGGACAGCAGAGACGTGTGAGCTTGTAAATAGGATAAAAGGCTTTTGCAATCTGAAGTACCTACATGAACATCTACACAGAGAAGATTGAACGAGTCTGTTCAAGGTAAAAAGAGACATTTATCCCCTTCCCAAATCCCCTCCCTCCCCTTCCCCCTCACCCAGTACAGTCGATGATTTTCAAAAGCAGGTTGCTTCAGTTACGTATGGTAATTAAGATCTAGTCATCGCCGTGGGAGTCCCACCCCAAACTTCACTTGCGCTGGGCGCAGTCGGTCCCACATTGGGCTCCGTGTGAGAGTAAACGTCGCAGGTCCCCGGACCGGGGCCCACCGAGCAGCTGTCTCCCGGGACCAGTCAGTAAGGCCGACCACCGATCCGCAGAACACGGAGGTCCTGCGTCCCCGACCACGTGACCCGCGGTCCCTGGAACTGAGGTAGGACTGTGGTATCTTGAGTGTAGGCCGGGACCCAGCAGGTCTCACCCTCAGTGGGCGTCGGGAGATCTCGCATGCTGACGGACGGTTCTGCTTCGCCAGAGTGAACGTAAGAAACCGAGACTCTGGCCACAGCCCAAGGCGGCCAGTGCAAACATCTCATTTTCTTGAGAGTAGCTTCTCCAGCGAATTTTGTTAGAAAACAAAACAAAACACAAACAGCACAATGATGAATGTCCCACACGGGGATGAGGGCAGCGTCCTGCCTCGCTGGGTCCTCGGCTAGTACCGTCCACAGAGGTGTCCACGTGTGTAAACGCTCGGAGCAAAGGGAAATCGTGAGCAGCTTCGGACTGGAGACAGGCTGGGCGTCGCTCCGTGCCGTTCCCGGGGAGCAGTGTCGCCACGCCACGCAGCTCTTCACTCTGCAAAAGAGGGAGGGAGGTCAGAGTGGCGTTCGCGAGAGCAGGGTTCCCAGGAAGGCCACGTCCCCGCTGTCTGAGAGGAAGTGTCTGGGGAGCGACCGTCCACCTCTCCATCTCCCAGAAACACACCCTGTTCTTCCCCAGTGAGCTCCCTGCTCCAGGGGCGGGACAGCGCAGGACGACACTGCAAGCCACGCTTCTGAGAGCCTCTTACGTTGGAACCAAATGGCACTTTGCTAAGGCCCATCCCTGACCACGGCGGTGGCCACACGGCCAGGCCTGAGCACTGCGGGTCCAGCTTAAACAAGCAGACTTCCTTCTTCGGCAGTTGAATTTACACTACTCACTTCTGCACAGCCTCTAAGACTTTTATCTTACTCATGCCAGTGCGTGCATGTGCGGGAGAAAGGGGGGGAGAGAGAACGAAAACCACCCTCACAGGGTCTCGTCACACCAGGGTCCCCTCTCCCAGGCCCCTAGAGCCTCAGAGCTCTGGTGCCCGCACAGGTGCCTGGCGTGTCTCAGAGTGACGGGTGCACCTCAGCCTGCAGGCACTTGCGTGGCCCCTGCACGCAGGGGCCGGGCCCCTCCAAATTCTTTCAGGATCCTGATCCCAGACTCTGATTACACTTGCTGGTCTACTTCCTGTAACGATCTAACTATTTTCTATCTATCTTGAGTTCAGAGAACTGATTCCAGCAAGAGGGAAATGCCCAGGGTGCCCTGAAGCTACAAGTGAGCCCGCCAACTGCAGGGGTGAACTCAGGCCTCCTACAGCTAGAGACCGGTGCTTGTCAGTGTGCGAGGGAAGCGTGCTAGCTCCTCGTGCCTCATTCTGAAAGTTCTCCACAATGTGACATTTTAAGGCTGTGCTACTTTATCTTACTATTTTTAGAAAGTCTTATGCCTTTTAAAAATTGAGCAGGTAAACAACGATCTGCAAATGAAACTCAACAGAAATAGAGCCTAGGCCTTGCTCCTAAGGAAAGATGTGTCCTCCATGTATTTTATCTATTCCTGCTGGTGATTTTCAATTCTGAGAGACTGTAAGAACCTGTTTGTGTCCCTTAGAAAGCAGGCATTTGCTAAAACCCACCTGGACTTATTAGCTTTACCCTAAAAAAAATTTGCATTTTGGCTCAAGCCCTGATTGTGAGATGAACCCCAAGGCCACCCCACAAAAAGTAATTAGGACCCGGTGAAGCCACTAACAGAAAGCGTTCTAAGCACAGTTATTTTATTTCTGCACTAACGGCGCGCTAAATGGAACTAACCTGTCTCATGCTAACGGCAAGCCTATTATCCTGAAAACAGCTAAGCCGGAAAGTTTTTCAATTTCTCAAATTTAAACACACAGTCATATAAATGAGGGGTTAACTGTTGTTGAAAAAATTATCTTTCATTTTAATTGGCAGATTCATGAGGACACTGACATTTTCACTCCAGCTTTAAGGCTGTCGTATCGCTGTGAAACTCAACTCTTACCATTAGATCTTGGTGAGGTCTAATTAAATTGAAAGTGTCATTTTATTTTTTAAACTACAATACAGTTATCAAAACCCTAACTTGTAAGCCTTAGCGTGACACAAGGAAACAGCAGGCCCATGCGTTTGCTCTCCTGGCGGCCTTCCAACAGCACCCTATGAGTTCCAGTCCGGCGCACAGCCTCCTCGAGGACTTGGGAGACGAGGCTGGTATCACAGAGGATGAACTGTTTGTGGCACGCGTGAAGGAGGCAAGAAGCTGCAGCTGAGAGCCCAGAACTCGGATGATGCCGACTCAGCTGGCGCAGCGCTGGACACACGCACGTTACACAGGTGCAAACAGCGCGGCTAGAATTCGCCCCTACCAGGTTCAAAGACCACTGATCCCACGGACCCTGTCCTCACAGCCAAGGGAGGGAGCTGAGACCTCCGGTCTCCTCATGGGCCACAGAGCTTCAGTTGGGGTCACCAAACAGCCTGTTGCTTACAGGCCTGCCGGTTCACCAGGGACTGGCTTCAAGACCCTCCCGGACGCCATGATGACTACAGGAGACAGGGTGTGGTGCTTTCGAGTCCACTATAAGCTTCAGAACTAGTCGACAGAGATCTCCTCCATGGGGATGCAAAGGGGAGAAGCAGGGAGCAGGCCAGGGTAGACCTCGAACTGGACACAGAGGACTGCGATGTACCTAGCCACAGCAGAAGGGCTCAGATAAACTGGAGGCTTAAAGACCGTGAATACCCACTGACGATGCATGCCGGAAGACGGGTTCGTGCTCAGAACCTAACTCCAACCGCTTTCACTTGTTGCAGAAGGAAGGTCTGAGACAAGTGGTTTGCCTCAACTGGCACCTAACGCTGCCTTTCCAGCGGGAGCAGCAGGGTGAAAGCTTGGGTGCACCTGGGGGCACAGCCCCGCACCAGCAGCCAGTCTGCTGCTGCACACGCACGGCCCCCGCAGGCGCCTGGGCCCAGGCAGCGCCTCGTAGCAGGGGCCAGGAGCTCGTGCCTGCCCGAGGCCATCTAGGAAGTGTGGCCATGCCACCTCTGACCCGGCCCAGGGACAGAATGAGAGGCAGGAGCCAGGAAACGCTGCGGGAACTGGAACACGAGTGATGCTGAAGTTTAATGATTTTCTAACACCACTCGGCCAACACCCTACCGTTAAACATCTGACTTCCCAAGGATGAGGTTTATTATCTATGCTAACTTTACTACAAACAAAGAGCGAATCGTTAATTTTAAGGACATTCTACTCTGAATATTCACTAAGAAGGGAGATACCCTTTGAACTTCTCATCTGCAACAGCAGAACACGGAACTCCTAGGAGAACCACGTTGCTCAGAAGCACAACCACAGAGCGACGCACGCCATTCCACTCCTGGAGGCAGCACACAGGAAGTGCTGGCCTGTCACCCGCCAGCCTCGTCACACGGCTGCACGTTGCTCCCATCCCCCAGAGGCTGTGCTGCTGGTCCCCCAGACACTGCCATGGACACACCCCATCCACAGATGCTCATCTAGAGTCAATTGTGCCAACAAGCAGGGCACTTTCGGCAAAGGGCTGGCAAGTCGTCCCATGCAGTGCAACTGTGTGCCTTCCTTCTGCTGCAAGCCATGGCAGATGAACTCAGATGCGAACTGCCCCGGCGCACTCACTGCGGCTCCCTGCACACTAGCCACAATCCACAGCAACGGGCCGTCGGAACGGACGTGTGCAGAGCACAGGAAGTCAAGGTCCACCTTCAATCCACTCAACTTCAGCCCGGTCAAGAATAAACAGAAAAAAAAAAGAAAGAAAGAAAACAAATCCCTGAAAAAGTTATTAAAACAGGTAGGAAACCTTCCCTGCAATACATGGAACAGAGGCCGAAATGCCGACCACCACCAGGGAGCTGGTGCCCTGAGCACCGTCCCGGAGAACCGCCGGCAAGCACCGGCCAGGGCGTGAGAGGCGCACACGGTGCATCCTCTCCAGCATGGAAACAGCGGCCATGGAGAAACCATTTCTGACTCACAACCGTGTTTTCCCATGGTTTCTAGTGAGATTAATTAGGGATGGACATGTGGCCAAAACCCAGCAAGCACAACTAACCAGGACAGTTCTGCCCACAAAGCCCAAGTTCTCTACAGAGAGCCTCGGGTTCCAACTGAGACCACGCAGAGCCCATGTGGAACCACGCCCAAGCAGAGTCTGTGCAGAGCCCACGAACAGCCCGTGCAGAGGCCACGCAGAGGCCACGCGGAAATCCATACGGAGCCCATGCAGAGCCACGTGGAGGTCCACACGGGGCTCCCTGACACAGCTGCAGGAAACAGGGCCTCACAGTCCTTTCCGAGGACTCTCCACAGAGCAAAGTCACTGTGTAGGTCCCAACACCTGACCGGTCAGCTGTCTCTGCATTGGGGTGTTACCAATATTGATCTGCATGACAAAATGAAACCACATTCTTACAATTAAAGTTTATGTTTCTAGTAGCCAGTGTGAGTAAGAACGGAAGGAGCCCTCTGGTGAGTTTGAACATGTCCTTCGGGCATATCTCGAACCCAGCTTAGACCTTCTATGTTGAACACAGAGCAACGAGGAAAAATAAACTTCCCAGTAACACAAGCAATTCCTAGAAGAGTAAGCCTGATAATTCAGTATCTCCTTACTTAACCAAAAGCAAAACACTCTAAGAACATGAAAAAAAATGGTAAGGTGGGGTGTGATAACAAACTAGAGGTTCTAAGAAAAACAGTTCCTTGAATTTTTCTTTTACAAATTGGAAAAAATCCCACCACTTTAAAGGAAAAACAGAAGGCCAAATTCCCCATGCCACATCTAGCAGCCCCACTGTGGGAGAGCGGGACATTTCTCTTACATGAGCTCACCACTTGCACTGACAGTTATGGGCACTTGGTTATGAATGTCTGCTGTGAAAGAAATCGCCTGCGTCAAGTTGTAACTCGTTAATGACACACCGTGAAATGCGATGAGACGATCTAGTTTCCCCCTAAGACTGGAGTTGAAAGCAATCTCTCCCTCTTTAGTCCTCCACGTAAGACCGCATCTTACTCACTGACTCCCAAGCTCCGAACCGCTGCACTTCGATTTCGTCTACACAGCCGAGGCTTTGGACAAACAGACCTGTGTGATTTTATGGAGCACAGCCTCAGCAGACTCACGGTGTTCCCTGACAGGGTGGTTTCCGTTCTGGGTTTGTTGCTAAAACCCTTCCATGTGCAGCATGTCAGCTATGGTTCTGTGGAAAGACTCCCCCAATCCGCAGTGGCAGCATCTCCACGTGAGGCTCAGCCCTGACTGCTCTCCAGACCCACGCCGTATGACCAAACGCCCGAGCCACTGGCCTTCCTCTTACTGATGAAAGGTTAGACCTTTCCTAGAAACCCAGACCGGGAAGCATGGAGACCTGGCGGGACCTGTGCCTGTCCACCTGGCTGGCCGGTGTGGGCACAGACCCCAATTTCTCCCAGAAAAACTTCTCAGACTCCCATTGTCAGGTCATGGGTAGGGGTGAGCCTGCAGCAGGCCAGGACATCCAGACCTCCTGGTATCCCCGGGCTGAAACTTCTGCAGTGTTTTTTTCTGTTTGTTTGTTTTTTTAAGTAAAATTCGTTGTGTAAATTTGAGGTTTACAACATGTTACGGGATACAGACAGAGTGAAACGGTTACTGCGGTGAAGCAGAGTGACATACCTACCTCACACAGTTACTTTTACTGGTGGCAAGTACAGTAAACTCTACTTAGTAACACACATCCCTAGGACAGTCATATCGGCTGGACTCCGCGATGGGCGTCTCTAGACTAGCACCAGTTTGAATCCGCTTTGTACCCGAGCTCCATCTCCTTCCTGCCCCGCCTCCAATGTCTTATTCTCTACCTCTGCATATTGGACCTTCAAAATTTTTCCTTTCATTATCTCTTAATAAAACTCTACTCAGAGAACATTAAACAATACACTAAAACTTAATACAGCTTAGTGAATAATAGTGATAGTACATGTCTATATGCTTCATAGATGTCTTCCTAGCCAGACCGCGTTTTTTTCACTTTACACTCCCAGCGTCTGGCACAATGTTTGTTAGGGGTTTCATAAAGCTCGCTGAATTAAATGGAAATAAACATCCCATATGGTTCGTGCCATTTCCCATTGGCAGAAAAAATACGATTTTCCAAGGGAGAATAAAACTTTTGAACTGTCAGAAACCCTCCCAATACAAAACCAAAACCAAAATCAAAACCAAAACAATGTCAACAAAAACAAACCTTCTTTGTTTCACGTGAGTGACATTCTAAGGTGAAGTCCATAAACTACAGCAGAATCTGGCCTACTGTTTGCTTCTGTAAATAAAGTTTTATAGGGGGGACGGTTGACATAATGGCTATGTCGCTGGACTCCCATGTAGACAACCGCGGTTCAAGTCCTGGACCCCGTGGCTTAAACTCGCGCCAGGCACGTGTGCGTGTGTGCCCAAGATCCCAAGAGGAGAATGGAGGAGAAGGGATTGTGGCGTGGCCATCTCCCTGGGGGGTGATTTCTCGCTTTCTGTCTCTCTGGCAAGTGCACGCACCCTATAGCAAAAACCTCTCCAAAAAAAAAAAGTTTTATTGGGACGCGTTTGTGCTGGCTCATTTGCATATTGTCTGCTTTCGCACTGTGAGCAGAGCTAAGGGAGTAGCTGTGACACAGACTAAATAGCGATGTGGCCAAAAGTATTACAATCTGACTCTACAGAACCAGTCTGCCGCCCTCCTTCTAAGGAACCAAGCAAACCCAAGCTTGGTCAGGGAAGACAGTGAGGGGATGGGCCGGTCTGTCAGAATAGCTCCACCCGCGTGCTACCTGGAGACTAGCTGATCCCCCTTTGAAAATTACCTGCATGCTTACGTACTTTTGAAACACTATACTCTCCGCTAAAAACCACGCTATCCTGTTACAGACCCTGCTGAAAATGAGGAAGCAAGTCATAAAGTCACTTCTGAAGCTGGTGCGCTTGGGGGATTCATTCCCTTACCTACAGCTCTTCTGCTTGGCTCTTCACGGCAAGAGCACTGAGTGAATCCGATTATCCCTAACTGTATTCCACGCTCGTGTGCTCGCCTTAGACGGGGTAAGAAAAGCTATGCACGTTCGATGTGCATGTCACGAAGGGGTCAGATCGTTCCTCCTCTTGGGTCACTTGGGAACAGGAACATAACTAAGCATTCTGCGGCTTCTGCCTCTCTGAGGACATCCGGGACAGCTGACGGCTCGCTGTGACCTGCAGCCATCCCGGGAGCAGTGGAAGGCACCGTGTCGGTGTGCGTGAGCCTACACTGAGAGAAAATTCCAGTGTTCATGTTTATATCTGAGGTTATAGATGTAATTATTACACTGCACTATAAAATTAAAGGACCGTGAAAAACTAGTCAAACACACCCATCTCCAGCAGCTGTTGATATGTATCATTTCCACCCAACCTTTGCTTCCCTCAGATACTTGGTAACGCTGCAGGTCAGTTCCCACAGCAGTCGCCTGCCCGATGGGATCTGGGCCCTGTCTCTCCAGGAGAACAGGTCCAGCTGACAGCCTTTAGCAAGAGAGCATCTGTCGCCGAAAGCTGCCGCCCAAGCCCAGGTAGAAGGGCAGACCCCGACGGCCAGCGGCCGTGGCACCCCCTTCCCTGGCTCGGGCCCCTCGGCCAATCGCAGAAGCAGGCTGCTGCTCTGGGGAGCTCAGGAGGGACTCGGGCAATGATCTCCCTGCCCCGGCAGGGGAGCCACTCCAGGCCACACATGACGGGCAGGAAGCGTGTAGAAGGTGTGGCTGCACGCATGAGCCTTGCAGGGCTTGTGTCCAGCGATGTCACCCCATGCTCCCCCTGCGGAGAGCCAGGACATTGTTTCCTACCCTAACTCCCCAGTGGGTCGTACGTTACAGATGAACCGTGTACGGCATTAACACGGCCGAGAGGTCCGTGCCCAGTGCGGCACGTGCTCCCTCTGGCCCACCCGGGCTGGAGTCCCCCGGCCATGTGCTGTGCTTGAGCCCTGAAAACCTCGGAAGACCAGGCCGCTGCCCACGGGAGGTGAGCCTCTGCCGGCCGTGTCCGGAGCTGCACGGCACCTGCCCGCCGGCCCGCCTGGTTCAGCTGTACCCACAGACGGCGTCGCAGCAACGGCAGCTTCTCAGCAGATAGACCACCGTGGCATGCGTGGGACCACGGTAGACAGGCCCGGAATAAAGGGAATTAGCGTGTTCTACCTGGACAGAAGCAGAAGAGGGGCAGACTGCTTCTCTGGGGGACCTCCCGGGACGCAAAGCTCACGGCCCGAGACGCTGCGGAGCCTCGGCCTCACCGCCCCATCGGCCCAGCTGCCGCACTCGTGTGGAGCCACTTCCCCGGAAGAACAGGCAAGCCCTCTGCACGCCACACGTGCCAAGCCTGCACCACACGCCACCCACGGGCTGGGCTCCCTCTAGTGCGGGCCTCGGGGACAGGCGCATCTGCTGACCCACACGGAAAAGCCCGCTTCAGGGAGGCCACACTGCTCCCTCTGCCCTTAGACACATCCTGACACCCAGAATGCGGGTTAAACCGCTGACGGAGCTACAGTCCCCGACTGCGGAGGGCCGAGTGCCCGCACACGCACACGGGCACCCAGAGGGCTCTGCCCCATCGTCGCGCCCTTTCTGCCCAAGCGCCGAGTGCCAAAAAGTGTCTCGAAAACTTAGTGTGGACAGGGTGCGCTCTCGGAAGGGGAACTTCTCCGGCCTCCCCAACTGAAAGAAGAGAAAGGAGGAGGATCTGGCAGACATTTTCAAATGCTCAAGGGCTGGAAGGAGCCTTGCCCACCCGGGAATCCAAGGGGGTTGGCCCCGCCTTGGTGTTCTTCAAAGGCTCCGTGGGAAAGAGATTCAGAGACGTGAGCAGGCTGCGACCAGTGGGCCAACCCCTCCCCGAGGCCCAGCAGTGTGGTGACTAGCCCAGGGCCACCAGCACAGACTCAGAACAGGTCCAGCCCCTGCTCCTGCCTCTTGCCCCGGCTGTCAGTCGACGGCCAGCCCCAGCCACAGGTAGCGTGCCGGGGACACGGTAAGGTTCCTCAGACAGGGCCCCCGCTTCCCTTCTCTAGCAAGCAGAAAGCGACATGAAGACAAAATACGCGACCATGGAAACACACCGTTCCCCAGCTGCTCAGCTCTGGGGAGGGGGTGCACCGAGGAATTACGAAGAGAACAAATTTCTTCTTCCGTTTTAAATTTCAGAGCATGTGCGAGCACGCGCCCAACAGGGACTGCCCTGCTGCAATCCTTTTTCCTCCAAATCTCTACCCCAGCAGAGTCTGGCGCACGTGCTTTCCAGAGTCCCTGGGGCCAGGACGGGAACCCTGGTTAGCCGTGTGGGGTACAGCTTCCTCTGCTCAGCACCTAACTGCTGTGCTACAAGCTGGTCTCAAGAAACCCTCTCTTGTATGAAACGCAAGCTGGCCTGCGAGGGGTGACTTCCACCATCGCCGTTCCGGAGCCTTCAGGGCTGAGCGCGGTCCTAAAGACTTGTCGGGGTGGGTCTACGAGATGCCCCTTCCCACCACCCTCGGCACTCAGTGTGGGACGTCGGGGTGCGCAGACGGCACGTAATGTGCAATCACGTCCCTATTACAGACCTAACAAATCCCCTATCGAGAGCATCTCTCAGCAATCTTCCGTCCCAGGAAATCAATCTGACCATTTAAAGCTTCTCAGTTGTGTCCTCTTGCAATACCCGGTATACATGAATGCATACAAAATAATTACTGTTTCCCTAATTTTCCTTGGAGAGCAATAGGCCATTTTATGGCATCTACTTGGAAGAAATAATTGCCAATACAGTTAAAACAAATGATTCAAGGATGAGGTCCTCATCCTTATCATACCCAAATGGATAAACTTCTTAAAGACACTTCATGTACACCAGCTTGTTTGTTTTTTAACCTATTTCAGAAAAACACGGAAACAGAGTCTAAGTTGTGAAGATGAACTTGACCACTCCCAAGGTTATAAAAGTTCACCAGCAACAAGCAACTGTCCCCGGGGCTGGAGCTCACTCATCCCATGGGTGTTTCCTCCTTGCGGGGCTGAAAGGACACCAGAGCTTTTTACACATGGGGCACCAGCGTACCCCCAGACTTTGTGCCCTAACGCTAAACCACCCATCAGTGCTTCCCTGAGAGCCCAGAGTCTATGAAGCTCACACAGTACAGAACCTGTGACCTGCTGTATCCTGTCACCGAGGACTGAGGCCCATGTGCTTGCCAGCCGTTTCAGCAGCCCCTGTGACGAGCGGAGTGTGCTGCACACCCTGCCTGGAGGGGCGGTGGGGAGTGAGCTGATCCAGCTTACGTGGTCAAAGGAAGGAGGGCATTTTCTACAAGATGGTGCTGTGCTACCTGGAAGACTGCGGGCCAGGCAACAGCAGGCCCACGGGGAGCGCAGAGCCTCTGCAGAGGGAGAGGCCCCTCCAGCACCAGAAGCCAGGGCACAGGGCAGGTCCGACATGCAGCGCACGATCCGGACCTCAGTCTCTGGGGTGGTGGTGGTGGTTGTTTAATCAGGAGAATGGGCCAGCCCCATGGTCTAGGGGCTAAGGGAGCCAGATCCCACATGGCCAACTGTGTGGGTCAAATCCTGGCCCCAGTGGCTTGAAAACCAAACCAGGCATGGATGTCTGCCCCAAGGTCCAGCAGGGTGGAGAAATGGGGACGGGTCTGTGGCCTGGACACACCCTCCCAGGGGTGCTTTCTCCCTCCCCATCTCTCTCTCTCTGGTGAGAGCACATGCCCTCTGGCAATAAAAAAAGAAAGAAACAATAAGGATATTAAGAGCAAAAGAAAGGTAAATTTTGAGGAGGCTGTAAGAGTGAAAAACCATTTCTTAGCATTCTACAAATTCTGAGGAACCACACACATATCACGAGATTTCACATTTCAGCATGTCTTTCTGTGGCTCGATGCCTGTGCTCTGATTTTGTTGTTTCTCCTATAAAATTGTCCCACCGGCATCCCTGACCTCAATGACATCTCTCTGCAGAGGCCACTGCACTGCCCTCTGAGCCCTTCACTTGTTGGATTCTTCCCTGAATCTCCACGAGACCCGCTCTCCCGCCTTCAGGGTGCTGGGCCCGGGGCTGCCTTCTCCCTCCTGCCCTGCTTTCACCCCCAGGTGTTTCACTGCCGCCCACCGCTGCGTGTTCTGAACATGCTCCATAGGTACGTTCTTGCTGGGTCTCAGAGGTAGGTGGCTTCCAGGAGGCTCACTACCTTCTGCTTTTCTTTCTAGCGTAAAAGACGAGCCTATTTCTTTTCAGCCTATACCATAACAATAAATGGGTAAAATCTATTCCACATGTAACAATTGTCATCTCTGTAACAAAAAGAGGTTACATTTTGAGACAGTCTGGTTACATTTAAAAATCAAATCGAGTTCTAATTTCTGCCTCTGTCCCTCCAGTTCCCCACCTTCTTCTGCTTCCCAGCAGCCAGAGTGGAGTTGCTGTTGTTTTACTTTTCTTGTGTGTGTGTGTGCGCGTGCGTGTGCTTCTCCTGGGAAGAACAGCAAAAGTCGGCACAAGGTAAGAGAGACAGGAAACTCACCTGGAGCTGCCTGGCCATCGGCCCAATGGGGGCCGAGCAGGACGTTCCCTCCCCCGAGCAGGACGTGGGCAGGGGCGGCAGCACCAGGGTTGGGCACTGACCCTGACAGAGAGGCGTGAAGGGGAGGACCTTCTGGCGGGTCAGGGACATCCGCAGAAAGATGGGATGCGGGCTGTGCCCCCACAGAGAACTCATCTGTATCGACAAACACAACTGTCCGGGAATGACCAGGACAATCGCTTCATTTCTAGAGCAAATCTGAAGCATAAAACAGGAGAACTGTGATCATAGAGATATCTGTGGAAGCTTATGCAGGGCAAGTAATTCCAATCTAAATGTTGATGCTTTCAGCGGGGGGGTGGGGGGGGGGGGGCATGGCTGCCTGTGAAGAGGAGAACCAGGCACCGTTCCCACCGGGCTGTCTCACCCGGGAACCAAGAGAGCAGAGGGGATGTAAGGGAGAAAAGACCTGTTGAGAGAATCCCTGCCCCACGAGCGAGGAGAAGCGAGCGAGGAGGAGTGTCTGGGTTGGGCAGAGGGACCAGCAGATGTAGCAGGGAAAGGAGAGCGCAAACTTAGCGAGTGGAAGGTTCTGGATCCCTACCACTTACAACAGAGAGAAGGGCCAGGACAGAAGGTGGGGTGGCCTTCCACTGGGAGCAGCTGATGTGGAGAAATGAGGACCACGGTGAAAGCCAACGTATGGCTTCTCGGCGAGCAAGCTACTTGAAAAACCACCACACTTGACACACCCAGGTGTGTGCGGGGCAAACCTGGGCGTGAGGCAGGAAGAAGGGGCTGGAACTTTAGAGTGGCTCCATCAATATTTTCCAGCCTGATGTTCAGCCCAGAGGGCCAGAAAGGGGACCACTCAGCAACAGGATCCATGAGAGTCCCCCACCTCAGACACTGTCCTAAAGGCAGGACCTTGTTACCCATTTCTCCTGCATCTCCCAGAACACCCACTCCTGGGCGGGCACTGCCTCCACGCTCAGTAAGCTGACTAGCTTGCAATGCCGCGTGTGCACCCCAGGGAAGGCAAACTCTCGGCTACGCGGGGGACGCGGGCGTCAGGACAAGGAGCGCTCCACGCTGAGTTAACCCGGAGACTTGTCTGAGCGTTCTGCGCCAGGAAAACGTGGACATGCTATGGCAGCAGTGACTCCGTGGGAACAGGACCTCGAATAAACCAGCACTACTGATATACCGGGCTGCAAGTGAGGTGAGGCGGAAGGGCGAGCCCAGGGGAGCCGGCGTGGCCACGTCTTCAAACTTCCCCATGACCCCGAACACCCAAATGTCATACGGGGAAGCAGATTGCCTTTAAGAGAAAATGCTCATTTAAACCACTTGTCAAAATGAAATCTCAACATTGTTCGCAATCACTGATGTTCACTTTCTCCTCCTCCTCCTCCTCCTCCTCCTTCTTCTTCTTCTTAATATATTTTTAGTTTATGCTATCGCGTGTGCTCACTGGATAGAAGCAGAAAGAGAGACCCTCTCCCCCAAGGGTGGCGGCCGTGTCTCAATCCATTCTCCTCTTGGGATTTTGGGCACCCTCTCACATTCCCCTGGTGTATTTTCTGGGCAGGTGCACGACTCAAACCGCACACTGGCCATGTGGGATCCAGCCGCCTTACCCCTACACTGCCTGCTGGCCCCAGTGTTTACATTTATAATAGTTTTGTGTGACTTCAGATTAGTCTGTCCATACCGTCTGGTAGTCAAGTTTTATTTATTTATTTATTTATTTGCTTACCCAGCCAGCTAAATTAGTTCTCTGCAACTGCAGTTTAAGTGCACGCACACTCCTGGGTGCGCACCCTCCCCAGGAGAGCGCCTCTGCACTTCTGCGAGGCGTGCATACCCACACGGATTTTCAGCGGGACTGTACGCCTGTCAGACACCCACTGGACAACATGACAAAGTCCTCGGTAGAGTCCCACCAGACGCGTTTCACAAACGGAACCGAGAGAGTGCATGGGTAGCTACCTGTCTTCTGCCTCAGCTGCTATGGGAAGTGTTATTTCAGGTCACTTGTATGTGGGACAACAGGAACAAATGCTCCCCACTATCATGTCAGAAGAAACCTCAGTAAATTACTTCAGTCACTAAAATTGACGAAAAGAAAGAGAAAGAGTAATCCAAGGTGCGGTGTCAGCCAGGGGCAGCTGAACGCCCCCTGCCTGGAACTCCCGCCACGGTCGTCAGCGGGGCCAGGAGCCCGTGACACCTCTGTGCCGGGGTCTCAGCCCCTCCGTTGTTTCTGAACTCTTCGGACTAGACAAGCCGCTCAGCGCTCTAAGCTGTGCCCGTTTAATCCTGTTTACTGCCCGGAGTTTCTCAAGTATTATCTGCCTGGTTTTTAAACCTAGGAAGGACAGCCCAGGCCACTTCCCAACTTCTGTCCCCGTCTCGCCATTTCCCACTGTCACTGGGGGCTTCCAGGCCCTGAGCAAGCAGAGGGCAGGGCGGCACAGGTGTAGACTGCACCTGTGGGCGGAGAGGAGGGTCAGATGCTGGTGCAGGCCTGAGGCTGCAGGCTCGGCTGTCAGCGCCAGGACCCCCACAAGCCCGGGACCCCCAGAACAGCCTCAACCGGGCCAGGCCTACTCTGGCACCTCCACCGTGCGGCACAGAGCGGGCAAGTGCTGGAGCCCAGGCCCTCGGCAGGGGCGGCTCTCACCGCAGAGCTGCTCTCGCCATGGACTTGGAGCTGGCCTCAGACTCCCTGCATGACGGCTCTGGCTCCTGCTCGTGCTCCTGCCCAGCCTGGGAAGTGTTCGAGAACCTGAGACCCGGGACAGGCTGCTCTGCACCCACTGCCTTCTCACCTGGAAAGGGGTCTGTGCAGCCACTCACGACAGAAAGGCCGGCCCGCCCCTCAGGGCCAGCAGTGACGCAGGGCACGATTACCCAGCAGTCTGCCTCTGATGGCTCGGCTGAGGCTGCCATCTGCTAGGGAGGAGGCATCTGAGCTAGGGCGGACGCTCCCCTGCTCTGGCAGCCAGCTGGGACCCTGACAGTGGCAACCGCCCATCCGCCCCCAAAGGGTGCTAGGGGCTCTGTCCGACTAAACTTGCAGGAAAACCATTTCTCTTTATATTAAAATTCAGGTCAGTGATTTTCCCCCTCAGGAGGAAAAAATAAACAACCCAAGATCTTAAAAACAACAAGGGTCCTACAGGAGGACGTGGCTTCCCAGGTCACCAGCAAGCAGCCACTGAGCGTTAAGGTCCTTAGGCGAGTTCTAAATTGGTTAGTTTGCAAGTAAATTCATCGTTAAATAGCCTAATGACTCATGTCTCAAGAAACTGTTCACGGACTCCTTCAGAATGGGGAGTATATGACATTTCACTTAGACAACGAATGCATCTTAAAGACGCTGACACCTGACTCACTCATTGCCGGCCTACAGAGCACGGACTTAACTTCCGCAGGTCTTTAGATGTGAATTATCCCGAGAATGTCTTTTTTTCTTTTTTTAACAAGTAAGTACACGAGGCTGCATACTTGCCAGCTCTCTGCCGGCCCACCTCCTGGTTGGACGCGGCCCACACACCTGCCAAGCCCACGCCCGGGATCAGACAACCCGCTTTCTCACCTGGTGTCTGCGCAGTCTCTAATTCTGACTCTCAGGGTACTTGTGAATCCACGTGTGAAGCAATTTACTAAACTATTCTGAAGCAAAACACCTAATATCGCTTCTACAAATGCTGAGTTTCCTAAAGGGATGAGGGCCACATCTTCAGAGAAAGTTACTCATCTCATACGAAAGACTCACAGGGGCGTACCATCATTGGTGTCGCATGCTCCTGTCCTTTCTTGACAATATTTACGAATGACTCAGCCCCTAATCAAACCAGCGACCTTAAGTAGGTCCAACCTCTTTGGCCTCTGTTTTCACAATCTAAAAATAAGTCAGTCTCATTGCACCAATGGTTCCCAACAATGAACCCTCAAAACACGCCTTCATTTTTTCTTTTAAGATTGCCACCACACTGAGTTTAGAGAGTTTAAAAACATATGACAGTGGTGGGGGGAGTTATTTTCTCAAGTACAGTATTCAGTTGGCTTTACCAGAACCTGTTTTAAAACAGCTGGAGGAAACACATTTCCCACTGTGTAGACCACTAGATGTCCAGAAGCGCTGACCCGCTGACCGGACAGATGACCCACTGACAACCTGACCATCCCCTCCAAAACTCTCTGGCAATATGACAGCCCGGACAGTAGGATCAAATCCTAAGCTTTTCCGGTTGTAAAATCAAGGGCTTTCCAGCGATGTCAACTCTTCCTCAATCTCTCCATTTGACCCTGAGTTAACAATGTGTGGGAGAAGAAAACAAGGGACTTAAGTGACTGTCCCTCAAACAAAATACAAACCAGAATGGTAATGTTAGGTTGCCAGAGGCAGGGCCTACTCGAAGGTCCCTGCTGGTCCTGCATGTGAGCTTCTCTTCACAGGAAGAGAAGTCAGAGAACCGGTGTGGCGGTCCACCCTGCACGGCGGCCCACACTGCGAGGAAGTCACCCTGCACGGTAGGCCCCCATCCTACTCACAGCTCCCGATCTCAGGCAGAGCGCCTGGCTTTATGTCACAAGATGCAAAGAAAAAGTGCTATGTCCTATTCACAAATATTAATAATTATGCATTCATTCTATACTGAAGTAAAAGGCATTCTTACCATAAAAATACAGTTTTTAAGATAACAAAGTCACATAGCATAATTAACTTGCCTAATACCTAACTTTAGGCATTGAAAAAACTGAAATAGACACCATGATAATTCACTCAAGCACCTAGCAATTCCATATGGATAAGGAGTAGTAAGACTGGATGCTTAGGCACAGAAGTTCTAAACGTGGTAAGAGAACACATCATTAGTATTTGGGTTTTAATTATGAACAAAATTTACATTGAGCCTCAGAGCATGACCAAATATGCTGCTCCAGAATTGCACACACACACACACACACACACACATGCACACACACTCACACATACTCTCACACGCTCAACTCACACACACTCTCACACACTCACTCACTCATATATACACTCACACACACATACACACTCACACACTCAACTCACACTCTCACACACTCACTCACACATACATACACTCACACTCTCACACACACACACACACACACACACACACACAAGAACAACAGCCCCAACTGAGGGGTTGTTGGACAAGTCATGACATATTTTTTTCTATGCAAAAATGCATAGAAATAAATAGAAAATAGAAATAGACAGAAATAATAAATAGAAAATATTTATTTCCGGAAGCCATAATACTTTAACATGTACAGTAAGAGATCTGGTATTTACACAGTGCAATCAGTGCACGAGGTCACTTATCTGTAAAGTATCTGTGGATCAAATTACTTTACCAAATACTCCAAATTTCAGAAAAAATTCAATAAGCAATGAGAATCGTATCAAGTGTGCTTGTGTCATAACACACAGCGGCTTAATAAAAAAGGGCTAAGTTTAAAGAAATGTTTACCAGTTCAAGTTTTATAGTGTCTTTGGGACTTGTGAAAGGGTCTCTATGCAAACTTAGTATCTTCTAACCTAATAGAAAAAGAAGTCAGAACCATTAAAATGACTATTTTACCATTTGCAAACATGCAGCCTGCACATTTTAACCCAATCACTCCAGTATAATGAATTCAGTTAAGCACAAGCACCAGCAAGCACAGCCACCACGCAGCACTGCACCCAGGAAGCCTGGTGCTGGGTCCGGTGGGGACTGGCTAGCCCCCTCAGGCTCCCGGACGTGCCCTCCAGCACAGCTGCCAGCAATGTGCACAGCTACCTTGAAAGAAGTCAGACCATCAGGTGCAAGCATCGATCTCAGCATTCCTCCACCTCGCATGAAGGCGTCCCACCAATTCTCTTCAGAAAAACAACCTATCATTAAACTCTGTCCATGAGGGCGTCCAAGTCACCATGGCCATGCTGAAGCACACCCCCGAGCCAAACACAGCTGACGCAAAGGCCCCATGTCAGTTTGAAGCCTTGGTCTCACAGAGCCTATGACCGGTTAAGAGACAGCATTCACAGCTGATCATTCTGGGGGTTCAGGAAGTTGTACTTTCCAACGAGCCCCACTGAAACACCTTGCCCCTCCTGCTCAGAAACACACATGCCGTGCGTCTGCATGGGAGACACTCCACGGGGCCCTCAGCCCGGTGGCGGCCCCTGCAGGGCTGCAGGCAGGCCGGGCAGAGCTTTCCTCACCCGACTTGGCAGTGCAGATAAGGGAGTAAGGTTACACTTTCCCTTACGTTTCCAAGGTGAAATGGGAACACTTGATTCTGGGCTACCCAAAAACAAAACAAAACAAAACAAAACAAAAAACGCCTTTCCACTTGCCAGATCTGATACCAAAAGTTAACCAGTTCTTGGAACTATGCTTCTAAAGAAAATGCATTAGTGAGGATTTTGACAGGAACCCCATTATACCCCTGCTGTGACTACAACTTCTGCAAGATCCTCTCAACAGAAAAAGAGGCTGGCTCCAATCGTCATAGAGAAAACAAAACATTATCTATTAACATTCTCTTTTTAGGGGTGGGAAACAAAAGGATCAAACATTTTCTTACCCTGTCTGACAACCAAGCGTGCTGCTCTCAACCCACACAGCAGTGACCAGCCCCCATTAAATCAGCCCCAGAGAACGAGACCCAGACCGAACAATGGATGATTGAACCGCTGAAAGACTAAGGGTTCTGTTTTTCTTCTAATCCATCCTGCATTAAGATCCACCTTAAAGGAGAAATATGTTCTAATGATACATTTTATCTTGCCAACTTCTCTTAATACATAAACAAATCATAAAAGGTAATCAAAGTACAGTCTTAACATAGTTTCAGGATTAGGATGTTATTTTGCTCAACTGTTACTTTACCATGTAATTTAAAACACTCCAGTCCTTGGTTACAATCGACCATTATCTGTGAACTAATCTTAAATAAAGGGGCAAAAACGCAGGCTCTGGGTGATCTGGCGGAGCTAGCAATCAAGCAGTAGAGGAAAGCCTTTCTTAAGAAGGTCCTGGGCTCCATTTTCAGACTATTCCACACCCTTTTTTAAATTTAAAAGGACCCATTTACAAGTGTTTTCCGTGTACACGTTCACGGTTTCCAAGTAGTAAAGGTCTACAGAACCGGATTATTAGCACCTGCCTTTAGGAGAGTTTAAAACACCCTTGATGTTTATGGTCTCCTTTACCTCCCAGTGGCCTTCGTAGGAAAAGGAGAGGGTTATAATTACCCCATTTTACAGACAGAGAAAGTGAGAAGACGGATTAAGTGGCTTGGCCAGTCACACAATGACTCGTTAAGACCAGCAGCTAGAAACCCAGTTTCCTGATTCCTGGCTTAGTGTTCCACAAACTGCGCTCGCTTCCTTCTACGAAGTCCTATTTTTGTAAAGGTTTCTCTTTCAATAAAGGAACTAGAACAAGTCACGTGACTTTCATTCACGAAAGCCTGCGTGTGTTTTCATTAGCACCTCGGCTGTTCCTCCAAAGAGGGCAGGAGCAGTGTGCACCTCATCTTCCCATCCCCAGAGCTGACAGCTAAGGTGGGGCAGCTCACGCAGGACCAAACAAAGCTGGCGTCCCTGGTCGCTCCTTTCCCTGGGTTTCCACACATACCCTGGCTACCTGCTTTAAGATTCGGCCTCGGAAAGGCAACACTTTCAGGTGTAAATCGTGATTTCTACTGTTCCTTTGGAAATATTTCTCTTATTTCATAATTCTTTCACACAGGACATGCATCGGACACAATTTCAATACAGACATCCCCAGCAGCAATTCTCGCTGAATTTATTTTTATACATAGATAGAAACCGGTTTTAGAATAAAAGTCCCACTGAAGAGGAACACTGGGCGTATCTGCTGGTCCAGAACAATCTATAATCCCACCGCAAAAATATATTAAGTTAATTTAGAAAAGCAGTTCGGAAGCATTATAAATTCAGCATTTTTCCAGATGCTAACAACAGAACCTTAACAGGTCGGCAAGCTTTTTCTTCTCTCTCTCTGTCTTCCCCGTCGCCCCCACAGTAAGTAACCTTCCCTTGACCTCAAACAGAGGCACAATTCAAAGTTTCCTCTGAACGAATGCACACATATACACACATCTCTGTCTATCAGACTAAGTTTTTAATTGGCTCCTGCATTTCAACCCCTCCCTGTTCCAATTCTATTGTAAACCACCACCAAACATTCCTGGCACTTCCCGCTGCCGCTGCCTCTGCCTCTGTCACCACTTATGCAAATACTAAACCCTACCCAAGTAACCCCAGATCCCTGCACTCCAGCATTGCCAATGAGCTGTTCCCACGCCGACCAGGTCAGTGTGGAAACACTGGCCACTTCCGGGCCCAGGCCCCAGGCTGTCCAGGAAGTGAGTTTTCTATTTCATCTTCAAAGCAATGGTTTGCAAGTCTGACTTCTATAAATCATCTTCTCAAAGGCCACTTACCTACTGTGAACTTTTTATTTACGAGCACCACAAACAAACGACTTACGTGTATGTGTGAGTGAAGAGAGACCGGATGCTCACTCTGAGTTTCTCAATGTCCCCTTTCGGGCTCAACAAAGCACAGCTTCCAAGCTACGTTCGCAGAGGTGGCACCCGGCCGGCTCCCCCTCTCTACAAGTCAGTCAGTTTTCTAGAAATCCGAGCTGGCACATGGTGTGCTGTTTAAGATGTGGCTTTGGTCCCACAGGCCAGCTGCAGTTACCCACCACGCTTTAAGATGGCCTTTGTCCTTCACAGAGGGCTGCTGACCCACCCGGACCATCCCTCACCTTTGTTCAGCATTGGCAGAGCAGGCAAGCCACCGCTGGGATTGCAGTCACAAGTCCTGTAAGCGGAAAGGAACTCTACACTGCTGGGGACTCAAGCCACATCAGATCTCTAAACATACTTATCCTTTGCAGTTCCAAATTTTCACAAAGCCCATTTTCTCATATATGAATCCTGTTTCTGTTGCTTCATCCAAAAAGTTCCAAGTCCTTCCTAGCCTGAAGGAGCAAACGCCAAGCGATGCCCCTGCTCCCTGCAGGGCCCACTCCTGGGCCCCTGGCTCCGGTGCAGGTCTGCACTGCTGACTTCCCCCAAGGCACATGTTCCCGGGCCACTTTTCTGATGACGGCCACACCCAGGTGAACGTGGTGGCATCCATGCTCACTGTGGCACATGTCCATTTGAGCATACACGTGTGTGTGCGTGCATGTGATTTTTCCCATTCAGGTACACGCTGGCCTGTGTTCACAGGTTCTCTGTGTTGGGAAGCAGCTCACCTTTCAGCTCCCCGCCATAAGCTATGCTCCAGAGCCACTCGGGTATCAGCGTACCTGCAGATGCAGTGACCTGCGAGAGACGCGTTCAGAGCACACGTCCTGAGGACTTCCCCTGGCTGTACCGAGATGCTGAAATGCCACACGCCTGACGCTCATCTCCTGACGATTCTCTACCACTCTTTCATCTCCCATTCAATAGTCTTAATAAAAAAGGAAGTAGCTTTTCTCAACTCAACTAAACAGCAGGGTATTTACCTGCAGCTATAATTTTAAATCCCATTCACCCACAGTCCCAAGCACATGCTAAAACACAGACCAGCTCTAGACAGCATTAACCTGCTGTGTTGACTTTCTGAACAAAAGGCGTGTGGGTTCCCAAGCCACCTCTCGGTGCGCATGGCATCACATCCCTGTAGACCCCGGACCCCAGGCCTGCATCCAGGCGACACTCTCTGCTCCTGTTTTGTGGTTCTCACGGAATGGCTAGCCACTAGCAACCCACAGAGTGGCAGCTACACGTATAAATTCTCTCCAAGGAACACTGCAGCCCCTGCTGCTGCGCGGCCTCCAGACAGTCAAAGGCAGAGGCTGCAGGGCCCGCCCCTCCCCCTGGGTCTTTGATAAGAATGTGAAGAACTCCAAGAGGCACCCTTCCATGCAATTGTTCTGGAAAAGCCCTGGGTTTTCTTGCCCTTGTTTTCCTCGAAGCACGAACTCTATATCCTGGCTGCACATTAAAATCACCTGGGCAAGAATGGAGGGGAGGGCACTGCAGCGTGGCCACCCCCGGGGGTGATTCCTCACTTTTCCTTTCTCCTCTTTCCAGCAAGCACATACATACGCCCTATGTTTAGAAATGAAACAAAACAAAACGCACTCGAGCAACTCTGAAAACCCTGGGCCCTGGTCCACATCCTCTGACTAGGGTGCGGCCCAGCTGGCCATTTCTCAGCGGGGTCCCAGTGAGTGATGGCTAAGGCTCCGGGACTCACAGGCAGACGTGCACAGTCAGGCCCCTCCCCAGACCCGCACTGTCAGAATCTCTGGGCTTTCCCAGCCAAGCCAGCCCTGTTAGCAAGCCTTCCAGGGGCTCTCCCATGCCGGCTCTTCCACAGCGCTCTGGGCCCAGCCCTCCAAGGGAAACGCAAGCCTCGAACGGAAACCCCCACAGTGGATGTGAAAGACGACGGAGAGGGCGGATGGTTCCCCGCAGCAGCCCCTAACTGAGCTCGTTTCTCAAACGAGTCCCAGGTCTATTTTCATAAGCCTCGAGGCTCAGCAAGAAGCAGCTGGGCCTCAGCTTCAGGAAAAGACAGGGGTGCAGGGTGCAGGCTGCCACTGCCAGCAGGAGCAGCCAGGGCCCTCAGGCCCTCGGTAGCAGAACCTCTAGACCGCGCTGACCTCTTCGGTGCAGCCCATTTGGGAAACCACCGTGGTAACAGATGGGAAGACAAGGGCCGTGCACAGGAAACGGGCCGGGTCTACACAGCCACTCTCACTCCCGTGTGGAAAGCTTCACTTCCACTCAGACTACCCGACTGCTCCTGGCAGGTCCTCAGGCAAGCCAGGTGGACATGGCAGCCAGAGTGAAGCAAAACACGTCAGAGCCCACGTTTGGCCTTTAGGTCAAGGCACCAGCGAAGGAAGGGAGCAAAACCCAAAGACCTCGTGTGCCCCCATCCTCTGCCTGCCTCCACACCGAGGGCTCACCTTTCACCACCGTGGCCTCCTTCAGGTGGTGGGACAGGAAGTCGATGCTGGCGTAGGTGCTGGCAGAGGACAGCGCGCCAGGGCCGGGGCCCCCACACACGCCACTGGCGCTGCCGCTGCCCACCGCACTCATGAGGCCTCCCAGGCTTCGGGTCCGGCCCCAGGAGGCCTTCTCTCCCGGCTGGGGGTGCAGCGGCGGCGGGGCCGGGAGCCCAGGCTCGTCTCTGACGTCGATGGCGATGTAGTTGAGGCCCTTCTGGAAGCCAGCGGAGGTCTCTCTGCGCATGGAACCACTGCTCCCGGGGCAGCCAGTCAAGCCCCCGGGCTGCCCAGGGGTCCAGGGCCGAGGCTGTGCTGCTGGTGGGGGCACCGGGAGCGATGGCTGTGAGTGCTGGGGAGACGTGGGTGCCTCGTCACCTCCTCCAAGGCCCCCGAGGACACCGCCACCACCTTCGCTGCTTTTCCTGAGAGACACGTTTTCCACAGAGGCTGAGTTGTGGCGCTTAGGGTTGTGGGCAAAGGACGGGGACACCGGGGTGACGGTGGTGGTCGAGGAGAAGGTCTCCGAGCTGTGGCGGCGCCGGCCCCCCTGTGGGTCTGCCCGGATGACCTTGGCCCCCCGGTGTGGGTCTGGGGGCTGGCTGGCCTGCAGGAAGGCCTCTACCCCGGACACGTGGTCCATGAGAGACAGCCTCTTCACACCGGAGGTGGGACTGGTCACACGGGCACCTTCTGGCTTTGGGGGAGCCACGATGGGTTGTGGCGGGGTGGCAGCCACACCAAAGGCCATCTCGGTGTAGTCCCCGTTGTTCTCGTTCTCCGAGAACGACGAAGAGGCAGCTCCAGGGCCCTGGGAGGTGGCAGCCGCGGAGGCCGGAGGCAGACGGTACAGCTCGCCGGGAGCAGGTGGAGGCGGTGGCTGCTGCTGCAGGGAGGGCGAGGCTGAAGGGCGCGGGGGCAGTGGCGGGTAGGGACAGACGGCTTCAGGCGACAGGAGCCCATCCAAGGAGCCCACTGGGTCTCCGCTCCGGGTGCCTGGTTTGGGCGATTTGGGCGAGCTGAAGTCGAGGTTCATGTAGTCGGAGAGCGGAGAGCGCTGCCGGCTGCCGCTGCTGGTGCCCGGCGTGCCTGAGCCCAGGGACGAGGCTGGGCTGCTGGCGGACAGCAGCGACGACGACGAGGCCGCTGAGGCCAGCAGTGGTGGGGCAGGCGGGGACAGACGGGCTCCCGCTTCGCCGAAGTCGATGTTGATGTACTCGCCCGGGCTCTTGGGCTCTGGCGGCAGAGGGTACTCGTGCATGCTGGGCAGGGTCTGGAGACCCTCCAGGGACAGGCGCGTGGGCCGCACTGCCCGGCAGCGCTGGCTCAGGAAACCCTCGGGGCGGCCACAGCCACTGCCACTCGGCCTCAGGGGCGAAGGCACTACAGGGTGATGAAGCTGGGTATGGCCGGCCCCGCCTGCCCCAAAGGCGCTGGCCAACGGGCCGGTCCCCGGGGCAGCCGGCTCTGGCCTCTGTTCTTCCAGGATCCGCCCCACGGGGGAGCTCATGAGCACGTACTGGTCGCCGTCCGCGCCGTAGGGAGCCTTGTAGGAGCGGGGCAGGGAGCTGTAGCAGCAGCTGGGGGCCCCTCTGAGCGACTCGCCCCCTCCATGCAAGGCTGCCGGGAAGAAGTCGGGCGGGGTCCCGGAGGTGCCCGCGTCGCTGGGGGACATGTTGAGGTAGTCCCCGTTGGCAAGCTTGCCGTCCGCGTTCTCCACCGACAGCTTTGAGCCACACCACATGCGCATGTAGCCACTGTCCTCCGGGGAGCTCTCTGCCGGGGAGCCCGCCTTCTGGCCGCCCCCGTGCGCCGGAAAGGCCCTGCCCGCCGCAGACGCGGGTTCGGGCCCCGCAGCTCCCGCGGGGGGCAAGGTTGTAGGGGCAGCACGAGGCTGCAGGATCTGCTTGGGGGCGGACACGCTGCTGGGGCCCATGGGCAGATAGTCATCGCTCCTGCAGCTGCCCCCGCCCACGAGGGCTGCGCCAGGGGTCATGGGCATGTAGCCGTCGTCCGCCCCTAGGTTACTGCTGGAACTCCGGTGGGACCCGATTTCGATGTCCCCGTAGTCCTCGGGGTAGGGGTGGTAGGCCCCTTTCGGGGAAGACGCGGGGCAGGATGGGCAGAGGCGTCCGGAGCTGCCGGAGAAGGTGGCCCGCATGAGGGTGTACTCATCCAGGGAGGCGGAGGAGGGCTGGGGCACCGGCCGCTGCCGGGCAGGTGTGGTCAAGGAGTAGGTCCTCTTCCGCAGCCCCCTGTCCAGGTCCTGGGCCCCGTCCCCGGAGACTCTGCGGTAGGGGCGGCCACAGTGGCTCAGGGGCCTGTCCATGGTCATGTAGCCATACAGCTCACCCCCGCCGCTGTCCCGGGCCGGGGGCGTCTCGGCGATGGACTCGGGCGTGTTGCTCCTGTGGCTGCAGAAGGGTCTCAGGTCGCCAGGGCTGGAGCCATACTCATCCAGGGACATGAAGCCGGGGTCGCTGGGGGAACCCGAGGCGGAGGCACTGCCGCTGGAGGGCCTCTGGCCCGGAGGGTGGTGCAGGGCGTGCGGCAGATGCGGGTGCTGGCCCGGAGGCGGCGGGTAGGAGCCCGAGCCATGCCCGCTGCTAGACGACAGGCTGCCAGGGCTGGTGGCAGCCGGCGGGGAGTGCGCCACTGGCATAGACATGGAGCGGCTGTGTTGCAGGGCGCCCCCTGCCGGCGCCAGCGTCACCTTGCTCGCGCGGCCGCCGCAGCCGCCGCTCAGGGTGTGCGAGCGGCTGAGGGGCGCGCGCACCGGCCCGGGGCTCAGGGGGCTCCCAGCCACCGACACCGGCCTGCCTCCCGCCGCGCCGGGCCCGGCCGCGGCGCCGCCGTCGCCCTCGCTGGCCGTACGTACCCGGCACGAGCTGCACTTGGCGGCCGGCGGGGTGGCGGCCAGGCTGTCCGTGCGCGAGCGGCGCACCAGGCCCGTCTGGCTGGGCGGAAGGTTGACCAGGTGGTGGTGGCGGCGCGCGCCGGGGACGCTGATGGGGTGCGTGGCCGACGAGCCCGACGACTGGCTCTTGCTGCGCGGCCGGAACTCGAAGAGCTCCTTGAGCGCCTTCATGGCCTCCAGGATGGTCTCGTGGATGTTCTGCGCCACCACCGAGTCGTCGGCCTGCATCCACAGCTCGCCGGGGCCCGTGACGGCCGAGCGGCCCCACCTCGATGAAGAAGAAGCTGTCGGAGTGGCCGCAGCGGCGGATGTTCATGAGCTGCAGCGTCACCGACGGCTGCTCGCAGTTGAGCTTCACGAAGCCGATGGTGCGCGCCGACAGGCACAGGCGGTACACGCCCGTCAGGTTCTTGCTCTGGCCCAGGCCCTTGGGCTTCAGGTTCACCTGCCACACCTCGCGGTACGCGGCCGTGGCGGGCGCCACCAGTCCGTAGCTGTCATCGGCCGCGGCGCCGGCCGAGCCTCCCAGGGCGCCCGGCAGGGAGGCGCTGCAGGACGCGGCGGTGGCGGCGGGGGGCGCGTCGCCGGCGGCCGCGCGACCCTCGCTGAGCAGGTCGGTGAGCGCGCGGTACCAGCTCTCCCGCTCCTGCTCGTTCTCGGCCGCCACGGCGAAGTACTCGTCCTTGGTGTAGAGGGCGATGAGGTACTTGTGCTTGGCGTCGGCGCGCTTGTTGATGTTCAGGCAGCAGTCCAGCGCGATCACCCGCTTCGGCGCGCCCGCCTTGCTCCGCCACTTCTTCTCGCTCTCGTAGTACTCGAGCCGCGGCGGCTGCGGCGCCGACCCCCCGCCCTCGTCGCCGCCCGCGCCGGGCCCGCGCAGCACGAAGAAGCGCTTGTGGCCGTGCTTCTGCTTGCGCAGGTAGCCGCACTTGCGCACGCTGTGGTTGTTGTTGTTGTTGTTGTTGTTGAGGTTGGGGCCGTCGCCACCCGCCAGCCCGGGGGCCCCCAGCGGCGGGCTCGCCATCGCGGGCGCTTCAGGCCGCGCCGCCCGCCCGCGGGCTGGGGCTGGGGCTGGGGGCCGGGGCGGGGGCGCGGGCGCGGGCGCGGCGGCTCCCTCCCACCCCGCGCCGGCCGCCGGCCCGAGCACGCGTCCCTCCGGCCCAGGAGCTGCGCAGGTCCGCGGAGGCCCGCGGGGCCGGGATCGGCAGTGGCGCGGCGCCCTCGGCGCTCGGGGGCTCCCGAGGATGCCCGGCCCGGGCGGCGGCCGCCCCCCGGCCCGGCTGTCCGCGACCGCTGCCTCTCTGGGTGCTCGGGCGGCGCCTGGGGACTCGCTGGCTGGGCCGAGAGTCGGGGTCCCTGAGCCGCGGGGCCGAGTCTACGGCGTGCGCGCCCGCACCGGTGCCGCCGCCGCGCCGATCTCCGGGAAGCCGGGGTGCGCCCGGGCACTCGGGGTCCGCGCCGCCGCCGGGGCTGCTGCTGCTGCTGCCAACGGCGACCTGGGCTCGCCGCGGTCCCCGCCGCACAGTGAGTAACACATCGCGCACCGAGTGACTGAACTAAGAAGAGCAAAACAACATGTGACTCGGCGTTACGCAGGCACACACGGCGCGGCCGCCCCGCCCCGCCGGCCCGCATTGGCGCCGGGGCCCCCGACGGACGGCACGCCTGGCCAATGGGCGCGTGGCTCAGGGGAGGCGGGCCGCGCGCCCCCGCCCCGCCCCCCTTTCTCCGCGGGCCGCGTTTCCCGCCGTCCCCTCCCCCTTCCGCGGAGGCCGGGGCCGGGTAGGGTGGGGGCTAGCGGGGCTCCATTAATCAGAGGCTCGTTGCGGATGCCGGCGGAGGGGATGCCACCCAGGGCGGGAAACGCGGCGCGGAGGAGGGGCGGGGGCGGGCCGCGGCAGGGCCCTTCCCTCCCGCCTTGGACTCAATTAATTGGGCTTCGCGCTTCCGCCGGGGAGGGCCGGCGGGCGGGGCCGGCGGGCGGGGGCCGCGGGGATCGGGGGCCGAGACGGCGGCCGGCCGGGCGTGGAGGAGGGGGCGCTGCGCCGCGCCCGGCCCTGCGTCGCGCTCGCTGCGGCCCCAGCGCTGCGGCCTCCCGGGCCGAGCAGGGCGGTGAACTTGGCCGTCCTCTTGTAACCCCGGCTCTCCCAGTCGGCCAGGGGGAGCCCGCGCCCGGGCTGGGTGGGCGCGCGCGGCCCGCGGCGGTTCGCGCCTGGGTGGTTCCCGTGCCCGGCCCGGCTTGTTTACGAGCATCCCAGCCGCCGCGGTGAGCGCGCCGGATCGATAACGGCTCGTGCCCTTTCCTGGAAGGAGAGCCGGGCGAGGGGGCACGGGCGTGGCGCCGGAACCGCGGCCCACCCGCTGGGGGCGCCCTGCCCCGCACCCCGCGCTCGCGGGCCCTTTCCCGGCGTCAGGTTCTCGGGAAGTTGGAATCGTCTGTTTGGGATGTAAGGAGAGAAGGAGCCCGAGCTGGCGTAGAAGAATGCGGTTTCCATAGTGCTGGAAGAGGGCGGGCCTCGGCGCGGAAACACCCCCAGCCGGCCTCGCGGCGGGGCGCCCGCCTCCCTCCGCAGTACAGCCCGGCGGCGCGGACGGCGGGAGGTGGGCGTTCGCGCACCTGCGAGCGCGGGTCCGGCGGCCACTGCCCAGGGGAAGATGCCCTTGAAGACCTACTTGGACTTGCTGTATCTACGTGGCTTTATGGCTTCCAAAGTTGATGGCAAATAAGCATCTCCCAGATGACCAAGCGAGGGGTGCTGGGGAGGGTGGGCATTCTTGAGTTCAGATCCCAGCAGGCGCTGGATCCCCTGGGAACTATGAAGCCCAAACAAACCGACCCTTGCCCATTTACAAGATTTTGCTTGTTCGGTTCCATAAAATAATGTATAAAAATAGTTTATCTTACTAATATATAATCTCGGTGATTTTTAGTGAGTCCTGGAAGTTTGCCTTTGAATATCCTTTAATCTTTATGAAAATATTTTAAATGTAATGAATATTAAACCTTGAGATAATAAGATTGTACGTTTGAAAAGCGTGATAAATATTTTCACGTGATTGTGAGGTTGTGTAGTGTGACTTAAAGATCGCGATGGTCCATGTGCCAGGAGAAACTGAGCAGTATAGTGACCACAGCGTTCTTATTTTAGCGTAAGTACGGCAGGGTTATTGGTGAATAGAGAAACATAGGAAGATAATCAATGTGGCAAATATACAATTTGCTTAAAGAGGTGGAAAGTCGATCTTCCATTTTGAAACCACACCTTTAAAAAATAACATCTCAAGGAATGACGTTTTAAACGTGTGCACCTGTGCATACGTGCACGTCTGTGTGCACCTGCGTGTGTGTGCCAGTGTGTACGGGTCAGAACGTTCAGGGTGCCACCTTTATGGACATTGTTTGGCTTTCTTCTTTTTTGGTCTTGGGTTCTCTTTATTATGTTAAAGAATGTTGCCTAGCAATATGTCCGCTCAGAGTACAGCAGAGATTCTTATCCTGGAGCTGGAAGAAAATGTGGTCCAGTTTGCTGGGCTTTCTAATCGTCTGTTCTGTCCACCTGACGGAAGGCCAGGACCTGCCCGAGTGCTCTGAAACCCTACCCAGCCGGCGGGGGGTAAAGGACCAGCTTTGTCCAGCAGCGCATGATGGGTTCTTCAGAGAAAGTAGCATTTGCCCTTATTTCCTTTACTTTTTTATTTTGCTTTTTTAAACAGAACTCGGTTTTGCTGTATGTGTCCCAGTGCGGTCAGGTGCTAGCAGGGGTCTTCTTCTGGGTTTGCTTGCTTTCCTTAGGTTCCTCTAGTGTAAGTGCTAGTCTTTCCGATCGACGTGTCAGAGGCCCTACATGGACGGTGAGCAGTCCCCAGGGCGCCTCAGCCATCACGTTGGGGCTAAGAGGGAAGGTTGAAGAATTACCACCTGTATCAGTTTATGCTGCCTCCTAACATGAAGATGCCACCTCCCCTACTGCAGACCACAGCCTAATTGGAATTCCGAAGTCCTAGGACCTCTAAATATGGATGTGGAAGTGCATTTCAGTTCTCATTAAGAGTCAGCCTGTGAAACCAACAGTAAGAATCTCTAATGAGAAGTGTCCCAGACTCCCTCCCCAGCCAAGGAGCTCATTTCCCCCCATCTATGGCCAATAAGCTAGTTACTTATTTAAAGCCATTCTGCCCTTGGTGACTCCCCACCTGTGCTTCCATACCTTTTCAGTGAAAGTCAGCAGATAACATCCCCTGCCCTGCCGCGCCCTGCGGAGCACGGGTCCGGGGGCTTCAGTGGCCTGTGTCCGGCACAGCCTGCTTGAAGTTCTTCTCATGGTCTGTGAACTTTGATTGGAAGTGTTCTTTTCTTTCATGGATAACAAAATGGCTATCTCATTTAGCAAGAAGGTGTTTTGGTTTTTGTTTTGAACACAGAATTACATGCAATATGATTCTTTAAAAGAAGAAGTCCTTTCTAGAATAATTTGTCCTTTCGGTGAAAGGATCAATTTTGTAAAGACGTAAAGATTAAAATGTGCTACAAATCCATAATGCAAATATTGCACTACTGCACTGCTAATGAGATAATTAATTCTCTTTGTTTCATACAAAAGAGGCGTGTATAGGAGGCGGAAGGAGATCCATTTCAGTGCTGTGTAGGGCTCTCTCTCTTTTTAACTGTTCACCTTGTAGGTGTTTGACAGTGTTTTGTGTCAAAAACTGACTAAGCAGGTTGTCAAGTCGAATGCTATATAACCAGGCAGAGTAGCTTCAATTTAAAAGGTATTTTAGGAAGTATAGATTTTAACTTGGGGGGTGTACGCCAGGGATATTCATCTTTCGAGGGTGGCAAGTGCCCTCATGTGTAGTTTGATGAACTGACGTGGCTCAGTAGCTCATTTACTGCCCTTCCTCTTCTCTGCGGAATGAACCCTGTGCCAGCTTTCCCGCCTCTTCAAGGGGCTTGCTCTTCACCAGCTCTGCACAGATCTATTAGCTAATATGTTTCAACTGAAATTTCACAAGAATTTGGTAACATGTTAACTCTGTGTCCGTGCAACCAAGTGATTTACATGAGAGAATGCAACTGCTGTGTGGGTGTCTGCCATTCACTCTGGCATCCCAAATGCTTCAAAAATCAGGATTTGTTAGTGAATTGTATCAGTTCCCGTGAAGTTGAAAGGGCTTTCCACCCCGGTATTTACTCTGCTCATTAAAAATGTTAATTAAATAGTCTCTTTCCTAAGTGTCCATATAAGAAGGGAGAATTTTTCTAAACTAAGTAGCTATTTAATGTGTATGCAAGGTAGAGCAAACTACTATGATTTTATTTTTAAGTAAGAATTCTTCTGAAAAGCATGACTACTATTTAGGAAAATATGTATTCAATAGACACAAATGCAGCTACTCTAATATTCAAAATATTTGCATTTAGTATATATAGTTATGTTGAAATACATGTGAGGCAACTTCAAAAGGTTCATGGAAAATAGAATTAAAGTACAAGGTTATTTTGATACAAAAACGGAAAACTGCACAGTTTTCTGTATAATTTGAGTTAAGAAACTGCAGTTAGGAACTTAAAATTTTTTTAATGCACTTCTGGACTTAGTTGTATTTGAATTTCGAGAATATATTTTTAGACTTAAGAAAATAATAACAAAAACCTTTTCGCAAAAGATTTTCCATGATTGAAATGAAAATTGCTCCTTAATGGCTGTGTAGTGTTGCTACATATTTTTAAAAGACAAGAGCTTCTTGTCAGACCATCGCTTTTCCTTGGAATCCCACCCGCTGCCCCTCCCCGGGTAATACAATGCACTCATGTTTTGCACAACTATTAATAAATCCATGCCCTGTGAATTGCTTGCTGTTGATATTCTAGCTGCTGGGTTAAAGGTTTCTGCTTTGTTTTCTTTTGTTTTCTCTCCCTACCAGAGAAGGACAACATTTTCTGCCTCTCAATCTGTACATCATGAGCAAATGACATTAGGATGTCTCTAACATGACACAGCTCTACTTCGCAGGGGCGGGGGGGGGGGGGGGATGCGCAGTGAGGGTGGCCGGGAGCTCCTGGTGCAGAGCACAGATGTTAAGGAGGGGAGATGAGCCTGCCTTGGGGGGCCCACCTTTGGCTCTCAGAGCACGCCCCGGCTGTAAACAGGAGGTAAACAGGAGGGCTAGAGCCGGCCAGCTTTGGCCCGATGCGCTCGTGTTTGGAGGGTCTGTCTGACAGTGGGACACAGCCCGCTTTTCTGCAGTTGTTCTCCTGCTGTTTCTAGGCTTGCCTTGCCAGTCTGTTTTTTAGAGTTGTTTTGAAATTCAACCTAAAGACAACAGAGGAAATGTGGCCAGTTCTCGTGAGTGCTGCCACCAGCTGGCGGTGTCTCCCACAGCAGTGCGAGCTCCTGTGTGCCCCAGCTGTCCCAGCCAATGTGGAGGCTGCTTTTTTTTTTTTTTTTTTTTTTTTTTTTTTTTTTTTTTTTTTTTTGGAGAGGTTTTTACTATAGGCGCGTGTGCTCGCCAGACAGACAGAGACAGAGAGACAGAAAGTGAGAAATCACCCCCCCAGGGGGGGATGGCCACGCCGCAATCCCTTCTCCTCCATTCTCCTCTCGGGATCTTGGGCACGCATGCACATGGACCCGGCGTGAGTTTAAGCCACCGGGTCTGGGACGCGAACCGCGGTCGACTACGTGGGAGTCCAGCGACATAGCCATTATGCTAACTGTTGGTCCCATGGGGGCTGCTTTATGAAAAGGCACTGGGTGACGGTAAGCGAGAAGAAAGCTGATGGAAACACTTTGAGATAAAACGAAACACTGGTAACGAGTAAGAGGAATATTGATGACACATGAAGAGAAGTACATTAGTAAGCACAGGGGTTAATTTTTAAATGATTCAATAGTAATGAAGCTGATGTGTTCGCATTTTCTAATACATTCATATCCCAGTTTGCACATTTACTTACTGAGAACAGTTGAACAGAAAACGTGTACCAATGCCCACTTAAGATTTTTGAAAATGATCTAGCCAATGAACTAAAAAGCGAGCAAGAATCTAAACTTGGGATTATTTCAGAATGTTTACAAGCACACTTGAGTTACAATCAAAATTTGCTTGTCTTGCAGGTCAAGTTTTTTTGTTTTTTTGTGTTTTTTTTTAGAGGTTTTTGCTATAGGGTGCGTGCGCTCACCAGAAAGAGAGACAGAAAGTGAGAAATCACCCCCCAGGGGGATGGCCACGCTGCAATCCCCTTCATTCTCCTCTCAGGATCTTGGGCACGCACGCACACGCGCCCAGCGTGAGTTTAAGCCACCGGGTCCAAAACTCAAACCCCGATCGACTACATGGAGTCCAGCAACATAGCCATTACGCCAATTACTGGTCCCAGCAGGCAGTGTTTTTAAAGCATGTTCCACCTACCTTCATCTTCTTTTCATAATAAGCTAAAGTCATCTTGAAAGATGCTAGGAAGCAAAACTGGAAAAAGTCTGGATGAGGAAAAACACAACTATAAAACCCATAAGTAGCAAAGACATTTTAACAATTAAGAATAAAAAATGGTAGTTAATAGTGTCAAAAGTGACTATCCTTTTGGTTGAATAAACTAATTTTAATTTATATACTCATGACTAGTTGTCAATCCTAAATGTTCCAATTATGTTTTTAGTTTTTTATTTACATTTTTTTAACTTCATTTTCTTTTACACATTCGATCACATTATTTAGCTTACAAAGTGAATATTTCAACATACGATCATCTCTCCCTAGTCCAGTTGATAAAACTACAAGATATCTTCAGATAATAGAGAGGCAAACTAATTATGTTTTAATTGTTTTGGTCTCCGTCTTTGTTGTAAATGATGGAGACACTCGAGTTAGTGAGTGTGTTTCGAGTGTGTACTCCAGGAGAGGGAAGACATCAGGAGGCTTTATTTACTTGCTAACAAATACTTCGTTGAAATACCTTTGCACGTGGATGGAAAGAGAAGGCTGACACCTAAGACAGCAAGGGCAGTAGTAACGAGTGGGGTAGCTGGTCCGTGCGCTCACACCTATGGGGGCATTTGTTTCTTACAAGTGTTGGAATACCGTCCTCCCGCGGCCAGATATCACCACAGTACAGTTATAACACACCTGGGAGTTGAGCTGGGGCCCCTGGGGTCCTCCTTCCCTGTCTCTCTGAATTTGCACTTACACGCATGTGTAAGAAGGAGTCACTATTTACACGTGTAGTACACGTTTTGCCTTGTCTTGACTGCTTCCAACACAGATGCTATTAACTGAACTCAAGGAACCTGAGGGGCTGAGGGGGCTGTGGGATGAGCGCCGTCCAAGGGAAATAAAGCAACGGCTTGTGAAATGTAAGTCCCCACCCACTGTTAGGGGGATTTCAGTTCAGATAAACACATTCTAAGAACTGCTACTGGGGAGTGCCCACCTCAGCCTGCATGTTCGTGTTTGCCGGTTCTTTATTGGATTTTCAGGGTGTCAGCCTAACACAGTCTTGCTAAAACAAGAATATATATATAATATATATATATATATATAATATATATATATATTATATATATATATATATATACACACACATATATCTATTGAAAATAATGTGAAATTCGTTTATACTGGAAGGATGTCACTTAGGAAAAGTGGAAATTAAAAGGCCATGTTTCCCTCTGCTATTAGGAGGGCACAGAATGTGAAATACTGGGGGCATTTTTTGCATAGAAAAACAGAAAAGTACGTCATGACTTTTCCAATGAGCCAATATATTGATATTTTGAGACTTGGTATTTTGTTTTAATTTTGGTAAACCTGTACCTATTTGTAAAACTTCTGCATACCAAAAGCATACCACTTCAAAGTGCCACCTGTATCCCTCGTTGCAGACATTTGGAAGGGAGCTGGTACGGAATGGCCAGCTCGGGTTCTGCGCACTGACTTTCCAGCCATGGAACAATGGAAAAGGCGAGCCACCGTACGTGAAGGTGCGTGTGTAGCTTCTCCATTCAGAATCCGCAGCAAACATCCCTCTGCCGAATGTGTTAAATACTTGTTAAACATCCCACGTATTTTAGGAATAACCCCAAACCTATCCCTTTAGCTTTCTAGCCTAAAAAATAAGGAACTGTTTTCCTTAGAAGTCCAAGAAAAAAAATTTTGAACCCTTTGTTACAATATTGTAACACATGATTTGAAAACAGGTTTTCTAACTATCAGCTATCGTTTTATTTCTTTACTGCTTCCTTTTTATTTCTAATATTTCCAATGCTGTATTAGTCTTTTCTTACTAACAGTATATGGTATAGAAAGTGATTTTCATCTTTGAGCCTAGGAAGTTTCCCAAAGTGTCAACTATCCCTTCAGATCACATATTCAGGGACATTCCAGGACAAGGTGCTATAAAGAAGGGTGAAGAAACTAGACTTGAGTTCCATCCTGGTTAAATAGATTTACCCTCTGATCAGACTAACGTCTGCACTTGGAAGAAAGGGAGGGGAGGCCAGCAGGTAGCATGGTGGTTAAGGTGCTGGATTTAGAAGAAGGGGGGGGGCAGCAGGTAGCATGGTGGTTAAGGTGCTGGATTTAGAAGGGGGAGGGGAGGCCAGCAGGTAGCATAGTGGTTAAGGTGCTGGATTTAGAAGAAGGGGGGGGGGCAGCAGGTAGCATGGTGGTTAAGGTGCTGGATTTAGAAGCGGGGGGAGGCCAGCAGGTAGCATGGTGGTTAAGGTGCTGGATTTAGAAGGGGGGGGAGACCAGCAGGTAGTATGGTGGTTAAGGTGCTGGATTTAGAAGGGGGGAGGCCAGCAGGTAGCATGGTGGTTAAGGTGCTGGATTTAGAAGCGGGGGGGGGGGGCAGCAGATAGCATGGTGGTTAAGGTGCTGGATTTAGAAGGGGGGGGGGGGGGAGGCCAGCAGGTAGCATGGTGGTTAAGGTGCTGGATTTAGAAGGGGGGGGGAGGCCAGCAGGTAGCATGGTGGTTAAGGTGCTGGATTTAGAAGGGGGGGGAGGCCAGCAGGTAGCATGGTGGTTAAGGTGCTGGACTTCCACCTAGAACCATAGTCAACCACGGTTCTAGTTCCAGACCGGAAAGCTCAAAAATCACGTAGGGCATGTGTGCGTGTGTGCCCAAATCTCAGGAGAACAGGGGAGAAGGGACTGGGCACAGCCATTCTCTGTCTCTCTTTCCAACAAGCACACACATCCATGAAAGGGATGAATGAGACCACGGAGAAGGGAAACTGAGGCAACTGTAAAACTAACCTTGTTTGAAATGCCTTTTTATTTTAACTTATTGATTTCATCCACTGAGCAACTTAACATTCAAACAGACCTGACCTTCTGGAGGTCCCTGGCACTTCCCCAGGCAGCTTCCAGGGGCGGCCATCGCAGGCAAGTTCTCCCTGGTGTTCAGAGTGACAGCCTGCTCCTTAAAGGTCCTGTGCTCCTGGCCATCCGTTTCGGAATGTTTCTTACGCTGCTGCTGTTGCATCTCAGTTTCCTTCCACTGGCTCTGTATTTAACCAACTTCACTTTTTGGTTTCTAAACAGTGTTTGTACTGTCTAGCTAATTTCATAGAAGGAATAGGAAAGAAGATCCTTTTTTTTGGAACCCCAGGCAGGGTTTCTGGTGGTGGTCGTAGTCGTAATTGGATTACAATTTGAAACATAATACTGTATAATTAAAACATCTTAGTGGTAATAGCCAAGTGCCCATTTGACAGATTAGGCACATCTATTATATTTAAAAGCGATTGAGGGTACTTAAACCTCCTTCATGCTCTCCAAGTTACCAGCTGAGCACTTCACAGGAAATGAAAGTAGTAAATAAGGTCTCTGCATTTAATCTCGTGCAGACTAGTTTTAGTTAAACACGGGTTATTCTCTTGATCTTGTTATTTATTCATTTATTGTTTTTTGCCATAGGGTGTGTGCACTTGCTGGAGAGACAGAGAAAGACAGTGAGAGAGGAAGTGAGAAATCATGCCCCCACCGGCCCCCAGGGGGGATGGCCACGCCGCAATCCCTTCTCCTCCATTCTCCTCTTGGGATCTTGGGTACGCACGCACATGCGCCTGGCATGAGTTTAAGCCACTGGGTCCGGGACTTGAACTGCGGTCGATTAAATGGGAGTCCAGCGACATAGCCATTACACTAACTGCTGGTCCCAACAATCCCTTCTCTTTCTCTCTCCTCCTGGGATTTGGGGCCCGTACACACATGTGCCTGGCATGATTTTCAAGCTCCCAGGGCTGGGACTCGAACTGTGGTCAGCCATGTGGGAGTCCACTGCCTTAACTGCCAGGCCACCTGCTGGCCCCTATTTAGTTTTAAAGGTAGTGTTTTAGCCTCTGATGCTACCTAGGTCTACAGTACAAGCCTATCCATTCAGTATAGAATTGTATTGAACAGCTAGTTCCTAGCGACATCATCTGTCCGTAACTTCACATGGTAGCATGGTGGTTAAGGTGCCGGATTTAGAAGAGGGGGCGCAGCAGGTAGCATGGTGGTTAAGGTGCTGGATTTAGAAGGGGGGACCAGCAGGTAGCATGGTGGTTAAGGTGCTGGATTTAGAAGGGGGGACCAGCAGGTAGCATGGTGGTTAAAGTGTGGATTTAGAAGGGGGGGGGGCAGCAGGTAGCATGGTGGTTAAGGTGCTGGATTTAGAAGGGGGGGCCAGCAGGTAGCATGGTGGTTAAGGTGCTGGATTTAGAAGAAGGGGGGGGAGGCCAGCAGGTAGCATGGTGGTTAAGGTGCCGGATTTAGAAGGGGGGGCCAGCAGGTAGCATGGTGGTTAAGGTGTGGATTTAGAAGGGGGGGGCCAGCAGGTAGTATGGTGGTTAAAGTGTGGATTTAGAAGGGGGGGGGCAGCAGGTAGCATGGTGGTTAAGGTGCTGGATTTAGAAGGGGGGGCCAGCAGGTAGCATGGTGGTTAAGGTGCTGGATTTAGAAGAAGGGGGGGAGGCCAGCAGGTAGCATGGTGGTTAAGGTGCTGGATTTAGAAGGGGGGGCCAGCAGGTAGCATGGTGGTTAAGGTGCTGGATTTAGAAGAAGGGGGGGAGGCCAGCAGGTAGCATGGTGGTTAAGGTGCCGGATTTAGAAGGGGAGGCCAACAGGTAGCATGGTGGTTAAGGTGCCGGATTTAGAAGGGGGGGCCAGCAGGTAGCATGGTGGTTAAGGTGTGGATTTAGAAGGGGGGGGCCAGCAGGTAGCATGGTGGTTAAAGTGTGGATTTAGAAGGGGGGGGGGGCAGCAGGTAGCATGGTGGCTAAGGTGCTGGATTTAGAAGGGGGGGCCAGCAGGTAGCATGGTGGTTAAGGTGCTGGATTTAGAAGGGGGGGCCAGCAGGTAGCATGGTGGTTAAGGTGCTGGATTTAGAAGGGGGGGCCAGCAGGTAGCATGGTGGTTAAGGTGCTGGATTTAGAAGGGGGGGCCAGCAGGTAGCATGGTGGTTAAGGTGCTGGATTTAGAAGGGGGGGCCAGCAGGTAGCATGGTGGTTAAGGTGCTGGATTTAGAAGGGGGGGCCAGCAGGTAGCATGGTGGTTAAGGTGCTGGATTTAGAAGGGGGGGCCAGCAGGTAGCATGGTGGTTAAGGTGCTGGATTTAGAAGAAAGGGGGGAGGCCAGCAGGTAGCATGGTGGCTAAGGTGCTGGATTTAGAAGAAAGGGGGGAGGCCAGCAGGTAGCATGGTGGTTAAGGTGCTGGATTTAGAAGGGGGGGCCAGCAGGTAGCATGGTGGTTAAGGTGCTGGATTTAGAAGGGGGGGCCAGCAGGTAGCATGGTGGTTAAGGTGCTGGATTTAGAAGGGGGGGCCAGCAGGTAGCATGGTGGTTAAGGTGCTGGATTTAGAAGAAAGGGGGGAGGCCAGCAGGTAGCATGGTGGCTAAGGTGCTGGATTTAGAAGAAAGGGGGGAAGCCAGCAGGTAGCATGGTGGCTAAGGTGCTGGAATACTTGATTCTGTCAAAGTTGTCAACATGTCTTAGCACCTACTTTGTGCTAAACACTGCCGGCTCCTGTTTGATCAAACAGGATCAAACTGCGATGACTGCGCCTCTGTTCCCATTAGGAGGGGTAGTCCTCCACTGGTCACGCGTGCCACGCCTCTCGCTAAGTGAAGCGTGGCCTGGCCTCACTTCACTCTCGCCATTTCTAGGGCATGCGTTGGCAGCAAACGACCCTAATGGGTGAGATGTCCCTTCCGGACGAAGACCAGGCTCAGTCGCCTCCTGCTGCAGCTGAGGCAGATCCCCAAGCACACAGGCTGGCATTCGTGGGGCTGTCCACATGGCCCAGTGTGCTCTTGGGCCAGGAGGAATCGAGGCACATCACACTGAATTTTGTGCCTCCAGTCTCTGGCCCTAGAGGCATGACGCTCTGTCAGCCCTTGGTTTGTAGCAACAGACCAGCTCATTAGCTTATAGGGAAAGAGGAATGAAGTTTCCATCCATGACCACACCCTTGGGAAGCCCCAGTCTACGGAGGTGAAGAACCAATATGCAGATATTCAAGTCGAAGATGTGTTATGTAGAGAAATAAGCCGACCACAGGGCAAAGTGGAGAAGGAAAGCAGCATTTCACGTCCCTGGGAGACGAGGCAGATTACCCAGTGAGCAGAGCTGTCGTACCTCAAAGGCTTACCTGCTGCACACTGAGGTTGGTTCCCTGTCTTCTTTCACTCAAGTGTCAGGTACATCAGAGACTGAAGTAATAAAACATGAAACCATAAAAAGTAGGAGAAAATGATGGGGACCAGCAGGTGGCGTGGTGGTTAAGGTGCTGGACACTCCCACATGGATGACTACGGTTCGATTCCTGGACCCGGTGGCTTCCTTTCTCACTTTCCCTCTCTCTCTTTCCTCCTCTGTATCTCTCTCTGGTCAAATTAAAATAAATGAGTGACTAAATAAAATTAAATAAATAATTATAATAAAGAACGTTTAAAAAAAAAAAAAGTAGGAGAAAATGAAAGAAATGATGGTAAGTTTGGCTTTCTAAAATAAAATTCTGTAAGGCAAAAACAAAAACAAAGTTAAATTACAAACAGCAAGCCAGAAACAAATCTCAGCCAACATCACGGAATGCTAATTGCATGTTTATTTAATACCGTACGAACGCCAATATGAAAACAGACCGAGACATATTATAAAAACGGATGAATGATCTGAACACAAAGTTCCCAACGATGAAAATAAGTGCAAGAACGTCTTCAATGTAGGAAAACGTGTTCACCCTGTCTCTTAATAAGATCAATGCCAATTAAACCACGGTGTGGTACAGCGGCTCTCCTGTCGGACTGGCAGAGACCGAGGACACCGACAGCCCAGGGCGTTCGCCAGCGTGTTCGCAGACACCCCACCCCAGCAAGCACGTCGGCGTCTGCGGTGCTGCGACACGTGCTCTGTCCCTGACCTGCAGCTTAAGTCCTGGCATTACTGCAGCATGTGCGAAGTGATTTCTTTACGAGGATATTCATCACTTTATTGTTTAGAATAAAAACTCACACAGGCGTTCATTCGAATCCTGACTTTTGTAGCTGACTGCCAACAACGTGGAACTCGCTAAATGTCTCTGAGAATGCTGTGCCACGGGAACACGAATGAGATGACTGTTCACACTGAGCCGGGATAATATGAATACTCCGCGTAAGGTGAGAGCACAATTAGAAGACAGTGTGTATAGTGCAGGTTGAGAATCCATTATCTGAAAATCCGTAATGCTCCAAGATCTGAAACTCTTTGAGCACTCAGTGCCACAGCTGCCATGGATTCCACCCGACCCCCCATGTGACAGTCAAAGTCAAACACAGACACACAGCACAACGCCTTCAGTGTCCCCAAGGGAGAAAGAACCTCCCAGTCTCCTTCGGCTGTGACGTCTCTTCAGTGCACACCAAGTCCCCATGCACAGCCTCCGTGCCTGGGGAAGTGGTTTATGTGCGTACCTCGAGGCCATGTGTGTCAGGTGTGCATGAAACAGCATCATGAAGTTCATGTCTTCCTCGGGTCCCAGCCCCGAGGTACCTCATTATTGAGCTGCGAGTATTCCAACACCTGGGAAGTTCAAACCCTGCATACCTCTGGTCCTGAGCATGTCAGATAAGTCTGAACTTGTACTGCCATTCCATATAAAAAAGAAATGTGTGGGTGCACAGGTACCCACCGGGCATGGACCCACAAGTCTGGCACCAGCAGCTGTCCCCGGGAGCCAGCCCGGTCCCTGGGATGGGGTGGGGCGGGAGGTGCACACTGCCATGTCCCTTTGGGACTTGCTGCGTTGTGTATCCCGAGTGAGTATTAAATATTCCACAGTGTACACGTCATTGATTTTAATTTTTACAGGCTCAAGAGACCTGGTGATGGTCTGGGTGTGTGTGGGAGGAAGAGAAGCGGAGGTCAGAGTGGGCCTCGGTCCCGCCCTGAGTGAGGGCAAGGCCTTTCCCTGAGAAGGTGGAGGGGGCAGCGAGGTCTCTGGTGAGGTTTAACGTGGAACCCAGAGGAGGTCACAGGCAGACTGTCGGAGAGGCGTGGCCTAGGGGTCTGCTGTGGGCCCTGTGCATTGAGCTGCTCTAGCCTTTGGGATTTGCTGAAGTCAGGGGAGATGAGATGGAGAAGCCCCAGGACTGAGCCCGAGCCTGCATGAAGAAGGCAGGACAGAGGAGGAGCCAGCAGAGCAAACCTGAGGTGGGGGGAGAGGAGCGGGCGAGTGGGCCCTGGACCCACAGGGCAGGCAGGTGTGGGGGGCTGTGAGGTGTGACTCTGTAGGTGGGCTGCTGCGGCCTACAGTGATGTGGGCCCCCCTGGGCCCCGGCGATGTGGGCGCCATTGCTGATGGAGATGCTCTATCCAGCGTGGGCGTGAGGATGCCGGAAGGCAGCCCCAAGGCAGCCGGGAAGCTGCAGCAGTCCCGAGGGACGCCTGGTCTGGAGGGCTGCTCTGGCAGGAGCCTTGGGAGCAGGGAAGAGGCAGCCTGCAGGAGAGCCTGGCTGGAGTTGGCGGCGGCCTCGGGAAGTGGAGGGCAGTCAGTGTCCCCAGGGGGACCCAGGCTTCAACAGAGGCAGAGGCCCAGATGCAGGGGAGGGGGCTTACCATGGAGCAGACTAAAACCTGACTGGAGGGGTTTGTGAGGTAAAGGAGGAAGATGAGACTTGAAAGGGATGGATCCAGGGACCAGGAGATGGCATGATGGTTATATCGCTGGACTCCTATGTAGTCAACTGTGGTTCAAGTCCTGGACCCGGTGGCTTCAAACTCACGCCGAACACACATGCATGCCCAAAACCCCGAGAGGAGAATGGAGAAGAAGGGATTGTGGCAATCACCCCTGGGAGTGATTTCTCATTTTCTGTCTCTCTGTCTGTCTCTCTGGCAAGCGCACGTGCCCTGTAGCGATCTCTCTAAAGAAAAAAGAACAAAAGGGCTGGATCACTGGACTCGGGTGACCCATGGGAAGAGGTGGGTGGCTTGAGGGGCTTCTGCTGTGGGCAGGAATACGAGGCGGGGGAGGCTGAGCCCCACGTGGCTGTGAAGATGCGTACTCGGCTTTGGGGGAGCAAGGCCTGGCCTGTGAGTGCACTGGTGCCCCCTATAGAGTTGCCTGTGTTACGTCCGGGGTGGGTTCCAGCCGGCGCGTCCACCGTGTGCACTCGGAGAGGCAGAGCCTTGGGTGTGTCTTGGGTTCTTATGACTCCAGGCCTTGGGTCCCACAGAACGACCTCTGGGTGCCCGTGCCCTCTGGGCAGGGCTTCCTCCCGCTCTTCCATCTCATGGTTTCATTGCGAAGCTTAGAGTCCCATCACTGGGACTTCACCTAACGCAGACGTCCTGTGGCCATGTCTGTCAGCTTTGGCATTTTGGGAACCTGGATCAAAACCTTGCCTTTCCTTGACTTTCCAACTGATGGCGTGTTAAAACATGATGCAGCGCCTGGGAGCCGGTCGTCCCCGCGGCCGCCCACACCCGTGCCTTCAGGTCAGGAGCTCCTGGAACTGGCTCTCCCAGAGGGCGGCCACACGGCCCGGACACGTGGGGCTGGGTGCTGCCTCGGTGGGAGTACGCGGGAGCCGGCGCCCGGCCCTTCTTCCTGTCCTCAGTCCTGTTCCCCTTTTCACCACACTGCCTCCAAGGAGCTTTCCAGAAAGCTCGAGTCTTCCCAGGACATGACTGGATCTGCTCTGCACCCTTGGTGTGTTCTCTTACAGAGCTGGCCATGACGTGGCCGCTGCAGACATTCTGCGCAGGCTGTACTGCCGTAGGCTGCCAGCCGCTTTTCCTGTGGGTACTGAAGAGCTCGTGTGATACATTAAGCCCTGAAACTTCCTGCTGGGCCGTTACACACAGTCCCTAAATGCCACTGTGATGGCCACAGACGTGGGAGCCCTGAGGGGAGAGCCAACCTCTGAGGGTAAAAAGAGGCTTGATTTATAGTAACACGGGGTTTCCAGGGATGATCTGGAAGGGAGAGGAGCTGCGCTCGTAGGGCGCAGGGTGGGGGAGCAGGCCATAAGATGTGGGGTGTGGTCAGCCTCATGGCTCCGAGAAGCCCCGGTACAAGTGTCCTGGGGACCGGTGGGGAAATTGGAACCCCAGCAGCCACACAGTTTAGGATCAGAAGTGAGTTCTTCTCAAGGGCTGCTGAGTATTCTGGAAAAATATGTGGAAAGCAAATTGACATATAAATACTTGGCACATATTTCTAGATTTAGTTCAGAAAAAGTGATGAGGTACATTTCATTTTTTTAGCTCCCAAGCTTTATTCAAGCACCCATACACAGTATTCCGGATGGATGAGTTTCTGCTTCCACCCTCCGCCTCTTCGTCCCGGTGAGGCTGGAGGTGACATACTTATGGTTTTCTTTGCTGTTGGCAGCTATGTGCGACCAATCACACAGGTTTTGCTTCTTCAGGTAGTTTTTGGTGAGGTGTTTCAGGCACCGTTTGGCCAAGGGCACCTCGGAAGTCACAGTGGTCTTGCTCTGGCTCCTCCCGATGGCTACAGCCCCTCCACCGAGACGCCCGGCTTTCCCATTCGCGTCTTTCTCTCCTGGAGAGACTGCTCATGACTGGCAGCACCCCGACCCCATCTCCTACGGGGGTGCCGCCAGGGTGAATGCAGACCCTGCTGCGCTCTGCCCCCCTTCACCACAGGCTTTTTCCCGGGTGCCGTGGTGCACGCACAGGCAGAAAAGGTAAACAATGTATTTTATAAACATTGTTAGAGGAAGAAAAATGAGTAAAACCAATCAAAGAAAGCCAAAGATTTTCAGAGAAAAACGTTGTTTTACATTTCATCTCTGAAATTGTAATCAATTTCTGATGTTGGTCACAGTAATCTGGAATTTGTTTCTTCGTAGTGCTCTTTCCCGACACTCTCAAGGTGAGATAGACCATCTACAGCGCTGGGAGGTCTGTCTGCACCTGTCGGGCACAGCGGATCCTAGTCATGCCTGGTCTCTTGAATAAAGTAGGCTTTTTTTTTTTTTTTTTTTTTTTTTTTTTTTTCCCCAGGGGCTTTCTCTTTGGGAGTAGAAAGTGGAAACTGTGTCTTCCATATTTTCAAGTGTACTTTCCACAACGCAGTACCATAGCATGGAAGTGAATTACCCCTACCACCTGACCTCCTGCTGCCCGAGTCCGTGCGCAAGTGCGTGGGGATACCTGTGCTCGTCCTGAAGGTTTATATCTAAGCAGAAACTTACTTTGAACATATTAAACAGTGTTTGTCCTGGTAAAGTGGAAAATGTTTCAATTTGCATTTTGTTGTTCGGGGGTTTAATAGAGTCAGTGCGAGCTTGTTTATGTGGAGATTCACATTCCACATCAATGCAACCGTCCTGCGGCCTAGTAACAGTGAAGGGAACCAGCTCCCGCGTGGCCTACGCACGGCTTGAACCCTGGCTCACGCAGCTGGAAAAGCACCGTGGTGTGTGCGTGCCCCAGGTCCCAGTGCAGTGGAGCAATGGCGAAGGGACTGTGGTGTGGCATGCCCACGGGGGGTTCTTTCTCCTGCTTCCTCTCTTGATCTTAGTGTCTTTGTCTCTCTCTGGCGAGTGCATGTACCCTCTGGCAAAAGAAGAAAGAAAGAAAGAAAGAAAAAGAAAGAAAGAAAACAAGCATAAACGTATTTTAAACACTTCCCTTTGGGGTTTGTTGTGCTTTCTTTGTATATTTTTCGGTTTTCCCTTATTCCCAGAGTCTCGTGTACTCTCTCTAATACCTTTTCTCTTTTTGGGTTTGATTCACCTGCGTTATGGTTGGATGTGCAGCATGGGCGTGCCCGGCTTCACTGTTCTTGTTGTTTCCGAAGCTCATTTTGAATATTTGTTTCTCTCGATGCTCCGGACTAGCAGCTTGCTGACCGGCAGGCCCCCGCATGCATGGCCCACTCCCCGCAGCCTCCGTTCTCCCCCACGTGTGTTCCATGTGCCTATTGCTCCACGCTCCCTGAATCACCAGACGCCTTAGTGAATCTCAGTGTCTGCTAAACCGACTCCTTCACTGACCTCTCCACCTTAGATGTTCCTCACACTTTTCTATCCAGTTTATTTCTTTCATGAAAGTGACAGAGAGAGGGTGAGAGTGAAAGTGAGAGTAAGCAAGAGAGAACAGAAAAGACAAGCATCCTCAACAGGGCCCATGGCCCATGGCCCCAGGGCCCCCCCCCCCCCCCCCCCCCGCCTTCCCAGTCACCAGCTCTGTGGACACACCAGCATGGGAAGGTCAATCAGCCAACCGGCCCCCAGTCTTCCCTGAGGACTCAGCCTAAGATGAGCAGCATACTGCCACTCTGCCGTCGAACCGGCCTCGAACCCTTTCCCTCGTATGTTTTAGAATCTGCTCAACACGTTTAATGAATCATCTGCTTAAGATTTGGGTGAATTTAGCAAGAGTAGACATCTTTAAGATATTTGAGTCCTCCTATCCAGGAATGTGACACATGCACCAATCTATTTAGGAAATGTTTAAATGTCTTTGTATAAAATAAAAGTAAAATAAAGTTTTCATTTCTTTTATATCCAATCATCCTCTTTTTCTTTGTCATAGGGCATGTATGCTCGCTGGAGAAGACAGAGACAACGAGACACAGTGGGAGGTAAAGTGAGAAATCACACCCCGGGGGGAAGTGGCCGCACCACCATTGCTTCCCCCATTCTCCTCTCAGGATTCTGTGTGCACATGTACACATGTCCAGCGTGGTTCTCAGCCGCCAGGTCCAGGATCCGAACTGCAGAGAGCCAGGTGGGATTCCAGTGTGTTAGCCACTACGCCACCTGCTGGTCCCTCCAATAATTTTTTAAACCCTCTTAAGAATTCTAATAATTAAAAAAAAAAAAAGTTTGGAGTAGGTTTCTTTGTAGATGATATATAAATAGTGATATTTTTGTGTTTTTCTTTCAAATTTTTACTCCTTTGTATTCTCATCTTACTGAACTGGCTAGATCATGCATATTTGTAGTAAGGGCGAGCTTGCTTTAATGTTTTTTAAAAGGAAATGTTTCAAATTCATTTTGAATTAATGTTGCTCTAAGATTTTGGTTGGTTCGGTGTTTTTTCAGTTTACAGAAGTTATCTTTCATTCTAATATGCTAATGGTTACAAGCCGAACGATACTAAAATGTGCCTTATCCTCCAGCAATTACTAAGGAAACTAGACTTTCTTAGCCTAATCTATTCGTCTGATAAGCTACATTAATTGATGTTTAAGTATTAAAGCGTGTGTCTGGAGTAGGTTTGGGAGTGCAGAGACTAAGCACGGTACCCATGGATAGAACCCGACACGGCTGGCCACTGATGGAATCCTGGCCCCCCCAGCTTGAAAAACAGCCAGCACACGTGGTGCACGTGCGGAGTCTGGACAGGCTGGAGAGGAAGACGGGGTTGCAGCCTGGCCGTGCCCTTCGTGGGGTGCTTCCTCCTCTTCCCTTCTTTCTGGTAAGTGCATGTGCTCTCTGGCCAAAAAAAATGTACGTTTCTAGAATAAATCTCACTTAGTCACTCTTTAACTTTGGTTTCCCTAAAAAGTGATCTTGAGATGAGGGTTCTGTGTCTGATGGTCCTAGCCTCTGGCTTCGTGTCTCTGCGTGTCTGAACCGTCCTGTTGGTTTGCTGCCGGCTGTCAATCTTTGTGCCTGGGTGCCTAAGTTGCCTTCTCTCCCTCTGAAGGACAGGCACCCAATATTCCTCCTCCCACGAGCTCGGATCCGGTAGCTTCTGTCTGCCTGGGAAGGTCAGCCTCTTCCCTCCCAGGAGCACTCGGCACAATCTCTGCCTTTCTAATGGGCCATTAGGGTCTGAGGACAGTGTGAGCCACCTCCCGTTAGCCATTGTTCATCGACCAACTTACCGCTCAATTTCTGCCCCTTTCATTTGTGCCCTAGGGTATGGTGGTTAAGACTCCCGCATGGCCAACTGCAGTTCAGGTCCTGGACCTGGTGGCTTGAAAACCATGCCAGGAACTTAAGTGTGCTTGCTCACAATCCCAGAGGAGAGTGGAGGAGAAGGGACTGCAGCATGGCCATCCCTCTCTCGGGGGGATGATTTCTGTTTTCCCTCTCTGTCTCTCTTGGTGAGTACACACAAATAAAGATGTTCATGTTATTTCAAACTTTATAGTATTTTCTAACAGAGCTTTTTCAAGATATTAAGCCTGAAAGGGAAAACCAGAAATGTCTACATTGTTGGATTCAATCTAGAAAGATTTTTTGACAGTTGAGCCCCTTGTTTTTATACTTAGTAAGAACATGACCATGTTATACATGTTCTTTAAGTGACATTGGATGTCTCACACACATAGATAGCAAGGCCAGATAAAGTATGTTGGAAAAGTTATTTAAAATTTCAAAGATAATGAACTCTAAAAGGAAAGCTAATTTCTTCAATAAGTTATGTATAAATGAAAGTGTATTTGCAATATAAAATATATGTCTTCATATGGGAAGAAAAGGGGCAGAAATCTTTCTTTACTTACAGATTGGATACGAGACTTTGGAAGGAGGTGACAGAGAGCCCAGTTTTGGAGCCATCTTTACCGTTCACTTCTGGCTGGCAGGGACTCCCACATATGGCCACTCACAACCTCAGGGGTGTCCCCACAACACTCTCTGTGAACTGTGCTCTTGGGAGTCACACAGTGGGGCGGCCCTGACCCTGTGGGAGTCACGCAGTGGGGCTGCCCTGACTGTGGGAGTCGCGCAGTGGGGCTGCCCTGACACTGTGGGAGTCGCGCAGTGGGGCTGCCCTGACTGTGGGAGTCGCGCAGTGGGGCTGCCCTGACCCTGTGGGAGTCACGCAGTGGGGCTGCCCTGACTGTGGGAGTCGCGCAGTGGGGCTGCCCTGACTGTGGGAGTCGCGCAGTGGGGCTGCCCTGACTGTGGGATTCGCGCAGTGGGGCTGCCCTGGCCCTGTGGGAGTCGCGCGGTGGGGCTGCCCTGACTGTGGGAGTCGCGCAGTGGGGCTGCCCTGACTGTGGGAGTCACGCAGTGGGGCTGCCCTGACTGTGGGAGTCGCGCAGTGGGGCTGCCCTGACCCTGTGGGAGTCGTGCAGTGGGGCTGCCCTGACCCTGTGGGAGTCGCGCAGTGGGGCTGCCCTGACTGTGGGAGTCGCGCAGTGGGGCTGCCCTGACTGTGGGAGTCGCGCAGTGGGGCTGCCCTGACCCTGTGGGAGACGCGCAGTGGGGCTGCCCTGACCCTGTGGGAGTCGCGCAGTGGGGCTGCCCTGACTGTGGGAGTCGCGCAGTGGGGCTGCCCTGACCCTGTGGGAGTCGCGCAGTGGGGCTGCCCTGACTGTGGGAGTCACGCAGTGGGGCTGCCCTGACTGTGGGAGTCGCGCAGTGGGGCTGCCCTGACTGTGGGAGTCGCGCAGTGGGGCTGCCCTGACTGTGGGAGTCGCGCAGTGGGGCTGCCCTGACCCTGTGGGAGTCGCGCAGTGGGGCTGCCCTGACCCTGTGGGAGTCGCGCAGTGGGGCTGCCCTGACTGTGGGAGTCGCGCAGTGGGGCTGCCCTGACTGTGGGAGTCGCGCAGTGGGGCTGCCCTGACTGTGGGAGTCGCGCAGTGGGGCTGCCCTGACCCTGTGGGAGTCGCGCAGTGGGGCTGCCCTGACTGTGGGAGTCGCGCAGTGGGGCTGCCCTGACTGTGGGAGTCGCGCAGTGGGGCTGCCCTGACTGTGGGAGTCACGCAGTGGGGCTGCCCTGACCCTGTGGGAGTCGCGCAGTGGGGCTGCCCTGACCCTGTGGGAGTCGCGCAGTGGGGCTGCCCTGACTGTGGGAGTCGCGCAGTGGGGCTGCCCTGACTGTGGGAGTCGCGCAGTGGGGCTGCCCTGACTGTGGGAGTCGCGCAGTGGGGCTGACCTGACCCTGTGGGAGTCGCGCAGTGGGGCTGCCCTGACTGTGGGAGTCGCGCAGTGGGGCTGCCCTGACCCTGTGGGAGTCGCGCAGTGGGGCTGCCCTGACTGTGGGAGTCGTGCAGTGGGGCTGCCCTGACCCTGTGGGAGTCACGCAGTGGGGCTGCCCTGACTGTGGGAGTCACACAGTGGGGCTGCCCTGACCCTGAAACATTCCTGAGCACCCACAGACTCAGCCAAGGCACAGCCATCCCGAGTCACACTGCTACCCCTTCTCCTCTAGTCTCAGGATTTTGTGTATGCGCGCATACCTACCGGCATGTCACCGAAGCCACCGGGTCTAGGACCCCAACTGCGCAGCTGGCCATATGAGATCCAGCCACCTTGAGCACCATGCCACTGGCTGGCCCCGAATTCTGATTTATGTTTGCCACTAAATCAACTCCTTAAAAACTAAAAGTTACATAATAAAATCTTTATGAAACCCCACCTAGTTACAGACAAGGGCAGCCACAAAGAAACTTGCTAGTCCTAGTTTTCCATGTTCCGTTCCCTTACTGTAACAGTGAGGCAGGTGCCACGGGTCCTTTTCGCTTCCTTTCTTAGTCGGGAACCTGCTGCCATCTCCCAGCTCAGCACAACGTGGGTTCCAGGTAGGACCCCGGGACCAGTCACTACTCTGTTCTGTTTCGAGTTTGCCCATCTGCTGAGAAAAGACCACCTAGCCTCTCGCTGTGTTTGGACTAAGGGACTTTCTCTTATTGGTTGGCATCTATCACATCTGTCTCTCCTCCAAATCCCACCTTCCACGGCATTCGTTGGGCCCACCGTAACCTTCCCTCCCTGGGAAGTGAGGCGACCTTTCCTTATCTTCATTGCAGGAGGACACCCTTGTCCCTGTCCCTCCTGGTGCCACCTCCAACCTTACCACTGCTCTGGAATTGTCCAAGGTCCTGAAGACACCCAGAAGAGCTTGCCCTCCTGCAGCTCATAGACTCTGCTGTCCAAGGCCCACCCTCGGTGGGAATGCTGCCGCTGCTGCTGCCCGGAGCGTGGCCACTGGGCCTCTGCACTCTGCCGCCATCCTGGCCGCCATGCCAGTGCAGGGGCTGCGCTGCCCAGAGGTGGGGTGAGATGCTGCTTGCTCTGCACTTAGCACTGGGCCACAGTACACCCTACGGCCGGTAGTCATTTTCCCTTTTCCCTATCATTAGGTATAAGTTATTTCCCATTTAAAAAGCATTTATTTATTTTTTGTATGAGTGAGAGTGGCAGAGAGACAGCACTGCCTGTGGGGTCTTGAGCCGTGATCCGCCCCAGCCTCGGCCAACCGCAGACCGCAGACACACATGCCCGGTGCTCAGGCCGGCACGGCCCCACCTGCACAGCCTTGCAGAGCGTCTCACTGTCTGCCCTACTGCCGTCCAGCCTCTCGTTCTCAGTTTTTGCTGTGATAAGTACCATTTTGATGAATGGATTATACAAGCACTTTTGTTTATATTTTGCATTATTCCCAAGAGGCAGATTCCAGAAGGTTGAAATACTGTTTAGAGCAAATGGGTGGTTTCAGGGTCCATGTGCCCGTTGCTGAACTGCTCCCCACAAGCCCAGACAGCACGTGAGAGCCTCTCTCTCCATCCGCAGTGTGGCTGTTCAAAGCTGCGTTTTGTGGCATGTGGAAAATATCCCCATGTTTTAATCTGCTCTCCTTTGCCTAATAAAGTGAAGTGCTTTTATGTGTATTAACATCTGCTTTTTCCTTCCTATATCCATTTCTGCAGTTTGGCTCTTTCTTGGGTTGGTAATGCTTTCTCAACAATTCACATGAACTTTGGTTATATTAAGGTTATTAACCCTTTGTGATATACTTGTTATAAACTTTTTTCTGAATTGTTAGTTGAGTTATAATTTTGTTAATTGTCTCTTGACCTGCAGAAGCATAAAATGCCAAGTACTTCAGTTTCTCCTGTGTTCCCCACTGTGGTTCACTTAGCAAGTTTTACAAGTTTATTTCTTCCTTCAGATGGGAGGACACACCTCCAACAGACTCTGCACTCTGCAGTCCACCCCCTCCTCAAGCGGCCTACTCACAGGCTCATGCTTGGTCCCAGGATGTCGACACCGGGATGTGAACTCAGGACCCTCTGCGTGGCCTCAGCACTGTGGAGGTGGTGGCCCTGCTGTGCCTCTGTGGCCGGCTTATTTAGTAAATGTTATTTTAGACATTTCTTCCCTGTCCAAATAGAAGCACTGCTTATGTTTTCTTATGATTTATTATGGTTTTGTTTGTTGGCTGGTTGAATGCTTTTATTTTGGTAAATAGTATGAATAAACACTGAAACTAACTTTTTTCCAATATATAAATACTAGTTCCCAAGACCATGTATTTAATGATCTGTTGCCTCTGACTTATATTATTTCTCTTTTTTGGTAAAAAAACATTTTGATAAACTTTGTCATTTATAAAGATGTCATTAAATTCTTCTATACGCATGACAGACACTCATCCTAAGTGAGTACCTATTTTTACCAAAGGCATGTACGAGAATGTTCCTGGGAGCTACTTTAATACTAGAAAGAATCTGGGAACAAGGTGAAGATTCTTTTGAGGGTGGAATGGGTGAAAAATTCGGTGCAGTCAGATGGAAAACCAGGACACAGCAATGAAGAAGAACAAGCCAGGACCACAGGCCGCAGCCTGGAATGACTTCACCACCCGAGCGTGAGTGAGATCGTGCTTCGCGATTCTGCTTCCAGGCCGTGGCCAGCAGGCAAGACGGGTCTTCAGTAACAGAGATACATTAAGTGGGAACGGCCTTCAAGGCCTTCAAGGACCCTGTGGGTGCTTTGTATTGATCTTGGTTGTGGTTTCACAGATGTACATAAAAGTAAAAAATTCACCAAACTACACATTTAAAAGTTCCATATTTTATTTTATTTTTAATTTGTGAGAGGGTACACGTGCTCCCCAGAGAGAGAGAGAAGAGTGAGGGAGAAAGCCAGAACGCACTCCCGTGGGGGATGGCCACACCACAATCCCTTCTCCACTCTCCTTTTGGGATGTTAGGCCCACATGCACTTGCACCCAGAGTCCGAGTCTGGGAATCAAACTGCGTGGGAGGCCAGATGGGATCCAGCTGCCTTCACCACCATGCCACTGGCTGGCAAGTTTTGTACTTTACACCTCAGTTAGAACTGAAAAGACATTCTTAGAGAGAATTATTTCAAACATTGATTTTTTTCTCTCAGTGTCAAATATCAAGGGAAACTTTGGGAATCACGCTAGATGTATTGACGAGTTCACCTGAGTCAGGCAGGATCAGGCATCTCTAATAAAGGTGCATCTCATTTGGCAAGAGAGCTGGGAATCGAAGTAGCAGTCAGGATTTGAGACTCATCCGGTTGCCAACTAGTTGTCCCTAAGCACTTCAGCTCGAGGGCCAGATTCCCCCCTGGTACGGAAAGGTTCGAAACTGACTTTACCACTGCTGTGTGCCTAGAGTCCTACACGCCCACCTCACGTAGTGCTCGTGCAACACCATCAGGGGCACACGGGGCAGCGTGGACTTTCAGACTATGAGCACAACCTGCATGACGTTTCATGACCTGCACACCCGGCACAACACGTCTCCAGAAGCTGCTCATCTACTGTGTGTTACGGAGACGTTTCTGTTCCTCTGAACTCGGATGTGGGGGTGGGGTGCTGCTGAGCTTCCCGCATCACTCACAGCAGCCCCACAACGGATCGTTCAGACAGAATCTTCAACACATCTGGAGTCAAGAACGCGGCATCTGGTGGCTGACGGGCCCTCGCATTGTCTCCCAGACCCAGGCAGAAAGAGCACCGTGGTAGGAGCAGCCGGTGGGAGCCCTACATCTGCACCTGTTCCCCCGCCGATGTGGTGGAGCAGGGCAGTGCGTCCTCATTGTTGGGGTTACAGAAATTGGTGTCAACACAGGGTGCTGAGGAGGAGGATGTGTTGGCACGCGCTGACCCTCAGATGTGGATGGCGCACTACCATGAATTCAACTCAGCACCCAGGCCATATGGTCCTCCTATAGGAACAGCTCCTCCTGTCTCTGTCATAGGCGTGCAGCTATTGATCTGCAAATGCATTCTTTTTTTTTTTTTTTGAGAGGTTTTTCCTAGAGGACACATGCGCTTGCCAGAAAGACAGAGACAGAGAGACAGAAAGTGAAAAATCACCCCCCGGGGGGATGGCCATGACACAATCCCTTCTCCTCCATTCTCCTCTCGGGATCTTAGGCGAGCATGCACATGTGCCCGGCGTGAGTTTAAGCCACCAGGTCCAGGACTCAAACTGCGGTTGGCTACATGGGAGTTCAGTGACATAGCCATTATGCTAACTGCTGGTCCCTGAAAATGCATTCTTCGTGGTTCCCATTAGGAGGGGGATCAAAAGTCACTTTGCTTTTGTGATGCAAGCAGAGCAGTGTGCTCACTGTCATGTTGACAGGTTACATTGACATGCATGTCTTTGTACCAATAAGGTCCTCAGAGACCTCTGACATTTTGACACTTTCGTGCAGAATAGCATGCCAGTCCACCATAGCTCACAGGATGCTGTAAGTGTGGCGATGGTACTCTGGGACCACGTGTCAGGTAACCCTGACTGCTCTGAGACATTGCACATCCATAAGCGTTTTCCTGTACCATGGCCTAGGGCATGCCCCCGTGACATCCACTCTAAGATGAAGAGTCAGATGTCACCCATAGCTCCCACTGTTGAGAAACTGGCAAGCTACTGGTGGCCCTTTTGGGTTTTGGAGCAGCACGAGTCTCATGTTTACTCCAACCCATGTACCTGCTGAGCATCAGTTTCATGTGGAGTCCAGAGCAGGAGTGAACTGTGCACAGGTGCGACCACTGTATAAGCTGCCCTGCCACACAGGTGTGTCAGCCTGTGCCAGGGACACCGGGTGGACAAAGGTGCTCTGTGCAGCCTTCAGCCAGACTAATTCCAGTATCTCTCCTGTCCTTCTTGGTGTGAAGGAAAGAAGTTACTGATGTAAAAATAGAGCAGGTTTGGGAAAATCCCTAGTCCCGAACTTGAATTGGAAATATCAGTATGAACCAAATAGAAATTTTACCATACAATGTAATTTTGGTTCTGTCTGTAAGAAGGCCTAGAAATAATGACTAACCCAAAAGCAACGAGCATCCCTAGTGCCCAGGTGTGCTGTCTTTTTTCCCCCCTTTCTCTTTAAATATTTATTGTAATTTATGATTTATATATGATCATTATATATCTTTTTTTTTTTTTTTTGGACAGGTTTTTGCTATAGGGCGCGTGCGCTCGCCAGACAGACAGAGAGAGGCAGAGAGACAGAAAACGAGAAATCACCCCTCAGGGGGGATGGCCACGCCACAATCCCTTCTCCTCCATTCTCAGGATCCTGGGCACGCATGCACACGCGCCCGACGTGAGTTTAAGCCACCAGGTCCGGGATGCGAACCGCAGTCAACTACATGGGAGTTCAGCAACATAGTCATTACGCTAACTGCTGGTCCCCGATCATTATACATCTTTGTAGGGTACAGAATGGTCTTCAAAAATGTACAATAATGGCATGTACTAAACAAACCGAGGGTATAAACATACTCAGCACCTCCAGTGTTTGACATTATATTGTGTTGTGAACATTCTAAACCCACTCCAGTGGCTCTTTTGTACTGAATTGTCTGACTTTATTTTTTATATCTGTGAGATACAGTTATAAAGAAAAACATACTGATTAAAAATCAGGCAACAAACAATCTCATAAATGAACAAAGATAACCTTAACATAGCTAATGAAAGAAGGATTTGTCATTTTTCTGTAGAAAAGTGTGGGAAGTAAAAGTTTACAATCTGAATAAAAACCTCTGGGTGTCAGTCATTGGTCCAGTTAAAGACAGGTAAAATTATACACAACAATAGCTCATTAGGGAGAGATGGAAAAGGAACACTTTTGCTCACTGTGAGTTCTTTTTTTAAAAAAATTATTATCTTACTTAAGTTTATTTATTTATTTTAACTTGGCATGAGAGAGAGAGAGAGAGAGAGAGAGAGAGAGAGAGAAAGTGAGAAAGCAAGCCACCAGGTCCAGGACTCGAACCATGATCAGCCATGTAGGAGTCCAGCACCCTTAACCACCACGCCACCTGCTGGCCCTCACTGTGAGTTCTTTTAAGACCATGGTACTATACTGTGCATAAAGAAATGTCTCCATGGGACCAGCAGTTGGTGTAATGGCTATGTCGCTGGACTCCCATGTAGTTGACCGCAGTTCGCGTCCCAGACCCAGTGGCTTAAACTCACGCCGGGCGTGTTTGCGTGCATGCCCAAGATCCCGAGAGGAGAATGGAGGAAAAGGGATTGTGGCATGGCCATCCCCCCTGGGGGGTGATTTCTCACTTTCTGTCTCTCTGTCTCTCTCTGTCTGGCGAGCGCATGCGCCCTATAGCAAAAACCTCTCAAAAAAAAAAAAAAAAAGAAAAAAGAAAAAAAGAAAAGACAAGCAATGTCTCCAAAAAACAGCAAAAGAAAATTGGAAAGAAATGTTTAAAAAAGTAGACGTAGTAAAGTCAGTGATGTGGGGATTTACGGGTTTCAGAGAATTCTTGATTTTAGTCTTTGTAAAATTCCTTCCAAAGAAAGACTCAGCTACTAGTAACATTTTGGACTTTTTTTTTCTGTTATCTGGTTTTATACAATGAGTAACAGTTATAATAATAATATAAATTGAAACCTGTGGAGACAGCTGTCTATCAAATAATTGGTTATAGTTAAACTGCTTGTGCCATGTGCGATCAGCCATCAGCAGGGTCTCCTTGTGGGAAACACCAACGGGCAGACAGCCCACTTCTTCAGCAGGTGAACTGTAAGAAGAATGGGAGGGCGAGACATGCACGGTGAACACTGAGCATGTGGAAGTGCAGCAGTAAAAGGGTGAGGCGATGGCCATTGTAACAGTACGTGGTTACTTTGGAGGACAAAAGAGCCTGTGATTAGGATAAAAATGCGTATAGGCGACCTGGGGGTGACCTGTTTAGCTCCGGTAGGGCGAGTGTCCCAAGCACATTCCTCTGTGACAACTGTGCCCTGTGTCCATATTAAGGTACCTGCATCTACTGGCTTGTCCCAAAGAAAGCTCCTATTTTCTCATTGTTTTCAAGCTTATAGAAACTCACTTCCCCTTTATTGAGAGATCGTGTTTTCTTTTTGATCACTTCATGCAGTTTACATCTCTATGTTGTAGCGTCTGTGTCAAGAAACAGGTGTGTGCTTTTCTGTGTGGGCGGGAAAGCGGTTGGTTATTGGGCATGAACTTCAGATGGAAAAGTGCTGTTTGAGCACGTCAGGAGGGCGGTGCCATGGCGCCTGTGCTGGCCGCTTACTCAGTGTCACCAGCGCTGGTTGCCAGGGAGCTGCACAAAGGAGTATGTGGGGTCTCTGTGTAAGCAGAGGGGAATTCCTGGGGGATCCCAAACGGGTGGGAATGAATCGAAACATGGAAGTAATAAGCCTGGCACTTCCAGGATTACAGCAAAGGTCTCTGGAAAATAGACCCTAAGTCTTCCGGAATGAGTGAGAAACAGGAGGCGCACGCGCCAAGAATCCGTTGCTTGCAACTGATAAACTTTGAGCTGAAATCACTGTTACCCACTCCTCGGCTGAGCTCCTAAGTGCCCAGAGGTTCAGCTGAGGCTTCGAAGCACAGGATGATGAAGTGGGGGTGCCTCGCCACTCATGGGAAAAGCCCCGAAAGTGGCCAACACTATTTCTGAGACCCTTCACCCCTTACCCACACTAGCCAATATGAAAGAAGAGAAATGTGGAGATTGCTTATTAGGGTGGCGTGTCTTGAAGGGGGTTGGTGGTCTCCCCTGAGGTTTGCAGGGTTTGTTCTCCCGAGTAAACCAATGGATGCCTGCGAGGGCTGGGTGATGCTGGTGAATGTTCAAGAGGAGGCGTCCCCCAGAGCTGTGAGATCTCACTAGGCCTTCACCAATCGCGCTCCCAGGCGGCGATGCGGGGGAAGGAAGGTTAAAAGTCATCCCCGGGGGACCAGCAGTTAACGTAATGGCTATGTCGCTGGACTCCCACGTAGTCGACCGTGGTTCGCATCCTGGACCCGGTGGCTTAAAACTCACGCTGGGCACGTGTGCGTGCGTGCCCAAGATCCCGAGAGGAGAATGGAGGAGAAGGGATTGCGGCATGGCCATCCCCCCTGGGGGGTGATTTCTCTATCTCTCTTGTCTCTGTCTGTCTGGCGAGCGCATGCGCAAAAAAAAAAAAAAAAAAAAAGTCATCCCTGGAATTGGTGGCCATATTTGAACAGGACCATTGATTGATTCTTGCCTGGAGGACAGACAGACAGAGTATCATTTTCTGTGACTAGAAACAATACCAAGAGAGAAGGGGCTTTTGTGTGTTTCTTGACCTTTCAATTAGTGAGATCAGTATAGTGTTAGGTGTTACTCTCTTGGTACTTACTAAGTATGTGTTACATATTCATGCAACTTAAGCTACTTTCTTGAAACATGTATTTGTTTTCAAGCAGAAGTATCATTGAAGCAATATTGTTGTTAAAAAAAGTTCTGCAGCTCATTCAATTATACACAGTGTCAGTAAATATTTGGTGAAATTTCAAATAGGAAATACAGCCTGGAGAAAGGAGACCATTTAGCACCTACAAAACTATATCACATGAAGGCATCGCCAGAGTAAGAGGACTCCTGCAGGGAGAGGTCTCTCGTGGACTGCTTGAAGTAAGTATATTCAACTGAGAAAATAAAAGATGACCTAAAAAGTTATTAGGGATGGCAATTTCTTTTTTTTTTTTTTTTGAGAGGTTTTCGCTATAGGGTGCGTGCACTCGCCAGACAGAGAGAGACAGAGGCAGAAAGCTAGAAATCACCCCCTGGGGGGGATGGCCATGCCACAATCCCTTCTCCTCCATTCTCCTCTCGGGATCTTGGGCACGCACGCACACGCGCCCGGCATGAGTTTTAAGCCACCGTGTCCAGGACGCGAACCGCGGTCGACTACGTGGGAGTCCAGCGACATAGCCATTATGCTAACTGCTGGTCCCTGGATGGCAATTTCTTTTAACCAACTTTCAGTAAGTAACTTCAGTAACAATTTGTTTAGATAGAGCACTATTATTTGAACGATGTGACCTGGTCATTACGATGATAATGTGTGTGAATACACTTTTCAGCCCGGAAAGCGCTGGCAGTGACCCCCGTAGAGCAGAGGGCAGCATACGGAAGGACGGCTTTACTAAAACAACGCATCCGATTCGCGTATGTTTGCCATCGCTGTGTCCTCTCCCCTCCAGCGCTTGAGTCCTGTAGTAAAAACCGTCTTCCCAAGTCCCAGGCAGAATAAACCAGGTTCGAACCAGCTTAAAGAGGTGGGTCTGACTGGAGAGATAAAGCTATACTTATGACGTGGTTCTTATCAGAGTGGAGTTGATTTCTGGGTGCTTCAAGCTTAGGAGCAGCACTCTGTATCCGTCCAGCATTTACAGTGAGAAGTGAGATTCTCCCAGCAGAGGAGTTCAGCATTGTGTCAGGGGTGCTGAGTAGTACCACAGCATTTTCACAGAAATGCTGATGGGCAGTATGGCCATATCTTAAAAGTCAAGCGGCACCTTTCCTGGTGAATATTAGGGCATGTTGAAAGACTCGGCCTGGAAAATCTCCTTAAATTTAGGCATTTTATGCCATTTGAAAAATAATAAAGGAGTGTCCAGAAAAAGAAGTTTAAAGTCATCATGTTGTTCTACTTATCTGAGGGCAACTTCTCCAAAAATACATTAATGCCTACATTTCTTACCTGGGGTGTTCTACGAGTCAAGGTGAATCAAAGCAGCACCTCACCATTAGCTAAGAGCATTTCGCTGCAGGGTTGATGCATCATCACGTAGGTCATACATGTATCTGGGATCTGTGTGTCTGAGTAAATAATGCTCATGGGATAAATAAAACTGGGCATGGTCTTCCAGCTAATGTGTGCTGATTGGTCGGAAAGAATCTCCTAAGGGTCGAACATCACAATAAAATGATGAAGCTGAAAACAGCAAAGACAGTAGCGGCATGTGATCTGGGAAGGTGGAGATTTAGGAGTCTGGGGTAACTGGCAAAAGTCTAATACACCCACCTCTTTCTAGCTCTGTGACCTGGAGCATGCTAATTAATCTCGCAAGGCTTCAGTCCTTCATCCATAGACTAAGTACACTCACAACCTGCACCTCCACTTGGAACTCCGAGTGCTGAATTAGCACAGGGCTCCCCACCTAGCGAGTATCCCGCAAGCTGTAGCTCTTAGGGTTCTGAAGGCAGAATCAACCCCACCCCTCACATGTACATCCTAGCAGTGTTAGAATTGTGAGGGTGTGGTTTTTTTTTTTTTTTTTTTCCTACAGAACACATTCATTTAACAGAGGTCCTTATATCATTTACACACACACACACACACACACAGCCATGTGCTACATAAAGTCATTTTGGTCAACAGGCCACACAACATGGTGCTCCCACGGGAGGCCACGTTCCACAGCTCAGCCAGGCGTGCAGACTACACCTTCTAACTCTGCAGGACCCTCTGAAGTGTGCACAACAATGAAATCACCTAACGAGGTATTTCTCAAGACCCGTCCCCATCACAAAGGGACACTGGACTGCATACACCCCACAGGCACAGGAGCTCGGAGGCCAACTGTCCTACGTGGTGGTTGGTCCAGTTTTAGATGTTGTTTAAATGGTCCTCGAAGGTATAAAGCTTAAGGATCACAATTTTATAGGCTATTTTGAAAACACAGGACTGAATCCTGAGGTTGCCAAGAATAATAAAGATCTCGAGGCCACAGAGTCAGCAGAGAGTCCGCAGGGTTCCTGTCACTGTGACTCGCTGGGCCCCTCCGGAGAGGGAAGGCCAGGAAGAGGAATTGGGTTCCTTGTCACCGAGGGTGCAGGCTGCTCAGCATCCTCCCCGTTCTCACACCTCACCTGAGAAAACGCAGGCAGGATTCTTGGCTGTGAGTACATACCAGGGTTACTGAGAGAGTGATGCTTCTTGAAGTCCTAAAATTAATTATTAAGATGATATCTTCGGGGCGTGGTGGCACCCGCCCTATGGCAAAAACCTATGAAGATGATACCTTCACAATCACATTCATATGGATCAAGTGAGACTCGTCAGAATGACAATGCAACTTTACAAACTGATTTTATGTGGATATAAAACAGAACAATTGTTTAATCTTGGTTTAAACACTTGAAGATGTTTTTGGTTTATCCATACTACTAAATTATTTCAAGAACCCCCTTCATTAATCGTAAGCGAATTTGTGCGACAGGAGATGAGGTGTAGTTGTGGTGGACTGGCCTGAGTACAAAGAATGAAGCACACTTGTCAACACACATCATCATCATCGCCGGGGCCCACTGCTACGCCGGGACTGGAAGACTAACTGACTTGAAGCTGCGTGTTCCGTGTTTCCCCCAGGAGCCCCGGAAAGCGGTGCCCACACGTGTGGCCTCTGGCGAGCTGCGCCACGCTGGCTCCTAGCACAGCACGAAATGGTGTGCCGAGGAGTCGGAGGCCTAATGGTCAGTGAAATTTCACCTGGACTTCCAAGGCGAGGGTCAGTGGTTTCCCTTACTTTCTTTAATAACAATTTACCCAAATCCCTAGGAAAAGCACTTCACTTCAAGTCTGTGTCGGTGAAGTATAAAACACCATTTTCCAAAAATTTTTTATGGAAGAGGCTTTTCAGACAGCAGACCCGATGACAATCACTCGCATGATGACCCAAGTCGAGGCAGCAGTGGCGAAGCCAGCAGTCAAACGTCAGCGTCTTCATCACACTGTGGATGCCGTGTTCTCCGAGTGCCACTGTCTCAGGGCTGTCATTTGCGTATCTCAGGAGGAGGAGGAGGTCCCTGTGTGCATTTGGTGCCACAGCAAAGCCCTTACAGGACACGTGACCACAGCAAACCCGTGGTGTCCAGCACAGTAATACCTGAGAAAATATTAGAAACATTCCAACTTTTTTCCCATTGTCCCATGATGCTATTCATTTTGTTCAGCTTTTTAACACTGACGGAGGAGAAGGATCCAGATTTCTCCATCTCTGAAGCAGCTCACGGGGGAGTTTCCCGACCCGGCTGCCCGCAGCTCATGGTGCAGCCACGGAGCTCACTGTCCCGGCTCACTGTCCCAAAGCAGGGATGCGAGAGCCCGAGAAGGACCCAGAAAGCTGTTCGCTTTGAAAAGCTCTGAGAATTTCTCCTCTAAGGTAACCTGTGCTTTTCAGTGACTCCATTTCCAGAGCCCTGTCGTAGCCAGACATGTGGATACCAGCCATGAAAGGTGCTCCGACCGAGGCTGAGGCCCCCTCCACTGGGGCTGCGCTCTGGCAGCCTGCCCTGGGCCTGGGGGGAGCGGGGAGGATGGGAGAGCCCTCAGCTGAGGCCCCTCCACTGGGCCTGGCCCAGGAGCAGGGCAGAGGGGATAGCCCTGAGTCGAGGCCCCCTCCTCTGGGCCCGGTGGAGGAGCAGGAGCTGGGAGGAGGTAGGAGGAGGCAGGGAGCTCTCTGCTGCTCGGAGGCTGGGATCCTGCCTGGGTCTCGTTCTCACAGAGCTGAAGCCCAGCACTTGTGACACATCCAGGAGAAATGTGGGAGGAGGACTGAGTTCAAACCGAAAAAGGAATTCCAGGGCGATTTTCCCCCCAACTTTTTATTTTGACATGAGTGTAGATTAACAGGAAATTGCAGAAATAATACAGAAAGCTCTCTCACCCACTTCCCCAGTTTCCCACAGTGGTTGTTTGTTATGTAACCACACTGCAATAGCAGAGCTAGAGGCGGACATGGCTACAGTGTTGCAAGGCGCGTGCAGTTCTGTGCCACTGTGCCCGCAGGTTCCTGCGCAGGGCTGGGCTGTCCTGGGGAGCATCGGCACCCATGGCTGTGGTAGGAAGGACCAGTGCGGGAGAGGGGAGGGCTGAGGGCCCAGGAGCAACCCCTCTCCAGTGACAGGCTAGCACTTTTGTTTGTTTGTTTAGGAGGGGTTTTTGTTACAGGTCGCTAGGCGCGTGATGTGAGCTGGCCAGAAAGACAGAGACAGAAAGTAAGAAGTCACCCCCCACGGGGGGTGGTCATACCGCAGTCCCTTCTCCTCCATTCTCCTCTCGGGATCTTGGGCACGCACGCACACGTTCATGCCCAAGATTTCACACATTCATGTTCAAGATTTGTGGTTTTGAAAAATTCTCCACATCAACCTCCAGTGGAATGAGGAAGTGGAGTTGTTGATCAGGATAAGGAAATATAATTGTCTTTTTGTAAAATTAACAAACTAGTGGCTGACGTAAGTTCTTTCCCATGGCGCTGTCATCTCCAAGAGGCCCGGACTCCTGCCATTCCCACATCAGCTGTCCCCTCCCTCGCTCCTCTTTCTCCTCTTCCACTTCTTTCTGTCACCGTCAATGGAACAATCGTGTCACTTGCTGCTTCCTGGCTTCCCTGTTTGTTACTACGATAGAAACAAACCGTATGGTTAACTATTTAAGGTATATATTCAAATCAGGCTCTTCGAGTGACTGAATCCCAAACCCACACATTGTTCCTATTATCATCAGAAATACATCATCCTTCAAGGGCAGAACACCAATCCACACTCTTTCCAAATTATTCTAGATGTTAGATTTTTTTTAACAGAATCCCAGGCATGCATAATATTAAAATCACATCTTTGATCTTATAATGAGATTAAAAACCTGGCATGGTGCCTGGATAATGGATCATATGATTATATTTTTATGGAAACTCTTCTGTAATATTTCAAATTCAAACAGCTCCTTTGCACATGGGCTAAATCAATGGGAAGACAGTGACAGCCGGGAAAGCCGACGAGACCCCACTCGGCAAATGCACCAGGGACAGCTTCGTGTTCACCGTGTGAGCCTCTGGGTGTGCCCCAGTCGGGCAGACATCCTGGGCCCCGTGCTTTCACTGGTCCTTGGTGAGCAGTAGGCGGAGGGGAGATATCTCTGTCCTGCACAGTAACTCACTGAGGTTTAGGGACACTGACCCTCCTTTCTGAAGGTACCTTGAGCTGGCAGACCTGATAGAACAGCGTCTCTGACCTCACTCTTGAGTCTTCCAGTTGAGCCAACCATCTGGGTGTTCATTTTCCTTGGGAGAGACACTTTGGGCCACCCCAGGTGCCGACATACCTGAGAAGGGTCCTGTGTGTGGCTGTGTGAGTAAGGTGGTCATCAGGGCAGACACTCCGTGAGGACCCCACAGGGCTTATCCCCATCGCCTAAGGCTTAAGGTCTCCCGGTGCCCCCGTTTGTGCCCCACGGGATGGAAATGTGCATGGGGTCTCCTGTCCATCAAGGACTTCTCTGGTTACAGGACACCCTGGTCTCCCCAGATTCTGGCTCACACCCTCCTAACCTACTGGGGCAGTGGGGACTCCCTACAGCCTAAAGGACAACAAGAACCTCTGGTCTTTCTATTAGCTAAGCACCCTCCATTCTCTGGATTTCCAGAAGAATATTATTCTGCTCTCTGGCATAAGCTTCTCAAATGCCAAGGATTTTAAAAATAGCACCCCACACTTGATACAAAGAAAGTTCTGTTCATCCAAGAAAACTTCCTAATCTAGATAAACAAAAAAATTAAAATCATTCATAGGCCTACCAGCCAAAGCTACATGTAAAATTTTCACATTTGTGATCATGCCTTAATATAAATTCTAACCCATTTTACTATCTTTTATAATTATTTAATTTTACTTATCATCATCATCATCATTTTTTATTTGATACAGGATATATGTACTCACCAGAGAGAGAGAGAGAGAAAGGGAAAGTGAGAAAGCAAGCCACCAGGTCTGGTACTCAAACCATGGTCAGCCAAGTGGAGTCCCGTGCCCTAACCAACACGCCCCCTGCTGCCCCCACCCCCCGTCCTTCACTATTTAATGAACCATGAGTGGCCAGTTTTTTTCTCCTGCCATCACACATTCTTCGGTGATGCCATTCCTCGGTGGCTCTGGTGCAGCATGTCCATTTTTGGTCAGGCCTCTAGTCATGGAAAAGACTCTTTTACTGAAATCACAAGACATCAAAATAAAACTCAGCACACTCGTTAGATGAACCCTGCTGTGGATAAATGAGCTCAAGCACCCACTTTTATCATATGAAATTGTGTGGGAAAGGGCAGGTGAAAGCGCCCTTACTGTTAGACGCTGAGTGACACCTGCCCGGCACACTGGATGGGATGATGGGCCATATTCCAGTGGTTTGGGAAAGTCCATCTGGTTTCAGAATTAAGAAAATCAATATTAATAGGATGGCACAGGAAGCATTTTAAAAATATAATTATGCAGGAAAAGAGACATGTAGGAGAAAACAGGAAGAATGTTTAGAAGTGATTAGCCTAAAAATGGAGAGGACAAAGCCGCGGAGATGTGGGGCCGCCTTCCTGTGGCGTGGGACTGGGGGCCCAGCTGAGCAGGGCGGGCATGAGGCCCTGTGGGAGGTCCCTCGCCCTCGTGCATCTCGAATGCCTTTTGAGTAAGGACGTGGGATGTGGCTGGGCCTTGCCTGCACGGACCCGAGAAGTGAAAGCCTTGCTCTCCGCCCTGAAGCGCCCCGGGGCAGCGGGACAGCCGGGAGTGCTGCGAGCACACGTGGTGCCCAGCGGGTCTGCAGTTCTTGGCAGCGCGAGGTGGATGGCATTGGGCTGTGTAACAGGGCAGGGGCCTCGTCACAGAGGTCGTATGGGAACTGCCCCTCAGGGAGCAAGGGGCTCGCCAGCTGAGCAGGGGAAGGACAGCCATATCTGGAGAGCCGGGCCGGTTAGCGCTGTGCGGCCTGCACTGCTGGGTGCAGAGCAGGGGGAGCAGAGGAGGGGCAGCGGTCCCTGTCTTCAGGATTAGCAGCCACACTCCCCAGGACCCGGCCAATGCTTTCTCCACTTCCTCCTCAGACTGTTTACGTCCTTGCTTTGATGATCACATACTGCATGCTTGGACAGAGTGTAGTGTACCCCACAAAGACGGTCAACGATGAAATGGAAGTGAGAGCTATGAAACAGTCACCATCTGGGGAGGGACCTGAGCCGAAGAGCAGGAGTCAGCCGAGCCCCAGGGCCAGGCGCAGCAGCACACACACCCGCGTGCAGGCCTGACCAGGTGCTCTCCGGTGTGCGTCTGTGCTCCCTCGGGACGAGCACATGCGGCTCACGTTCTGACTCTCTATTGTGGAAGATTCCTCGCTCTCTGTGGGCAGGGGCTGGCTCTCTGCTACCTCCCAGCTGTGGCCCGAAGGCTGAGGAGTCGTCCTGCAGGCCCAGATGTTGCCCAGCTCAGTCGATCTCAGCTCTGCACCACGGCCAGGGAGCGTGGCTGGCCAGGCCCTCCTGAGCCATCCCCGGAGCCCGAGACACAGCCCCGCCCAGCAGGTCGCTTCCTCACACAGCGGGACTCCTGAGCATCCCGAGATCCCGTACAGACAGGATGCCTTCCACGCCAGGGCCCGTGCTGCCTATAGCCCAGACTTTATACTAGTGATACGAGATTGGCAAATGCACAAGCCACAGCACAACTTCCGTTTTCCGTAATGATAGAACTCGATTAAAAGACGAGGATGGTAAAGCATATTTAATATTACAGCTTTGGCTACTCCTAAGAGGAGCCGTGCACCTCAGCTCCCCTCAGATGCCCTTTCTTGGAGATGTCGGCAGCTGTGCCTGTCGGCCCGAGCGTGGGTGATGGGCCTTTCTCCTGGTCATGGTCAGATGGCAAAACCACTCCGGGGAGATGCGGCACTGGTACTCTACCACAAAGCTGGATGTCCGCGTTCACCTGAGAAGCCAGGTGCGGTGGCTCACGCCTGAGGCTGAGGCAGGAAGATTAAGACAATGAGACCCATGGGACCAGCAGTTAGTATAATGGCTATGTCGCTGGACTCCCACGTGGTCGACCACAGTTCATGTCCCGGACCTGGTGGCTTAAAACTCACGCCGAGCACATGTGCGTGCGTGCCCAAGATCCCGAGAGGAGAATGGAGGAGAAGGGATTGTGGCGTGGCCATCCCCCTGGGGGATAATTTCTCGCTTTCTGTCTCTCTGTCTCTCTCTGTCTGTCTTGCGAGTGCACGCGCCCTATAGTGAAAACCTCTCAAAAAAAAAAAAAGACAATGAGACCCTGTCTGGGACAGCATGCACCTGCACACTTAGATGCACACGCACACACTAGAGAAAGCACCAGGTAATGCCGAGAGGTAAATCATGGCAGAACAAGGGCATAGGGCAGGCGGCATTGCTGCCAGGCCCTGCTGGTGGCTGGGAGCTCACGCGAGCTCTGGCACTGCACTACACCTCGCCTGTGTGAACAGTCGCTATGTGCTGTGGAGCCCTAAGGCACAGGGCTGTTGTACACAACCTCTTCACCCGGATTTTCTCGCCTGGTGTAGTTGTGACGCTCTCTGTTCCAAAGCTGAATACGCAGGCAGATTGATGAAGAACAGAGGCTTGCCTAGCTCACAGACCGGAGTCCGAGATCCAGGGCTGCATCTGGGGAGGGTCTGTCAGCCGGTGTGGACGCTGCAGTCTGAGGGGTGCAGGGCGTCATGGAGCTCATGTCTGCCCTGTGCGTCCCTGCCCTGGGTTCAGCTTCCTTCCTCCTCACCCACGCTATGGCATTATGAGAGTCCTACCCTGATGACCTTACCTCAGCTGGTCACCTCGGAGGCTCGCCTCTTAATTGCACAGTCGGACAGCTTCCACGCACTCAGTAATGCCAGACAGATTTCAATGAATGAATTTTAGGGGGACATATTCAAACCTGAGCACCAGAATGCCCTTTGTGTAAAACTGCCTGCAGTTATTTCAGTTTACTCAGTAGACAGCCCTTGCTTACTTCATCTCAGTTTTATATTTTTTTTATTTTTTTTTATTTTGATAAGTTCTTTTCTTGAATAATCCCATAGTTAATCATGTATACACTAATTTGAATGTTTCTATTTTCTACTCTGAAAGATGGAAATGATGGGACCAGCAGTTAGCATAATGGCTGTGTCGCTGGACTCCCACGTGGTCGACCGCAGTTCGAGTCCCAGACCTGGTGGCTTAAAACTCACGCCGAGCACATGTGCGTGCGTGCCCAAGATCCCGAGAGGAGAATGGAGGAGAAGGGATTATGGCGTGGCCATCCCCCTTGGGGGGTGATTTCTCGCTTTTTGTTTCTCTGTCTCTCTCTGTCTGTCTGGCGAGCGCATGCGCCCTATAGCGAAAACCTCTCCAAAAAAAAAAAGATGGAAATGATCATTTTTCAGGTAGTTTTGTTTGCTCTTAAGAGAATCTATTAACTATTCTTACCCCAAATCATACTGTGTAGTTTCACATAAAGAACCTTACTCAGAGTCCAGCCTGGGGGCCATGGCATTTAGCTACTTTTAGAGATACAAGAACAAACTTCCTTTCTTCACATCTGAAGAAAAATGTGTGACTCTGCAACCTTTTTTGGTCACACGGTTTAATATTTTTCTTTTTAAAAAGGGTGAAGGCGGCCAGCAGGTGACGTGGTGGCTGAGGCACTGGACTCCCACATGGCTGAGTGCAGTTCGAGTCCCTGACCTCGGGGCTTGCTTTCTCCTTTTCCCTCTCTCTCTGTCTGAGTGAGTGCATGTGCCCTATAGCAAATTAAAGAATAAAAATAATGACGAATAAAATGAAATACATGATTGTTCTACAGGAGAGGGAGCACCCTCTGCACCGCGGTGAGCATGCTGGCCATGAGAGGCTGGAATGCCACCGTTGGCCCCCAGGCTGCCGAAATGGGCCGCCAGGAGAAAGGAGGGAGGTGTGCACAGGGTTAGTGCCTGGGCGGCCGGGGTATTTCCAAGTGGGAGACAAATGTCAATCGTGTAAGGAAAGCCTTCGACCAGCGCGGTTTTGTTTTCTTTTAATTCAGAGAAAATTACGCTGAGCTTGCTGGGGCTGCCGAGGGCTTCTTGAGTGGCGGCTGCAGGACGGCCAGCCACCTGCTCCAGGCCGCGTCACCTGCTGGTCCCGGGATGCATTTCGGAGCGAGGGTGTGCCAGGTAGGCAGTCTCCTCTTACTGCCCTGACGCCTTTTCTGGCCGGAGAGTCTGCCTACTTTTATTAATAAAAGAGACAACTTCCGAGTATAGGACCAGGGTAACCTGATGGCTCCACATTTCAACACTAAGTGATCTCTAAATTTTTATTCTCTTATTCTCAGTCATTCTTCTTCTGTCTGGATGTCATTAAACTCTGTTACCCTCATATATATACCCTCTGTCACCCACAAATGTTCACTCTCTATTTTACCTCCCTGCTTGTTCTAGTTGAAACCTATCAAGTAGTAAAAGCATACGGAAATTTTATTTATTTGATTTGTGCTTTCAGTTTGTCTCTTAGGAGAGCAGCGTGGGACAGGCACTCTGTCATCAACTTAAAAATGTAAAAGTATTTTGCATCTCTTCGTTTCATCTCAGGTGGGTACTATCCTCAGTAGCTCTCTCTGGAGGACACTCAGGTGAATAACCCGCCGTCACGTTGGGTGTTGGACGCTGTGCTGTGGGAGACTCTGGAGGACACTCAGGTGAATAACCCGCCATCACGTTGGGTGCTGGACGCCGGGCTGTGGGAGACTCTGGAGGACACTCAGGTGAATAACCCGCCATCACGTTGGGTGTTGGACGCTGGGCTGTGGGAGACTCTGGAGGACACTCAGGTGAATAACCCGCCATCACGTTGGGTGCTGGACGCCGTGCTGTGGGAGACTCTGGAGGACACTCAGGTGAATAACCCGCCGTCACGTTAGGTGTTGGACGCCGGGCTGTGGGAGACTCTGGAGGACACTCAGGTGAATAGCCCGCCGAATAACCCGCCGTCACGTTAGGTGTTGGACGCCGGGCTGTGGGAGACTCTGGAGGACACTCAGGTGAATAACCCGCCATCACGTTAGGTGTTGGACGCCGGGCTGTGGGAGACTCTGGAGGACACTCAGGTGAATAACCCGCCGTCACGTTGGGTGTTGGATGCCGGGCTGTGGGAGACTCTGGAGGACACTCAGGTGAATAACCCGCCATCACGTTGGGTGTTGGACGCCATGCTGTGGGAGACTCTGGAGGACACTCAGGTGAATAACCCGCCATCACGTTAGGTGTTGGACGCTGTGCTGTGGGAGACTCTGGAGGACACTCAGGTGAATAACCCGCCGTCACGTTAGGTGTTGGACGCTGTGCTGTGGAGACTCTGGAGCACTCAGGTGAATAACCCGCCGTCACGTTAGGTGTTGGACGCTGTGCTGTGGGAGACTCTGGAGGACACTCAGGTGAATAACCCGCCATCACGTTGGGTGTTGGACGCCCGGGCTGTGGGAGACTCTGGAGGACACTCAGGTGAATAACCCGCCATCACGTTAGGTGTTGGACACTGTGCTGTGGGAGACTCTGGAGGACACTCAGGTGAATAACCCGCCGTCACGTTGGGTGTTGGACGCTGGGCTGTGGGAGACTCTGGAGGACACTCAGGTGAATAACCCGCCATCACGTTAGGTGTTGGACGCTGGGCTGTGGGAGACTCTGGAGGACACTCAGGTGAATAACCCGCCATCACGTTAGGTGTTGGACGCTGTGCTGTGGGAGACTCTGGAGGACACTCAGGTGAATAACCCGCCGTCACGTTGGGTGTTGGACGCCGGGCTGTGGGAGACTCTGGAGGACACTCAGGTGAATAACCCGCCATCACGTTAGGTGTTGGACGCTGTGCTGTGGGAGACTCTGGAGGACACTCAGGTGAATAATCCGCCATCACGTTGGGTGTTGGACGCCGGGCTGTGGGAGACTCTGGAGGACACTCAGGTGAATAATCCGCCATCACGTTAGGTGTTGGGTGCTGGGCTGTGGGAGACTCTGGAGGACACTCAGGTGAATAACCCGCCATCACGTTAGGTGTTGGACGCTGTGCTGTGGGAGACTCTGGAGGACACTCAGGTGAATAACCCGCCATCACGTTGGGTGTTGGACGCTGGGCTGTGGGAGACTCTGGAGGACACTCAGGTGAATAATCCGCCATCACGTTGGGTGTTGGACGCTGTGCTGTGGGAGACTCTGGAGGACACTCAGGTGAATAACCCGCCATCACGTTGGGTGCTGGACGCCGGGCTGTGGGAGACTCTGGAGGACACTCAGGTGAATAACCCGCCATCACGTTGGGTGTTGGACGCTGGGCTGTGGGAGACTCTGGAGGACACTCAGGTGAATAACCCGCCATCACGTTGGGTGCTGGACGCCGTGCTGTGGGAGACTCTGGAGGACACTCAGGTGAATAACCCGCCGTCACGTTAGGTGTTGGACGCCGGGCTGTGGGAGACTCTGGAGGACACTCAGGTGAATAGCCCGCCGAATAACCCGCCGTCACGTTAGGTGTTGGACGCCGGGCTGTGGGAGACTCTGGAGGACACTCAGGTGAATAATTCGCCATCACGTTAGGTGTTGGGTGCTGGGCTGTGGGAGACTCTGGAGGACACTCAGGTGAATAATCCACCATCACGTTAGGTGTTGGACGCCGGGCTGTGGGAGACTCTGGAGGACACTCAGGTGAATAACCCGCCATCACGTTGGGTGTTGGACGCCATGCTGTGGGAGACTCTGGAGGACACTCAGGTGAATAACCCGCCGTCACGTTAGGTGTTGGACGCTGTGCTGTGGGAGACTCTGGAGGACACTCAGGTGAATAACCCGCCATCACGTTGGGTGTTGGACGCCGGGCTGTGGGAGACTCTGGAGGACACTCAGGTGAATAACCCGCCATCACGTTAGGTGTTGGACACTGTGCTGTGGGAGACTCTGGAGGACACTCAGGTGAATAACCCGCCGTCACGTTGGGTGTTGGACGCTGGGCTGTGGGAGACTCTGGAGGACACTCAGGTGAATAACCCGCCATCACGTTAGGTGTTGGACGCTGGGCTGTGGGAGACTCTGGAGGACACTCAGGTGAATAACCCGCCATCACGTTAGGTGTTGGACGCTGTGCTGTGGGAGACTCTGGAGGACACTCAGGTGAATAACCCGCCGTCACGTTGGGTGTTGGACGCCGGGCTGTGGGAGACTCTGGAGGACACTCAGGTGAATAACCCGCCATCACGTTAGGTGTTGGACGCTGTGCTGTGGGAGACTCTGGAGGACACTCAGGTGAATAATCCGCCATCACGTTGGGTGTTGGACGCCGGGCTGTGGGAGACTCTGGAGGACACTCAGGTGAATAATCCGCCATCACGTTAGGTGTTGGGTGCTGGGCTGTGGGAGACTCTGGAGGACACTCAGGTGAATAACCCGCCATCACGTTAGGTGTTGGACGCTGTGCTGTGGGAGACTCTGGAGGACACTCAGGTGAATAACCCGCCATCACGTTGGGTGTTGGATGCTGGGCTGTGGGAGACTCTGGAGGACACTCAGGTGAATAACCCGCCGTCACGTTAGGTGTTGGACGCTGTGCTGTGGGAGACTCTGGAGGACACTCAGGTGAATAACCCGCCATCACGTTGGGTGTTGGGTGCTGGGCTGTGGGAGACTCTGCGATGATACGGCATAGCTGCAGCAGCATGAAGCTCCACCAGCATCTATTCGCCAGCTGTACTCATTAAAAATAGAGCAGACCTGCAGCTGTTATTGAACTATAACACATCTACATTTAAGTAAAAATGGGAAGGATTGGACTTCAAGAACACTGGATAGTCCAGGACAGGGACAGGACTGGACCACAGGACCCTTGGATGGACCAGGACAGGGTTAGGACTAGCCTGCAAGACCCCTGGAAGACCGGGACCGGGATAAGACTGAACTGCAAGACCCCTGGGTGGACCAGGATGACTGCTAATGGGCCAGGACAACGCCCGGGTGGACCAGGGTGACCACTGGGTGGATTGCTAACCTTGGGAAGACAGTGAGGGAAGAAGTTGGCCTTTGTAAACTTTTACAGCCTTTTGAGATGGAAAAGAAAGTATACAGGAGAATGGCTCTGAAATAGAGAAGCAGTTGGTCTTCACAGAGGACTTGAGATCACCTTCCCAATGCTGATAAAAGACCATTGCTTTATCTACTGACTGAATGAAAAAATGTGGCACATGTACACCATGGAATACTACTCAGCCATAAAAATTAATGAAACCTGTGCATTTGATACAGAATGAATGGATATAGAAAATTTAACGCTAAAGGAACCAAGCCAGACTATGAGAGACAGACACTGTATGTCCCCACAGCGTGTGTGGACGCCTGCACTGTGGCAGGGAAGGACAGTGGAAGGCATAATGGCGCGGGGGCAGGCGTATGTACCAGAGACTGCAGGAGGGCGTGGTAGTGGCGGAAGGAAGGGCTCGGGGGAAAGTTAACAGACACAAGAATGGAAAGTGATCTGTTGAAGATGATGTCTGTGGTAATATCTATGAGCTGATTGACACATACTACATGCATGCTGGGAAAAGCCATGTTGCAATAAATGTACAACGATTAAGTGTAAATAAGAAAGAAAATAGATCAATTTGGTCCATGAGCCCTGATGACACAAGAATTAAAGGATTTAAAGATGAAAGTTTGAGTCAGGCTATTTGGAAAAGAAATCTAACCAAAAATGTGACCAAATATTAAAGGCGTATTAGTATATACAGCAGAGAAACGAAGTCCTACACCGCTCTGTACCTTGGGCCATTAATGATGGTATAATTGTCTTTAAAAAAAAATGCTGTGGGTCAGCTCAGTGGTGCAGTGGTGAGGTACTGCCCAAGCAATGCTGGATCCATTCGTAAGATCGTAAGTTCAGTCCCTGGTCAGCCGGTACCAGGAGAGCCTGGCTCATTGGGAAGGCTGTGGGGGTATGCAGTCTGAGGCTCAGTGGAAGATGCTTGTTTTTCTCTTCCTCCCTGTCCTTCTCTGTCCTATCTCTCTCTCTCTCTCTGTCCCTGTCATGAAAGAAAGAAGTAAATTAAAAAAAAATATATCTGCTGCTGAAAGAATTGTCCCTGCACTTCAGTCCCTTCTGATGGAGTATTGTGTCCCTTGTGTTGTGTGTGTGAGTGGAGGGAAAGAAGACAACTGAAGATGTCCCTGAGAATAGACTACAGCAAAGACCAGGTTCTGGCTGGCATGGGATGATAACGTTAGCAATGTTCTCCGTCAAAAGGCCAGTTTTCTAATTCTCAGGCTCGGGCTTGGCTGGATCAGGTTTCTTCAAGTGCATGTGTTTCCTTAATTAGCTATTTCACGGACAGAATTGCAAATCGAATGAATAGACTTCTTACTTAAAGAGACTATTTATTAGCTTTAAGTACTGTTTCACTTATTCATGGTTTTTTTCTTTTTTTTTTGAGAGGTTTTTGCTATAGGACGCGTGTGCTTGCCAGAAAGACAGAGAGAGAGAGAGAGAGAGAGAGAGAGAGAGCGCGAGAAATCACCCCCCAGGGGGGATGGCCATGCCGCAATCCCTTCTCCTCCATTCTCCTCTTGGGATCTTGGGCACGCACACACATGCACCCGGCGTTGAGTTTAAGTCACCAAGTCCAGGACTTGAACCATGGTCAGCTACATGGGAGTTCAGCGACATAGCCATTATGCTAACTGCTGGTCCCAACTTATTCATGTTTTTAACTTTAGAAAATTTTGCCGAATGCCAGAAGATATATAGAAGGAAAGAATAATTTCTGACAACCATTCATACACTATTTTTTAAATATAAAGAAATGAGGTGATATTTCAAATGGCAATTTACATTAAAAAAACATGTTCTCGGGGCTGGCAGGTGGTGAGGTGGTTATGGCTCTAGATTGCCACATGGCCAACTAAGGTTTGAGTCCTGGACCTGGTAGCTTGCTTTCTCACTTTCTCTCTCTTTCCAGCTGGTCAAATTAAAATAATAATAATAATAACAATAATAAATAGAATTAAATAAATAATTATTTTTTAAAATCATGCTCTCTACCCAAAAGATGTTGCATTTCCAATTTTATTTCAAGATTTTATCATGAAATGTTATAGTTTCTTCTGTTTGTTAAATAGAAGACACTTGGGACCAGCAGATGGTGTCATGTTTATGTTGCTGGACTGCCATGTAGTTGACCAAGGTTCAAGTCCCAGAATTGGAGGCTTAAAACTCATGCTGGAAATGTGTGCATGCGTGCCCAAATTCCCAAGAGGAGAATGGAGGAGAAGGAACTGCAGCGTGGCCTCCTCCCGGGAAGTGGAGAGTGGTAATTTCTTGCTTTCTGTCTCTCTGTCTTTCTCTGTCTGTCTGGCGAACTCACAGGCCCTACAGCAAAAATCTCTCTCTTAAAAAAAAAAAAGGTAGGAGACACTCGAGGTGTGGTGTTGCCCACCTGATGGCACAAACTTCTGGAGAAGACACTCAATAGTCAGGAGGCCTCTAAGCCAGGACCACGGTACCTGGGGACTTGTGGTCGCTGCCTTCTCATTACAGTCTGGGCTTTGTTTCCTAAAGATCTCCCAGGACCAGTGCTCCTGGCTGGGGACACGTTAGGATGGATCTCCCCATGACACCCGGGGTATTTTACCTTGAGATTTGCAGGTGTTCTTCATGACCATTTGCTGTTGATTTTGGTTTTCTGAAGCTCTTTCTCTAGAACATTCCTCAGGAAGGGCTGGTGAGAACATTCTCTGAGTTTCTCTAAGTTTAAGACTGTTTGCAATTTTCATATTTATCATCACTGACTGGAAGAGAAAATCACGTATTTTCTAGCTCACATTTTTTCCTAGGGTGTGAATACTATAACCATTACTCGGCATCACTGATGAAAACTCTGAAGGCACTACGATGATTTTCTTTCCTGTGTGAATTGACTAATCTCTGTGCCTATAAGGCCAAAAGACTTTCGGTTTTCTCTTTCTCTAAAAACTAGTAACTTAGTGGGAAGAGACCTTGGCCACGCTGGACCCACGTGAGGAGGAAGGGAGAGTGCCATTCACCACGTGGTCCCGTCTTTTTACTTGAGGAAAAATGAATTGCATTATAATTTTTGGCTTTAGTTTAATTGTCATTTCTTCGGGAAATTCTACAGTGCATATCTTGAAGTCTGTCTCCACAGTCTGAAATGCCCCACTTTCTCTTAGCTCCTTCTCCTTCTGAGTTAGGTTTCCTCCTTCAGACTTCTGCTCGGGCACGCATATTTCTTCTAATTTAAGATAATTTCTAAAATGATTTCTTAGCATTCTAATTTATTTCTGAATACTGCATCCCTGAGTTTCAGTAGTTCTGAGTTATATTCAATATCTTCTTTAATGTCTTTTATTAGTGTCTTGATTTCCTGTAGCTCATTTTGAAACCTTGAAGGTTTCCTTTCGACCTGTCTGCGGACCCCTCTCAGGGGTGGGCTCATTGGGGAGGGGGCTCTGCAACGCCCAGCCTCTGCCAGGAGCGACTTAGGCTGTCTCACTCCCCACTGCTCCTTTCCACCAAACACTAGTCTTTCTGGGTTTTAGGAGGGGCGGCGGTGGACAAGGAGCGCCCTCTTTTGTCGTTTTCATGAAATAATCAAAGGTAGGTGTGGCTGGCCCCTGGGCACCCTCCCTGCTCCTGTCTCTCTCTCTCCTCCTGGGGAGAGGAGTCTCTGCCTTGATATCCAAAGAGATATTTAATCTCGCTTTTTAAAATCCCGTAACTACTGGGATACGTCTGGCCACGTTGGTCCCGCGTGCCCAGGCCGCAGTGAGCTGTCCCAGGACCAGGCACGTGGGACTCCATGTTACGCTCATCTGTTTGCCCAGAGCAGCTTCGGGCTGTTGCCACCCATCGCTTGTTTCTACCTGAGACCAGTCTCCCTGAGCGTGAGGAAGGGGGGGTGGCCCAGTGCTGTTCCTTGGCTTGCACGCCCAGCAGTCTCCCCTGTGTGTGGGCGCCTGTCAGGAGGAGCTGGCTGCTGCACAGTGTGCCCGGCACGCACCCACAGGCCGACCCGCGGTCTCTGCAGCCTCCCCTGCCTTTCTCAGCTCCTTTCCCAGTGCCCTTGTGCTCATTTTCACTGCCTGTCCCCAACCCCGTCTCCCTCTGACATGGCATCCCACTCAGGGCAGCTGTCGTTGGTCCCTTCCTGGCACTGCAAGGGTCACAGAGATGGCCAGTCACCTAGTCCTGCTGCACGTGCGTGTGGCAGCGCGGTCATGTTTCCCTGGTGGTGCTGGATACTGGGTGGGGATTCAAGATGATTCACAGTCTGCACCCCCACCTTCATCTTCCAAAGGGGTATTTGCAAAGTTTTGGAATCGGTACAGTAGTTTAGTATGTATATTAAATAATACTTCTGAATAAAATACTATTTTTTTAGCTGTCTGATATTTCATTGGGGGGGGGGGTGATAGCAGCCTGTCAAAATGATAATACTAAATGTAATATATTTTCCTCTTCGAAATAGTCAGATCAGAAGTGTATGTAAAGAATGCGATGAAAATTTCAGTACAGCCTCTTGACAAATTAAAGATGGGCTGAAAATGGCGCTGAACCCTTTTCTTCTGACTCGGAATCTTTAACCTCACCTTCATCACCTTCCAGAGCACCAGCGAAGTCCGACTCACACAAGGATTTTTCCGAGTTGGAAAATTAGTGAGATCAGGCTTCATGAAGTAAGTTTAAAGAAAAGAATGAGAGGCCGCGCTGCTTTGTCATTTCTCTTTGAGCTTTTATGATGCACCCCGAAGACCAAGACGTTACTGCCCTCCTTCTATACTGTAGACCAATTAAGTTAATGCATCCCCTGTCTTGTCGTAATTCCTGGAAGATCATATTTTACTGGACTTCTTGCATTTGCTTTCATCTGTACTAAATTGGAGTGAAAGTAAAATCTATTATGGATGTACAAGAAAGGCTGCTTTAGCAGAGAGGAAATTCTCTTTCTCTCTTTTCCCCCAAGTAAAGATGGCTGTTTTCTACAGGGTAGGGGTTTAGGCTCCCATACACCAGGACACCATGGAGCGGGTGCCCTGGAAACCGGGGCCCTTGTCTACTCCTGCCCTAATTTCCACACTACCAATCCTGGGGTTAGCTTTCAGCATTTCTCACTCACGGCAGGTTTTGAAATGGGCGCTTTGGTTTGTGAATGTCCACAGTGAGCCTGGTGGATTTCCAGTGTGGAGAGTCGCTGATCTAGAACCTGGGCCTGGAAGACAGGCTAGCAAATCAGTAAATGTTGGATAGAGTGTCAAAGACGGTGGGTGCCTTCCTTAGGAGTTTGGACTGGTTTGTAGGTAATGCAGAAACAGCGCATGTTCATGGTAAGGGAAGTTACAGGACTAGACATCTTTTTGAAAATTATATCCATGGCCTGAGACCGAAAGTGAGAATATAGGGAAAGGCTCCGGTAGGGATAAGGGAGGATGAGAATGCAGGGTGGCAGTGCCATGCGGGCCTGCAGAGGGCAGCCTGAGAAGCACTGAGTTGGGGAGGCAGCGTAGAGAGGGCTCTGAAACTGTGCAGCTTCGGTCTAGTATCTGGACGGGCGAGTCCGGAGCCCCTGGGAGTTCTGGCGTGAAGCAGTTCCGGTGCGAGCGGCCTCTGCAGGTTTTGGTATGAACTGTAAGAGGAAATGAGCAGGGGCTGGAGTTGGACTGGAGTTGAGGGTGACCGAGAGGTGACAGTCCCCATCAGAAGCAGGAGTAGAGGAGGGGCACTGGGTCTGCTCTGCTGTGCGAGCTGCTTCTGCTTGGTGGAACCAGGAGGCCAGAGAGGTCGGCTGTGGACAAGACGCCAGGCCTCGAGCTGGGCGGAGTTTCCGGAGTCTCTAACGAATGCCGTGAGAATACATGAGGTGACACTGGAGGAGCAGACTGAGTTTCCAAAAGGAAGATTCCAAAGTCAAGGGGTGACTGAAGACGCCACCAAGCGGGGATGCTGAGAATCGAGGACATGGCTCGTGAGAAAGCTCTGGGTACGCCCTGGGGCAAGGTTATCCAAGAAACGGAGGGAGTCGCTGGGTTAAAGACCTGCAGGCCTGTGCTCCTCTGACGCTGACCGCACAGGAGGCCTCTGGGGACTGGGACGCGGCAGTTCTGGGTCTGTGTGCTGGTGGCGGGAAGGGCTGCAGGGATGGGGAGGCCCTGGGAGCTCACGTTCCCGCCAACTCCAGGTGGCGTCTAGGCCGCCAGCCCCTGGACGGCACTCTGATTCACAGAGACACAGAGCATTGTGCTGTGGGGTGGGGGTGAAGAACCGCAGACTGAAGGTTCCCTCAGGCAGTGAGTATGGGGACCAAGTTTCATCAGGTGGAGAGCTGGCCGGGTGTGGAACTGAAGGCTGATCACTTCGGACTTCTCTGGAGGTTGGAGGAGCTGCAGCTCTGAGAAAGTCCTGCGTACGGCAAGGGTGCTCTAAGACCTCAGGCTCTTGTAGCAGCTCGAGGGAAAGGAGCCAGGGAAGAGGAGACTAGAGCCCGAGACCACACTCACTAAGGTGGTGAAAACCACGAGAGCAGAAAGTAACCAGCACTGGCGAAGATGCGGAGAAATCAGGACCCTCGTGCGTCACTGGTGATGGGCACACAGGCGTCCCTGTGGGGAGCACCATGGTAGTTTCTCAAAAGTGACCCAATTACCCCACTCTCAGGTATAAATCCG